>CM057342.1:469149656-469765699 GCA_030015575.1 Agapanthus africanus
ACTACTATTTTGAGCAAGATTGTATATACAAGGTGAATATCCCAAGCATCCATTAAGTAATATACAAACTAGTATGATACAGTAATGGCCTCTAGGGCATATACACTAACAATCTCCCACTTGCACTAAGGCCACGTACTGGCGTATCGAAGACCTATCATCTCGATCAGCCGCTCGAACTGAGTCTGGGGCAGGGCCTTGGTGAATGGATCAGCAGTGTTATCTTCTGAAGCGACTCTCCGAACCTCGATCTCCTGGCGATCTACGATCTCCCTGATCAGGTGATACCGCCTTAAGATGTGCCTGGATTTCTGATGGGACCTGGGTTCCTTCGCTAAAGCTATAGCCCCGTTGTTGTCGCAATACAGAGGTATTGGATCAACAATGGACGGAACCACCTGAAGTTCTTTCAAGAACTTCCTCATCCAGACAGCTTCTTTTGCGGCATCAGATGCAGCGATGTATTCCGCTTCCATCGTCGAGTCTGCAACGGTTTCCTGTTTGGAACTCTTCCAACACACCGCCCCTCCATTGAGGGTAAAGACAAAACCCGACATGGACTTGGAATCATCCTTGTCACTCTGGAAGCTGGAGTCAGCAAAGGCCTCGATCTGGAGGTCCTTTCCGCCATACACCAAGAACATCTCCTTAGTCCTCCTCAGGTACTTGAGAATGTTCTTTACCGCTATCCAATGTTTCTCCCCAGGGTTTGACTGATACCGGCTTACTACACTCAGTGCATAAGCTACATCCGGTCTGGTACACAACATCGCATACATTATAGAGCCTACCGCAGAAGCGTAGGGTATAATAGACATGCGATCCCTCTCCAAATCAGTCTTGGGAGACATCTCTTTAGAGAGGGTGATCCCGTGACAAGCCGGTAGGTTACCGCGCTTGGAATCTTCCATACTGAATCTTTTCAGTACGGTGTCGATGTACCTGGACTGAGAAAGTCCCAATATCCTCTTGGATCTATCACGATGGATCCGGATCCCCAGGATGTATGAGGCATCACCCAGGTCTTTCATGGAGAACCTTTGTGACAAGAACCCCTTGACAGATTGTAGCATAGGAATATCATTTCCTATTAAGAGAATGTCATCCACGTATAAAACGAGGAATACTACAGTTCTCGCTACAAATCTACTATAGATGCATGGTTCATCTGGATTTTTGATAAAGCCAAATTCTTTGACCGTCTCATCAAAGCAGATGTTCCAACTCCGTGATGCCTGCTTTAGTCCATAGATGGACTTAAGCAACTTGCACACCTTTCCGCTGCTCCCACTCTGAATGAAACCCTCTGGCTGGTCCATATAGACACACTCCTCTAAATTTCCATTTAGAAAAGCTGTCTTTACGTCCATTTGCCAGATCTCATAATCGTGGAAGGCAGCAATGGCAAGAAGGATCCGAATGGATTTCAGCATGGCTACTGGAGAAAAGGTTTCGTCGTAGTCCAAGCCAGGTCTTTGACGAAAACCCTTTGCTACCAGCCTAGCTTTATAGGTCTCAACCTGTCCATCTACACCAATCTTCCTTTTGAAGATCCACTTGCATCCTACGGGTTTTACCCCGTCTGGAGCAATGTCCAACGTCCATACCTTGTTGGTGTACATGGACTCCATTTCGGTCCGCATTGCATCCAGCCATTTCACTGAGTCAATGCTCTGAACGGCCTGCTGGAAGCTAGTAGGCTCATCATAATCTATGATGCAATCCTCTCTATCCCCGTCTATGAGAAAACCGTAGTATCTCTCAGGCGGATGAGACTGCCTACTACTTCTGCGGAGCGGCGTAGGAATGTCCTGTTCTTCCGAACCTTCTGGTTCCACTAAACTTTCAGTAACAGTCCGTGGTTCTGGAATTTCTTCCAGTTCTACTGTGCTCCCACTTATCTGGTTTTCCAAAAACTCAGTTTCCAAGAAGTAGGCATGACGAGAAACAAGAACTTTTTGTTCCTCTTCACAGTAGAAGAAATATCCTTTTGAGTTCTTTGGATACCCCACAAACTTGCACTGTACTGAGCGTGCCTCGAGCTTGTCCGCATGCTGCTTTTTGACAAAAGCCGGACATCCCATGTCTTAATGTGCTTAAGATAGGGTCTCTTCCCACACCACATTTCATATGGTGTGGAAGGCACAGTCTTAGTCGGAACTCGGTTCAAAAGGTACGCTGCTGATTCTAGCGCATACCCCCAGAATGATCGCGGCAACTCAGCGTTACTCATCATGGACCGCACCATATCCAATAGGGTGCGGTTCCGTCTCTCCGATACACCGTTATGTTGCGGGGTGTATGGAGGAGTAAGCTGAGAGAGAATTCCGTTCTCTTTTAAATAGTCCAGGAATTCGGCACTTAAGTATTCTCCACCTCGATCCGATCTTAGAATCTTAATACTTTTGCCGGTCTGTTTCTCTACTTCATTCTTATACTCCTGGAATTTTCCAAAGGCCTCGGACTTATGTTTCATCAAGAAGACATAACCGTACCTTGAGAAGTCATCCGTAAAAGTAATGAAGTAAGAATGTCCGCTTCGGGCATGTGTAGACATTGGACCGCACACGTCACTGTGTACGAGTCCCAAGAGCTCGCTCGCTCTTACTCCATGTCCAGTAAACGGAGTCTTTGTCATCTTTCCTTTGAGACAAGATTGACAAGTGGCATACGATTGATATTCGAACGCATTCAAATATCCTTCTGTATGTAACTTAGTCAACCTTCTCTCATTGATGTGACCCAATCTACAATGCCATAAGAAAGTCTGATTTATTTCCGGAGACTTTCTTTTGTGTGTATTCTGGACGTTGAAAATTTGTGGTTGGTTTAACACGTATATACCATTACTCAATGTACCTGACCCAATCAAAACTTGATTAAGGTGAATGTTTACAACATTACTTACAAACGCAAATTCATAACCTTCTTTAGAAACTAAAGATACAGAAATGATATTACAAGTTGCGTTGGGTACAAAAAAGCAATTACGCAAAACCAAAACATGTCCATCTGACATTCCCAGGTGATAGTCCCCCACGGCTTTAGCATCCATGCTAGCTCCGTTCGCAACTTTGAGGGTCATGTCACCTGCCTTCAAAACCCTACGGTTTCTCAACGCCTGTAAAGAATTACAGATATGAGATCCTGATCCGGTATCCAATACCCAGGAAGTAGAGTTTATTGAAAGACAATTTTCAATAACATACACACCTGAAGCTGAAGCTGCAACCTGCTTCAATTCCTGTGTTCTGGCCTTCCAGGCCCTGCAATCATTCTTCCAGTGTCCTTTCTTATGACAATAGAAGCATTCTTCCTTATCCACAAGCTTCCCCGCTATCTTTGTTGCTTTGCCTTTTCCCTTCGTATCCACTTTACCAACACCGCCCCTTGGTTTGGCGGGGGCCTTCTTCTTCTTTCCCTTGGCTTTCGCCTTGGACCTAGAAGAAGATGATCCTCCTACAAACAAAGTGGATGTTTCCCTACCTTTCTGTAGGGTGCCCTCTGCGCTCCTCAGCATGTTGAGGAGCTCTGATAGTTCAACCTCTTTTTCTTGTAGGTTGAAGTTCAGTATAAACTGGGCGTAAGTGGAAGGAAGGGACTGGAGAACTATATCCGTATATAGCTCACTCTCCAATGTGATCCCTAGGTCAGCGAGCTCCTCAATGAAGCCGATCATCTTTAGCACATGCTCGGCTACTGATGATCCGACGGCCATTCTTGTCGAAAATAACTTTTTCGACGCTTCGTATCTTGCGATACGTGATTGCTCTCCATACAGTTCTTTTGTATGGAGCAATATGGACTCCATGTCCATATTCTCATGCCTCCTCTGATGTTCGTTGTCCATCGAGGCAAGCAGGAGGCACTTGGCCTTCGCGCTATCAATCTCCCAAGTCTTGCGGATTTCCTTATCCGCGACGCTGGAAGTTGGACCAGGGACAGGGGGAGCTTTGGTGGTAAGAAGATACCCCAGCTTGTCATAAGTGATTGCTATCGTGACATTCCTGAGCCAATCTTTGTAGTTTGGCCCTGTCAGTTTGTTTTTATCTAGGAGTAACTTAAGTCCAGTCATGTTGATTGGTCGCTGCAATTAGGAGAGAGAAGAAGAAACACTCAGCATGATGCTCTTGCAAGTTTAGAGTGGTTTTTAGTTTGTCTAAACAGGATGGCTCCCACTGTTTCTCGAATCCCTCCTCAAACCATAAAGGAAGAATTAGCCGGGATCAATCCCACCGTACAATACTTGCTTAACCGTTCAGCCAGGCTGGTGTCGGTACTTCGAGGGAGGTTTTCCAACGCTTTCGCGAAGTTCCTTAATTAGAGAACCTCTTTTCCCTGGGGGCGTAGCCCCGCTAACACCTTTCTAGGCACCTACTAGGTTTATAGCATTGATCGTTAAGTGAGAAATTTCCCGAGGAGTAGCATATACTCACAGTAGGATCGGGATCCAAATATCATCGCGTGACGAAACTGAAGGAATCCTACCAGAATCATCACACTCCAAATGGTATGCAAATCTAGCAAGTTTCAGTACTTATGAAACTCCCGATGTGGATTTTTGCCCCATGCTCTTATGACCTTGACTTTGGCCAACAAATCATAAGTCACATGTCAAGTTCTGCCCGTCGTTCTCCAGGTTAATTTGAATCCACCCGCACCTACCCTTGACTTTGGCCAACAAGGCAGTACGACTGTTCCAAACCAACGCATCTATCTATGCTGCACATGAATACCCAATAGCTACCAATCACTGTGCCTTGACTTTGGCCAACAAACACAGCTTGAATACTATTGACTATTCATGTGAAACGACGGAGGGCTACGGATGGTTTTGGCGAAACCGTGAACGTAGTGAACTTGATTTAATCGATGGAACGAGATAGCTTTTAGAAGGAGTGGCTCAAGCTCCGCATTTAAAAGTTATTTTGAAAAGAACCGAGTGGTTTTTCGAAAGTGTTCCAACGACTTTAACTTGGTTTATTATCTTGCATTAGTTCTTTTAATGCGTGATATTCTTGCATTAGTACTTTTAATGCGTCCCATCATTTAACCCTACCATTGCAGAAAACAACCAAAATATGACGTACGCTTATGCCATTCGCATTCGCCACTGGGCCCCGTCATTACCCGTTAGGTTACTTAACTAACGACAGAGCGGGGGCTGGGCTAGCGCGTCTGTAAAACATAAGCAACGCCTAAATAGTAAGCAATGATAAACATTTCAGATCACAGATAAATACATTGGATATACTAGTAATCTGTAATTTGTACGAGCCTGTAACAAAAACAGATAACACGGTCGCGGTGAATAGCCAAAACCCCACCCAAGACCCCTACGGGTACGGCAAACTACCCGCCAAGTACCCGAAGCGTAGCAACCTCCCTCATCTCCATGAGTAGGCCACTCGACACTTCGGCATACCCGGTAGTTTGTGCACCCCTCCACGGGTCTATCCTAGGAGCAAAAACAGTAAAAAGAAATTATACAATGACGGCTACAACCCCGACCCGGTTGTGCGGCCAAACAAATAATTATTACATCAATTTACAAATTTACATGAATTGCAAGAAAAGTAAACTCTCGTCTCACAACCCCCGGCTATTCACCCGCGACAATCCAACATATTTATATACACATTCCAGCACATTACAGATCATGTATAACCCCGACTAATCGACTTATAGCGATTAGCCGACGTTCAATACATGCAAACATCACAGATATAACCATCATAGTCAAAGTGCAATGAAGTTCGGAAAAAATACGGAATTATAGGACCCCAAAAGGAAATTTCTTTTCTGTAAAATCTGGGCACATATAATATATCTCAAAAATCCCAAAACCAACACAGACACACACTGCACGAAAAACGACGCACTAAAGACAACAAACCGCGGCGCTTCAGCGGCGGCCAAGAAGGGTCACGCGGCGGAAGCGCGGCGGTTTAGACGAATTGGTGAATCGTTTTTCATGGGTGTTCTAACAAAACCCTGAGACGAATTTAGGAGTATGAAGTTTTTCATTTTGACCAGAAAAAATTTCAACAGAAACTCAGTTTTTGTAGTTTTCCGGTTTTGTGATTTTTTTCGGTTCCGAACTTCGTTACACTTTACTACCTAGCTAGTTTAAGTTTAGTTAGGCTCTGATACCACTGTAAGTCCATATTGCGACCCCCGGTTCTTACGGGGAGGCGGAAACGGTATAAAATCAAAATTTTTATCGCAAGAGGCAACATGGACTAACTTATGGTCGGGATCGTTACCTAAACTAAAACTAGCAAACTAGCTAAAGATGTTTAGCTACTCAGATGAAGATGGTTATACCTAAACTTGAACTCCTTCTCTTCAAGCTCCGGTGGTGGTCCGATGGCTCCTTCTCGTCGTCTCCGTACGCCGAAGATAGATCCACTTGAAAGCTCCAACCTTTAGCTCCTTCTTCGGTCTTTGAAGAAACTAGTTCACTTGGTTTGCTAAACCTAGTGAACTAGAATGAGTAGAGAGGAAATAGAATGGGATTTTATCTATGGTTCTTGATTCTCAACTCATGAGACAAGAGAACCATAGATCAAGAGAGGGAGCAAGAGGTTGAGGGTGAGAGCAAGGGGAGAGCTCAAGAACAAGAGAGAGAATGAGCAAGAAAGAATGAGGCTCTCTTTTTCTCTCTCACCCTCTCATAATCCAAAGTGATCATAACTCATCATATCAAAAAAGTCTTTTGGTGATGGTTAGAAGCAACCATAAGGTTATCATATCATGCACTCATTTTACTCAAAAAGCAAGCAAGAAAAAAGTCTTTGGCATGAAATGATAACCATGGTTATCATGATGGTCAACTAGTCAAGCCTAGTCAACCGGTCAACAAGTCAACAAAAGTCAACAAGTCACCAAAGTCAACAAGTCAACAAAAGTCAACAAGTCAACAACCATATCACCATAATACTTAATTAATATAATAGTTAATCACATATCATATTCTCATTAGGGTTGAGCAAAAAGTCAAAAGTCAACGGTCAACTGTCAACAACCCTAATGAGAATCCACTGCCTCTGCCTCCCTGTCAACTGTGCATACACACCCGCATCCGCGTTCCGAGGAACACGAATGCAAACTGGATAAATCCAATCCCATAAGGTACACTAGGATCTGGCTTAAACCAAAGCCCGCTAGTGTAAACTGTCCGGACACTGTACGTGCACAAGTGCACGGATGTGACCGAACCCTGTCGCAAAACCATGCGACCTGTCGCAATACCATGCGACCTCTACTCTTTTGCCTAAAGGCGAAAAGCTTTCTGTGTGGGACTCTAAAGACTCGACACTACGCTGGCAGTGGGTTTAACCACAGACCGCAAGCGGCACTAGCTGTGCGTAACGGTCCCCAGGTAATGCCGACAAGAAGACCGACGAGGCGAAACCCATCTGAACTCCTACTGAGCCTGAGCGTGACATTCTCCGCACAGTCCGGTCTGTTCGTCTGATACATCGCATGGCGGGCCTAGGGGGCGGTAAACGTCAGTCCCCCAATAGCGGTACAAGTCGTGCCGGAGTGAAGCCCAATACACCCTGAGATAACACTGGAAACCTACCAGTATATCTCGTTTGCCCTGGCCAGGGACTACTCGTGTAATGGCTCTCCTAGACACAGCGCGATGTCAACCCCCAATACCGGGAGAGACGAATCCTGTCTAACCGTCACTGCCTCCAAGTGCTTCGGGACTGCACCCAACCACCACCTGTTTGCACGACTCCTTTGAGCCGTGGTAGGGTAGTGATCAAAGTACAGTGGGAACACACTCGAGGCGGAGTGACAGTGTCAAGTCAGCGGACTAAGCTGTACTCATGTCACCTGGGAACTGATAACTGACGATAGGTATAATACCAACTAGTCAGTTCCCGACGAGTCCTGTCCAGTGTACCCGTAACCTAACGAGCACCCGCATACTATCTCAAGTACGACGTACTGACGGCTGTGGGACAGACCGTCTCCCACACTGGGATGAGAAGCGCATGCGCTGGTCTACTCCGGAGTATCGATGCCCTGTCTCGATAGTCCTGCGACCAGGGACCTGAATAAGGATGTGCTTATAGATTACCCAGCCCCCACTAGTGTGACTGCCATCACAACGCTGGTAATCAAGCAAAGATCCTAAGGGCTCCACTAATGCGTATAAGTGATATACTGAAATAAACACAAGTACACATTGAAGTAGAAACAAACCAAGTAGCATACTACTATTTTGAGCAAGATTGTATATACAAGGTGAATATCCCAAGCATCCATTAAGTAATATACAAACTAGTATGATACAGTAATGGCCTCTAGGGCATATACACTAACAATCTCCCACTTGCACTAAGGCCACGTACTGGCGTATCGAAGACCTATCATCTCGATCAGCCGCTCGAACTGAGTCTGGGGCAGGGCCTTGGTGAATGGATCAGCAGTGTTATCTTCTGAAGCGACTCTCCGAACCTCGATCTCCTGGCGATCTACGATCTCCCTGATCAGGTGATACCGCCTTAAGATGTGCCTGGATTTCTGATGGGACCTGGGTTCCTTCGCTAAAGCTATAGCCCCGTTGTTGTCGCAATACAGAGGTATTGGATCAACAATGGACGGAACCACCTGAAGTTCTTTCAAGAACTTCTTCATCCAGACAGCTTCTTTTGCGGCATCAGATGCAGCGATGTATTCCGCTTCCATCGTCGAGTCTGCAACGGTTTCCTGTTTGGAACTCTTCCAACACACCGCCCCTCCATTGAGGGTAAAGACAAAACCCGACATGGACTTGGAATCATCCTTGTCACTCTGGAAGCTGGAGTCAGCAAAGGCCTCGATCTGGAGGTCCTTTCCGCCATACACCAAGAACATCTCCTTAGTCCTCCTCAGGTACTTGAGAATGTTCTTTACCGCTATCCAATGTTTCTCCCCAGGGTTTGACTGATACCGGCTTACTACACTCAGTGCATAAGCTACATCCGGTCTGGTACACAACATCGCATACATTATAGAGCCTACCGCAGAAGCGTAGGGTATAATAGACATGCGATCCCTCTCCAAATCAGTCTTGGGAGACATCTCTTTAGAGAGGGTGATCCCGTGACAAGCCGGTAGGTTACCGCGCTTGGAATCTTCCATACTGAATCTTTTCAGTACGGTGTCGATGTACCTGGACTGAGAAAGTCCCAATATCCTCTTGGATCTATCACGATGGATCCGGATCCCCAGGATGTATGAGGCATCACCCAGGTCTTTCATGGAGAACCTTTGTGACAAGAACCCCTTGACAGATTGTAGCATAGGAATATCATTTCCTATTAAGAGAATGTCATCCACGTATAAAACGAGGAATACTACAGTTCTCGCTACAAATCTACTATAGATGCATGGTTCATCTGGATTTTTGATAAAGCCAAATTCTTTGACCGTCTCATCAAAGCAGATGTTCCAACTCCGTGATGCCTGCTTTAGTCCATAGATGGACTTAAGCAACTTGCACACCTTTCCGCTGCTCCCACTCTGAATGAAACCCTCTGGCTGGTCCATATAGACACACTCCTCTAAATTTCCATTTAGAAAAGCTGTCTTTACGTCCATTTGCCAGATCTCATAATCGTGGAAGGCAGCAATGGCAAGAAGGATCCGAATGGATTTCAGCATGGCTACTGGAGAAAAGGTTTCGTCGTAGTCCAAGCCAGGTCTTTGACGAAAACCCTTTGCTACCAGCCTAGCTTTATAGGTCTCAACCTGTCCATCTACACCAATCTTCCTTTTGAAGATCCACTTGCATCCTACGGGTTTTACCCCGTCTGGAGCAATGTCCAACGTCCATACCTTGTTGGTGTACATGGACTCCATTTCGGTCCGCATTGCATCCAGCCATTTCACTGAGTCAATGCTCTGAACGGCCTGCTGGAAGCTAGTAGGCTCATCATAATCTATGATGCAATCCTCTCTATCCCCGTCTATGAGAAAACCGTAGTATCTCTCAGGCGGATGAGACTGCCTACTACTTCTGCGGAGCGGCGTAGGAATGTCCTGTTCTTCCGAACCTTCTGGTTCCACTAAACTTTCAGTAACAGTCCGTGGTTCTGGAATTTCTTCCAGTTCTACTGTGCTCCCACTTATCTGGTTTTCCAAAAACTCAGTTTCCAAGAAGTAGGCATGACGAGAAACAAGAACTTTTTGTTCCTCTTCACAGTAGAAGAAATATCCTTTTGAGTTCTTTGGATACCCCACAAACTTGCACTGTACTGAGCGTGCCTCGAGCTTGTCCGCATGCTGCTTTTTGACAAAAGCCGGACATCCCCATGTCTTAATGTGCTTAAGATAGGGTCTCTTCCCACACCACATTTCATATGGTGTGGAAGGCACAGTCTTAGTCGGAACTCGGTTCAAAAGGTACGCTGCTGATTCTAGCGCATACCCCCAGAATGATCGCGGCAACTCAGCGTTACTCATCATGGACCGCACCATATCCAATAGGGTGCGGTTCCGTCTCTCCGATACACCGTTATGTTGCGGGGTGTATGGAGGAGTAAGCTGAGAGAGAATTCCGTTCTCTTTTAAATAGTCCAGGAATTCGGCACTTAAGTATTCTCCACCTCGATCCGATCTTAGAATCTTAATACTTTTGCCGGTCTGTTTCTCTACTTCATTCTTATACTCCTGGAATTTTCCAAAGGCCTCGGACTTATGTTTCATCAAGAAGACATAACCGTACCTTGAGAAGTCATCCGTAAAAGTAATGAAGTAAGAATGTCCGCTTCGGGCATGTGTAGACATTGGACCGCACACGTCACTGTGTACGAGTCCCAAGAGCTCGCTCGCTCTTACTCCATGTCCAGTAAACGGAGTCTTTGTCATCTTTCCTTTGAGACAAGATTGACAAGTGGCATACGATTGATATTCGGGACGGGACTAGCGCGGATGTAAAACATAAGTAACGCTTATTATATATCATATATATAATAATACCATTCGTCTCGTCATATAAAGCGATCTCATCACAGAATATAAACAGCAGAAGCATATATATGAACATATAGGATATACTAGAATTTCCATATTTTGTATTTAGCCAACGATAGAAAATACAGATTCCATGGTCGTGATGAATAACCAATCCCATACCCTAGACCCCTACGAGTACGGCAAGCGACCTTACCAATTCTAGAGTTAGGAGACCCGGTCTCGACTCCTCGAGATGGTCTCCCACTGGACTCTAGAACCCGTTCACTTGTGCTCCCCACCTTGGGTCTATCCTAATGCAGAAAAGTAAACAATATACATCAATGGTGACATCACCCTCAACCCGGATGTGCCCCAAATAAAAGAATATTGCATACAAATGAATTTTACATGAATGAAAAGAAAAACTCTCATCTCACATAAACCCCCGGCCATTCAATCACGACGATCCAATACATCATATCACAGCAACACATAATATCACATGTCATCAACATAAGCAAGTATGCGTACCCCAATTGCCGTTGACATATAGCAACGAAACCAGCGATACACCACATACTACATTTACAGTCGCAGAAATAAGTATCATATAAATATAGGCGATGTTAAACCCTTCGATCGAATCAACAAGCACCCATATTTCCCAGCAAGCTCAACACTTGAGCAACGTTAAACAATACCCAAAAAAAATTATGCCACAGTACTTTACAGACTAATCGTAGAAGGGAAAACCCAAGCCTCATCTGTGGCGCCACTAACTACGGTAAACCCTAAGGTTTAGCCGTGGTTCCGTAGTCACAAAATCGAGTTAGGGTTTCATTCTTCTAGAGAGTCCATATGATTACCTGCATGATACATTGAGTATATGTAACCTGGAAAATACCAGTGTTTGATATTCGTTCGACTTGTTTAACATCGTCTAGGTTACCAATACAATGCTAAAATTACGACTACGAATAGCTCTAAATTAGTCCCATAGCAAATTAACATCTCATGAAATTTATAGACTAAACAAACAATATCTAAAATCCCAAAATATACAGACCAGAGCACCAAAGCGAAACGGGGCAGTTCTGGGCATTGGGGGTCGAGCAGGCCGGTCACAAGGGCCATGTGGCCGGTTCAAATCCGATTGAAACCCCCATGTTTTTCTTTCGTGTTCTTAGTGTAGCACATACTAGCTTCTGCAGTTGTTTAAAAAAATTTCCGAGCTCATTTTAAAATCGACAGAGAAGCTAATTTTAGGGTTTCAGTTTTTTGTTAATTCGGAGTTGTTTCGGTTTCGTAATTGTTTTAACATCGCATCTAAAATTCTAGCTTGGCTCTGATACCATGTTTGGGATTCCTTAGCACCTTGACTAGGGTTTGCTAGCAACACACATGCTACAATAAAAATTTTAGGGTGCTAAGTAATCTTAACCTAGGATCAAAACTGGATGTTTAGGGTAACAAGATAATATCACATACTACAACAAGTGTCTAACACTAAGTGAAGGAAAATACAATCTTTGTAGACCTCCTTACTAGACTCCTTGGATCAACTTGAGTTTGCACCAACTTGTTTGAGATCTTCTAAGTCCACGATGATCCACCCGGGATCCCTTTATCTCAAGCTCCAAGCTTCACTTTTTATGGATGAAGATAAAGCAAACACTCTAATCTAGTGGGCTATACTAAAATAGAATGGTGACGTGGGTTTAGATCTCACTTAAAAATCTTATCCTTTTTATCTCCTTCACTCACTTTAGAGAAGGTAGTAAGCTTTGAGGAAGAAGAAGGAGGAAATTGAAATGCTTGAGCTCTTTTTCTTTTTTAGATAAAAAGCTAAATGAAAATGAAAAGAGATAATATATATAAGAGTCTCTCTCTCATCCAACCATGGTAAACAAATATCTAGATATTTTATCATTGAGTTAAAACCCAAATGTAAATTAATCCATTGTTAATTAGTAAGTGAAGTGTGGTCAAGTCTAAACAACTATCAACCATGAATTAATCCATTTTTCTTTTCTCAAATAATAAAATATATGGATATTTTATACCATGTGAGTCTTGCATTACCATCTCCAATGTATCAACAACCATGATAAGTATGTAAGCATGTATATGTGCATACACATCAACATGTGCACATACACCCATTCATGCATGCATGCAAATAGAAAAAGTTTTAAATGAAAAAGCTAATAGTCATTATTAAACCAACACTTGATTTAATAACCCGGTCATATCACATACGACCCGACCAATAGAAAACGCCAGATTACAATACGGTATCATATACTCGCATTTAATCAAGCATCCGTGCATATCCTCATATGCACCCCACATCGTTTCGCCTGAGCTGGGTAATCCCATTGTGGGACTCTACGACTCGTCAATACACTAGCAATAGGCAGTGATCATATCACATACCCACAAACCGTCAGCGGCACCAGCAGTGCGTAACGACTCCTAGGTATTGAGCGATCAGAAGAAAAACAAGCGAACCTGTAAAAACTCCTGTCGAGCCAACCGGTAACACTTACCGCACAGTCCGGTCTCTTCGTCAGATATGCTGCATATTGAGTCTAGGGATGGAAACGTCGACCATAATAACTCAATAAGTCGTCCGATGAATGGTCTATAACAGATCGAGAAATTACTGAAAACACTTATTAGTAAATCTCAACAGCTCTGGCCAGGGACTTACTAATAGAGCCAATCGAGCACTGCGCAACATCAACCCCGAATACCGGGAGAGAAGAAATCCCTCCTATCGCTCATTGCCTCCACATGTCTCGGGACTGTACCCAAAAGCCACCTGTTTGCTCGACTCAGTAGAGCCATGGTAGGGTGGAAATCAATGCACAGTGGGAGAACACATGAGACTTTATGATGATCTCGGGTCTACAGACTAACCTGTACCAGTGTCACCTGAGAACTGCTATCCGACTTTAGATATAATACCATATAGGAGTTCTTGGTGAGTCCGTCAAGCGTACCCTGTCTCCACTGAGCACCCGCATAGATCTCGATGTCAAACATCGATGGATATGGGAACATCCATCGCCCATCACATGGGTCTACTATCATATACGCTAGTCTACTCTGGAATATCGATGCTCTGTCTCGATACACCAACGACTAGGGACATTTCATGATATGCTTATAAACTACACATGTCCTACTAGTATGATCTACATCATAATCACAGTAGTTAAGCAAATATCCTCAGGGTTTCATCAACATGTGCAAATGAATAAAAGCATGATCAAGTGAACATGTCAGATAAAGAGTACCCAGATAGCATACTATCATGTCGAGCAAGAATGTCCTCTGTATATATATACATGTATAAGTACATCCACTATCATATAATGGCCTTTAGGGCATACATATATCCAACATGATCTGCATCATAATCCTGGTAGTCAAGTACTCATCCTAAGGGCTTTATCAACATGTTATAGAGAGACAATAAGTGTACATGTTAAGATAAAGTGCAACCAGATAGCATAATATCATGTCGAGCAAGAAAGTCCTCCCTATATATGTCCAAGCATCCACTACAATATACATTGCATATACAGTAATGGCCTCTACGGCATACATATAACTAACAATCTCCCACTTGCACTAAAGCCATTTGTTGTAGTTGTAGAGCTCCTAGGCATACTCATGAGGTTCTACAAGGCATCAACCATGCCAAAATCAAATTTTTATGTGCCGAACAACCCTATGCAAGATCGTATACTAGAGATTAGGCTAAACAAAAAGCAAGCAAACTACTTTGCAACTAAGTGAAAGGGATAACAACCTTTGTAGATCCGGTCCTTCACTTCTAATGCTCCGTGTTGACGTCCCTTCGCTACGATCATCAGGATCCCAGACCGTAGCGATGGTTTCTTCGGAGAAATGAGCGGGCTAGGTCGTTGACTTCGAGGCCGAAGATGATCTACGTCGAGGAGACTCAAACTCAAGCTCCATCTTCACTTGGTCAAGAGAACACACTATACTACATGGCAAGTGGTAGAGGATGAAGAAATAGGAAGTGGGTTCACTTTGGATTTGGATTTCTCACTCTTTTTCTTCACTTGAAAATTTTCTAGCAAGGTTTTTCTTTACTTAAAGAAGATGAAGAAGAAGAAAAGAATAAGAATGAATTAACTAAAATTAATAATCAAGTGAAGTATATCATAATGCAACCATGGGTGAGTTAACCTTTGTAGAGACTAAACCCTAGTTTAAGTTAATGGTTAGGTTATGAAAATCTCATGAAAAACAAAATGGTTGGACTTTGTCAAAGATGCTTGAAAGCTTCATGAAGCTTCAAGCAAAAAACAAAGAAAGCCACCATTTTGTTTTTGCCAAAATAAATAAAATAAATAACCCCAACCATTAACCTAAACATGGTGTAAGTCATACACACACCCAAGTTTGCATGTATCATCAATCATGATACAAACTAGTGCACAAACATATATCATATCTACAACTTGTGCACATCAAGTGAGAAAATCAATCATAAGTGAACAAATACTAGTTAATGTAAAGTAATATATCAAATATATAATTATACATTAAATCATTAAATCAATACTTGATTTAATGATCCGGTCATATCGCATATAACCGACTAATATCTAGTGTATCAATATATAGAATCAATACTTGATTCGGTAACCCGGCTATATCTCATATAACCGTCCGATGATACAAATCGCGAGAATAGAACACAGTATCACATACTGGTATTATTCTCGGTCCCACACATATCTCATATGCGCTCCTATTTCGTTTCGCTTGAGCCAAGAAACCTCTATGTAGGACTCTAAAGACTCGTCAATACGCCGGCAGTACGCGGTGATCATATCAATCACCCACAAGACGCAAGCGGTCTGCTAAATGTAACGGCTACCCGGGTATTGAACGATCAGAAGATCAACGAGCAAGCCTGCTCACACTCCTGTGAATCTAATCAGTAACATTTACCGCACAGTCCGGTCTGTTCGTCTGATATGTCGCATATCTCGCCTAGGGGTGGTAAACGTCAAACCCAGTAGCTTGATAAGTCATGCCGATGTAAGGTCCATAACAAGCATGAAACTACTGATAACACTTACCAGTAAATCAGTACAACCCTGGCTAGGGATTTCCAATTATGGCCAGTGGAGCATAGCGCAACATCAACCCCCAATACCGGGAGAGACGAATCCCCTCCTATCGCTCATTGCCTCCATGTGAATCGGGACTGTACCCAAAAACCACCTGTTTGCACGACTCAGTAGAGCCTTGGTAGGGTGGAAATCAAAGAACAGTGGGAGACACATAAGACTCTATGACGATATCGGGTCAACAGACTAAGCTGTACCAGTGTCACCAGAGAACTGCCATCTGACGTAAGGTATAATACCATCTGGGAGATCTCGGCGAGTCCGTTCAGTGTACCCAGTCACCATTGAGCACCCGCATACCATCTCTGATGTCAAACACCAATGGATATAGGATCATCCATTGCCCATCTCATGGGTCGAGAAGATATACGCTAGTCTACTCTGGAATATCGATGCCCCGTCTTGATATTCCCACGACTAGGAGCATTGAAGGATGTACTCATTGACTACCCAGGCCCCACTAGTATGATCTACATCACAGTCCTGGAAGTCGAGTATATGGCAACTAAGGGCTTTATCAACATGTAACAGAGAGACAGTAAGTATACATGTTAAGATAAAAGCAACCAGATAGCGTACTATCATGTCGAGCAAGAAAGTCCTACCTATATATGTCCTAGCATCCACTACAATATACATCTCATGTACAGTAATGGCTTCTAGGGCATACATATAACTAACAATCTCCCACTTGCACTAGGGCCATCTGTAGTAGTGGTTGCAGTATCTTATACTCAACCATCCCATAAAAGTCTCTCTCTGGGAAAAGGCCTTTATGAGTGGATCCGCCGTGTTGTCCTCTGAGTCTACTCTCCTAACCTCGATCACCCTGGAGATCAACTATCTCCTTGATCAGGTGATGCTGCCTCAGAATATGTCTGGGTCACTGATGGGACTAGGGTTCATGGGCCAAAGCCATACTTCCATTGTCTCACAATGGTAGGAACCCAGTTCATCTCATGAACTAATATACACCCAAACTGCCTCTTTGGAAGTATCTTTGATAGCGACGTCACCAGCCTTTATCTTCTAGTTTGCCACGGTATCTAGCTTGGAACTCTTCTAACATACCGTCCCTCCACTGAGGGTAAAGACAATGCCTGCAACTGACATTCAGTCGTCCTTATCACCCTGGAACTTTTCCAGTGATTCTCCCCAGGATCGATTTATACCATCTCACTACATCTAGTGAGAATCCTAATATCCATTTAGATCTATCTCATAGATTCAAAACCCAGGATTTAGGAGGTATCATCTTTATCCTATACGGAGAATCTTTGTGATAAGCGGAGATTGACTGTGCGTAGCATAGGAAACTCTTTTCCTATCGAGAGCATAGTGTCCACGTACAATACGAGGATGACCACCTTACTCTCTACTACCTTTTTGTATATACAAGGTTCATCTACTATTTTGATGAAGTCAAACTCTTTGACTACCACATCAAAACAGATGTTCCAACTTCGCGATGCCTGCTTTATCACACAAAGCATCTTGCACACGTTTCCGCTGCTCCCACTGTTTACGAAGCCCTCTGGCTGTGTACTTATAGACGTTCTCTTCTAAATCAGTATTTGGAAAAATAGTCATGACACCCAACCACCAGATATCGTAGTCATGGTATGTAGCAATGGCAAGTAGGATCCGGATGGACTTAAGCATAGCCACTGGAAAAGGTTTCATCATTATCCACGCCTGGTCGATGACGAAAACTTTTAACAAGTCTAGCTTTGAAAGTCTCAACTTTTCCATCTACACCAAGTAATCTTCTCAAGATATACTTGCTCCTGATGGGGATTTAACCCTTCAGATATAGCATCCAAAGTCCATACTTTGTTGGTGTACATGGATTCCATCTCAGATCGCTAAGCATCCAGCCATTCTTACAGAGTCCTTACTCTCGATGGCCTGCTCGAAACTAGTTGAGTCATCATCTCATGATGCAATCCTCGCTCCCACTTTCATCGAGAAACCAAAGTATCTCTCAGGCAGGTGAGGAACCCTGCTAGATCGGCGGAGAGGCCGGGGTTTGTTGGGGACTATTGAATCCTTTGGTTCTATCAAATCATCAGCTGTAGTTTGTATAGCTGGAACTCCTTCCAGTTCTACAGAACTGACCTTGCCTCGAGCTTGTCCGGATTTTGCTTTTGACATAGGCCGGACAACCCCAAATCTTAACTTGCTTAAGAGATGGGCTCTTCCCATACCATATCTCATATGGAGTGGTAGGCAGTGATCTGATTCGAACCTAATTCAATAGGTATGCAGCTTCTTAAGTGCATAACCCCCAAAAGGAAACAGGTAAGTCAGTAGTACTCATCATAGAGCGCACCATATCACATAGGGTACAATTGCTCCACCCCGATACACCGACGTGCTGTGGTGTATATAGAGGAGTAATGCTAAGAGAGAATCTCATTGTCCTTTAGAATAGTCCAGGAATCCCGTGCTCAAGTATTCTCCTCCCTGATCACATCAAAGGACATAATACTTATACCTGTTTTTGGTTCTCTACTTCTAACTTATATTCTGTGAATATCTCAAAGGCTTCGGACTTATGTTTCAACAGGAACATATGACTGAATCTTGAGAGATCATCAGAGAATGTAATGAAGTACAAAGAACCGGTCCTGGCATGTGTAGACAGGGGACCTTACATACATCATCATGTATCAGTCCCAAGAGTTCACTAACTCTTTCTCTGTTTCCAGTAAACGGAGCTATGGTCATCTTATCTTTGTGACATGACTGGCAAGTTTCACAAGATGTAAATTCAAACTGATTTAAATATACATCTAAAATGTAACTTAAGCTAGTCGGGTCACATTGATATGACCTAGTCTACAATACCTCAAGAAGGAATCGTTTAAATCTGAACTCTTCCTCTTGTGTGTGTTCTGTATACTAGGAACTGTAGTTTGCTTTAGAACGTCAATGGTTTTAGATAACGTGCCTGAACCGATCAACTTTTGATATAGGAATTGTTTAAAACATTATCCAACAATACAAAATTATATCCTTTCTTTAGTAAATAAAGAGACTGATATGATGTTGTATATCAGGTTCGGTATCTAATAACATTCATTCAGAATCAATGTATTCTGGTAATACAGGGTAATAGTGACCAACAGACTTGGCTGCAACACTTGCACCGTTTTCTGTCTCATGAAACTTATCACCTGATCTTAGTTCTTTACTTTTCTGTAGCCCATGTAACAAATTACATATGCGGGATCGTGATCTGGTATTTAATACCCAGGACGTAGAGGATACAGAGAAACAGTTCTTTGTAATGAACACACCCGAAGAAGATGCATCATCATGCACTTTCTTCATTTGGGTGGCATGGGAATCCTGGTATTCCCCTATTTCCTGCTCTGTCTTATAACAATTATAAGTTGGAGCAAGACCAACGTTCCCCTGCTCAGTATAACAAGCAGGTTCGGTCAATACATCCATATTATTATCTTGATTAAGGCGTGACATGGTCGCTACCTGGAGAGAGAGAGAAGAAAACACTCTGCGTGCGCTCTTGCAAGATTAGATTGGTTATATATTTTATCTAATCAGAATGGCTCCCACTGTTTTTCTCAAATCTTCCTTCAAACCCTAAAAGGAAAGACTAGCCGGGATAAATTACACTCTGCAAGTTCGCCAATCTTTCAGCCAGGCCAGTGCCGGTACTTTGAGGGAGGTTCCTCGTGCTTTCACACGGACCTAATTAAAATAAACCTCATTTTCCCAGGGGCGTAACCCCGTTGACACCTTTCTAGACACCTACTTGATCGGCTAATTGTAAAGTGCAAAACTCTCCCAGGTGTAACAATTACTCGCAGTGGGTATCGGGATCCAACTATCATATAGAAGATATGCAATCTCATTGCAAATTTCAACACTTGAAACTCCCGATAATAGTTTTTACCCCTAGCACCTATGACCTTGGCTATGGTCAACAAATCATAAGCACTAGTCAAGTTCTACCCGTCATTTCGTGATTAATTAGACCCACCCACATGACCCTTGGCTAAGGTCAACAAAGTCACATGACTGTCCTAACTAATCGCATCATATGCTGTGTAGGAAGACATCACTTAGCTACCGTACACTACGCCTCGGCTATGGTCGACAAACGCAGTACGAATACTAAGTACTCTACTTCCTAAAATGACGGAGGGTTGCGAATGGTTTTTAAAAAATCCTTTAACGCTTTGAACTTGATCTCGTTGCGGAATCAAATGGTTTTAAATGGAGTGCTTTTGAGGCTTTTGCAAGTTTCGCTAAAGAGGTCACTCCCGGTGAAGGGATCTCGGCTCTTTCCTCGTCGAATGAGGTGCAGGATATTCACAATACCACTATGCAAAGCAAGAACTAGAAAAGCAGTCAAAAGACAAACCGAAGGTTGTAGTATCTGCTAGTTATCGCTAAAGAGGTCACTCCTGGTGAAGGGATCGTCGGCTCTTTCCTTATCGAATAAGGTGCTGGATGTTTTACAAGGAACACCGCTATGCAAAGCAACAACTAGAGCTACCTAATTTTTGAAATTCGATTCCACAACATCTTTTAGGTTTATTTTCTTTCATTAATCTCATTAATAAATGTCCCATCATTTAAGTCCACCTAAACATCACAGATAAATACAACGTACACTTATGCCATCCGCATTCGCCTCGATGTCCCGTCTGCACCATTAGGTTAGGTAACTAACGACAGAGCGGGGCAGGGCTAGCGCGGGTGTAAAACATAAGCAACTATATAATATATCATATATACTATATACAATATCTATCTGAACATAACACATGATCACATCACAGATAACGCAGCAGAAACTAACATATGAAATATTGGATATTCTAGGATGTCCGTGTTTTATTTTGAGCCTGTATAAAACACGGATTCCACGGTCGTGATGAATAGCCAATCCCACACCCGTAGACCCCTACGAGAGCGGTAAGCAAACCTACCAATTCTAGAGTTAGGAGACCCGGACTCGACTCCTCGAGATGGTCTCCCACTGGACCCTAGAACCCGGTTACTTGTGCTCCTCTCCTTGGGTCTATCCTAATGCGGAAAAGTAAATAATATACAATGGTGACATCATCCTCAACTCGGAAGTGCCCCAATAAAAGAATATTACATACAAGTTTTTTACATGAATGAAAATGAAAAAACACTCATCTCACATAAAACCCCCCCGGCTATTCAAACACGATGATCCAATATAACATATCCAGCAACACATAACATCATATGTCATCAACGTAAGTAAATATGGCCATCCCAATTGTCGTTGACATATAGCAACGAAACCGGCGATATCACATATTACACTTACGGTCGCAGAAAAGAAAGTGTAAAACTACAACAGTTGGAATCCGCAACCTTCTTAGACATCGCATGCCTAACGATTATAAACCCCGCATTTTAGTCTCATTACCGAAAACACTTTTCAATATCAAGTTGGGCAATTCAACAAGATTCCCGACATCCTGACCGAATGCTCATCGCAAACTTTAGCAGACGGCCGCACCCCCGAATGCCGTCGACGAAGTGCACTAAGGCGGAACACCGCTGCCGCGAGCACCCGAACGGATGCTTTTGGCGACGGGGTTCTCCTACAGTCACTTGGTCAGGGCTATGAGGCGTGGCTGTCTGTTAAGTTTACCCGACGAGTATCCGCATACACTACGTGATTGCGACGGACTTTTGATCACATCAAAATTCCGTGGCAACCGATCAAGTGAGACTAAACTGCTAGATTTATAACATTCAAATAAGTTATCTCATAACTACTTGTGAATTCTAAATATTGTATCACATTCTAGATAAATAGACAATGTTAAACTTTCCGATCGAATAATCAAAACACCCAAGTTTTCCCGATAGCTCAACACTTGAGGGGAGTTTAAAAGAACATCCATTTCATGCCACAGTACCAAAGGTCCAGCCGTAGAAGGGTCAAGCCAACGCCTTACATGTGGCACGCCGTACTGCCCAAAACCCTAAGGTTCAAAAGGCAGTTCAAGACGGTCACATAATCGAGTTAAGGTTTGTTGTCTTCTAGAGGGTCCATCGCGATACTTGCACGATTTAGACGTTCTTAAACAACGGAAAAATCCAACACTTGGAAATTTTCCGGCAGGGGAAAAAGTGAGTTATTTATATCCGGTCAAACTTTTTAACATGTTCTAAAATTACCCGGAAAAATAAGCGAAGTCAAATTATCCGATCGAATCAACGAGTCCCCAATACAACCCAGAAAACTCAACACTTGAGTATAATAAAAATTCCCAAAAAACACAGGAATCACATAAGGACTTTACTGTGCAAAACACAAAGAATGATGTGACTATACGGCCGCGGATCCGCCGCATGAGCCATGCTCGTGCCGCGGTTCCGCGGCGCCTTGATCGACTTAGGAGCACATGCTGCACAGTAATTCCTAGAAAACCCTGCTGAATTTTTTGGATATTTTTAATTTGGAAAAATCCCAGTTTTGAAAAAAATGTACAGAGAAGGGTTTTGATTTGGGTTTCGGGGTTCGATCGGGTTTCTAACTTTGTCTACAGTTCGCCTAAAGCTCTAGCTAGGCTTTGATACCACTGTAGGGCTCCTAAGCACACTCATGAGGTTCTACAAGGCATCAACCATGCCAAAATCAAATTTTTATGTGCCGAACAACCCTATGCAAGATCGTATACTAGAGATTAGGCTAAACAAAAAACAAGCAAACTACTTTGCTACTGAGTGAAAGGGATAACAACCTTTGTAGATCCGGTCCTTCACTTCTAATGCTCCGTGTTGACGTCCCTTCGCTGTGATCATCGGGATCCCGGACCCTAGCGATGGTTTCTTCGGAGAAATGAGCGGGCTAGGTCGTTAACTTCGAGGCCGAAGATGATCTACGTCGAGGAGACTCAAACTCAAGCTCAATCTTCACTTGATCATGAACTTTGTGAAGAGAACACCCTATACTACATGGCAAGTGGTAGAGGATGAAGAAATAGGAAGTGGGTTCACTTTGGATTTGGATTTCTCACTCTTTTTCTTCACTTGAAATTTTTCTAGCAAGGTTTTTCTTCACTTGAAGAAGATGAAGAAGATGAAGAAGAAGAAAAGAATAAGAATGAATTAACTAAAATGAATAATCAAGTGAAGTATATCATAATACAACCATGGGTGAGTTAACCTTTGTAGAGACTAAACCCTAGTTTAAGTTAATGGTTAGGTTATGAAAATCTCATGCAAAACAAAATGGTTGGACTTTGTCAAAGATGCTTGAAAGCTTCATGAAGCTTCAAGCAAAAAACAAAGAAAGCCACCATTTTGTTTTTGCCAAAATAAATAAAATAAATAAAACCCCAACCATTAACCAAAACAAGGTGTAAGTCATACACACACCCAAGTTTGCATGTATCATCAATCATGATACAAACTAGTGCACAAACATATATCATATATACAACTTGTGCACATCAAGTGAGAAAATCAATCATAAGTGAACAAATACTAGTTATTGTAAAGTAATATATCAAATATATAATTATACATTAAATCATTAAATCAATACTTGATTTAATGATCCGGTCATATCGCATATAACCGACTAATATCTAGTGTATCAATATATCGAATCAACACTTGATTCGGTAACCTGGCTATATCTCATATAACCGTCCGATGATACAAATCGCGAGAATAGAACACAGTATCACATACTGGTATTATTCTCGGTCCCGCACATATCTCATATGCGCTCCTATTTCGTTTCGCTTGAGCCAGGAAACCTCTGTGTAGGACTCTAAAGACTCGTCAATACGCTGGTAGTAGGCGGTGATCATATCAATCACCCACAAGCCGCAAGCGGTCTGCTAAACGTAACGGCTACCCAGGTATTGAGCGATCAGAAGATCAACGAGCAAGCCTGCTCACACTCCTGTGAATCCAATCAGTAACACTTACCGCACAGTCCGGTCTGTTCGTCTGATATGTCGCATATCTCGCCTAGGGGTGGTAAACGTCAGACCCCAGTAGCTTGATAAGTCATGCCGATGCAAGGTTCATAACAAGCATGAAACTACTGATAACACTTACCAGTAAATCAGTGCAACCCTGGCCAGGGATTTCCAGTTATGGCCAGTCGAGCATAGCGCAACATCAACCCCCAATACTAGGAGAGACGAATCCCTTCCTATCGCTCATTGCCTCCATGTGAATCGGGACTGTACCCAAAAACCACCTATTTGCACGGCTCAGTAGAGCCGTGGTAGGGTGGAAATCAAAGCACAGTGGGAGACACACAAGACTCTATGACGATCTTGGGTCAACAGACTAAGCTGTACCAGTGTCACCAGAGAACTGCCATCTGACGTAAGGTATAATACCATCTGTGAGTTCTCGGCGAGTCCGTTCAGTGTACCCAATCACCACTGAGCACCCGCATACCATCTCTGATGTCAAACACCAATGGATATGGGATCATCCATCGCCCATCTCATGGGTCGAGAAGATATACGTTAGTCTACTCTGGAATATCGATGCCCTGTCTCGATATTCCCACGACTAGGAACATTGAAGGATGTACTCATTGACTACCCAGCCCCCACTAGTATGATCTACATCACAGTCCTGGAAGTCGAGTACATATCCTAAGGGCTTTATCAACATGTAACAAAGAGACAGTAAGTATACATGTTAAGATAAAGAGCAACCAGATAGCGTACTATCATGTCGAGCAAGAAAGTCCTACCTATATATGTCCTAGCATCCACTACAATATATATCTCATGTACAGTAATGGCCTCTAGGGCATACATATAACTAACAGTAGTATCTCATACTCAACGTCCTATAGAAGTCTCTCTAGGGAAAGGCCTTTGTGAGTGGATCCGCTGTGTTATCCTTCGCGTCACCTCTCCTGACCTCGATCCCTTGGAGATCAACCATCTCCCTGATCAGGTGATACCGTCCTCAGAATATGTCTGGATCGCTGATGGACCGGCGTTCCTCCGCCATAGCCATAACTCCATTGTTGTCACAATAACAGTTATTGGATGCTCAATGGTAGGAACCATGTTCATCTCATGAACAAGAAATATCCAGACATCCACTTTGGTAGCATCGTTGGTAGCGATGTATTCAGCCTTTATCTTCTAGTTTGATACGGTATATAGCTTGGAACTCTTCTAACATAATGTCCTTCCATTGAGGGTAAAGACAAAGCCCATGACTGACTTTCAGTCGACCTTATCACTCTGGAAGATGGAATTGGTAAAGGACTCCCACTGGAAGAATGTCCTTAACAGCTGTCCAGTGATTCTCCCAAGATCCGATTGATTCCTGATCACTACACCTAGTGAGTTAGCTACATCTATTCTGGTATATAACATCACATACATGATAGAGCCTACTGCCGAAGCATAAGATATCCCTTGCACGCGAGCTCTCTCCAAATCAGTCTGGGGAGACTTCTTTTTGGAGAGGGTGATTCCTGAGTAAGTGGGCGAACCACCACGCTTAGAATCTTCCATATTAAACCCCTTTAGTACGGTGTTAATGTATCTGGATTTGGGACACTCCCAACATCCACTTAGATTTATCATCATAGATCATAATCCACAAGATGTAGTAGGTATCATCCAAATCTTTCATGGAGAATCCTCGTGATAAGAGGAGCTTGACCGAGTGTAGCATAGGAAACCATTTCCTATCAAGAGTATGTTATCTACGTACAATACGTAGAAGACAACCTTACTCTCTACAACCTTCTTGTATATACAAGGTTCATCTACCTTTTTGATGAAGTCAAACTCTTTGACCGCCATATCAAAACAGATGTTCCAACTGCGCGATACGTGCTTTAATCCTGATGGACTTTAGCATAGCCACTGGAGAAAATGTTTCATCATAAACCACACCTGGTTATTGACGATAGCCTTTTACTACAAGTCTAGCTTTGAAAGTTTCAACTTTTCCATCTACACCAAGAATCTTCTCAAGATCCATTTGCTCCCAATGGGTTTTACCCCTTCAAGTGCAACATTCAAAGTCATACTTTGTTGGTGTACATGGATTCCGTCTTTCATTGCATAGCATCCATCCATTTCACTGAGTCCCCACTCATGATGGCCTGCCTGAACCTAGTCGGGTCATCATCTACCATGATGCAATCTTCGCTCCCACCGTCACCGAGGAAACCGTAGTATCTCTTAGGTGGATGAGGAACCCTACCAGATTCGCGGAGAGACTGAGGTTCGTTGGAGTCTATTGAATCCTTTGGTTTTACCAAATCATCAGCTTTTAGTTTGTCCAGCTGGAACTCCTTCAAGTTCTACCTCATAACCACTAATTTCTTCATAAGAAATTCCTTTTCTAAAAAAATGTGACATGCTGAGAAACAAAACACCTTTTGCTCCTCAGTGTGATAGAAGATATACCCTCGCAAATGTTTGGGATATCCAACAAACTTAAACAGAACTGACCTTGCCTCGAGCCTGTCCGGATTTTGCTTTTCAACATAGGCCGGACAACCCCATATCTTAACCCGTTTAAGACATGGTCTCTTCCCCTACCATATCACATATGGAGTGGTAGGCACTTGATTTGGTCGGAACCCCATTCAATAAGTATGCAGCTTCTCAAGTGCATAACTCCAAAATGAAAACAGGTAACTCAGCAGTACTCATCATAGAGAGTGTAGGGTTGCTAGGCACTCGAATAAGGATCTACAAGGCATCAAACATGCCCGATTAAAATTTTAGCCGTGCCGAATAACCCTAAACTAGATCGTTAACTAGAGATTAGGCGATCACATGCAAGTAAATCACATTTACACTAAGTGAATACGGAATACAACCTTTGTAGATCGGTCCTTCACTTCTAAAGCTCCTTGTTGTAGTCCCTTCATTGCGATCATGTTGGGTTAGCCTAGCACCTCATGAAGGGTTTGGAAGCATCACATATACCAAAGGTAGAGTCTTTAGGGTGCTAAGTTAATAAACAACGGATCGTGCCTAGAAAATTAGGGTTTCTAAATTTTCACATCAACATATGAAAGAATAGATGGGGTTTAGAGAGTACAACCTTTGTAGCTCCCTACGCTAGACTCCTCGACTACTTGGGGTTTGAAAAAGCTCCGCTTGAACTCCTCGAGGTCACCGATGATCCACCCGGAGTCCGCTTTGTCCAAGCTTGCAACTTTATCCGATCAAGTGAACGAAATCAAGCTAACATTCCAAACAAGGGGCTAGACTTGTGTAGAATGGTGTTGTGGTTCTCTTTCTCACTTCAAAATCCTAACTTGATGAGTAATATGCTCACTTGAAAAATCTAGAGAGCAATGGAAGAAGGAGGAAAAAGATGATGGCTTTTAAGAAGAAGATAAGTTTAACTCATGAAAGAAAATAGAAAAATATATCAATATATATTTTCCTCTTCTCATATCAAACCATGGTTAGGATATTATTGAACTTAAGTTAAAAACACAAAAGGAAAAGTAATCCATGGTCAAATGGTGGGTGAGAATGGTTAGGTCAAGAAGGATGTAGAAACGAGTCATGAATTATCTTTTCCTTTTTTCATTTTGTTTTAACCAAAAATCAAATAATAATCCAAATAAAAACCCATGGTGTGAGTCTCATATTGCCACCATTTTCTTTGTATAAGCACCCATAATTGATGATGTATGTATGTATGTATGTATGTGTGCACATCCATATGTGCATGAATCTATAAAGAAAGTATGCATGCATACATCCATCATACTCAAGAATGGATTTCAAGTGAGAAGCTAATGGTTAAATGATAAATCAACACTTGATTTATCAATCCGGCCATATCACATACGACCCCTACCAAAAGCAAGCCGCCTGATCAATATACGGTATCCTATACGCGCATTTTAATCGGGTCCATGCGCATATCGCATACGCGCACCACAACGTTTCGCCTGGACTAGGTAACTCCATTGTGGGACTCTAAGACTCATCAATACGCCGGCAGTGGGTGATAATCATATCAAGCACCCCCAAGCCGCAAGCGGTCAGCTAAACGTAACGGCCACCTGGGTATTGAGCGATTAGAAGAGAACAAGCGAACCTGCTACAACTCCCGTCGAGCCAACCGGCAACACTTCCCGTACAGTCCGGTCTCCTTGTCTGATATGTCGCATATCAAGTCTAGGGGTGGTAAACGTCAGACCCCAATAACCGATAAGTCGTGCCGATGTGAGGCTCATAACGGGTCGAGAAACTACTGGTAACACTTACCAGTAAATCTCTGAATCAGCCCTGGCCAGGGACTTCCCTGTTACGGCCAATCGAGCACAGCGCAACATCAACCCCCAATACCGGGAGAGACGAAACCCCTCCTATCGCTCATTACCTTCATGTGACTCGGGACTGTACCCAAAAACCACCGTTTTGCACGCCCTCATGGACGTGGTAAGGTGGAAATCAAAGCACAGTGGGAATCACACAAGACTCTATGACGATCTCGGGTCTACAGACTAACCTGCACAAGTGTCACCTGAGAACTGCCATCTGACGTGAGGTATAATACCATCTGGGAGTTCTCGGCGAGTCCGTCCAGTGTACCCAGTCTCCACTGAGCACCCGTATATCATCTCTGATGTCAAACACCAATGGATATGGGATCATCCATCGCCTATCTCATGGGTCGAGAAGCGTATACGCTAGTCTACACTGGTATATCGATACCCCGTCTCGATACACCCATGACTAGGGACCTTGAAGGATGTACTTATGGACTACCATGTCCCCACTAGTATGATCCGCATCATAGTCTAGGTAGTCAAGTACACATCCTAAGGGCTTTACCAACATGTAACTATCAGACAGTATAAAGAGACTAGTATACATGTTAAGATAAAGTGCAACCAGATAGCATACTATCATATCGAGCAAGAAAGTCATCTCTATATATGTCCAAGCATCTAATATAATATACATCATCTTTACAATACTGGCCTCTAGGGCATACATACAACTAACAATCTCCCACTTGCACTAGGGCCAGCTGCTGTAGTATCGCATACCGAGTATCCCGAAGTGTCTCTCAAACTGTATCTGGGGAATGGCCTTCATGAGTGGATCCGCTGTGTTGTTCTTCGTGTCAACCCTCCTGACCTCGATCTCCCGGCGATCAACTATCTCCCGGATCAAGTGATACCGCCTCAGAATATGCCTAGATCGCTGATGGGACCTGGGTTCCTTGGCCAAAGCCACCGCTCCATTGTTATCGCAATACAAAGGTATTGGATGCTCAATGGATGGAACCACTCCAAGTTCAGTAATGAACTTCTTGATCCAGACAGCCTCTTTGGCAGCATCGTTGGCAGCGATGTATTCAGCCTCCATCGTCGAGTCTGCCACGGTTTCCTGCTTGGAACTCTTCCAGCTAACCGCCCCTCCGTAAAGGGTAAAGACAAATCCCGACTGCGACTTAGAGTCGTCCTTATCACTCTGGAAGCTCGAATCGGTAAAGGACTCCACTTGGAGTTCTCCGTTACCATACACCAAGAGCATCTCTTTAGTCCTTCGCAAGTACTTGAGAATGCTCTTCACAGCTGTCCAGTGACTCTCTCCAGGATCAGCTTGATACCTGCTAACTACACTTAGTGAGTATGCTACATCGGGTCTGGTACATAGCATCGCGTACATGATAGAGCCTACAGCCGAAGCATAGGGTATCCCTTGCATGCGAGCTCTCTCCAAATCAGTCTTAGGAGACATCTCTTTGGAGAGAGTGACTCCAGAGATCGTGGGTAAATTCCCACACTTGGATTCTTCCATACTAAACCTCTTTAGTATGGTGTCAATGTACCTGGATTGGGACAATCCCAATATCCGTTTGGATCTATCTCTATAGATCCTAATTCCCAATATGCAGGAGGCATCACCAAGATCTTTCATTGAGAATCTTTGTGATAAGAAGAGCTTGACCGATTGCAGCATAGGAATGTCATTTCCTATCAAGAGTATGTCGTCCGCGTACAATACGAGGAAGACAACCTTACTCTCTGCCACCTTTTTGTAGATACAAGGTTCATCTACGTTTTTGACGAAATCAAACTCTTTGATAACGACGTCAAAGCAGATGTTCCAGCTCCGCGATGCTTGCTTTAACCCATAAATGGATTTAACCAGCTTGCACACCTTCCCGCTGCTCCCACTATCTATGAAGCCCTCTGGCTGAGTCATGTACACGCACTCTTCTAAATCACCGTTTAGAAAGGCGGTCTTAACATCCATTTGCCAGATTTCGTAATCATGATATGCAGCGATGGCAAGCATGATCCGGATGGATTTAAGCATAGCCACTGGAGAAAAGGTCTCGTCATAGTCCACACCTGGTCTTTGACGAAAACCCTTTGCTACAAGTCTAGCTTTGAAAGTCTCCACTTTCCCATCTACACCAAGTTTTTTCTTGAAGATCCACTTGCTCCCAATGGGTTTTACCCCTTCAGGAGCATTTTCCAAAGTCCACACTTTGTTGGTGTACATGGATTCCATCTCGGACCGCATTGCATCCAGCCATCTCACTGAGTCCCAACTCGTGATGGCCTGCTCGAAGCTAGTTGGGTCATCATCCTCCATGATGCAATCCTCGCTCCCACCGTCCATGAGAAAACCGTAGTATCTCTCAGGTTGGCGAGGAACCCTACTAGATCGGCGGAGAGGCTGAGGTTCGTTGGGAGATACTGAATCCTCTGGTTCCACTAAATCTTCAGTTTGAGTTTCTGTTTCTGGAACCTCTTCCAGCTCTACCACTTTTCCACTAATTTCTTTTGCAAGAAATTCCTTTTCCAAAAAGGTGGCATATTGAGAAACAAACACTTTTTGTTCTTCAGCGTGGTAGAAAAAATATCCTTGGGAATTCTTAGGATATCTCACAAACTTGCAAAGAACTGACCGTGCCTCGAGATTGTCTGGATTTTTCCTTTTGACATAGGCCAGACAACCCCATATCTTAACTCGTTTAAAATATGGTCTCTTCCCACTCCATATCTCATATGGTGTGGTAGGTACAGATTTAGATGGAACCTGATTCAATAGGTATGCTGCTTTTTCCAGTGCATATCCCCAGAAGGAAATAGGTAACTCAGCTGTGCTCATCATAGAGCGCACCATATCTAATAGGGTGCGGTTCCTCCGTTCTGATACACCGTTGTGCTGTGGTGTATATGGAGGAGTCAGCTGAGAGAGAATCCCATTCTCTTTTAGGAAGTCCAGGAATTCATTGCTCAAGTATTCACCTCCTCGATCAGATCGAAGGACTTTAATACTTTTTCTGGCTTGGTTCTCGACTTCTTGTTTATACTCTCTAAATTTCTCAAAAGCTTCTGATTTGTGTTTCATCAGGAACACATATCCGAATCTAGAGAGATCGTCAGTGAATGTAATGAAGTACGAAGAACCATCCCTGGCATGTGTAGACATGGGACCGCATACATCACTATGTATCAGTCCCAAGAGTTCGGTAACTCTTTCTCCGTGTCCAGTAAATGGAGTTTTGGTCATTTTGCCTTTGAGACATGACTGGCAAGTGTCATAAGATGAAAATTCGAACGGTTTCAAGTATCCATCCTTATGCAACTTAGCTAGCCGTGTCGCATTTATATGACCAAGTCTACAATGCCACAAGAAGGATTCTTTCAGTTCTGAACTCTTTCTCTTGTGTGTGTTTGTTATGCTCAGAACTGTTGATTGATTTAGAACATAAATGCCATTGCATAATGTGCCTGATCCAAACGACTTTTGGTTACGGAAAATGTTCATAACATTATCCTGTAATACAAAATTATATCCCTGTTTACTCAACAAAGAAACCGATATAATGTTGCATATCAGGTTCGGCATGTAATAGCATTCGTTCAGAATCAATGTATTACCAGTCGGTAATGCAAGGTGATATTCCCCGACAGTCTTAACTGTAACAATTGCACCATTTCCAACTCTTATGTCTTTATCACCTTCTCCAAGTTCTCTACCTTTTCTAAGCCCATGTAACTGATTACATATATGGGATCCTGACCCTGTATCTAATACCCAGGACGTAGGGAAATGGAGAAACAGTTCTCTGTAACGAACACACCCGAAGAAAATGCATCAACATGTACTTTCTTCATTCGGGTGGCATGTGAATCCTGGTATTCCCCTATGTCCTGTTCAGTCCTATAACTCTTATAAGAAAGAATAGAACCAACGTTCCCCAGCACAGTATAACATGCGGGTTCGGTCAATACATCCATATTATTATCTTGATTAAGGCATGACATGGTCGCTACTTGGAGAGAGAGAGAAGAAAACACTTTAGCGTATGCTCTTGCAAGATTAGATTGGTTATTATCTTATCTAATCAGGATGGCTCCTACTGGTTTTTATCAAATCTTCCTTCAAACCCTAAAAGGAAAGACTAGCCGGGATTAATTACACCCTACAACTTCGTCGATCTTTCAGCCAGGCCAGTGTCGGTACTTTGAAGGAGGTTCCCCGTGCTTTTGCTCGAACCTAATTAAAGTAAACCTCATTTTCCCAGAGGCGTAACCCCGTTGATACCTTTCTAGACACCTACTTGATCGGCTAATTGTAATGTGTAAAACTCTCCCAGGAGTAACTCTTACTCGCAGTGGGTATCGGGATCCAACTATCTCATAGAAAGTATGCAATCTCATTGCAAATTTCAACACTTGAAATTCCCGATAATATTTTGCCCCTAGCAGCTATATGACCTTAACATAGTCAACAAATCATAAGTGCTAGTCAAGTTCAACCCGTCATTTCCCGATTGAATTAAACCCACCCGCACGACCCTTAACATAGTCAACAAAGTCGCACGACTGCCCTAATCCAATCGCATCATATGCATATACAGATAAGCACTAATCAGCTACCGCACACTACGCCTTAACATAGTCAACAAACGTAGCACGAATACTAACTTGTACTTATCTGAAATGACGGAGGGCCACGACAGGTTTTTCTGAAAACCTATTGCGTAATGAACTTGATATCGTTGTAGAATCAAATAAATTTTGAAATGGAGTGTTCTTGAGGCTTTTCTAGTTTTGCTAAAGGGGCCACTCCCGGTGAAGGGATCGTCGTCCCTTTCCTCGTCGAATGAGGTGCGGGATATATCATATGTAAGTCCATGCTACCTCTCCCGGTACTTTCGGGAATGCGGAATTTGGAAAAAAAACAATTTTTACGGAGGTGGTAACATGGACCTAAAACCCGGATCTTGGTTAAACATCTATCTAACATCCTAACTATGAGTTTCTAGCTACTCGGTTAGGGGGTTATACCTTACTTGTCTTCAACTCCTTCGTCTTCAAAGCTCCGATGGTGGTCTGATGGCTTCTTCTCGTCGTCTCCGTACGCCGAAGATAGATCCACCTGAAAGCTCCAACCTTTAGCTCCTTCTTCGTTCTTTGAAGAAACTAGTTCACTTGGTTTGCTAAACCTAGTGAACTAGAATGAGTAGAGAAGAAATAGAATGGGATTTTATCTATGGTTCTTGATTCTCAACTCATGAGACAATAGAACCATAAGATCAAGAGAGGGAGCAAGAGGTTGAGGGTGAGAGCAAAAGGAGAGCTCAAGAACAAGAGAGAGAATGAGCAAGAAAGAATGAGCAACTCTTTTGTCTTTCACCCTCTCATAATCCAAAGTGATCATAACTCATCATATCAAAAAAATTCTTATGTGATGGTTGAAGCAACCATAACCATATCATTTCATGCACTCATTTTATACAAATGAGCAAGTAAACAAAAGTCTTTGCCATGAAATGATGGCTATGGTTATCATGATGGTCAACTAGTCAAGCCTAGTCAACCGGTCAACAAAGTCAACAAGTCAACAAAAGTCAACAAGTCAACAAAGTCAACAAAAGTCAACAACCATGTCACCATAATACTTAATTAATATAATAGTTAATCACATATCAAATTCTCATTAGGGTTGAGCAAAAAGTCAAATAGTCAACGGTCAACTGTCAACAACCCTAATGAGAATCCGCTGCCTCTGCCTCCCTGTCACCTGTGCATACACACCCGCATCCGCGTTCCGAGGAACACGAATGCAAACTGGATAAATCCAATCCCATAAGGTACACTAGGATCTGGCTTAAACCAAAGCCCGCTAGTGAAAACTGTCCGGACACTGTACGTGCACAAGTGCACGGATGTGACCGAACCCTGTCGCAAAACCATGCGACCTGTCGCAATACCATGCGACCTCTACTCTTTTGCCTAAAGGAGAAAAGCTTTCTGTGTGGGACTCTAAAGACTCGACACTACGCTGGCAGTGGGTTTAACCACAGACCGCAAGCGGCACTAGCTGTGCGTAACGGTCCCCAGGTAGTGCCGACAAGAAGACCGACGAGGCGAAACCCATCTGAACTCCTACTGAGCCTGAGTGTGACATTCTCCGTACAGTCCGGTCTGTTCGTCTGATACATCGCATGGCGGGCTTAGGGGGCGGTAAACGTCAGTCCCCCAATAGCGGTACAAGTCGTGCCGGAGCGAAGCCCAAAACACCCTGAGATAACACTGGAAACCTACCAGTATATCTCGTTTGCCCTGGCCAGGGACTACTCATGTAATGGCTCTCCTAGACACAGCGCGATGTCAACCCCCAATACCGGGAGAGACGAATCCTGTCTAACCGTCACTGCCTCCAAGTGCTTCGGGACTGCACCCAACCACTACCTGTTTGCACGACTCCTTTGAGCCGTGGAAGGGTAGTGATCAAAGTACAGTGGGAACACACTCGAGGCGAAGTGACAGTGTCAAGTCAGCGGACTAAGCTGTACTCATGTCACCTGGGAACTGATAACTGACGATGGGTATAATACCAACTAGTCAGTTCCCGACGAGTCCTGTCCAGTGTACCCGTAACCTAACGAGCACCCGCATACTATCTCAAGTACGACGTACTGACGGCTGTGCGACAGACCGTCTCCCACACTGGGATGAGAAGCGCATGCGCTGGTCTACTCCGGAGTATCGATGCCCTGTCTCGATAGTCCTGCGACCAGGGACCTGCATAAGGATGTGCTTATAGATTACCCAGCCCCACTAGTGTGACGGCCATCACATCGCTGGTAATCAAGCAAAGATCCTAAGGGCTCTACTAATGTGTATAGGCGATATACAAAAAATAAACACATGTACACATTGAAGCAGAAACAAACCAAGTAGCATACTACTATTTTGAGCAAGATTGTATATACCAGGTGAATATCCCAAGCTTCCATTAAGTAATATACAAACCAGTATGATACAGTAATGGCCTCTAGGGCATATACACTAACAATCTCCCACTTGCACTAAGGCCATGTACTGGCGTATCGAAGACCTATCATCTCGATCAGTCGCTCGAACTGAGTCTGGGGCAGGGCCTTGGTGAATGGATCTGCAGTGTTATCTTCTGAAGCGACTCTCCGAACCTCGATCTCCTGGCGATCTACGATCTCCCTGATCAGGTGATACCGCCTCAAGATGTGCCTGGATCTCTGATGGGACCTGGGTTCCTTCGCTAAAGCTATAGCCCCGTTGTTGTCGCAATACAGAGGTATTGGATCAACAATGGACGGAACCACCTGAAGTTCTTTCAAGAACTTCCTCATCGAGACAGCTTCTTTTGCGGCATCAGATGCAGCGATGTATTCCGCTTCCATCGTCGAGTCTGCAACGGTTTCTTGTTTGGAACTCTTCCAACACACCGCCCCTCCATTGAGGGTAAAGACAAAACCCGACATGGACTTGGAATCATCCTTGTCACTCTGGAAGCTGGAGTCAGCAAAGGCCTCGATCTGGAGGTCTTTTCCGCCATACACCAAGAACATCTCCTTAGTCCTTCTCAGGTACTTGAGAATGTTCTTTACCGCTATCCAGTGTTTCTCCCCAGGGTTTGACTGATACCGGCTTACCACACTCAGTGCATAAGCTACATCCGGTCTGGTACACAACATCGCATACATTATAGAGCCTACCGCAGAAGCGTAGGGTATAACAGACATGCGATCCCTCTCCAAATCAGTCTTGGGAGACATCTCTTTAGAGAGGGTGATCCCGTGACAAGCCGGTAGGTTACCGCGCTTGGAATCTTCCATACTGAATCTCTTCAGTATGGTGTCGATGTACCTGGACTGTGAAAGTCCTAATATCCTCTTGGATCTGTCACGGTAGATCCGGATACCCAGAATGTACGAGGCATCACCCAGGTCTTTCATGGAGAACCTGTGTGACAAGAACCCCTTGACAGATTGTAGCATAGGAATGTCATTTCCTATTAAGAGAATGTCATCCACGTATAAAACGAGGAATACTACAGTTCTCGCTACAAATCTACTATAGATGCATGGTTCATCTGGATTTTTGATAAAGCCAAATTCTTTGACCGTCTCATCAAAGCAGATGTTCCAACTCCGCGACGCCTGCTTTAGTCCATAGATGGACTTAAGCAACTTGCACACCTTTCCGCTGCTCCCACTCTGAATGAAACCCTCTGGTTGGTCCATATAGACACACTCCTCTAAATTTCCATTTAGAAAAGCGGTCTTTACGTCCATTTGCCAGATCTCATAATCGTGGAAGGCAGCAATGGCAAGAAGGATCCGAATGGATTTCAGCATGGCTACTGGAGAAAAGGTTTCGTCATAGTCCAAGCCAGGTCTTTGACGAAAACCCTTTGCTACCAGCCTAGCTTTATAGGTCTCAACCTGTCCATCTACACCAATCTTCCTTTTGAAGATCCACTTACATCCTACGGGTTTTACCCTGTCTGGAGCAATGTCCAACGTCCATACCTTGTTGGTGTACATGGACTCCATTTCGGTCCGCATTGCATCCAGCCATTTCACTGAGTCAACGCTCTGAACGGCCTGCTGGAAGCTAGTAGGCTCATCATAATCTATGATGCAATCCTCTCTATCCCCGTCTATGAGAAAACCGTAGTATCTCTCAGACGGATGAGACTGCCTACTACTCCTGCGGAGTGGCGCAGGAATGTCCTGTTCTGTTGAACCCTCTGGTTCCACTAAGCTTTCAGTAACAGTCTGTGGTTCTGGAACTTCTTCCAGTTCTATTGTGTTCCCACTTATCTGGGTTTCCAAAAACTCAGTTTCCAAGAAGCGGGCATGCTGAGAAAGAAAAACCTTTTGTTCCTCAGCGGAATAGAAAAGATACCCCCTGGAGTTCCTTGGGTATCCCACAAATTTACACTGTACTGAACGTGCCTCTAGCTTGTCCGCATGCTGCTTTTTTATAAAAGCTGGACATCCCCATACCTTAAGATACTTAAGACAGGGTTTCTTCCCAGTCCACATCTCATATGGGGTGGTAGGCACAGTCTTGGTGGGAGCCTTGTTCAAGAGATACGCAGCTGCTTCTAGTGCATATCCCCAGAATGATCGCGGTAACTCAGCGTTACTCATCATGGACCGAACCATATCCGATAGGGTTCGGTTCCGTCTCTCCGATACACCGTTATGTTGCGGAGTGTATGGAGGAGTAAGCTGAGAGAGAATACCATTCTCTTTTAAGTAATTCAGGAATTCGGCACTTAAGTATTCTCCACCTCGATCCGATCTTAGAACCTTAATACTTTTGCCGGTCTGATTCTCTACTTCATTCTTATACTCCTGGAATTTTCCAAAGGCCTCGGACTTATGTTTCATTAAGAAGACATAGCCGTACCTTGAGAAGTCATCCATAAAAGTAATGAAGAATGTCCGCTTCGGGCATATGTAGACATTGGACCGCATACGTCACTGTGTACGAGTCCCAAGAGCTCGCTCGCTCTTACTCCTTGTCCAGTAAACGGAGTCTTTGTCATCTTTCCTTTGAGACAAGATTGACAAGTGGCATACGATTGATATTCGAACGCATTCAAATATCCTTCTGTATGTAACTTAGTCAACCTTCTCTCATTGATGTGACCCAATCTACAATGCCATAAGAAAGTCTGATTTATTTCTAGAGACTTTCTTTTGTGTGTACTCTGGACGTTGAAAATCTGTGGTTGGTTTAACACGTATATACCATTACTCAATGTACCTGACCCAATCAAAACTTGATTAAGGTGAATGTTTACAACATTACTTACAAACGCAAATTCATAACCTTCTTTAGAAACTAAAGATACAGAAATGATATTACAAGTTGCGTTGGGTACAAAAAAGCAATTACGCAAAACCAAAACATGTCCATCTGACATTCCCAGGTGATAGTCCCCCACGGCTTTAGCATCCATGCTAGCTCCGTTCGCAACTCTGAGGGTCATGTCACCTGCCTTCAAAACCCTACGGTTTCTCAACGCCTGCAAAGAATTACAGATATGAGATCCTGATCCGGTATCCAATACCCAGGAAGTAGAGTTTATTGAAAGACAGTTTTCAATAACATACACACCTGAAGCTGAAGCTGCAACCTGCTTCAATTCCTGTGTTCTGGCCTTCCAGGCCCTGCAATCATTCTTCCTGTGTCCTTTCTTATGACAATAGAAGCATTCTTCCTTATCCACAAGCTTCCCCGCTATCTTTGTTGCTTTACCTTTTCCCTTCGTATCCACTTTACTAACACCGCCCCTTGGTTTGGCGGGGGCCTTCTTCTTCTTTCTCTTGGCTTTCGCCTTGGACCTAGAAGAAGATGATCCTCCTATAAACAAAGTGGATGTTTCCCTACCTTTCTGTAGGGTGCCCTCTGCGCTCCTCAGCATGTTGAGGAGCTCTGAAAGTTCAACCTCTTTTTCTTGTAAGTTGAAGTTCAGTATAAACTGGGCGTAAGTGGAAGGAAGGGACTGGAGAACTATATCCGTATATAGCTCACTCTCCAATGTGATCCCTAGGTCAGCGAGCTCCTCAATGTAGCCGATCATCTTTAGCACGTGCTCGGCTACTGATGATCCGACGACCATTCTTGTCGAAAATAACTTTTTCGACGCTTCGTATCTTGCGATACGAGATTGCTCTCCATACAGTTCTTTTGTATGAAGCAATATGGATTCCATGTCCATATTCTCATGCCTCCTCTGATGTTCGTTGTCCATCGAGGCAAGCAGGAGGCATTTGGCCTTCGCGCTATCAATCTCCCAAGTTTTGCGGATTTCCTTATCCGCGACGCTGGAAGTTGGACCAGGGACAGGGGGAGCTTTGGTGGTAAGAAGATACCCCAGCTTGTCGTAAGTGATTGCTATCTTGACATTCCTGAGCCAATCTTTGTAGTTTGGCCCTGTCAGTTTGTTTTTATCTAGGAGTAACTTAAGTCCAGTCATGTCGATTTGGTCGCTGCAATTAGGAGAGAGAAGAAGAAACACTCAGCATGATGCTCTTGCAAGTTTAGAGTGGTTTTTAGTTTGTCTAAACAGGATGGCTCCCACTGTTTCTCGAATCCCTCCTCAAACCATAAAGGAAGAATTAGCCGGGATCAATCCCACCGTACAATACTTGCTTAACCGTTCAGCCAGGCCGGTGTCGGTACTTCGAGGGAGGTTTTCCAACGCTTTCGCGAAGTTCCTTAATTAAAGAACCTCTTTTCCCTGGGGGCGTAGCCCCGCTAACACCTTTCTAGGCACCTACTAGGTTTATAGCATTGATCGTTTAGTGAGAAATTTCCCGAGGAGTAGCATATACTCACAGTAGGATCGGGATCCAAATATCATCGCGTGACGAAACTGAAGGAATCCTACCAGAATCATCACACTCCAAATGGTATGCAAATCTAGCAAGTTTCAGTACTTATGAAACTCCCGATGTGGATTTTTGCCCCATGCTCTTATGACCTTGACGAAGGTCAACAAATCATAAGTCACATGTCAAGTTCTGCCCGTCATTATCCAGGTAAATTTGAATCCACCCGTATATACCCTTGACGAAGGTCAACAAGGTAATGCGAATGTCCCAAACCAACGCATCTATCTATGCTACATATGAATACCCAATAGCTACCAATCACTATGCCTTGACGAAGGTCAACAAACACAGCTTGAATACTATTGAATATTCATACGAAACGACGGAGGGCTACGAATGGTTTTGGCAAAACCGTGAACGTAGTGAACTTGATTTGGTCGATGGAACGAGATAGCTTTTAAAAAGAGTGGCTCAAGCTCCGCATTTAAAAGTTGTTTTTGAAAAGAACCGAGTGGTTTTTCGAAAGTGTTCCAACGACTTTAACTTGGTTTATTATCTTGCATTAGTTCTTTTAATGCGTGATATTCTTGCATTAGTTCTTTTAATGCGTCCCATCATTTAATCCTACCATTGCAGAAAACAACCAAAATATGACGTACGCTTATGCCATTCGCATTCGCCACGAGGCCCCGTCATTACCCGTTAGGTTACTTAACTAACGACAGAGCGGGGGCTGGGCTAGCGCGTCTGTAAAACATAAGCAACGCCTAAATAATATCATATATAGATATACTGCAATGATAAAACATTGCAGATCACAGATGAATACATTGGATATACTAAGAATCTGTAATTCGTACGAGCCTGTAACGAAAGACAAATTACACGGTCGCGGTGAATAGCCAAAACCCCACCCAAGACCCCTACGGGTGCGGCAAACTACCCGCCAAGTACCCGAAGCGTAGTAACCTCCCTCATCTCCATGAGTAGGCCACTCGACACTTCGGCATACCCGGTAGTTTGTGCACCCCCTCCATGGGTCTATCCTAGGAGCAAAAACAGTAAAAAGAAATTATACAATGACGGCTACAACCCCGACCCGGTTGTGCGGCCATATAAATAATTATTACATCAATTTACAAATTTACATGAATTGAAAGAAAAGAAAACTCTCGTCTCACAACCCCCGGCTATTCACCCGCGACAATCCAACATATTCATATACACATTCCAGCACATTACAGATCACAGATTTGTATAACCCCCACTAATCGACATATAGCGATTAGTAGACGTTCAATACAAATATCACATTACAGAAAAACCCGTTAGCTAAAGTCTTTTAGAAGTTCGATCAAAAATACGGATTTTCGGGACCCCAAAATAAAATTTTCGTTCTGGAAAATCTGGGTTGAAAATATATGTACCAAAATTCCCAAAATACCCCCAGAAGAACACTGTAGCAAAGAATCACCAGAGAGGCGCCAAGGAGGCCGCGGAACCGCGGCAATAGCAAGCTATTGCCGCGTTTCCGCGGTCGTTTAGAGGATTCATTTGGTGATTTTTCTACAGTGGCTTCTAAAAACCCTGAGCCGATTTTAGGTGTTAAAATAATCAATTTTTGAACAGTAAAAAAATCGACAGAAACTCGAATTTTCGGGGTTCGTTTTTGGGACAATTTCTTTGATCGATCTTCTAGTTACTTGCTAACATGTTAGATAGAGTTTAACTAGGCTCTGATACCACTGTAAGTCCATGCTACCTCTCCCGGTACTTTCGGGAATGCGGAATTTGGAAAAAAAACAATTTTTACGGAGGTGGTAACATGGACCTAAAACCCGGATCTTGGTTAAACATCTATCTAACATCCTAACTATGAGTTTCTAGCTACTCGGTTAGGAGGTTATACCTTACTTGTCTTCAACTCCTTCGTCTTCAAAGCTCCGATGGTGGTCCGATGGCTTCTTCTCGTCGTCTCCGTACGCCGAAGATAGATCCACCTGAAAGCTCCAACCTTTAGCTCCTTCTTCGTTCTTTGAAGAAACTAGTTCACTTGGTTTGCTAAACCTAGTGAACTAGAATGAGTAGAGAAGAAATAGAATGGGATTTTATCTATGGTTCTTGATTCTCAACTCATGAGACAATAGAACCATAAGATCAAGAGAGGGAGCAAGAGGTTGAGGGTGAGAGCAAAAGGAGAGCTCAAGAACAAGAGAGAGAATGAGCAAGAAAGAATGAGCAACTCTTTTGTCTTTCACCCTCTCATAATCCAAAGTGATCATAACTCATCATATCAAAAAAAGTCTTATGTGATGGTTGAAGCAACCATAACCATATCATTTCATGCACTCATTTTACACAAATGAGCAAGTAAACAAAAGTCTTTGCCATGAAATGATGGCTATGGTTATCATGATGGTCAACTAGTCAAGCTTAGTCAACCGGTCAACAAAGTCAACAAGTCAACAAAAGTCAACAAGTCAACAAAGTCAACAAAAGTCAACAACCATGTCACCATAATACTTAATTAATATAATAGTTAATCACATATCAAATTCTCATTAGGGTTGAGCAAAAAGTCAAATAGTCAACGGTCAACTGTCAACAACCCTAATGAGAATCCGCTGCCTCTGCCTCCCTGTCACCTGTGCATACACACCCGCATCCGCGTTCCGAGGAACACGAATGCAAACTGGATAAATCCAATCCCATAAGGTACACTAGGATCTGGCTTAAACCAAAGCCCGCTAGTGAAAACTGTCCGGACACTGTACGTGCACAAGTGCACGGATGTGACCGAACCCTGTCGCAAAACCATGCGACCTGTCGCAATACCATGCGACCTCTACTCTTTTGCCTAAAGGCGAAAAGCTTTCTGTGTGGGACTCTAAAGACTCGACACTACGCTGGCAGTGGGTTTAACCACAGACCGCAAGCGGCACTAGCTGTGCGTAACGGTCCCCAGGTAGTGCCGACAAGAAGACCGACGAGGCGAAACCCATCTGAACTCCTACTGAGCCTGAGTATGACATTCTCCGTACAGTCCGGTCTGTTCGTCTGATACATCGCATGGCGGGCCTAGGGGCGGTAAACGTCAGTCCCCCAATAGCGGTACAAGTCGTGCCGGAGCGAAGCCCAAAACACCCTGAGATAACACTAGAAACCTACCAGTATATCTCGTTTGCCCTGGCCAGGGACTACTCGTGTAATGGCTCTCCTAGACACAGCGCGATGTCAACCCCCAATACCGGGAGAGACGAATCCTGTCTAACCGTCACTGCCTCCAAGTGCTTCGGGACTGCACCCAACCACTACCTGTTTGCACGACTCCTTTGAGCCGTGGTAGGGTAGTGATCAAAGTACAGTGGGAACACACTCGAGGCGAAGTGACAGTGTCAAGTCAGCGGACTAAGCTGTACTCATGTCACCTGGGAACTGATAACTGACGATAGGTATAATACCAACTAGTCAGTTCCCGACGAGTCCTGTCCAGTGTACCCGTAACCTAACGAGCACCCGCATACTATCTCAAGTACGACGTACTGACGGCTGTGGGACAGACCGTCTCCCACACTGGGATGAGAAGCGCATGCGCTGGTCTACTCCGGAGTATCGATGCCCTGTCTCGATAGTCCTGCGACCAGGGACCTGCATAAGGATGTGCTTATAGATTACCCAGCCCCACTAGTGTGACGGCCATCACATCGCTGGTAATCAAGCAAAGATCCTAAGGGCTCTACTAATGTGTATAGGCGATATACAAAAAATAAACACATGTACACATTGAAGCAGAAACAAACCAAGTAGCATACTACTATTTTGAGCAAGATTGTATATACAAGGTGAATATCCCAAGCTTCCATTAAGTAATATACAAACCAGTATGATACAGTAATGGCCTCTAGGGCATATACACTAACATCATATATATCACTGTGCAAAGCAAAACTCCAAAAGCAATCAAAAGCAAACCGAGTGTTATAGCATCTGCCAGTTTCGCTAAAGAGGTCACTCCCGGGGAAGGGATCTCGGCTCTTTCCTCATCGAATAAGGTGCAGGGTATATCATATATACCGCTATGCAAAGCAAAACTGTAGCTACCCTTTTATTTGAAAATTTGATTCTACAATATCTATTAGGTTTCTTTTCTTTCATTAATCACATTAATGAAGTCCCATTATACATAACAGATAAATACGACGTACACTTATGCCATCCGCATTCGCCTCGATGTCCCCTCGTGCACCGTTAGGTTAGATAACTAACGACAGAGCAGGGCAGGGCTAGTGCGGGTGTAAAACATAAGTAACATCTATATAATATATCATATATACTATATACTGTATCCATTACAACATATCAAATGATCACATCACAGATATCGCAGCAGAAACATAGATATAATATGGGATATACTAGGACGTCCGTATTTAGTATTTAGCCAAAATAGAAAATACGGATTCCACAGTCGCGATGAATAGCCAAGCCTACACCCTTGACCCCTACGAGAGCGGCAAGCGACCGTACCAATTCTGGAGTTTAGGAGACCCGGTCTCGACTCCTCGAGATGGCCTCCCACTGAACCCCAGAACCCGGTCACCCGTGCTCCCCTCCTTGGGTCCATCCTAATGCGGAAAAGTAAATAATATACAATACAGGTGGCATCAACCTCAACCCGGAAGTGCCCCAAATAAAAGAATATTACATTAGATTTGAATTTACATGAATGAAAATATAAAACTCTCATCTCACATAAAACCCCCGGCTATTCAATCGCGACAATCCTGCACATCATATCTCAGCAACACATAATATCTCATATCATCAACGTAAGTAAGTATGCATACCCCAATTGTCATTGATGTATAGCAACGAAACCGGCGATATCGACATACTACACTTACGGTCACAGAAAAGAAAGTGTAAAACTGCAATATCTGGAATCCACATTCTCTTTAGACATCATAAATGCGAAATATCACATACCTCGTATTTCATGTCTTATAATATGAATTCCACACATTGCATCACATTCCAGATAATTAGACAGTATTAAAGTTTTCGAACGAACGATCAAATACCCAAGATTCACTAAAGCTCAACACTTGAGCGGAGTTCAAAAACCGGAGTGTGACACAGTAGTAGCGGTCCAGCCGTAGAAGGGTCAAGCCAACGCCTCAAATGTGGCACGCCGTACTGCCCCAAACCCTAAGGTTCAAAGGGCAGTTCAAGATGGTCACATAATCGAGTTAAGTTTTGTTGTCTTCTAGAGGGACCACCACAAAACTTGCACGTATCTCCAAAATATTTAAACCCCATGAAAAGTGAGCAAATGATACTCGTTCAAACACTTCAATACTTTCTAGATTTACCCAGAAAAGCCACGAAATCAAAATTCCGATCGAACTGTCGAGTCCAAAACCATCTCCAGAATTTTCAGCACTAAATTCAGATTAAAAATATCCTAAAAAATATACAAGCAGAATCCAGCATTACTGTAAAAAAATTATTCAGTGAATGATGTGTACGGCCGCGTTTCCGCGGCAAGATTAACTGTTCATTGAATAATTTTTATACCGTAATTCTTATATTTTCCTGCCGAATTTTTTACATATTTTTAATTCTGAAAAACAGCAGTTTTTAAAAAATGTCCAGAGAGCACTCAAAAATCCATATTTTCGGTTCGATCGGAGTTTTAACTTCGTTAAAGTGTCGCCTAATGTTCTAGGTCGGCTCTAATACCAATGTTGGGTTAGCCTAGCACCTCATGAAGGGTTTGGAAGCATCACATATACCAAAGGTAGAGTCTTTAGGGTGCTAAGTTAATAAACAACGGATCGTGCCTAGAAAATTAGGGTTTCTAAAATTTTCACATCAACATATGAAAGAATAGATAGGGTTTAGAGAGTACAACCTTTGTAGCTCCCTACGCTAGACTCCTCGGCTACTTGGGGTTTGAAAAAGCTCCGCTTGAACTCCTCGAGGTCACCGATGATCCACCCGGAGTCCGCTTTGTCCAAGCTTGCAACTTTATCCGATCAAGTGAACGAAATCAAGCTAACACTCCAAACAAGTGGGCTAGACTTGTGTAGAATGGTGTTGTGGTTCTCTTTCTCACTTCAAAATCCTAACTTGATGAGTAATATGCTCACTTGAAAAATCTAGAGAGCAATGGAAGAAGGAGGAAGAAGATGATGGCTTTTAAGAAAAAGATAAGTTTAACTCATGAAAGAAAATAGAAAAATATATCAATATATATTTTCCTCTTCTCATATCAAACCATGGTTAGGATATTATTGAACTTGAGTTAAAAACACAAAAGGAAAAGTAATCCATGGTCAAATGGTGGGTGAGAATGGTTAGGTCAAGAAGGATGTAGAAACTAGTCATGAATTATCTTTTCCTTTTTCCATTTTGTTTTAACCAAAAATCAAATAATAATCCAAATAAAAACCCATGGTGTGAGTCTCATATTGCCACCATTTTCTTTGTATATGCAACCATAATTGATGATGTATGTATGTATGTATGTATGTGTGCGCATCCATGTGTGCATGAATCTATAAAGAAAGTATGCATGCATACATCCATCATACTCAAGAAAGGATTTCAAGTGAGAAGCTAATGGTTAAATGATAAATCAACACTTGATTTATCAATCCGGCCATATCACATACGACCCCTACCAAAAGCAAGCCGCCCGATCAATATACGGTATCCTATACGCGCATTTTAATCGGGTCCATGCGCATATCGCATACGCGCACCACAACGTTTCGCCTGGACTAGGTAACTCCATTGTAGGACTCTAAGACTCGTCAATACGCCGGCAGTGGGTGATGATCATATCAAGCACCCCCAAGCCACAAGTGGTCAGCTAAACGTAACGGCCACCCGGGTATTGAGCGATCAGAAGAGAACAAGCGAACCTGCTATAACTCCCGTCGAGCCAACCGGCAACACTTCCCGTACAGTCCGGTCTCCTCGTCTGATATGTCGCATATCAAGTCCAGGGGTGGTAAACGTCAGACCCCAATAACCGATAAGTCGTGCCGATGTGAGACTCATAACGGGTCGAGAAACTACTGGTAACACTTACCAGTAAATCTCTGAATCAGCCCTGGCGAGGGACTTCCCTGTTACGGCCAATCGAGCACAGCGTAACATCAACCCCCAATACCGGGAGAGACGAAACCCCTCCTATCGCTCATTGCCTCCATGTGACTCAGGACTGTACCCAAAAACCACCGTTTTGCACGCCCTCCTGGACGTGGTAAGGTGGAAATCAAAGCACAGTGAGAATCACACAAGACTCTATGACGATCTCGGGTCTACAGACTAACCTGCACAAGTGTCACCTGAGAACTGCCATCTGACGTGAGGTATAATACCATCTGGGAGTTCTCGACGAGTCCGTCCAGTGTACCCAGTCTCCACTGAGCACCCATATATCATCTCTGATGTCAAACACCAATGGATATGGGATCATCCATCGCCCATCTCATGGGTCGAGAAGCGTATACGCTAGTCTACACTGGTATATCGATGCCCCGTCTCGATACACCCACGACTAGGGACCTTGAAGGATATACTTATGGACTACCATGTCCCCACTAGTATGATCCGCATCATAGTACAGGTAGTCAAGTATACATCCTAAGGGCTTTACCAACATGTAACTATCAGACAGTATAAAGAGACTAGTATACATGTTAAGATAAAGTGCAACCAGATAGCATACTATCATATCGAGCAAGAAAGTCATCTCTATATATGTCCAAGCATCCAATATAATATACATCATCTGTACAATGCTGGCCTCTAGGGCATACATACAACTAACAGATCACGTGCTCCCGGACTCTCGGACGGCTCCATGAGAAAGTTGCAACGGTATTGCTTGAAGTCTTTGAGGCCGAAGATGATCTACGTCGAGGGAATACGGACTCAAGCTTCTACTTCACTAACCAAAGAATTAGTGAAGCTAACACCCTAAACTAAAGTGCTAGTCTAGTAGAGGATGGTGAGATAGGAAATGGGTACACTTTTGAATTTCATTTCTCACTTTGTATCTCTCTCTTTATCAAACCTTAGAGTGAAAGTGAAGGAGGAAGAAGATGAGCTCAAAAATGAGAAAGGATAATGATCAAGAGAGAGCATCAACTAACCATGGTGAGTGAGTATCATATACTAACTCATGTAGAGACATTACCATAGGTTATCATAGTGGTTAGGTTAACTAATATCTTAAGTAAAAAAAACTAGTGGACTAAGTCAAAGCAAAGATAAGCTTCATGAAGCTTCATGCATGTGTGCTTTATCCACTAATTTTGTGTTTACTTTATATATTAAAACCCTACCAATATAATTAGTATGGTGTATGTATCATACACCCATGTCAAGTGTATCAACAACCATGATACAATTTGTACACTAATAAATATATATCACATATATATTAACTTGTGCACAAGTGAGAAAAAAATAAATGCCTAAGTGAACCAATGTTAGTTAATGTAAATTAGTATATCACATATACCATTATACACTAAATTATTAAATCAATATTTGATTTAATAATCCGGTTATATCATATATAACCGACTAACATACAATGTATCGATTTATCGAATCAACCCTTGATTCGATAACTAGGTTATATCGCATACAACCAATCGATACAAACATCGCGAGAATAGAATACGGTATCACATACACGTATTATTCTCGGTCCTGCACATATCACATATGCGCTCCTATTTCGTTTTGCCTGAGCCAGTACAACCTCTATGTAGGACTCTAAAGACTCGTCAATACGCCGGCAGTAGGTGATGATCATATCAAGCACCCACAAGCCGTCAGCGGTACTAGCTGGACGTAACGGCTACCCGGGTATTGAGCGATCAGAAGATCAGCAAGCAAGCCCGCTCCAACTCCTGCAAAAAGCCTGACAGTGACACTACCGTACAGTCCAGTCTCCTCGTCTGATATGTCGCATATCAAGTCTAGGGATGTTAAACGTCAGACCCCAATAACCGATAAGTCATGCCGATATGAGGCTCATAACGGGTCGAGAAACTACTGGTAACACTTGTAAGTCCGCGGCGGCGCCCCGGCCGTCGATCCGACGCCGGAAACGCGGAAACAAAAACTTTGCAAAACTTGCAACCGGCACCACCGCGCACTTTTCACCCGGATCGGGCCATTAACCTAGCAACTAGCAAAGTAAAATACGAGTAGAGAAGTATACCAAGCGATCCGTGTCCTTCGGTCTTCGTCTCCACTCGAATCTCTCGCGGAAACTCCGTCCATCACCTCCTCGTCGGAAAGGGCACCACGTAGCCGGAATCTTTTACGGGCTCCCACCTCTTGACCGAGGCAACTCGGGCGCGAAGTTGGCTAGCCGACACGTCCAAGGTTTGCTGTAGAATAGTGTAGAATCTATTGTCTCTTGGGGTTTAGTTGCCTTTGATGTGGAGGGAAGAATAACTTTGGAGAGATGAGCAATGTAATTTTAGCAAGCAAAAATGAGAACCACACCAAAATGAAATTCCTCTTATTTCTCTCCTCTTGCCCAAATGGCCGGCCCCTCTACTTCAAGAAGAAGATTGGAGAGAGAAAAAAGGCATCTCCATATATCAAGCAAAAGAATGATAATGTGAAAAAGAAATGAGAAAGGAAAAAGGCTCGCATCAAAAATCTCATCCAAATCATTTCACCAACCATCAAAACCAAAGCAATGGAAATGACCATAATGGAATCTCATCATGATAAAGGCACAAATGCAAGAAAGCCCCTCACAACTAAGTTAATTGCAAACTTGCAATTAACCCCCTCCAACGAAAAGTCCGGCCGAGAAGGAACAAAGAAAAACCGGCCGGAACGGAATGCAAACTGGCAACTTCAGAAAACTGATCCCGTAATAAATTACAGGTGTCACGCCCCGCTTCCCAGAGTACGCAAGATTGGGCACGTAACATAGCCAACCATGCTACCTGTGGGTAGGAAGTATCCATCCACAGTCACATTACGGTTGTAAGGATATCAAGAACAAGATAATAAACTAATCTAACATGTCCAAATCCATAATAACAAGAGTCAATAAACAATAAGTGCGGAAGCAAATGATTCAATACAATAAATAACAGTACGTCCCATAATGCGGGCTCACATCTGGAAATGAAATAAATAAACTAATCACTAAGGAACTCACAGATCAGCCTGCTGGCTGAAGTACTCCTGCTCGGTCAGCGACAGTGGTAAAGAATCTGGGCCATGCAAAACCCAGACGTTAGCGCGTCATGTCAACCAATAATATATATGAACATGGTAATAAGCAATGCAGGGATGAACATGAATAAAGCAGTACTATGAAATAACAGTGCAGGGTAATGTGCAGTGGTAACTAAACTGTCCTATCAGGTTTCTACTCTAAAGTCTTTGAAATCAATTGGTGACTCGTCGATGTAACTCAATAGTATCCCGTGCGTGCCCGGGACCACGGTCAAGATTCTCGGGGCTGAATCCGAGACGTGCCGCTAGGCAGTAATAGGTAGCAGGATGGGCGAGTGATGTCAGCATCATCACTCCGGGGCTGGCCAAGCCCGTAAGACTGATCAGAACAGGTATCGAACTGTTGAGTTACAAGTCGGTTTCACCTTTGATTTCCCCATACCCCCAAGTTATGTATGTCAGGTCAGGTATTCAGTAATCCAGGACTAATGCCAACACAGGATCAGGTAACAGGTCAGGTTTGTCTGGATAGACAACAGGAATGGTCCATGAGGACCCCAAGTCAGGTTTGTTGGCATTAGGCATGAGATCAGGTAACAAGTCATATCATGGTACAACAGAATGAGTTGGTATGTATAGGGTACCATGTCCGGTGCATCGGTATGTATGTATATGTCAAGTGTAGCAGGGTCGGGTCAATATGTAATGTAATCGAGTATGTGCTCTCAACAGGTATACAATCGAATAAGTAACAGCAGCAAGAATTTAAAGTAAACAGCAATAATAGTCATTTAATCACAATGGTACATGAATATGATGCAGTTGTATTATACTAGCAGGTTCGAGCACCCTTGGGGGTGCAATAGTCACAGGGTAAAGCAATATCAATAACGTAAAGCAATGAAGCTATATGAAATTAAAACTAAAGCATAAATAATTGTCACATGGATGATCTAACAAATAAAGCAAGGACGATCTAATTGGTTTAGTTTGTTAAAGCATGGATTGATAGCAGACCAATTAATTACAAGAAGCTACTATAATGATTCAATGTTAAGGATAATTTCAACCGTCAATTCTAAGTTATACTAAAATATCGATATTACCATCAACTGTGTGGTTATATAAATAATATGATAATTAAATGTATAGCAAGACTTGATCTTGTATTAGCATGTTAGAGCAAGTATTCGGATACTTGCCTCGACGGTTTCGCAAACCGGAAAACACGAATGCAATGTCGGCGGAAAACACGAGACGGATGCACGGGCCACGGATCGAGTCCAAACAGCGAACAGCGGGACCACACGGACCAGAGTACTTCGAGGGAAGAACCAGGGGGCAACCACGACGGGCTCAACGGCGATGGGACGCCGGCGAAGCAGCGACGGCGAGCAGCGAAGGCTGAAAAGTTTCTGGGTTCGCTGGAAAGGGGTGGTGCGGTGAGTAGAGGGGTTGCTGGCCTGCTCTAGTGATCAAGGGGAGAAGGAGGTGGTCGGAGGTGGCTCTGGCAACGACGGAGAGGATCGACGGCAAGTTTCCCGGCGACTAGGGTTGGTGATAGGGTTAGGTCTGTTGCAGTTGCAACTCCGGCGAGGGAAGGAGGAGGAAGACGAGGAGGTCGGGACGAGGGTGAAGAGAGGGAGTCTCAGGCGTCGTCGGCGACGGGAGGCGGCGGCGACGGCGAGATCTGCGTGCAGGTGGTGGCGTCGGGGTTGGGTCGCAGGCTCTGAAGGAGGGAGGAGAGGAGGTAGGGGGTGCGGCTAGGCTGTGTAGGCGAGGACGGTGACGGCGAGGTCGCGGGGAGGTCGACGGCGACGGCAGGAGGTGGCTAGGGTTAGGGTTCGGGGGGTTCTCGTGAACGTTTTCTCGTGGGGGAGAAGAGGAACAGTAGGGATTTAAAAAGAGAGAGAGAGAGAATATTATAGGAGAGAGATAGAGAGAGATTGTTAGAGAGAGAGAGAATAAGATTAGAGAGATAAAGAGAGATGTAGAGAGAGACGGAGAGGGAGAGAGAGAGTTGGGGGGGCCCACGAGGGTTTTAGCCCTCGTGATTGGCTGAGGAAGGTACGGGAGTTAGAAAAGAAAATTTAAAAGATTTTAAAAAAAAGATTTAACGTTAAAAGTAACAGAATGAATATTATAAGTATATATTTTAGTTTTATAATATATTTAATTAAATGGGCATTTCGGCGCTAAATGAAACATTTCTAAATCGTGCCCAGGTTGCGCCCAAATGGTTCAAATTCAAATTATAGGATTTTAAGCGAGTTCCAAATTTTGAAAAGAGGTGTTTAATGATTAAAATGCATGCCCCCAAGTCGGACACTTGCACGCGCGTGTAGTCGTCCAAACATGCCCGTTTCACCGAACGGGACGGAATCTCGACACGCGGACGCTACCACGCGACTAGTGGCGACGAGTAGGCCAACATGGATATTTTTAATTTCATTTTAGGTGTTAAAATTTGTTATGTGCCAAAATGACTTAACCGGTTAAAATTTAGCAATAAACACCAAACAATCAGGATAATTGAAATAAGCAATGTATAACACTCAACTAGAACCAGAAATAGTATTGTTGGGCTCGGGTGTTACATCAGGAAAACCCCACTACTGCATATACATGCCCGCATTTGTATTCCCACTGAACACAAATGCAAAGAGACAAAACTACACTATCTAATACTAGGATCCGGCTTAAGCCAAAGCCGGCTAGTAAAAAAAACCGTCCGATCACGATCCGTGCAATACCGCACGTATCTGATCGAACCCTGCCATATCTCCATACGGCCTCTACAGCGTTTCGCCCGAAACCTGAGTAACTGAGTGTGGTGGACTCTAAAGACTCGTCAATACTATGGCTGTGGATTTAACCACTAGCACGTCAGAGGTATAAGCCAATACATGACGGGCTACCAAGTATTGACCAAAAGGGATGTCGATGAGCGAACTCATCCTGACACCCTACTGAGCCTTTCAGTGACAATATCCGTACAATCCGGTCCGTTCGTCTATGAGTGTCGCATGGCGGGCCTAGGGGGTTGGTAAAAGTCAGACCCCCAATAGCGGTACAAGTCGTGTCGGAGTGTAGCCCAGAACACCCTGAGATACTACTGGAATACCTACCAGCAAATCTCCTGCCTTGGCCAAGGACTTTTCATGTTCTGGCTCTCCTAGACACAGCACGACCTCACCCCCAATACCGGGAGAGACGAACCCCTGCAGATCCGCTCACTGCCTCCATGTGGCTCGGGACTGTACCCAATTAAAACCTGTTTGCACGACTCCTTTGAACCGTGGTAGGGTAGTAATCAAAGCACAGTGGGAACTCACACGAGACAAACGACGATCTCAGGTCGATGAACTAACCTGTACACATGTCACCAGGGAACTGCTATCTGACGTTTGGTATAATCCCAACTAGCAGGTTCCCGGCGAGTCCTGTCCGGTGTACTCATAACCCAATGAGCACCTGTATACATCTTAGGTGAACCAACTGACACCAGTGGCTTGTGAGACCGGCCACCGCCCCTCGTTGGGGTCTCGACTGTATACACTAGTCTACTCTGGAGAATCGATGCCCTGTCTCGAAACTCCCACGACTAGGGACCTTTTAAGGATGTGCTTATAGACTCCAGCTCTCACTTATATGATCGCCCTCATACTGCTGGTAGTCAAGCAAGAATCCTAGGGGCTCTATCAACATGTAATAGCGACTCGTAAGGTCACCTAAAGCAGTACACGATGATAAAGATAAACCAGATAGCATACTATCATCTCGAGTAAGACAGTCCTACTGGGACAGGTCCTCCCCTCAATCATTGCAATCACGTGCCTGTGATCCAATAATTGACTCTGAGGGCACTATCTCCAACAATCTCCCACTTGCACTCAAGGCTAATTATTGCGATGTCGCATACTCACAGCCCGTGTGATACCGAACACCCAACTCCTCTACTAGTACGTCTCGCAAAGCTCGTTTGCGAAACTATTGCGTTCGAGGAATAGCCTCAGTGAGTGGATCCGCTGTGATGTTTCTTTCTGTCTCTCTATATCCCATGTTCGCGGAGAAAGCCATCTCCCGAATTGAGCAATACCTGTCTTAGAATGTCTGGATGTCTGATGGGACCTAGCTCATGTTAGTTGTATGTATGCCCTAGAGACCAGTATTGTACAGATGTTGTATATTATATTGGATGCTTGGACATATATAGAGATGACTTTCTTGCTCGATATGATAGTATGCTATCTGGTTACTCTTTATCTTAACATGTATACTAGTCTCTTTAAACTGTCTTATGGTTACATGTTGGTAAAGCCCTTAGGATGTGTACTTGACTGCCTGGACTATGATGCAGATCATACTAGTGGGGACATGGTAGTCCATAAGTACATCCTTCAAGGTCCCTAGTCGTAGGTGTATCGAGACGGGGCATCGATATACCAGTGTAGACTAGCGTATACGCTTCTCGACCCATGAGATGGGCGATGGATGATCCCATATCCATTGGTGTTTGACATCAGAGATGGTGTACGGGTGCTCAGTGGAGACTGGGTACACTGGACGGACTCGCCGAGAACTCCCAGTTGGTATTATACCTCACGTCAGATGGCAGTTCTCAGGTGACACTTGTGCAGGTAGTCTGTAGACCCGAGATCGTCATAGAGTCTTGTGTGATTCCCACTGTGCTTTGATCTCCACCTTACCACGTCCATGAGGGCGTGCAAAACGGTGGTCTTTAGGTACAGTCCCGAGTCACATGGAGGCAATGAGCGATAGGAGGGGTTTCGTCTCTCCCGGTATTGGGGGTTGATGTTGCGCTGTGTTCGATTGGCCGTAACAGGGAAGTCCCTGGCCAGGGCTGATCAGAGATTTGCTGGTAAGTGTTACCAGTAGTTTCTCGACCCGTTATGAGCCTCACATCGGCATGACTTATCGGTTATTGGGGTCTGACGTTTACCATCCCTAGACTTGATATGCGACATATCAGACGAGGAGACCGGACTGTACGGGAAGTGTTGCCGATCGGCTCGACGGGAGTTGTAGCAGGTTCGCTTGTTCTCTTCTGATCGCTCAATACCCGGGTGGCCGTTACGTTTAGCTGACCGCTTGCGGCTTGGGGGTGCTTGATATGATCATCACCCACTGCCGGCGTATTGACGAGTCTCAGAGTCCCACAATGGAGTTTCCTAGTCCAGGCGAAACGTTGTGGTGCGCGTATGCGATATGCGCATGGACCCGATTAAAATGCGCGTATGGGATACCGTATATTGATCGGGCCGCTAGCTTTTGGTAGGGGTCATATGAGATATGGCCGGCTTGGTAAATCAAGTGTTGATTTATCATTTAACCATTAGTTGCTCACTAGAAATCCTTTCTTGTGTTGGAATGGATGTATGTATGCATGTATGTTTTTCTTTCATTCTAGTTTTCATGCACATATGGATGTGTATACATACATACATGCATACATACATTTATCATGGTTGGATATATATGAAAATGGTGGCAATATAAGACTCACACCATGGCATTTTTATGAATTATTATTGTATTTATATTTAAACATAAAAGGAAATAAAAGGTTCATTATTGTTTTCTTCTACACTCTTCTTTTGACCTAACCATTCTCACCCACCTTTTAACCTTTGGTTAATTTCCTTTTGTGTTTTAACTCTAGTACAATAATGATTCAACCATGGTTTAAGATGATAGATGGAAAAGATATATTGATATATTTTTCTATTTTCATGAAGAGATAGAGTTATCATCTTCTTCAATATTGCCATTATCTTCTTCTTCCTCCTTCATAGCTCTCTAGATTTTTGTAGTGAGCTATATAATCAACAAGTTAGGATTTTGAAGTGAGAAAGAGAACCACAACACCATTCTACACAAGTATAGCCCACTTGTTTAGGGTGTTAACTTGATTCCGTTCACTTGATAGGAGAAAGTCGCAAGCTTGGACAAAGCGGACTCCGGGTGGATCATCGGTGACGTCGAGGAGTTCAAGCGGAGTTTTTCAACCCCCAAGTAGCCGAGGAGTCTAGCGTAGGGAGCTACAAAGGTTGTACTCTCTAAATCCTAGCTTTCCTTTCATATGTTGATATGGAAATATTTCGAAACCCTAATCGATTCTAGGAACGATTCTATGTTCATTAGCTTAGCACCCTAAAGAATACTTATTTGGTTCATGTGATGCTCCCAAACCCTTCATGAGGTGCTATGCTAACCCAACAGCTCATAAATGAACTCCAAATCCAAACTTCTTAGACTGTATCGTCAATTGAACTTAATCAGTATCCTGCGCCATACCTTCCCTCAGTATCCTCTTGGACCACCTGTCTAAAATACTGCCTCTCGTCAGAGGGAAAACTATAACTCTGACAACCACTCTGTCATCCAGGTCACCTTGGAAGCCTGGAATGATAACTGTCTCCCGAAGAAGACTACCGTTATCATATCCCTAGAACATCCACTTATGTACTAAAACTGCTTCCGACTGTTTCTCCAGGATTGGATCAATATCAACTTATTGCACCTACTGAAAGAACAACATCTGGTGTGGTACTTGACATCTCATGATTGACTCAATTGCCTAAGCAAGTGATCTGTCAATCATACGTATCCCTCTCCCCTTTAGTCTGTAAGACACCTTTAGAGAGGGTGACTCCATCACCTGCAGGTATACTACCGTGCCAGGAGTCGTCCATTCTAAATACTCATAGAATGCGGTCAAAGTACCCAGATTGGGAAACCACCTAAATCTAGATCTAAAACCATAGATCTAGTAACCAGAATGTCTGATATAATATCCAAATCCTATGTGGAGAAACTACTGTGTGACGACCATTGTATAACCGATCGTAGCATAGGAATATTACTTCCTACTCTGTGTATGTCATCAAATACCAGGACATCACACTCTACTACCTTCTTAACAGATCCATCCCCTATTCTGATAAAGTCAAACCTATGACTGTCACATCAGAAATAGATGATCCATCTCCGCTATATCTGCTTTAGTCTATAAATAGACATAAGCCTCCAGTGCTTCCGATGCTCCCACTGACTACGACAACCCTCTGGCAGAGTCATATAGACGTGCACTTCTAAAGCTAGTTTAGAACGACTCATCCTCCTGCCGGGTCTCACAGTCTGGAACAACAGCAATGTCAAGTCTGGGTAAACAAGAACCTCCCTGCCACCGTCCTTGAGCATACCGAAGTACCTTTCGGGTGCCTGAGGTTACCCACCATATCTACGGAGTGGCCAATGGAATGTCAAACCAGATTGAATGTTTAAGTTCTTATTAAATCTTTAGTAATCGTTTGCGGTTCTGGAATCACTTCCAGTTCTACCATGCTCCCACTACTGTTTTCTGAAAAAATCCATTTTTATTAAAACTGTGGCGAGTCAAGAACAATATCACTATTGATCTTCCAGATGGTAGAAAGTCAACCCTCGTCATAGCCCGGGTCAACCCACAAACAGCCATTACAGAAACGTGCCTTGAGTTGTCCAGAGTCTGGTTTTAAGCATAAGCCGGACAACTCCCCGTATCTTAATCAATGTAAAGATATGAACTGTTCTATATCCAAGAAACAGAGGCACTGATTTAATTGAACCAGATTCAAATCATGCAGCTGTCTTCCAGTGCATGTCAACTAAATGGAAGGAGGCCGATCAGCGTTACTCAACTTAGGAATACTTCCAATTATGAGTGACCTGAAAGAGAAGCAAGTTCTCATTACTATCAACTGAATACCATACATAAGTAGCTACATCTTCGATCACCTTGAAGAATTCCGATACTTGCGATACCTGGTTCTCTACTTTATTCTTATACTTATAACTCCTCAAAACTTAGACCTTGTGTTTCTACGAAACACATGTCTAAGAACTAGAGAAGTTAAAAGTAAACAGAATATAGTATGAGGACCAACCCCTCTGTCCTAACGGACACTGGACAACATACAATACTCTGTATAAGTCCGCTGAGTCTAACAACTCATTCACTGTGTGTCGTAGGTTGAAAACTGTACTTATGGTTAAGAAGAATTACACCGCTGTTTAATGCTCCTTACCTAACCATCCACTGATATAGATAAATGTCATAGACATAATTTCAAAAAGGTATATCTCACTCTATAAAAATAGACGTACAGATATATCAATTTGAAATTGGTGCACAACAACGGATATTCAAAACCAAATATTTGCCGACCGGCAAACAACCCAGGTGACTTCCTCAAATATCACCAATAACAACGAATCCCGATATAATGAGGATGGTCACCTAATTCCCAATAACTTACTCCTACTCATCATCTGTAAAACCATACAGATGTGAGAATCGAACCTGGTAAATACATACCCTGGAGCAAGTGTCTAATTGGGAAATCAGTTTTCTTTTAACAGTACACAGTGAAACTGAAACATTGAAATGTTTCGATGGGGTATCCTGGTATTCTCAGTAATGCCTCTTCCATTATCCAGATTCACAACTTTAACCGTATAATTCTTTGCCACTTCTTCAAATCCCTTTATATGTCTTTAGTCATTACCTTCTGTACACCCCTTTAGGCCAAATGGTTTTCTACCTTCCCTACCGTTCGGCACCAGCCTATGGTTTGTAAGAAGACTATCCAATAAACATAATGGGTGTACTGTCCTAATCCTAGGAGCACTCGCAATGTGAGAGAAGGTGAGGATAAAAAACAATCGAATGAACTTAATTCCTATTTCTCCTGAACCAGGATCCATCCCCGAACTGGAACAAGTTCCTTTCGAGTTCGTATATAACCATACGATGGATTATCCAATAAACTGGGATCTTTGTAGTGATACGGAGTGTCCTGGAGAAATACAAAGGTGATTTAGGATTGGCGAAGAAATACTTGGTTCGGTCGTGAATATCAGTCGCAATTTACTTTGCCCTCTTACTAATCCCTTGCTTTGTCTGAAATTAATACCTTCTGTACACCGTTTAGGCTAATTGGCTTTCTTCATTCCCTACCGGTCGGCACCAGCCTAAGGTCTGGAAGAAGACTATCCAATTTGCGTAATAGGTGTACTATCTCCTAAACCAAGGAGTACTCGCAACCTGAGAGAAGGAAAAAGGAATAGACAACTGAATAGTCATATTCGTTTTCTCCAGAACCAGAAACCATCCTCGAATAAATTCCTTCGAGTTCGTATATAACCATACGATGGTTTTGTCCAATGGAAGTGGACGTTCGTAGTAATACGAGGTGTCCTGGAGAAAAGGGTAAAAGTAGGAGTGGCAATGAGGTCCGCAACTCTGACAATTTAAAAGCCAGTGTTCAGAAGGTTCGGTCAACTTGGTCACTGAGTCATAGTCTAGGGTCGGGTCAATGGTCGCTGCCAAAGAGAGAGAGAAAAGAAACACTCAGCGTGCACTCTAACCTAGATCAGAATGGTTATCACTTTATCTAATCAGGAAACCTCCCACTGTAACGTCAAATTCTTCCCCAAACCTGAAAGAAGAATTAGCCGGGATCACCCGAGGAGTAAACCAACTCATCAGTGGGAATCGGGATCCAACTATCATCGCATGATAACGTGACGGAATCCGCTCACGTTATCACACTCCAGAAGGTATGCGCATATCTGGCAAGTTTCAGTTCTTTTGAAACTCCCGATGTGGATTTTTGCCTCATGCTCTTATGACCTTGACTTTGGCCAACATATCATAAGTCACATGTCAAGTTCTACCCGTCATTATCCAGGTTAATTTGAACCCACCCGTACCTACCCTTGACTTTGGCCAAAATGGCAGTACGACTGTCCCAAACCAACGCATCTATCTATGCTGCATATGAATACCCAGCAGCTACCAAACACTGTGCCTTGTCTTTGGCCAACATACACAGCTTGAATACTATTGACTATCCATATGAAACGACGGAGGGCTACGAATGGTTTCTGGCGAAAACCTTTAACGTAATGAACTTGATATCGTTGAAGGAACCGATAGCTTTATAAAAATATAGTGACGAAAACCTTTGCTAAAGAGGTCACTCCCGGTGAAGGGATCTCGGCTCTTTCCTCGTAGAATGAGGTGCAGGATATTCCAACTGAATACCACGATGCAAAGAAAAAGCAATCGGCTATAGTGAAGTTATTGCCCTGACGTAAACTTCTGTCCAAGGGGCACTCCCGGTGAAGGGATCTCGGCCCTTGCCTCGTCGACTGAGGAGCAGGATATTTCAACTGAATACCACTGTGCAAAACAAAAGAGATCGCCCTTGCAATAACAGCTTTTTGAAAAGTGTTCCAACAACATCAGAATAGGTTTGTTTATCTTGCATTGATCCGAATCAACGCAGTCCCATCAATTGATCACACCACAAAGAACGAAAATATACTGACGTACGTATATGCTATCCGCATTCGCCACTGGGTCCCGTCATTACCCGTTAGGTTAGCTAACTAACGACAGAGCGGGGACTGGACTAGCGCGGATGCAAAACATATACAACATCTACTAGTATATATACAATATATAATTTTCGCTCAAGGCGTGATAAAAATGCAACAGCACAGAAATGTACAGCATCACAGAACAATACAGATATCTGGGATCCCCGGGTTTCACAGAGCCGCTGAAACCCGACGTTCCCCTGGTCGTGTGGATAGCCTGTGCAATGAAATCCTAGACCCCTACGGGCGCGGCAAGTCACCCGCCAAAACCTGAAGCGAGGCAGCCCCCTTCAGCAACGTGAATGGACCACCCAGCACTTCACGGAATCCGGTAACTTGGGCACCCCTCCTGGGTCAACCTATACCCCCTACGAGTGCGGCGAATAGCCCGCCAATTCTAGAGTGAAGCCCCCTCCGTCTCAATGCCATGAGATGCGGGCTTGTTGCCCTCTAGAACCCGGCTATCCGTGCACCCCTCCTTGGGGTAATCCTAGTACAGAAAGTAAAATATACATATAACGGGTACATCGACCGCAACCTGGTCGTGCCCCAAAAGAATAATACAAACAGGCAGTGACGGCAGTCCACAGGTCGGACGCTCACCCCGCAATATCAAATGTACATATAAAACAGAACTGTACTAACATTGCATCCAGGCTATCCCCTACGACTGATCCGCAACAACACAGCACAATCACAAAACATCAACGTGAATGTCACGTTCGCAAATCCGTCTAAAAAGGCTATAGCAGATAGACTGGATTTACCGATCGAGTGACATTCACGGTCGCAGATATAATGTAAATACTGTGAACTAGCATGTTTAAAAAGTCCGATCGAACAAATTTATCGAAGTGGGCCCCAAGCAGTACTGTAGCACTTACAGAAAATCTGGGCCCAAAAAGAATGTCCCAAAACCCCTATTTCCAAGTCCAAAGTCTACTGGGAAATTTTGGTGCAATGAGCACACCTTCCCGCCGCGGAACCGCGGCCAAACCAGGGGTTTGGCCGCGTTTCCGCGGCCGTATTAAGCGATCACTGTATCAAATTTTACCATAATTCTTAGAATTTCCTGCTTGTGTTTCTGCAATGACCTGAAAAATTTTTGGAGCAAAAATTATTTCGACAGAAACACGATGCATGGAAAATACGGTTTTTGGGGATTTTTGTTCGATCGAGTTCTAAACATACTAGAGCAAGCTAGGCATGGTTAATGGCGTGGCTCTGATACCATTGTAAGTCCGCGGCGGCGGCCCGGCCGTCGATCCGACGCCGGAAACGCGGAAACAAAAACTTTGCAAAACTTGCAACCGGCACCACCGCGCACTTTTCACCCGGATCGGGCCATTAACCTAGCAACTAGCAAAGTAAAATACGAGTAGAGAAGTATACCAAGCGATCCGTGTCCTTCGGTCTTCGTCTCCACTCGAATCTCTCGCGGAAACTCCGTCCATCACCTCCTCGTCGGAAAGGGCACCACGTAGCCGGAATCTTTTACGGGCTCCCACCTCTTGACCGAGGCAACTCGGGCGCGAAGTTGGCTAGCCGACGCGTCCAAGGTTTGCTGTAGAATAGTGTAGAATCTATTGTCTCTTGGGGTTTAGTTGCCTTTGATGTGGAGGGAAGAATAACTTTGGAGAGATGAGCAATGTAATTTTAGCAAGCAAAAATGAGAACCACACCAAAATGAAATTCCTCTTATTTCTCTCCTCTTGCCCAAATGGCCAGCCCCTATACTTCAAGAAGAAGATTGGAGAGAGAAAAAAGGCATCTCCATATATCAAGCAAAAGAATGATAATGTGAAAAAGAAATGAGAAAGGAAAAAGGCTCACATCAAAAATCTCATCCAAATCATTTCACCAACCATCAAAACCAAAGCAATGGAAATGACCATAATGGAATCTCATCATGATAAAGGCACAAATGCAAGAAAGCCCCTCACAACTAAGTTAATTGCAAATCTGCAATTAACCCCCTCCAACGAAAAGTCCGGCCGAGAAGGAACAAAGAAAAACCGGCCGGAACGGAATGCAAACTGGCAACTTCAGAAAACTGATCCCGTAATAAATTACAGGAAAACCCCACTACTGCATATACATGCCCGCATTTGTATTCCCACTGAACACAAATGCAAAGAGACAAAACTATACTATCTAATACTAGGATCCGGCTTAAGCCAAAGCCGGCTAGTAAAAAAAACCGTCCGATCACGATCCGTGCAATACCGCACGTATCTGATCGAACCCTGCCATATCTCCATACGGCCTCTACAGCGTTTCGCCCGAAACCTGAGTAACTGAGTGTGGTGGACTCTAAAGACTCGTCAATACTATGGCTGTGGATTTAACCACTAGCACGTCAGAAGTATAAGCCAATACGTGACGGGCTACCAAGTATTGACCAAAAGGGACGTCGATGAGCGAACTCATCCTGACACCCTACTGAGCCTGTCAGTGACAATATCCGTACAGTCCGGTCCGTTCGTCTATGAGTGTCGCATGGCGGGCCTAGGGGGTTGTTAAAAGTCAGACCCCCAATAGCAGTACAAGTCGTGTCGGAGTGTAGCCCAGAACACCCTGAGATACTACTGGAATACCTACCAGCAAATCTCCTGCCTTGGCCAAGGACTTTTCATGTTCTGGCTCTCCTAGACACAGCGCGACCTCACCCCCAATACCGAGAGAGACGAACCCCTGCATATCCACTCACTGCCTCCATGTGGCTCGGGACTGTATCCAACTAAAACCTGTTTGCACGACTCCTTTGAGCCGTGGTAGGGTAGTAATCAAAGCACATTGGGAACTCACACGAGACAAATGACGATCTCAGGTCGATGAACTAACCTGTACACATGTCACCAGGGAACTGCTATCTGACGTCTGGTATAATCCCAACTAGCAGGTTCCCGACGAGTCCTGTCCGGTGTACTCATAACCCAATGAGCACCTGTATACATCTTAGGTGAACCAACTGACACCAGTGGCTTGTGAGACCGGCCACCGCCCCTCGTCGGGGTCTCGACTGTATACACTAGTCTACTCTGGAGAATCGATGCCATGTCTCGAAACTCCTACGACTAGGGACCTTTTAAGGATGTGCTTATAGACTCCAGCTCTCACTTATATGATCGCCCTCATACTGCTGGTAGTCAAGCAAGAATCCTAGGGGCTCTATCAACGTGTAATAGCGACTCGTAAGGTCACCTAAAGCAGTACACGATGATAAAGATAAACCAGATAGCATACTATCATCTCGAGTAAGACTGTCCTACTGGGACAGGTCCTCCCCTCAATCATTGCAATCACGTGCCTGTGATCCAATAATTGACTCTGAGGGCACTATCTCTAACAACACTTACCGGCAAATCTCTAAACCAGCCCTGGCCAGGGACATCCCTGTTATGGCCAATCGAGCATAGCGCAACATCAACCCCCAATACCGGGAGAGACGAAACCCCTCCTATCGCTCATTGCCTCCATGTGACTCGGGACTGTACCCAAAAACCACCGTTTTGCATGCCCTCTTGGACGTGGTAAGGTGGAAATCAAAGCACAGTAGGAATCACACAAGACTCTATGACGATCTCGGGTCTACAGACTAACCTGTACCAGTGTCACCAGAGAACTGCCATCTGACGTAAGGTATAATACCATCTGGGAGTTCTCGGCGAGTCCGTCCAGTGTACCCAGTCTCCACTGAGCACCCATATATCATCTCTGATGTCAAACACCAATGGATATGGCATCATCCATCGCCCATCTGTATGGGTCGAGAAGGCATACGCTAGTCTACTCTGGTATATCGATGCCCCGTCTCGATACACCCACGACTAAGGACCTTGAAGGATGTACTTATGGACTACCATGTCCCCACTAGTATGATCCGCATCATAGTCCAGGCAGTCAAGTAGACATCCTAAGGGCTTTACCAACATATAACAGAGAGACAATCAGTATACTAGTTAAGGTAAAAAGTAACCAGATAGCATACTATCATGTCGAGCAAGAAAGTCCTCCCTATATATGTCCAAGCATCCACTACAATATACATCACATGCATAGTAATGGCCTCTAGGGCATACATATAACTAACAGAGAGCGCCATATTTCATAGGGTGGTATATCTCCGCCCTGATACACCGATGTGTTGTGGTGTATACGAAGGAGTAAGCTGAGAGAGAATCCTATTCTCTTTTTAGATAATCCAGTAATCCCATGCCCAAGTATTCCCTTCTCTGTTCACATCGAAGGACTTAATACTTTTACCCGTCTGGTTCTTAACTTCAAGCTTATATTCCTTGAATTTCTCAAAAGTTTCAAACTCGTGTTTCAACAGGAACACATGTCCGAATCTTGATAGACCGTCGATGAATGTAATGAAGTAAAGAGAACCAACCCTGGCATTTGTAGACATAGGACCGTATACATCATCATGTATCCATCCCAAGGGTTCAATAACTCTTTCTCTATTTCCAATAAATGGAGTATTGGTCATTTTACCTTTGAGACAAGACTGGTAAGTATCATAAGATGAAAATTCGAACGGATTCAAATATTCATCTTTACGTAACTTAGCTAGTCGTGTCGCATTGATATGACTTAGTCTACAATGCCCCAAGAAGGATTCGTTCATTTCTGAACTACTCCTCTTGTGTGTGTTCATTGATACTTTGAACTGTGGTTTGATTTAGAACATATATGCCATTTCATAACGTGCCTGATCCAATCAACTCTTGATTAAGGAAAAAGTTCACAACACTATCCTGTAATACAAAATTATATCCTCCTTTAACTTAATAAAGAAACTGATGTAATGTTGTATATCAGGTTCGGTATGTAATAACATTCGTTCAGAATCAATGAATTTACCATTTGGTAATACAATGTGATATTTGCAATCTGATTTGGCTGCAACAATTACACCATTCTCTACACTTAGAGACATATCACCCAATCCCAGTTATCTACCTTTCTGTAGCCTATGTAACATCTTACATATGTGGGATGCTGTTCTGGTATCTCATACCTAGGACGTAGAGTGTACTGAGAAACAATTCTCGGTAATGAATACACATGAAGAAGATGCATCAACATGCACATTCTTCGTTTGGGTCATATAGGAATCAGGATATTCCCCTGTTACCTGCTGAGATTTATAACAATTATAAGATTGAACGGAACCAACGTTCCCCAGCTCAGTATAATAAGCATGTTCGGTCAATACATCCATATTATTATCTTGATTAAGGCATGACACAGTCGCTACCAGGAGAGAGAGAGAAGAATGCACTCAGCGTAAGCTCTTGCAAGATCAGATTGGTTATTATTTTATCTAATCAGGATGGTTCCCACTTCTTTTATCAAATCTTCCTTCAAACCCTAAAAGGTAAGACTAGCCGCTATTAATTACACCCTACATGTTCGCCAATCTTTCGGCCAGGCCAGTGTCGATACTTTGAGGGAGGTTCCCCGTGCTTTCGCACGGACCTAATTAAAATAAACCTCATTTTCCCATGGGCGTAACCCCGTTAACACCTTTCTAGACACCTAATTGTAATGTGTAAAACTCTCCCAGGAGTAACTCTTACTCGCAGTGGGTATCGGGATCCAACTATCTCATAAAAGGTATGTAATCTCATTGCAAATTTCAATACCTGAAATTTCCAATAATATTTTGCCCCTAGCGTCTTATGACCTTGACGCATGCCAACAAATCATAGTCCGCTAGTCAAGTTCAACCTGTATATTTCATGATTGAATTAAACCCACCCGCACGACCCTTGACACAGGCCAACAAATTCGCACGACTATCCTAATCCAATCTCATCTTATATAACAGATAAGCACGAATCAGCTACCGCACACTACGCCTTAACGCAGGCCAACAAACGTAGCACGAATACTAAATAGTACTTATCTGAAATGACGGAGGGCTACAACAGGTTTTTAAGAAAACCTTTTGCGTAATGAACTTGATATCGTTGTAGAATCGAGTGATTTTTGAAAAAGGAGTGTTTTTTAGGCTTTTGCTAGTTTTGCTAAAGAGGTCACACCTGGTGAAGGGATCTCGGCTCTTTCCTCATCGAATGAGGTGCTGGATATTTCAAAAATACCACTATGCAAAATAAGAACTTGAGAAGCAATCAAAAACAATACCGAGTGGGTTGTAGCATCTGCCTGTTTCGCTAAAGAGGTCACTCCCGGTGAATGGATCTCAGCTCTTTCCTTATCGAATGTGCTGGATATTCTACAAGGGATACCGCTATGCAAAGCAAGAACTAGAGCTACCCGTTTTTAAAACAAGATTTTACAACATCATTAGGTTTCTTTTATTTCATTATTCTCATTAATGAAGTTCCATCAATTATGCTTCCTAAGCATCACAGAAGAAAAGTTCGCAGCAATATTTATTATATATCATATAAGCATTCGTCTTAGAATATCAAGTGATCACATCACAGAATATCAGCAGCAAAAGAACACATATGAAATATTGGATATACTAGGAATTCCATGTTTTAAATTAAGGCAGTAAAAAAAACGGATTCCACGGTCGTGATGAATAGCCAAACCCACATCCCTAGACCCCTATGAGAGCGGCAAGCAACCCTACCAATTCTAGAGTTAGGAAACCCGGTCTTGACTCCTCGAGATGGTCTCCCACTGGACTCTAGAACCCGGTTACTTGTGCTCCCCTCCTTGGGTCTATCCTAATGCGGAAAAGTAAATAATATACATCAATGGTGACATCATCCTCAACCCGGAAGTGCCCCAATAAAAGAATATTACATACAAGTTTTTACATGAATGAAAATGAAAAAATTCTCATCTCACATAAAAACCCCGGCTATTCAAAACACGACGATCCAATATAACATATCACAGCAACACATAACATCTTATGTCATCAACGTAAGTAAATATGCGTATCCCAATTGTCGTTGACATATAGCAACGAAACCGGCGATACGCCATATATTACACTTACAGTCGCAGAAAAGAAAGTGAAAACTACAACAATTGGAATCCGCAACCATCTTAGACATCATAAACCCAATGTATCACATACTTTGGATTTCATACCTAACCAAATGAATTCCTTAGACATCACATGTCTAACAATTATAAACCGCGCATTTTAGTCTCGATATTGAAAACACTTTTCAATAACCAGTCAGGTAATTTAACAAGATTCTCGACAACCTGATCGAATGCTCATCGGAATCTTTAGTAGACGGCCGCACCCCCGATACCGTTGACGAAGTGCACTTAGGCGGAACACCGCGGCCGCGAGCACCCGAACGGATGGTTTTGGCGATGGGGTTCTCCTATAGTCACTTGGTCGGGGCTTTGGGGCATGGCTATCTAGTAAGGTTACCCGGCGAGTATCCGCGTACACTACATAATTGCGACGGAGTTTTGATCCACATCAAAATCCCGTGGTAACCTATCACTTGAGACTAAATTGCTAGATTTATAAAATTCAAATTAGTTTTCTCAAAACTAAATATTGTGGATTCCAAGTATTGTATCACAATCACAGATAGCTAGACGATGTTAAACTTTTCGATCGAATCAACAAACACCCAAAATTTCCCAAAGAGCTCAACACCTGAGCGGAGTTTTAAAAAATACCCAGAACATGCCACAGCACGTATGGACCAACCGTAGAAGGGTTAACCCTTGCCTCACCTATGGCGGCGTGGAACTACCACAAACCCTAGGGTTTGATGGCGGTTCCGACGGTCACAGAATCGAGTTAGGGTTTTGTTCTTCTAGACGGTCCATAGAAAACACCTGCATGATTTTCTGAAGATTTTAAACTTAGAAAAATCCAACTCTTGGAAAATTTCTGACGAGGGAGAAAATGGGTTATTGATATCCGTTCGAACTTTTTAACGTCGTCTAAATAACCCAAAATGATGTTAGAATCACGACTACGAAACACTCTGAATTGCCTTTACTTAAGATTACATCACATGCACTATTTGTAAAAACAAGCAACACCCGAAACACCAAAATCCAGAGACTGGAACACCACACGAAAACGAAGCCAGAACAATCCTGAAAATCCGATGGGGTCGGTCAAATCCTTCATGTCGCCGGGTCAAATCCGGTGAGAGGGTCTCGTTTTTGTCTAGTGTTCATGTTACATCTCATGTAACATTCTGCAGTTGCTTAAAAATTTCATAGACACTCTGAAAATTTCGACAGAAAATAGGTTATTGTTTTGCGTGTTTCGGAGTTGTTTCGGTTTTGTAACTCAACAAACATCGTCTAATTCTCTAGCATGGCTTTGATACCACTGCAGGGTTCCTTAGGACGGCCGCTGGGTTTCGGGAGGCATCGACCAAGCCGTTTTTAAAAAATTGGCATGCTAAAGAACCCTGACCTAGAATCTTAACTAGAGAATTAGATGAAACAAGAATGTAAACATCTTTATATCTAAGTGAACAGGAAATACAACCTTTGTAGACCGGTCTTTCACTTCATAAGCTCCGTGTATTAGTCCCTTCACTCCAAGTAGTAATCTCCCGGACTCTAGTAAGGCTCCACAAGGTGAAATGAACAAACTTGCTTGAAGTCTTCGAGGCCGAAGATGATCTACGTAAAGGAGACACCTACTCAAGCTACCTCTTTACTAATATGTAATTAGTGAAGAAAACACCATAAACTAAATGTCTAATCTAGTAGAGCATGATGAAGTAGGAATTTTGCTCACATTAGAAATATTTTTCTCACTCATTTTCTTCACCTCCCAAAAAGCAAGAGAGCTAGAGGAAGGAGAGGAAGAAAAGCAACCATGGAAAACACTTAGTGTAGAATGGCAACCATGTGTGAGTTAATATCATATACTAACTCATGTAAAGACTAAACCATAGCTAATCATAATGGTTGGGTTAATAAATATCTAATGTAAGACAAAATTAGTGGACTAAGTTAATGGGTTCTACAAGCTTCCACTAAGCATCAACCATATGACTAATTTCCAACTAATTTTGATTTACTTTAAATAAATAAACCCTTCATTATTATTTGCATGGTGTTAGTCTCATACACCCATGTCTCATGTATCATTTAGCATGACACAAATGAATGCACATTAATATATATCACATATATACTTTGTGTACACATGGGAGAAAAAGAATTCTTAAGTGAGCTAATATTAGTTAATGTAAGTTAATATATCAAATATATAATTATACATTAAATTATTAAATCAACACTTGATTTAATAATCCGGGTATATCACATACAACCGACTAATATCAAATGTATCAACTTATCGATTCAACACTTGATTCGACAGCCCGGCTATATCACATATAACCGACCGATATCACATATCGCGAGAATAGAATACGGTATCACATACACGTATTAATCTCGGTCCCGCACATATCACATATATGCTCCTACTTCGTTTCGCTTGAGCCAGGAAACCTCTGTGTAGGGCTCTAAAGACTCATCAATACACCGGCAGTAGGTGGTGATCATCTCAGTCACCCACAAGCCGCAAGAGGTCTACTAAACGTAACGGCCACCCGGGTATTGAGCGATAAGAAAATCAACAAGCAAGCCTGCTCATACTCCTGCGAATCCAATCAGTAACACAACCGTACAGTCCGGTCTTTTCGTCAGATATGTCGCATATCGCAGCCTGGGGGTGGTAAACGTCAGACCCTAATAGATTGATAAGTCATGCCGATGCAAGGTCCATAACGGTTCGAGAAACTACTGATAATACTTACCAGTAAATCTCAGTAGCCCAGGCCAGGGATTTCCTGTTATGGCCAATCAAGCATAGCGCAACATCATCCCCCAATACCGGGAAAGAAGAAATCCTCTCCTATCGCTCATTGCCTCCACGTGACTCGGAACTGTACCCAAAAACCACCATTTTGCACGATCTCTTGAACGTGGTAAGGTGGAAATCAAAGCACAGTGGGAATCACACAAGACTCTATAACGATATCGGGTCGACAAACTAACCTGTACCAGTGTTACCAGAGAACTGCTATCTAACGATAGGTATAATACCATCTAGGAGTTCTCAGCAAGTCCATTCAGTATACCCAGTCTCCGCTGAGCATCCGTATACCATCTCTGATGTCAAACACCAATGGATATGGGATCATCCATCGCCCATCACATGGGTCGAGAAGCGTATACGCTAGTCTACTCTGGAATATCGATGTCCCGTCTCGATACTCCCACGACTAGGAACAATTGAAGGATGTACTTACTGACTACCTCTGGCCCACTAGTATGATCTACATCATAATCCTGGTATCAAGTACTCATCCTAAGGGCTTTAACAACTTGTAATAGAGAGACAATAAGTGTACATGTTAAGATAAAATGCAACCAGATAGCATACTATCATGTCGAACAAGAAAGTCCTCCCTATATATGTCCAAGCATCCACTACAATATACATCGCATGTACAGTAATGGCCTCCAGGGCATACATATAACTAACAGGTAGTGCTCCACTGCCGGGCTCAATGTCTCTCTCTATACGACCTTGCTCCGGGGTACCACACCGGGTCCACCATGTACCCGCAGATGGTGTTTCCTCACTCCTCGAATCGGATAATCATATATCATATATGCTCCAGAACCGAGAAATCTCATGGTGGACGCCACACATCATATCAAGGAAAACCGCATTTTTCTTTTAAAAATAAGCATAAGTTTTCAATTTCACATGCGGTTTTCCAAATGCAGAAATCTCATGAAATACTGACATCTCATAATCATGAGTCAATAAGTAAACAATGAATATCGGCATAAATCCCCTCAACAGTGCATAAACAGAAAGTATATATATGAATGCATGCGGCGTCTAAGTAAGAAATGCAATATCTAAACTAGCAAGTGAGATCATATATGCTAAACAGTACTAGTAAACTATAATTTATCAGATAGTACGAGTGAAATAACGATTCTCTAATGTGTACGTAGCATGGCTATTACCGATGATGATGTGTATGAGCTGGCCAGTAGGTGTACGTGCAACATACACATCATCGGAAATGGTGCATGTGTCCTAGCAGACAAGATTGTAACAGCTAATGAAAGCACATGTATATGTATGAAATGAAATGGAATTAACATAAATATAACAGAAAAGTAAATATTAAACGCAGCAAGATAAGATATACATAGCTATATACGAGCCATATGGTTACCGTATTTAAAATAGTACGAATCGTTGTCTTTGGAAAAGTAGGGGCTACGGTGTTTTTTTTTAGAAAAGAAAATATCATTTTGAAAATCCATAGCATTCCTCGGGTTGCTCTTTGAAAATACCTACGATTTGTTAGTTTTTGAAAATAGGTATAACTCGAACTCTTTTCTAACATCTACTTAAGTAATTAAGGGACTAAACTAAAATGGTGTCGAAAGTGAAAGGAAATCTAAAGCAAAACCGAGTCGAAAGTGATAAGAAAATTTATAATATTACCGAGGCGATATATCTAATAGTCGGCGATCCAGCCTCATATCATCACGTACGGTATAATCCTTCGTACGACATCCTCGAGTCAAGAGTGCGGATCGAACATCATATATACATCTCGTACGGTATAGTTCGTCATACGGCATCCTCAAAATCGAGGGTACGGGTCAAATATCATATAATGCGTACGGTATCAATCGTCGTACAATATCATAATCAGGGGTACAGATCTAAGGTCCCGTACAATCTATTATATATCAAGTCACTTGTTATCACATGCTATGTATACAACGCCCAACGATCCGCTAATATATTGCATTATAAACGATGTCTCATCCCAATTCCTATATCAATTATCTCTTGACATCCTGCTCGATCGTATCGACTCAAACCATAGAACATCATATCCTCATCTTACACGTATATGTATATAATATATATATATATATATATATATATATATATATAACACATCCATATATATATATATACATATATCCACATATCATATCAAGTGTCTGTGCGCGCGCGACAAAGTAAACCGACGACTCGCGACTAAGGAACTAAACAAAGAGTAAACTATCCTACAAGTACGCTTAATCTAACATATAGTCTCCTAGAAACCCTATTTGCTAGGTATCCAAGTCTCGCATAAACATATATATATATATATATATAATATAATATAGCAATATCCTATTCTACGGTTGCGGGGGTGCTATACACCATCCACCCGACTTCCCCTGTAGATATACATCTACTCACATTCGATACTTGCTTGCTGAAGTCGATGACGCCTTGCTCTCCTTGTCGTCCCGAAGTACACGCGAAGGTACCTACAGTTTTCAAGCACATCATATCGTAAACAAGAATCAAATACAAGAAAAGCCGATACGGCACACGAAACACACATAGGTTAGAACCTATGGTCCACACATGTAAAAACAACCAAACAACTCTTGATATCGATGTACAAACGTCAATCGACCGAGATAAAACACAAATACCAAAACCTAAGTAATTTAAGCCGCAAACCGAATTCATAAACTTTGAAAAACACTTCCAGATTTTTCCTCAGGTGAAATTAGTCAATTTTGCACATAGGATAGGTCTATTTAACAGATAATGGAGCCATGGACCAAGCAAGAACCCCATCTAACATCACTAGGCTGCAAATTGCGGCCAAAAGCAATTTATTTGCGGCTAAAGTATCAAGTTATGGTCTCGGGTCTCTAGGGTAGCTTCTAGGTCACCTGCACGTCTCACTGTGGTCGCTAAATATTTTTTCAGGTCCTCCGGGTCAAAGCAGATCCCTAAATTGTTGGATATAGTGCCCTCAGAGTCAATTATTAGATCACAGGCATGTGATTGCAATAATTGAGGGAAGACCTATACCGGTAGGACGGCCTTACTCAAGATGATAGTATGCTATCTGGTTTATCTTTATCATCGTGTACTGTTTTAGGTGACCTTACAGGTCACTATTACACGTTGATAGTGTAGGGTTCCTAGGCACTCTAATGGAGTCTCACAAGTGATGAAACATGCACAAATCAAATTTTACAAGTGCCTACAAACCCTAATACGGATCGTTAACTAGATATATAGGCGAAGCAAGCATGTAATCGAATTAAATGCTAAGGGAAAGTGACTACAACCTTTGTAGATCCAGTCCACCACCTCCTAAGCTCTGCGATGATCTCCCTCCGCTGTCCAAATCGAACCCTTGACTCTAGCATTGGCATCATCGAAGAATAGGCGGGCTTGATCGTCGGTTCGATGCCGAAGATGATCTACGTCGAGGCATCACAAGAACAAGCTCCAACTTCACCAAGCCTTGAAAACTTGTGAAGGAAACACCCTATACAACTTGGCAAGAGGTAGAGGATGAAGAAATAGGAAGTGGGTAGACTTTAGAATTGGATTTCTCACTTGATTTCACTAGTTGCCATTGATGGTCACTAGCTTTCTTCATGGAAGAAGAAGATGAAGAAGAAGAAGAAGATATGATAAGTTAATAAAAATAGAAAAGAAAATATAATACTTATCATATCATTAACCTTAGTTAGGTGTAGAGAATTGACTAAGGTTAGTTTGAAGGGTTAGGGTTAAGAAAGAAGACAAAATGGTCACTTAGTCAAAGTTTCAAGAAACTTCAACTACAAACAAAATAAGCCACCATTTCATTTTCTTTATCTTTTTCTTTTTCCAAAATAAACAAAAAGAATAAATAAAAGAATAAGTAAATAAAATGAAACCCTAACCATTCATATAACCATGGTCAATTCTTTACACAAACCCAAGCATGCATGTATCATCAAACATGATACAATCATGTGCACAAATGTATATCACATATACAACTTGCACAATTCAAGTGAGAAAATCCATTTAAAGTGAACCAATACTAGTTAATGCAAAGTAATATATCAAATATATAATTATACATTAAATCATTAAATCAACACTTGATTTAACGATCCGGTCATGTCGCATATAACCGGCTAGTATCCAATGTATCGGCTTATCGAATCAATCCTTGATTCGATAACTAGGTTATATCGCATATAACCAATCGACACATTCATCGTGAGAATGAAATACGGTATCACATACACGCATTATTCTCGGTCCCGCACATATCTCATATGCGCTCCTATTTCATTTCGCTTGAGCCAGGAAACCCCTGTGTAGGACTCTAAAGACTCGTCAATACGCCGGCAGCAGGTGATGATCATATCAAACACCCACAAGCCGCAAGCGGTCTGCTAAACGTAACGGCCACCCGGGTATTGAGCGATCAGAAGATCGACGAGCAAGCCCGCTCACTCCTGTGAATCCAACCAGTAACACTTACCGTATAGTCCGGTCTGTTCGTCTGATATGTCGCATATCTTGCCTAGGGGTGGTAAACGTCAGACCCCAGTAGCTCGATAAGTCATGCCGACTTGAGGTCCATAACATTCGTGAAACTACTGATAACTCTTACCAGTATATCACTGCAACCCTGGCCAGGGATTTCCTGTTATGGCCAGTCGAGCATAGCGCAACATCAACCCCCAATACCGGGAGAGACGAATCCCCTCCTATCGCTCATTGCTTCCATGTGAATCGGGACTGTACCCAAAAACCACCTGTTTGCACAACTCAGTAGAGCCGTGGTAGGGTGGAAATCAAAGCACAGTGGGAGACACACAAGACTCTATGACGATCTCGGGTCAACAGACTAAGCTGTACCAGTGTCACCAGAGAACTGCCATCTGACGTGAGGTATAATACCATCTGGGAGTTCTCGGCGAGTCCGTTCAGTGTACCCATTCTCTACTGATCACCCGCATACCATCTTCGATGTCAAACACCAATGGATATGGGATCATCCATCGCCCATCGCATGGGTCGAGAAGATATGCGCTAGTCTACTCTGGAATATCGATGCCCCGTCTCGATATTCCCACGACTAGGAACAATGAAGGATGTACTCATTGACTACCCAGGCCCCACTAGTATGATCTGCATCATAGTCCTGGAAGTCGAGTACACATCCTAAGGGCTTTATCAACATGTAATCAGAGAGACAGAAAGTATACATGTTAAGATAAAGAGCAACCAGATAGCGTACTATCATGTCGAGCAAGAAAGTCCTACCTATATATGTCCCAGCATCCACTACAATATACATCCAATGTACAGTAATGGCCTCTAGGGCATACATATAACTAACAGATAGGGCCCTTAGGATTCTTGCTTGACGGCCAGCAGTATGATGGCGATCATATACGTGAGAGCTGGGGTCTATAAGCACATCCTTAAGTGGTCCCTAGTCATGGGAGTTTCGAGACAGGGCATCGATACTCTGGAGTAGACTAGTGTATACAGTCGAGACCCCAACAAGGGGCGGTGGCCGGTCTCACAACCCACTGGTGTCAGTTGGTTCACCTAAGATATATACAGGTGCTCATTGGGTTATGATTACACCGAACAGGACTCGCCGGGAACATGGTAGTTGGGATTATACCAGACGTCAGATAGCAGTTCCCTGGTGACATGTGTACAGGTTAGTTCATCGACCTGAGATCGTCATTTGTCTCGTGTGAGTTCCCACTGTGCTTTGATTACTACCCTACCACGGCTCAAAAGAGGCGTGCAAACAGGTTTTAGTTGGGTACAGTCCCGAGCCACATGGAGGCAATAAGCGGATCTGCAGGGGTTCATCTCTCCCGGTATGGGGGTGAGGTCGCGCTGTGTCTAGGAGAGCTATTACACGAAGTCCTTGGCCAAGGCAGGAGATTTACTGGTAGGTCTTCCAGTAGTATCTTAAGGTGTTCTGGGCTACACTTCGACACGATTTGTACCGCTTTTGGGGGTCTGACTTTTATCAACCCCCTAGGCCCGCCATGCGATGCTCAAAGATGAACGGACCGGACTATACGGATATTGTCACTGACAGGCTCAGTAGGGTGTCAGGATGAGTTCGCTCATCAACATCCCTTTTGGTCAATACCTGGTAGCCCGTTACGTATGGCTAATACCTCTGACGTGCTAGTGGTTAAATCCACAACCAAAAGTATTGACGAGTCTTTAGAGTCATCCACAGACAGTTTCTCAAGTTTCGGGCGAAACGCTGTAGAAGCCGTATGGATTTATGGCATGGTTCAATCATATACGTGCGGTATTGCACGGATCATGATCGGACGGATAATACTAGAGGGCTTTGGTTTAAACCGGATCCTAGAATTGTACAGTGTAGATTTTGTCTCATTGCATTTGTATTCGGTCGGAATACAAATGCGGGTATGTATATACGGTCGCGGGGTTTTCCTGTAATTTATTACGGGATCGTTTTTCCGAAGTTGCCAGTTTGGATTCCGTTTCGGCAATATTTCATTTGTTCCTTCATGGCCGAATTTTTCTGATGGAGGGCTAATTTACAAATGTGCAAATTAGCAAAGTTGAAGGGGTTATTTGTGATATGAGTTCTCATGATAGTTTAAAGCATCTTTGCTTTTTCATTCATCATGGTTTTGCATTAATGGTGATGGGATTTGATTAGGAAATGAAAGGATTTTGTTGTGACAAAATTTCCTAATTATCAACACCTTTTCTTAAGCTTACCCTTACCTTTTCTTGTGCTCACCTCCCTTGTATTTTCCCACTCCCATTTATGCATGGCCGGCCACATTTGAGGAGAGAGATAGGATTCATTTTGGTGGTGGGAAATTATTCATCTCATTTTTCTTGCTTGCAACAAAATCCTTTAACCTCTCTCCAAAGTTCTTTCTCTTCTCCATCAAAAATGGCAACTTCATAAACCCTTAAGGCAAACCGATTCTACACTTAGTCTATAGCATTCTTGGGCACGTCGGCTTGCCAACTTCGTGCGCGAGTTGCCTCGGTCCAGAGGTGGGAGCCCGTAAAAAGAATCGGCGATGTGGAGCCCTTTCCGATGAGAAGATGAAGACTGGAGATTCCGCGAGGAGATCGGGATGGAGGCCGAAGACCGAAGGACACGGATCGCTCGGTATAGCTTTCTACCCATTCTCTAGTTTGCTAGCATTAGGTTAATGGCCCGATCCGGGTTTTTAGTACACGGTAGCACCAGTTTTAAAGTTTAAAGAAAAGTTTCGTTTCCGCATTTTGGCCTCGGAATGACGGCCGGGGAGCTGCCGTGCACTTATATAAATATCATCACAAATTCCACAAATTCCGATATCGGCAAATTTCAAGGTTCTAGTCTTGCGGTTTTACTACACTCAGTTGGTCCAGGATTGACGCTAGAGGGGTTGTAGTCACTATTTAGTCCTTAAGTACACCTTCACAATCTAAATTATATCCTAAAGCTCATCTTGGAAAACTCTAAGATCACCAAACTACATTTTTTTAACTCTAAACTACTATAAGGTGTTAGGAAAACCAATAACTTAGCTAAAAGTGTAGGGATTATACCTCAATAGCAACTGAAGAAAATTCTTGGGTTGTCCAAAGTGTTCAAAATCTCCACTTGATTGATTCATGGTGTTTGTAGTGATGAGAGGAATACTTTTTGTGATGAGAGGAATACTTTTTGTGAAGGTGGCATGGTTTTTAGTGGTGGTTTTGAGGGTGGCCATTGGTGATAGTGAAGATGGAGGGAGAAGAGATGAAGATGAGGAATGGAGGTGAGGAAATGGAGTGATGAAGAAAAGCTTCAGGGTTTTACTAGAAACTTCTCACTCTCTCTCTCTTTCTCACACTCTCTCTCTCTCCTCATGGACCCATGCCTACATGTCTTCCCCCATGTCACATAATATCTTCTCTTTTTCTTTTCTTTTATTTTAAAACAAAAACAAAAACCATATTCATATGTAAATGAAGAATTTAGGCCATGGTTTATAAAAATGTAACAAGTAGTTTGCAACATGATTTGTTGCATGTCATATATATAAGCAAGTTTAAAGCATAATTAGTGAAATATTAATCATGTTTAACGTTAACTTATATACAATTAATTGTATAATAATTTATAAAATGTCCAAATTACATAAATTCTTTCAAAATCAATAATTTATATCAATTTTCCAATTATTCTTCAAACTATAAGTATATAACCATACTACTTCATTAAAACCAATTTCTATATATTTATAATATTCATGAAATTTATTATTTTATTTATTTAAATTCCAAAAATAATATTTTATTTTTCTGAAATATTACAATCTTCCCCCCTTAAATAAATTCGGTCCCCGAATTTAAATTTAAACCCCCTAATTACTAAAACATTTCAGCAAAACATCAAGTCGTCGGGGCTCCGAAATCATGAATACATAAAACAAATCATAGTGCAATGCATGCGCATGAAAACAAGGGCAAAACTCAAGATCAAAACTCCGTCTAGCGTCACGCAATCATCGGAGTTAATGCGAAAATACAAGTTTCAAAATTCATTGTCAAGATCAAGTATAATGTAGTTAGGACTATCCTATATATAGTACGCATCCTTATAAATCGTCAACACAACTGAAATAAAGTGCATGCAAAATTCCTTTTCAAGTGGCCGTGCGATGCGCACATCATGGCACAAGTAACGGACGTGCATTTTAAAGAAAATAGTTATCTATATATGTATATCCTTTGTTTAACATATACGTCTCGCCTCTTGAAAAAAATTTTAAGAAGGGTTTTCTTTATAAAGTTTCGTATCATCATGGACACGTATGAAAATATGGAGGCTATAGCTCTTTTTGAAAATCCCCTCGGTAATATCAATGCATACAAACATATTAAGGTACTGTCCTCAGTCTAGTCTTGCTCGGTTATTAAACCATATAGTATATATCATAAAAACATACTACTCAAAAGAAATTAGTCCTAAAAATGTATATAAAGAATGCCACGTGCGTTTGTGTAAGTCGATGTCACGCACCCCACGTGTTCGCGGGGAGGCGAAATTTGCAAAAAATGATTTTTACGGGCTTCGCAACACCGACTAGAACCAAGGATTTTCCATAAACCATAGCTAGCAAACTACTTGAGGTTTAACTACTCGGATACGAAGTTATACATCACGATACAAGTCCTTCGGGTCTTCAACGCTGTCCTCCTCATCTTCGTAGGCTCCAAGGATCGATCCGGATCGTAGCTTCCTCATCGGCTTCCTCGAGTCAAAGACGATCCACCCGAGTGTCTATAGTCCGAGTCCTACCTCAAATCCAAGTAACTACGGCTAGAAGTCCGAGAGGGTGTAGAGTGTGAAGATGGAGTGCTTTGTCTCTTAGAACCCTAAGATTCTCAACACATGAGAGCTTTTAGGGTTTTGATTGAGAGGAAGAAGAAGAGAGCTAGCTTGATAAAAGAGAAAAGATTTTTGAAAATGGTAATGATAATGATAATGATAAAATGAGATGGCTCCCTTGACTTGACTATAAGCATGGCAAGAAAATATATCACCCAAAATATGTAGTACCACAAAATATCTCACAAGAAATATCTAGTCAAAGAGTCAAACCAAGTCAAGTGGTCAAACCAAGTCAAATGGTCAAACCAAGTCAAGTAGTCAAAACAAGTAGCCATGCCTCAATTATCATTTACAAAAATAACAAATACTTTCCTCTATCTTATAATTGTTTTAATCAAGTTAATGGTCAAAACCCTAATGAGGTGTCTCCTTTTATGCCCCTCTCATCCGTACATACATACCCGCATCTGTGTTCCGATAAACACGAATACAAAGAGACGAAACTGATCCATCAATATAATACTAGGATCCGGCTTAACCCAAAGCCCACTAGTATTATCCGCCCAAACATCATACGCGCACAAGTGCACGTAAGTGATCGAAGCCCTGCCGTAAAACCATACGGCCTTTACACCTTTTGCCCGGTGCAGGGAAACTCTCTATGTGGGACTTTAAAGACTCGACGCTACGCTGACAGTGGGTTTAACCACAGGCCGCAAGCGGTACTAGCTGCACGTAACGGTTCCTAGGTAGATGTCGATAAGAAGGCCGATGAGGAAACCCATCCGAACTCCTACCGAGCCTGAATGTGACAATCTCTGTACAGTCCGGTCTGTTTGTCTAAGAGTATCGCATATCGGGCCTAGGGGGCAGTAATTGTCAGACCCCTAATAAACCAATAAGTAATGTCAGAGAGAAGCCTAATACACCCTGAGAAACTACTGGAATATCTACCAGTAAATCTCGCTTGCCTTGGCCAAACACTTTGTGTAATGGCTTTCCGAACACAGCGCGATATCAACCCCCAATACCGGGAGTGACGAATCCTATCTAACCACCACTGCCTCCAAGTGCTTCGGGACTGCACCCAACTACTACCTATTTGCATGACTCTTTTAAGCCGTGGTAGGGTAGTAATCAAAGTACAGTGGGAACACACTCGAGGCGAAGTAGCAGTGTCAAGTCGACGAACTAAGCTGTACTCATGTTACCTGGGAATTGTTACCCGACGACAGGTATAATACCCACCAACAGTTCCCGACGAGTCATGTCCAGTGTTCTCATAACCTAATGAGCACCTGCATACTATCTCCAGTATGGCGTACTAATGGTTGTGGGACAGACCATCTCCTCTGCTGGGATGAGAAGCGTATACACTAGTCTACTGTGGAGTATCGATGCCCCGTCTTGATAATCCTACGATTAGGGACCTGTATAGGATGTGCTTATAGATTACCCAGCCCCCACTAGTGTGATTGCCATCACAACGTTGGTAATCAAGCAAAGATCCTAAGGGCTCTACCAATATGTATAAGCGATATGCTAAAAGAAACACATGCACATATTGAGGTAGAAAAAAACCAGGTAGCATATTACCATTTTGAGCAAGACTGTTATTATATCCGTGTATATTCCAAGCTCCCATTAAGTAATATACAATCCAGTATGATACAATAATGGCCTCTAGGGCATATATCACTAACAATCTCCCACTTGCACTAAGGCCATATACTGGCATATCGCTGACCGAAGATCTCGAATAGCCTCTCAAACACTGTCTGAGGGATGGCCTCTGTGAGTGAATCTGCAGTGTTGTTCTCCGTATCTACTCTCGTGACCTCGATCTCCTGGGGATCAACGATCTCCCTAATCAGGTGGTATCGCCTCAAGATATGCCTGGATTTCTGATGGGACCTGGGTTCTTTCCCTAAAGCTATAGCACTATATGTTGTCACAATACTAAAGTATTGAACCAACAAATGGAAGGAACCATCTGAAGTTCAATTAAGAACTTCCTTATCCAGACTGCCTCTTTTGCGGCGTCTCATGCTGCGAACTACTCCGTTTCCTTCGTCGAGTTTACAACGGTGTCCTGCTTGGAGCTCTTCCAACAGACCGCCCCTCCATTGAGGGTAAAGCCATAACCTGACATGGACTCAGAGTCATTCTTATCACTCTGGAAGCTAAAGTTAGCAAATACCTCTATCTGGAGGTCCTTTTCTGCCATACACTAAGAACATCTCCTTAGTCCTTCTCAGGTACTTGAGAATGTTCTTTACTGCTTCCCAGTGTTTCTTCCCTGGGTTTGACTGATACCAGCTTACCACACTCAGTGCATAAGCTACATCTGGTCTGGTACACAACATCTCATACATTATAGAGCCTATCGCAGAAGTGTACGGTATAGATGTGATGCGAGCCTTTTCCAAATCAGTCTTGGAAGACATCTCTTTGGAAAAGGGTGACTTAGTGACAAGTCGGTAGACTACCGCGCTTTGAATCTTCCATACTAAATATTTTTAGTATGGTGTTGATGTACCTTGACTGTGAAAGTCCCACTATCCTCTTTGATCTATTACGATAGATCTGGATCCCCAGAATGTAGTTGGCATCACCCAGGTCTTTGATGGAGAACTTTAGTGACAAGAATCCTTTGACTGATTGTAGCATAGGAATGCCATTTCCTATCAAGAGAATGTCATCCACGTACTCAACGAGGAATTCCACAGTTCTTGCTACAATCTTACTATAAATGCATGATTCATCTGTATTTTTAATAAAGTCGAATTCTTTGACTGTCTCAATAAAACAGATGTTCTAACTCCACCATACCTGCTTTAGTTCATAAATAGACTTAAGCAATTTGCACACTCCCGCTTCTCCCACTCTGATTGAAACCCTCTGGCTGATCCATATAGACACACTCTTCCAAATAACCATTTAGAAAAGTCGTCTTTACGTCCATCTGCCGGATCTCACAATCTTGGAAGGCAGCAATGGCAAGAAGTATCCGAATGGATTTGAGCATAGTCACTGGAGAAAAGGTTTCATCATAGTCCAAACCAGGTCTTTGATAAAAAACCTTTTACAACAAGTCTAGCCTTATAGGTTTCAACCTATCCATCTATACCAATCTTCTTTCTGAAGATCCATTTGTAGCCTACGGGTTTTACCCCTTCTGGAGCAATGTTCAAAGTGCATACTTTGTTGGTGTACATGGACTCCATTTCGGTCCACATTGCATCCAGCCATTTTACCGAGTCACCGCTCTGAATGGCTTACTAGAGGCTGGCTGGCTCATCATTGCCAATGATGCAATCCTCTCAATCCCCGTCTATAAGAAAACCGTAGTATCTCTCGGACGGATGAGACTGCCTACTAGTCCTGCAGATTGGCGTAGGGATGTCCGGTTCTTTTGAAACCTCTGGTTCTACCATACTTTCAGTAATAGTTTGTGGTTCTGGAATTTCTTCCAGTTCTATTGCACTCCCACTATTTCCTTTTACAAAAAATTGATTTTCTAAAAAGTGGGCATGACGAGGAACAAAAAGCCTTTTGTTCCTATGCGTAATAGGAAAGATACCCCCTGGAGTTCTTTGAGTATCCCACAAACTTACACAATACTGAGCGTGCCTCGAGCTTGTCCGCATACTGCTTTTCAACAAAAGCTGGACATCCTAATATCTTCAGATACTAAAGATAGGGTTTCTTCCCACTCCATATCTGATATGGTGTGGTAGACACATTCTTGGTAGGAACCTTTTTCAAAAGGTATGAAGCTGATTCTAGTGCATAACTTCAGAAGAATCGCGATAACTTAGCGTTACTCATCATGGAACGAACAATATCCAATAGGGTTCTATCCCGCCTTTCCTATACACCGTTGTGTTGTGGTGTGTATGGAGGAGTAAGCTGAGAGTGAATTCCATTCTCTTTTAGGTAATCCAGGAACTCGACAATTAAGTATTCACCACATCAACCAGATCTCAGTGTCTTGATACTTTTGCCTGTTTGTTTTTCCACTTCATTCTTATATTCCCAGAATTTTTCAAAGGGTTCGGATTTATGCTTTCACAAGAAGATATGTCCTAACCTAGAGAAATTATCCGTAAAATTAATGAAATAGGAATAACCACTTCGTGTATCTGTAGATATTGGACTATACATGTTGCTGTGTATGAGTCCCAAGAGCTCGCTTGCTCTTATCCGTGTCCAGTGAACAGAATCTTTGTCATCTTTCCTATGAGACAAGATTGACAAGTTGTATAAGACTGATATTCGAACGGATTCAAATATCCCTCTCTTTGTAACTTCGTCAACCGTGTTTCATTGATGTGACCCTGTCTACAATGCCATAAGAAAGTTTTATTTAATTCCGGAGACTTTCTTTTAAGTGTGTTCGAGACGTTTGAAAACCTAAGCTTGATTCAATATATACTTTCCTCTAGTGTACCTGACCGAATAAAACTTTGATTTAGGTGGATGTGAACCACATCGCTTACATACTAGACTTGGTACACTCAAACAGTTACGTAGAATCAATATATGCCTACTTGTCAATTCTAGATGATATACCCTACGGATACAACATCCACGCTTATTCCGTTCTAACCCTGAGAGTCATATCACCTGCTCTGATAACTCTACGGTTTCTCAAAGCCTGTAATGAATTACAGATATGAGATCTTGATCCGGTATCTTGTACCCAGGAAGTAGAGTTAATTGACAGACTGTTTTCAATCACAAACACACCCGAAATCGAACCCACAACGTGCTTCGGATCCTGGATTTTGGCTTTCCAACTGCCAATGCCCATTCCCGTAACAATAGGAACATCCCTCCTACCCTACAGTTAACCCCGAAACTTTTGCCCTTCCCTTTTCTTCTACCTTACCGACACCGCCTATCGGCTTTATGGAGGTCTTCTTCTTCTCACCCTTGGCATCCGCTTTAGATCCAGAAGAGGAAGATTCCCCAATAAACAGAGCGGATGTCTCCCTGGTTTCCTTTAGAGTGCCCTCAACTGGAAGTATAACTTTCTTCCCCTGGGCGTAAGTAGGAGGTAAGGACCGTAGAATCAAGTCTGCATATGACTCGTTCTCCAACGTGGTCTCCAGTTCCGTGATCTTTTTAATATAGCTAATCATTGTAGGGACGTGGTCCCCTACAAATGATCCAACAACCAACCTCGCTTAAAGCAATTCCTTCGAGGTATCATATCTTGCGATACGAGATTGCTCTCTATATAAAACTTTGTTATGGAGGAGATAGAAACTAAGTCCATCTTCTCGTGCTGCCTCTGGTATACACCATCAACTGAGGCCAACACGGGGCATTTGGCATTCACACAGTCTTATTCCTTTATCTAACGGATATGAACATCCGCGACGGTGGAAACTGGACCTGAGACGGAGGGGGCTTTGAGTAGTAATGAGGTGGTCCATCTTGTCATAGGTAATGGACATCTGGACAAACTTTTGCCAGTCAATATAGTATAACTTAGTCATTTTATTATCTATCTATAACCTAATCTGGTCACCTGGTCGCTGCAATTAGGAGAGAGAGAAGAAAACACTCAGCATGATGCTCTTGCAAGTTTAGATTGGTTTTAATTTATCTAAACAGGATGGCTCTCACTGTTTCTCGAATCCTTACTCAAACCATAAAAGAAGAATTAGTCAGGATTGATCTCATCGTACAATACTTGCTTAACCGTTCGGCCAGGCTAGTGTCGGTACTTCGAGGGAGGTTTTACAACGCTTTCGCGAAGTTCCTTAATTAAAAAACCTCTTTTCCCTGGAGGCGCAGCCCCGCTAACACTGTTCTAGACACCTACTTGGTTTATAGCATTGATCGTTAAGTGAATAATCTCCCGAGGAGTAGCGGATACTCACAGTAGGATCGGGATCTAAATATCATTGTGTGATAATCCTGAAGGAATCCTACCAACATTATCACACTCCAAATGGTATGCAGGACTAGCAAGTTTGAGTTTCTTTAGAAACCCCCGATGTGGGTTTTTGCCCCATGCTCTTATGACCTTGACGAAGGCTAACATATCATAAGTCACATATCAAGTTCTACCCGTCATTGTCCAGGTTAATTTGAACCCACCCATACATACTCTTGACGAAGGCCAAGATAGTAGTACGACTGTCCCAAACCAACGCATCTATTTATGCTACAGATGAATATCCAGCAGCTACCAAACACTATGTCTTGGCGAAGGTCAAAATACATAGCTTGAATACTACTGAATATTCAACTGAAATGATGGAGGGCTACTAATGGTTTTTAGCGAAATCGTGAACGCAGTGAACTTGATATAATCGAAGGAACCTGATAGCTTTTAAAAAGAGTGGTTTAAGCTCCGCATTTAAAAGTCTCCTGTTTTAAAATAACCGAGTGGTTTTAAAATTTGTTCCAACAATTCATCTTTGGTTTGTTTGCTTTGCATTAATTTAATGCAGTCCCATCAATTAACCTACCATTGTAGAAAAAAACGAAAATACAACGTACTCTTATGCCATCTGCATTCGCCACGAGGCCCCATCATCACCTATTAGGTTACTTAACTAACAACAGAGCGGGGGCTGGACTAGCGCGGATGCAAAACATAAGCAACGTCTATTATATAATATATATATAATAATATCCATTCGTCAGACGCAATGATAGACATTCAAGATCACAGATGAACACATTGGATACTAGCAATTCCGCATTTCGTTTGAGTCTGTAACGAAAGACGGATTCCACGGTCGTAATGAATAGCCAAACCCCAACCTAGACCCCTATGGGTGCGGCCAACTACCCGCAAAATTCCCAAAGTGAAGCAAGCTCCCTCAACAAAGTGAGTAGGCTACTCGGCACTTCAAATTACCTGGTAGTTTGTGCTCCCCACCTTGGGTCTATCCTAGGAGCAAAAACAGTAAAAGAAATAATACAACGGTGGCTACAACCTTAACTCGAATGTGCCCCGCAAAAATAATATTACAGCACTTTACAAATTTTACATTGAATGAAAGAATGAAAACCCTCATCTCACATCCCCGGTTATTCATCCACGACGATCCAACAAGTTCATATACACAAACCAACATAACAACATTACAGATATGTTCAACCCTGACTAATCAACGTATAGCAATTAATCGACGTTTCCAAACACGTATATACATCACAAAGCTTGTAAAGTAACTACGACATTAGAATTCCGCATGCAATTAGCAAACTTAAACAATTTTCCAAGACATGAAAATCCAGTGAGCTAAAGTTCCAAAACCGATAGTTTTGAGCCAATCCAGGAGTCGAAATGAACTAGAAACCAGCATGAATCTTCATGGAGGAGAAGACACATGAATTATTGTTGAATAGGGGCCTAGTGGGGTACCCACCCATGGGGGCCACCATGAGGTGGCCCCCAAACCGAGGTAGACCCGAGAGCACCAGTTCTTGGTGCTCTCGGGTCACCAGCCCCCAAGGCCACCAAGTGGTGGTCTTGGGGGGTGGTCCCGCCCATTGGTCCCCCTCTGAGGTGTCCCCGGGGTGTGCACGCTTCACCCCGTGGCTTCTCGGTTCAAACCGTGAGCGCGCGGGGTGTATAAACAACTCAAAACTTCACTTTTGAAAACAGTTTTTCCGGCAGTTTTTGCGTGACAAAAACCGGCAGAATTCTAACATCGCTACAAGCTATCTAGGATTTATGAGAGGCTTTGATACCAGTGTAAGTTGATGTCATGCACCCCCACGTGTTCGCAGGGAGGTGGAATTTGCAAAAAATTATTTTTACGGGCTTCGCAACACCGACTAGAACAAAGGATCGTCCATAAACCATAGCTAGCAAACTACTTGAGGTTTAACTACTCGGATACGAAGTTATACCTCACGACACTGTAAGTGCACGGCAGCGCCCCGGCCGTCTGTCCGAGGCCAAAATGCGGAAATAAAACTTTTCTTTAACTTTAAAAACGGCGCTACCGCGGACTTAAAAACCCGGATCGGGCCATTAACCTAATGCTAGCTAACTAGGGAAAGGGAAGAGAGCTATACCGAGCGATCCGTGTCCTTCGGTCTTCGGCCTCCATCCTGATCTCCCGCGGAATCTCCGGTCTTCATCTCCTCGTCGGAAAGGGCACCACATCGTCGGGTTCTTTTACAGGCTCCCACCTCTGGACCGAGGCAACTCGGGCATGAAGTTGGCGAGCCGACGTGTCCAAGGTTGCTGTAGGCTATACGTAGATCACCATATCTCTAAAGGGTTATGAAGTTGTCATGTTATTAGTGGAGAAGGAAATCAACATTGGAGATGAGCTAAGGGGTTTTGTGCAAGCCAAAAGAGATGAAAAACCCCACCCACAATTTTTGGACAGCCCCCTCTCAAGAATGGCCGGCCCCATGTGTGGTGAAGGGAAAGAGAGACCAATAATGCAAGGAAGAGAAAAGGTGATGATGAAATATGTCACACCAAAAAGTCCAACTCAAAAACCCATCACTCAACCCATCATATAAAGTAAACAATGATGAACTAAAGAAGTCAAAGGAAGGTGGAACCATCATGAACCATAAAAGGTCTTCTCCATTATAAATTGCACAATTGCAAATAACCCCCCCCCCTCTCCACCAACTTTCAGCCAAAGAAAGAAACAAAGGAAAATGGCCGAAACCGGAAATACAAACTGGCAACTTCAGAAAAACGATCCCGTAATAAATTACAGGAAAACCCCGCGACTGTATATACATACCCGCATTTGTATTCCGACCGAATACAAATGCAATGAGACAAAATCTACACTGTATAATACTAGGATCCGGCTTAAACAAAAGCCCGCTAGTATTACCCATCCGATCATGATCCGTGCAATACCGCACGTACATGATCGAACCCTGCCATATATCCATACGGTCTCTACAGCGTTTCGCCCAAAACTTGAGAAACTGTCTGTGGGGGACTCTAAAGACTCGTCAATACTTTGGCCGTAGATTTAACCACTAGCACGTCAGAGGTATTAGCCATACATAACGGGCTACCAGCTATTGACAAAAAGGGACGTCGATGAGCGAACTCATCCTGACACCCTACTGAGCCTGTCAGTGACAATATCTGTACAGTCCGGTCCGTTCGTCTATGAGCATCGCATGGCGGGCCTAGGGGGTTGGTAAAAGTCAGATCCCCAAAAGCTGTACAAGTGATGTCGGAGTGTAGCCCAGAACACCCTGAGATACTACTGGAATACCTACTAGTAAATCTCCTGCCTTGGCCAAGGACTTCGTGTAATGGCTCTCTTAGACACAGCGCGATCTCACTCCCAATACCGGGAGAGACGAACCCCTGCAGATCCGCTCACTGCCTCCATGTGGCTCGGGACTGTACCCAACTAAAACCTGTTTGCACGACTCCTTTGAGCCGTGGTAGGGTAGTAATCAAAGCACAGTGGGAACTCACACGAGACAAATGACGATCTCAGGTCGATGAACTAACCTGTACCCATGTCACCAGGGAACTGCTATCTGACGTCTGGTATAATCCCAACTTGCAGGTTCCCGGTGAGTCCTGTCCGGTGTACTCATAACCCAATGAGCACCTGTATACATCTTAGGTGAACCAACTGACACCAGTGGCTTATGAGACCGGCCACCGCCCCTTGTCGGGGTCTCGACTGTATACACTAGTCTACTCTGGAGTATCGATGCCCTGTCTCGAAACTCCCATGACTAGGGACCACTTTAAGGATGTGCTTATAGACCCCCCAGCTCCCACGTATATGATCGCCATCATACTGCTGGCAGTCAAGCAAGAATCCTAGGGGCTCTATCAACGTGCAATAGTGATCAGTAATGTCACCTAAAGCAGTACACGATGATAAAGATAAACCAGATAGCATACTATCATCTTGAGTAAGACTGTCCTACCAGCATAGGTCCTCCCTCAATCATTGCAATCACGTGCCTGTGATCCAATAATTGACTCTGAGGGCACTATCTCCAACAATCTCCCACTTGCACTCAAGGCTAATTATTGCGATGTCGCATACTCACAGCCCGTGTGATACCGAACACCCAACTCCTTTACTAATCAGTCTCACAAAACCGTTTTGCGAAACTATTGCGTTCGAGGAATAGCCTCAGTGAGTGGATCCGCCCTCATGTTTCTTTCTATGTCTCTCTTTATCTCAAGTTCACGGAGAAACCCATCTCCCGAAATGAGCAATACCTGTCTTAGAATATGTCTGGATATCTGACGGGACCTAGTTCATAAATGAACTCCAAATCCAAACTTCTTAGACTGTATCGACAACTGAACTTAATCAGTATCCTGCGTAATGCCTCCCTTAGTGTCTACTTGGATCACCTGTCCAAAACACTGCCCCTCGTTGGAGGGAAAACTATAACTCTGACAGTCACTCTGTCATCCAGGTCACCTTGGAAGCCTGAAATGATAACTGTCTCCTGAATGAGGTTGTTGTTATCATATCCCTAGAACATCCACTTATGTTCTAAAACTGCTTCCGATCATTTCTCCAGGATTGGATTAATATCAACTTATTGCATCTCGTGCAAAAACAACATTTGGTGTGGTACTTGACATCTCATGATCAACTCAATTGCCTAAGCAAGTGATCTGCCGATCATGCACATCCCTCTCCCCTTTAGTCTATAAGACACCTTTAGAGAGGGTGACTCCATCACCTGCAGGTACACTACCATGCCTGGAGTCATCCATTCTAAAACACCTTTAGAATGCTGTCTAAGTACCCTGATTGGGACACTTCCCAAATCTAGATCTAAAACCATAGATCTAGTAACCAGAATGTCTGATATGAAATCCATGTCCTTTATGGAGAAACCACTGTGTGACGACCAAAGTATAACCGATCGTAGTATAGGAATATCACTTCCTACTCTGTGTATGTCATCCATATACCAGGACATCACACCCTACTGCCTTCTTAACAGATCCATCCCCTATTCTGATGAAGTCAAACCTATGACTGTCACATCAGAAATAGATGATCCATCTCCGCTATATCTGCTTTAGTCAATAAATAGACATAAGCTACCTGTCCACTATGCTTCCGCTGCTCCCACTGACTACGATAACCCTCTGGCAGAATAATATACACGTACACTTCTAAAGCTAGTTTAGAAAGACGCTATACTCATCCTCCTGCCGGGTCTCATAGTCTGGAACAACAGTAGTGTCAAGTCCCCACTTAGCTTCCGCTGCTCCCACTGACCATGACAACCCTCTGGCAGAGTCATATAGACGTACACTTCTAAAGCTAGTTTAGAACGACGCTATACTCATCCTCCTGCCAGGTCTCACAGTCTGGAACAACAGCATCGGCAAGTCTTGGTAAACAAGAACCTCCCTGTCACCGTCTTTGAGCATACCGAAGTACCTCTCGAGTGCCTGAGGTTACCCATCATGTCTGCGGAGTGGCTAATAGAATGTCAAACCAGATTGAATCTTTAGGTTCTTATCAAATCTTCAGTAATCGTTTGCGGTTCTCGAATCACTTCCAGTTCTACCATAGTCCAACTACTATTTTCTGAAAAAATCCATTTCTTTTAAAACTGTGGCGAGTCAAGAACAATATCACTATTGATCTTCCAGATGGTAGAAAGTTAACCCTCGTCATAGCCCGGGTCAACCCATAAACAGCCATTACAGAAACGTGCCTTGAGTTATCCAGAGTCTGGTTTTAAGCATAAGCTGGACAACTCCCCGTACCTTAACAATGTCAGGATATGAACTGTTCTATATGCAATATAGAAACAGAGGCACTGATTTAATTAAACCAGATTCAAATCATGCAGCTGTCTCCAGTGCATGTCAACTAAATGGAAAGAGGCCGATCAGCGTTACTCAACTTAGGAGTGCTTCCAATTAAGAGTAACCTGAAAGAGAAACAAGTTTCTGAAAACCATTACTATTAACTGAATACCATACACAAGTATCTATATCTTCGATCACCTTGAAGAATCCCGATACTTGCAATAACTGGTTCTCTACTTTACTCTTATACCTATAACTTCTCAAAACTCAGACCTTGTGTTTCTACGAAACACTTGTCTAAGAACTAGAGAAGTCATAAGTAAACCGAATATAGTACGAGGACCAACCCCTCTGTCCTAATGGACACTGGACAATATACAATACTCTGTATAAGTCCTCTGAGTCTAATAACTCAAACCCTGTGTGTCGTAGGTTGAAAACTGTACTTATGATTAAGAATAATTACACCGCTGTTTAATACCCCTTACCTAACCATCCACTGGTATAGGTAAATGTCATGGACATAATTTCAAAAAGGTATATCTCACTCTATAAAAATAGACGTACAGATATATCAATTTGAAATTGGTGCATAACAGCGGATATTCAAAACCAAATATTTGCCGTCTGGCAAACAACCCAGGTGGTTTCCTCAAATATCACCAATTATAACGAATTCCGATATAATGAGGTCAATCACCTAATTCCCAATAACTTACTCCCACTCATCATCTGTAAAACCATACAGATGTGAGATTCATACCTGGTAAATACATACCCTGGAGCAAGTGTCTAATTAGGAAATCGGTTTTCCTTTAACAGTATACAGTGAAACTGAAATATTGAAATGTTTCGTAGGGGTATCCTGGTATTCCTAGTAATGCCTCTTCCATTATCCAGATTCACAACTGTAACCGTATATTTCTATGCCATCTCTCCACATCCCTTCATATGTCTTAGTCATTACCTTCTGCACACCCCTTTAGGCCAAATGGTTTTCTTCCTTCCCTAGCGTTCGGCACCAGCCTATGGTTTGGAAGAAGACTATCCAATAAGCATAATGGGTGTACTGTCCTAATCCTAAGAGCACTCGCAATGCGAGAGAAGGTGAAGATAAAAGACAACTGAATAAACGTTATTCCTATTTCTCCTGAACCAGAATCCATCCCCGAACTGGAACAAGTTCCTTTCGAGTTCGTATATAACCAAACGATGGAGTATCCAAATAACTATGGATCTTCGTAGTGATACGGAGTGTCCTGGAGAAATACAAAGGTGATGTGGGAGTGGTAATGAAATACTTGGTTTGGTCGTGAATAGCAGTCGCAATTTACTTTGCCCTCCTTCTAATCCCTTTATTTGTCTTAACTTAATACCTTCTGTACACCACACTTAGGCTAATCGGCTTTCTTCATTCCCTACCGTTCGGCACCAGCCTAAGATTTGGAAGAAGACTATCCAATAGGCATAACGGGTGTACTATCCCCTAATCCAAGGAGCACTCGCAACCTGAGAGAAGGTAAAAGGAAAAGACAACTGAATAGTCTTATTTGTTTTCTCCAGAACCGGAAACCATCCTCGAATCTGGAACAAATTCCTTTGATTTCGTATATAACCATACGATAGTTTTATCCAATGGAAGTGGACGTTCGTAGTAATACGGGGTGTTCTGGAGAAAAGGGTAAAAGTAGGAGTGGCAATGAGGTATGCAACTCTGACAATCCAAAAGCCAGTGTTATAAGAAGGTTCGGTCAACTTGGTCACTGAGTCATAGTCAAGGGTCGGGTCATGGTCGCTGCCAAAGAGAGAGAGAAAAGAAACACTCAGCGTGCACTCTAACCTAGATCAGAATGGTTATCACTTAATCTAATCAGGAAACCTCCCACTGTAACCTCAAATTCTCCTCCAAACCTGAAAGAAGAATTAGTCGGGATCACCCGAGGAGTAAACCAACTCATCAGTGGGAATCGGGATCCAACTATCATTGCATGATAATGTGATGGAATCCACTCACGTTATCACACTCCAGAAGGTATGCGCATACCTGGAAAGTTTCAGTTTCTTTAGAAACTCCCGATGTGATTTTTACCCCATGCTCTTATGACCTTGATTTTGGCCAACAAATCAGAAGTCACATGTCAAGTTCTACCCGTCACAATCCAAGTTGATTTGAACCCACCCGTACCTACCCTTGACTTTGGCCAACAAGGCAGTACGACTGTCCGAAACCAACGCATCTATCTATGCTGCAGAAAAGTAACAAATAGCTACCATACACTATGCCTTAACTTTGGCCAACAAACATAGCATGAATACTACTTGCTACCCGTCTGAAATGACGGAGGGCTACGAATGGTTTTTGGCGAAAAACCTTTAACGTAATGAACTTGATATCGTTGAAGGAACCGGATAGCTTTTATAAAAATATAGTGGCGAAAACCTTTGCTAAAGAGGTCACTCCCGGTGAAGGGATCTCGGCTCTTTCCACGTAGAATAAGGTGCAGGATATTCTAACTAAGTACTACGATGCAAAGAAAAAGTAATCGGCTATAGTGAAGTTATTGCCCTAACGCAAACATCTGTTTAAGGGGTCACTCCCGGTGAAGGGATTTCAGCCCTTGCCTTGTCGACTGAGGTGCTGGATATTCATAACCGAATACCACTGTGCAAAACAAAAGAGAACGTCCTTGCAATAACAGCTTTTTGAAAAATTGTTCCAACAACATCAGAATAGGTTTGTTTAGCTTGCATTGATCCGAATCAATGCAGTCCCATCAATTGATCACACCAATAAAGAACAAAAATAATGATATACGTATATGCCATCCGCATTCGCCACTGGGTCCCGTCATCACCCGTTAGGTTACTTAACTAACGACAGAGCGGTGACCGGACTAGCGCGGATGAAAAACATATACAACATCTACTAGTATATATATCAATATATAATATTCGCTAAAGGCGTGATAAAATGCAACATCACAGAAATATAATAAGCATCACAAAACAATACAGATATCTGGGATCCCCGGGTTTCATAGAGCCGCTACTGAAACCCGACGTTCCCCTGGTCGTGTGGATAGCCTGTGTAATGAAATTCTAGACCCCTACGGGCGAGGCAAGTTACCCGCAAAAACCTAAAGTGATGCAGCCCCCTTCAGCAACGTGAATGGACCACCCAGCACTTCACGGAATCCGGTAACTTGGGCACCCCTCCTTGGGTCAACCTGTTCCCCCTACGAGTGCGGCGAATAGCCCGCCAATTCTTGAGTGAAGCCCCCTCCGTCTCAAAGCCATGAGATGCGGGCCCATTGCCCTCTAGAACCCGGCTATCCGTGCACCCCTTCGCGGGGTAATCCTAGTACAGAAAGTAAAATATACATACAACGGGTACACCGACCTCAGCCCGGTCGTGCCCCAAAAGAATAATATACAAACAGGCAGTGACGGCAGTCCACATGTCGGACGCTCGTCCCGCAATATCAAATGTACATAATAAACCAAACTGTACTACCATTGCATCCAGGCTATCCACCACGACAATCCACAACATCACAGCACAACACAGAACATCAACGTGAATGGCACGTTCGCAAATCCGTCTAAAAGGGCTATAGCAGTTAGACAGGATTTACCGATCAAATGACATTCACGGTCGCAGATATAATGTAAATACTGTGAACTAAAATGTTTAAAATTTTGGATCGACTAAATTTCCCGAAGTAGGCCCTAAGCACAACTGTAGCACTCAAAATAAATCTGGGGCCAAAAATAATATACCAGAAACCCTATTTCCATATCAGAAACCCACTGTAGAAATTTGGTGCAGTTTGGCCACATTACGGCGGCAGATTCGCGGCCAAAATGTGGTTTTGGCCGCTGATCCGCCGCGCTACAGTAATTTCAGCCGACCAAATTTTCACAGAATTCTTATAAAACCCTACACGTATTTTTGCAATGTACCAAATAATTTTTTGAGCACAGAAAAAATTCGACAGAAACCTGGACTTGAAAATGGGGTTTTTGGAAAATCCGTTCGATCGAACTTGTAAACACGTTAGACCAAGCTAGACTAGGTTAATGGCCTGGCTCTGATACCAGTGTAAGTGCACGGCAGCGCCCCGGCCATCTATCCGAGGCCAAAATGCAGAAATGAAACTTTTCTTTAACTTTAAAAACGGTGCTACCGCAGACTTAAAAACCCGGATCGGGCCATTAACCTAATGCTAGCTAACTAGGGAAAGGGAAGAGAGCTATACCGAGTGATCCGTGTCCTTCGGTCTTCGGCCTCCATCACGATCTCCTCGCGGAATCTCCGGTCTTCATCTCCTCGTCGGAAAGGGCACCACATCGCCGGGTTCTTTTACGGGCTCCCATCTCTCGACCGAGGCAACTCGAGCACGAAGTTGGTGAGCCGACATGTCCAAGGTTGCTGTAGGCTATACGTAGATCACCATGTCTCTAAAGCGTTATGAAGTTGCCATGTTTTTAGTGGAGAAGGAAATCAACATTGGAGATGAGCTAAGGGGTTTTGTGCAAGCCAAAAGAGATGACAAACCCCACCCACAATTTTTGGACAGCCCTCTCTCAAGAATGGCCAGCCCTATGTGTGGTGAAGGGAAAGAGAGACCAATAATGCAAGGAAAAGAAATGGTGATGATGAAATATGTCACACCAAAAAGTCTAACTCAAAAACCCACCACTCATCCCATCATATAAAGTAAACAATGATGAACTAAAGAAGTCAAAGGAATGTGGAACCATCATGAACCATAAAAAGTCTTCTCCATTATAAATTGCATAATTACAAATAACCCCCCTTCCACCAAATTTTAGCCAAAGAAAGAAACAAAGGAAAATGGCCGAAACCGGAAATAAAAAGTGGCAACTTCAGAAAAACGATAATACTAGGATCCGGCTTAAACCAAAGCCCGCTAATATTATCCGTCCGATCATGATCCGTGCAATACCGCACGTACATGATCGAACTCTGCCATATATCCATACGGCCTCTACAGCGTTTCGCCCGAAACTTGAGAAACTGTCTGTGGGGGACTCTAAAGACTCGTCAATACTTTGGCTGTGGATTTAACCATTAGCTCGTCAGAGGTATTAGCCATACGTAACGGGCTACCAGCTATTGACCAAAAGGGACGTCGATGAGCGAACTCATCCTGACACCCTACTGAGCTTGTCAGTGACAATATCCGTACAGTCCAGTCCGTTCTTCTATGACCATCGCATGGCGGGCCTACGGGGTTGGTAAATGTCAGACCCCCAAAAGTGGTACAAGTCGTGTCGGAGTGTAGCCCAGAACACCCTGAGATACTACTGGAATACCTACCAGTAAATCTCCTGCCTTGGCCAAGGACTTCGTGTAATGGCTCTCCTAAACACAGCGTGATCTCATCCCCAATACCGGGAGAGACGAACCCCTGCAGATCCGCTCACTGCCTCCATGTGGCTCGGGACTGTACCAAACTAAAACCTGTTTGCACGACTCCTTTGAGCCATGGTAGGGTAGTAATCAAAGCACAGTGGGAACTCACACGAGACAAATGACGATCTCAGGTCGATGAACTAACCTGTACACATGTCACCAGGGAACTGCTATCTGACGTCTGGTATAATCCCAACAAGCAGGTTCCCGGCGAGTCCTGTCCGGTGTACTCATAACCCAATGAGCACCTGTATACATCTTAGGTGAACCAACGGACACCAGTGGCTTGTGAGACCGGACACCGCCCCTCGTCGGGGTCTCGACTGTATACACTAGTCTACTCTGGAGTATCGATGCCCTGTCTCGAAACTCCCATGACTACGGACCACTTTAAGGATGTGCTTATAGACCCCCCAGCTCCCACATATATGATCGCCATCATACTGCTGGCAGTCAAGCAAGAATCCTAGGGGCTCTATCAACGTGCAATAGTGATCAGTAATGTCACCTAAAGCAGTACACGATGATAAAGATAAACCAGATAGCATACTATTATCTTGAGTAAGACAGTCCTACCGGCATAGGTCCTCCCTCAATCATTGCAATCACGTGCCTGTGATCCAATAATTGACTCTGAGGGCACTCTCTCTAACAGATACAAGTCCTTCAGGTCTTCATCTCTGTCCTCCTCATCTTCGTAGGCTCCAAGGATCGATCCAGATCGTAGCTTCCTCGTCGGCTTCCTCGAGTCAAAGACGATCCACCCGAGAGTCTATAGTCCGAGCTCCTACCTCAAATCCAAGGTAATTATGGCTTCTAGTTTGCTAAACTAGAAGTCGTAGAGGGTGTAGAGTGTGAAGATGGAGTGCTTTGTCTCTTGGAACCCTAGGATTCTCAACTCATGAGAGCTTTTAGGGTTTTGATTGAGAGGAAGAAGAAGAGAGCTAGCTTGAGGAAGGAGAAAAGATTTTTGATAATGATAATGATAATGATAAAATGAGATGGCTCCCTTGACTTGACTACATGCATGGCAAGAAAATATCTCACCAAAAATATCTAGTGCCACAAAATATCTCACAAGAAATATCTAGTCAAAGAGTCAAACCAAGTCAAGTGGTCAAACCAAGTCAATGGTCAAACCAAGTCAAGTGGTCAAACCAAGTAGCCATGCCTCAATTTTCATTTACAAAAATAACAAATACTTTTCTCCACCTCATAATTGTTTTAATCAAGTCAATGGTCAAAACCCTAATGAGGTGTCTCCTTCTATGCCCCTCTCATCCGTATATATATACCCATATCCGTGTTCCAAGAAACACGAATACAAAGAGATGAAACTGATCCATCAATATAATACTAGAATCCGGCTTAAACCAAAGCCCACTAGTATTATCCGCCCGAACATCATACGCGCACAAGTGCACGTAAGTGATCGAAGCCCTGCCGTAAAACCATACGGCCTCTATACCTTTTTCCCGGTGCAGGGAAACTCTCTATGTGGGACTCTAAAGACTCGACATTACACTGGAAGTGGGTTTAACCACAGGCCGCAATAGGTACTAACTGCACGTAACGGTCCCCAGGTAGATGTCGATAAGAAGGCCGATGAGGAAAACCAATCCGAACTCCTACTGAGCCTGAATGTGACAATCTCTGTAAAGTCCGGTCTGTTCGTCTAAGAGTATTGCATATCGGGCCTAGGAGGGCAGTAATCGTCAGACCCCTAATAGCGCAATAAGTCGTGTCGGAGAGTAGCCCAATACACCCTAAAAAACTACTAGAATACCTACCAGTAAATCTCGCTTGTCTTGGCCAAGGACTTTATGTAATGGCTTTCCGAACACAGAGCGATATCAACCCCCAATACCGAGAGAGACAATCCTATCTAACCGCCACTGCCTCCAAGTGCTTCGGGACTGCACCCAACTACTACCTATTTGCACGACTCCTTTGAGCCGTGGTAGGGTAGTAATAAAACTACAGTGGGAACACACTCGAGGAAAAGTAGCAGTGTCAAGTCGACGGACTAAGCTGTACTCATGTCACCTAGGAGCTGTTACCCGATGACAGGTATAATACCCACCAACAGTTCCCGAAGAGTCCTGTCTAGTGTACTCATAACCTAATGAGCACCTGCATACTATCTCCAGTACGACGTACTAATGGCTGTGGAACAGACCATCTCCCCTGCTGGGATGAGAAGCTTATACACTAGTCTACTGTGGAGTATCGAAGCCCCGTCTCGATAATCCTATGACTAGGGACCTGTATAGGATGTGCTTATAGATTACCCAGCCCCCACTAGTGTGATTTCCATCACAACGCTGGTAATCAAGCAAAGATCCTAAGGGCTCTACCAATATATATAAGCGATATGCTAAAAGAAACACATGCATATATTGAGGTAGAAACAAACCAGGTAGCATACTACCATTTTGAGCAAGATTGTTATTATATCCGTGTATATCCCAAGCTCCCATTAAGTAATATACAATAATGGCCTCTAGGGCATATATCACTAACAATCTGGTGCGCACGAAAATCGAAATCAAATACAGTGCCATGAATGTGCACAGAAACAAAACTAAGTGCAACGGGTGTGCACAAAAACATCTGTCAAGTACAACGGGTGTGCACAAAAACATCTGTCAAATGCAACGAGTGTGCATGAGAACAATATCAGGTGCATCTAATATGCACAAAGAATCTCGATTAAGTGCAACCGGTGTGCACAAAATCACATCAAGTGCGCCAAGTGTGCGTAAGATTATCAATCAGTGCACAGGGTGCACAAAAACATAAATCCAATGCACTATGGTGCACGAAAATGAATATCGAATATTGGAATCGAAATCAATGGTATACGACATACACCAAATCAAATCAAGTATACCGCGGTATATAAACTCATAAACATGTGCATTTATGCGCACAAAACCATATCAAAGTACTGAAAGTGGGTGTAAACTACACCGAATGTATAAGTCAAAATCATGTGCATAATGTATGCATGAAATCAAAATCCAATATCTCAGAATGTGTAAAAATCGAAATCAAGTGCAATGGATATGCACAAAATGAAAATCAGTACAACTTATACATAAAAATACGAATCGAGTGCAATGGGTATACACAAGAACAAACATCAGTACAACTGATACATGAAATACGAATCAAGTGCAATGGGTAGGCACAAAAACAAACATCAGCACAGCTAATACATGAAATACGAATCAAGTGCAATGGGTATGCAGAAAAACAAACATCAGCACAAGTGATACATGAAATACGAATCAAGTGCAATGGGTATGCACAAAAACAAATATCAGTACAACTGATACATGAAATACGAATCAAGTGCAGTGGGTATGCACAAAAACAAACATCAGTACAACTGATACATGAAACATGAATCAAGTGCAACTGATGTGCATACAGAAATATCATCATAAAACAAATCGTCAAAATACCGAAATCCAAAACGACGAAAACGTGATATCCGAATCACCAAGTCGCAAATCAAAAATAACTGTCGTCGATGTGCCCTTCTTTCAATGTCGAAAGGTGCCGGTGCATCTAAGGCTGGCAGAGCAAGAATATATACTTGCCTCTTGCCTACGGTCTGGTGTCTTTTGCTTTTAGATCCTTATTTCCCTTTGCAGATTACCAGTTACATGACTCCTAGGCTTGACAGCCCGATATGAAGTAATGACGGAAATAATCCCGTTATGGCACATCTCTGAAGATCTCCTGACCAATTACATGGCCACTCATAACGTATCTCGTCAATGATGGCAATATCTGGCTCACTGAGTGTGCGCGATAAAATTGATCCTGGTTCAAGTCTTTATCATGAAGTACTCCCGAAATATCCGGTTAGGGTCTCTTTCCAATCTCGTATTTGTCGGGCTGCCCGAAAGTTTGGCACTCTTCACTTAATCCATTTCTTCTTGTTCCAGGATAGCTGCATTCTTATCACGACGTTCTGCTAGAAAGGTGGCCGTATTCAACGCCTCTGTGTGCGTAGTGAATCTCTGACATCAACGGAGTAGAACATTAACTCGTAAGAATCTTGCACGAACCTCTTACTCCGCTTTCCTTCAATATGGACCAATTCGGAATCATCTCCTTGTAGCTTTGTGGACTGCGCTCCAATTGGCTGTACTCATATCTAGAGTCTCTTTCGAAGCTACAAACTCGGCACCCTTAATGCTCTGTAGAAGGCATCTGGCCAATTATGTCCTCAGAAACTCATCCAAGTCACCGGAGCAATGCTCTTTCACTCGCCCTGTCTCGATCGACTCACAACACGCCTGTGTGAGATCCTCTTCTGGCTGAAGCTAACCAATCTAATGACTTCGCATCGGAGCATCTGAATGAACAACATATCCTAGTCATTTATCCAAGGGTGACTAGCGATCTTCTATCACATCCCTGTATATAACCTCTTGCTGCATTAGCTCCTGAAGTCTGGGGGAGATATCTTATCAAACTCAGCAACAGCTGGCTTATCTGTCTGCATGGTAGACAGTGCCTCAATCATCTGGAGCAGATGGTTCATAAATAGCTTTCACAATCTGGCTGGCCTCTAGCAATGGCCCGATCATCTGTGCAGATCTCGAACGTTCGCGTCAACGATAAAACGTAGTAAAACAATACATCAAAACGTTCATGTGTCACCGGAGTATATCTTGGTCAGTCTTCGTTCATGATGAGCTCGCTCTAACCGCATCTTTAGCCGCGGCTCTCTTTGCTCGTGTAGCCAAGGTAACGGAAACCACAATCCGATATCGATGAGGATGGATCATAGGAATGAATAGAAATACGGTGCATAAGAAATGTACATCCTAAGGCTACTTAAGCGAAGTAGCTTATCGTAAGTATGCCGCGGAACATACACACGGTATGTCACTCTACTTAAGTCACCTACTCTATCAACCAAGCTTTACCTACATGATGAAAGTTCGGGTCTAATACCCCCTCGGCCAAGTCTAAGTTCCGTAAGGTCAAGCCTAGGTTCCGAATATATATATATATATATATATATATATATATATATATATATATATATACGCCCTAGACTCCACATAGTCAAACCAAAACTCGAACCAAGGTTAAAACTAATGCTCTGATACCAACTTTTTCAAGACCCAGAATAGGTATGCGACTGGCACTTGAATCATGTGAAGTCTATAGGACCCCACCTTATTCAAGTAAGCCAAAAGCCCAGAAATCTAAACTTTTTAGGGAAAATATTGGAAGTGAAGTTTTGAAATAAAAGCTTAATGAAATCAGGTTCTTTCCTTTAAAACATAAGATATAGTCTATGAAATGCAATAATTTATCTCTATCCTGAAAACATTTTTCGTCGTTTGAAATTTCGGCAGCACATCCTTTGTAATTTTTAACCCGAAACCGAATATAAGTAATAATAAATATAGGCATCCCGAAGCGGGAGTTAGCTCTTCGCCAATTGGCGGAAACAACCATGCAATAATATAAATATACAAAGCCGAAAGCGAGGATCAAAACTCAGAAGTAAAGTAAAGAAACAAAACATCATCAAGAAACCAAATACAATAATAAATACATGAGCATGACTCTAAGGCCGAAAGAATATACAATAGCGTTTCTTAGTCTATAAATATACAAATCTGGTTGATGGAGCTTTTAACTAGATACAACTGAAATAAAATATACAAATATATAATTGTGGTCATGATGCAAATGTGTCCCACCTATCAAAGCAATCACCCTGAAGAAGGTAGTGTGCCAGCAAGCCGCAACGGAACCTGTGCGGTCAAACCTGCAAGAAAACTGTGGCATAACGGGGTGAGTTGCCAACTCGTGAGTAGAAGACATCACCGAGTTAAAACCGAATGTATGACTATCTCCTAGGTCATACAGTACAATAATAATATATAAAGATATCGAGTGGTAGCAAGGATAATAATATATGCATATGTGTAACAATACTCAAGCAATCATGTCCAAGTCATAATGTAATACCATGACATATGTAAATATATGTATGGGTGTAAATGTAATATCAAGTACTCGTGTCCGTGCCACAAAGTGACTACATGGAAAGTGAATCATGTATAAATGTATCATCCAACGTGTGTCCAGCAACGACACACAAAATCATGATAAAACCTGAGTGCCCGGCATCGACACTCGAAAACATCATGAAAACCGTATCCATTAGCGACACATAATCCTCATATATCTCGGGCTCCGTTAGTCCGTATCAGCCCATAACATCTGATCTCATGACTACGGTCGGTATCCTACAGATATCCGCAGCGTCAACTATCACCGGTCGGTAGTATTCCCCTACCGGGCTCAACGTCTCTCTTTATACGGCCTTCTTTCCCTGGGTACCGCACCGGGTCCACCATGTACCCGCAGACGGTGTCTCCTCACTTCTCGAATCGGGTAATCATATATTATATATGCTCCAGAACCGAGAAATCTTATGGTGGATGCCACACATCATATCAAAGAAAACAGCATTTTTCTTTTAAAAAAGAGCATAAGTTTTTAATTTCTCATGTGGCTTCCTAAATCCAGAAATCTCATAAAATACCGAAATCTCATAATCATGATTCAATAAGTAAACAATGAATATCGGCATAAATCCCCTCAATAGTGCATAAAAAAAGAGTATATATATGATTGAATGCGGAATCTAAGTAAGGAATGTAATATCTAAACCAACAAGTGAGATCATGCATGCTAAACAGTACTAGTAAACTATAATTTATCAGATAGTATGAGTGAAATAACGGTTCTCTAATGTGTACATGGCATAGTAATTACCGATGATGATGTGTATGAGCTGGCCAGTAGGTGTACGTGCAAAATACGCATAATCGGTAATGGTGCATGTGTCCTAGCAGACGAGATTGTAACAGCTAATGAAAGCACATGTATATGTATGAAATGAAATGGAATTAACATAAACCTAACAGAAAAGTAAATAGTAAATGCAGCAAGATAAGATATACATAGGTATATACGAGCCATACAGTTACCGTATTTAAAATAGTATGAATCGTTGTCTTTGGAAAAGTAGGGGCTACGGTGTTTTTTTAGAAAAGAAAATATCATTTTGAAAATTCGTAGCATTCCGCGGGTTGCTCTTTGAAAAGACATACGATTCGTTAGTTTTTGAAAATAGGTATGACTCGAACACTATTCTAACATCTACTTAAGTAATTAAGGGACTAAACTAAAACGGTGTCGAAAGTGAAAGGAAATCTAAAGCATAACTGAGTCGAAAGTGATAAGAAAATCTATAATATTACCGAGTCGATGTATCTAATAGTCGGCGATCCAGCCTCATATCATCACGTACGGTATAATCCATCGTACGACATCCTCGAGTCAAGAGTACGGATCAAACATCATACATACATCTCATACGGCATCCTCAAAATCGATGGTACGGGTCAAATATAATTCGTACGGTATCAATCGTCGTACAATATCAAAATCAGGGGTACGGATCTAAGGTCTCGTACAATCTATTATATATCAAATCACATGTTATCACATGCTATTTATACAACACCCAACGATCCGTTAATATATCGCATCATAAACGATGTCCCATCCCAATTCCTATATCAATTATCTCTTGACATCCTGCTCGATCGTATCTACTCAAACCATAGAACATCATATCCCCATCTTACACGTATATGTATACTATATATTTATCAACACATCCATATATATATATATATATATATATATATATATATATAGACACACACACACACACATATACCCACGTATCATATCAAGTGTGTGTGTGCGCGCGACAAAGTAAACTGACGACTCACGACTAAAGAACTAAACTAAGAGTAAACTATCCTACAAGTACGCTTAATCTAACCTATAGTCTCCTAGAAACCCTATTTGCTAGGTATCCAAGTCTCGCATAAACATATATATATCAATAGCAATATCCTGTTCTACGGTTGCGGGGGTGCCATACGCCATCCACCCGACTTCCCCCGTAGATATACATCTACTCACATTCGATCCTCGCTTGCTGAAGTCGATGACTCCTTGCTCTCCTTGTCGTCCCGAAGTCCACGCGAAGGTACCTACAGTTTTCAAGCACATCATATCGTAAACAAGAATCAAATACAAGGAAAGCCGATACGGCACATGAAACACACATAGGTTAGAACCTATGGTCCATGCATGCAAAAACAACCATACAACTCTCGATATCGATGTTCAAACGACAATCAACCGAGATAAAACACAAATACCAAAACCCAAGTCATTAAAAGCTGCAAACCGAATTCAAAAACTTTGAAAAACACTTCCAGATTTTGCCTCAGGTGAAATTAGTTAATTTTGCACATAGGATAGGTCTTGTCTATTTAACAGATAATGGAGCCATGGACCCAGCACGAACCCCATCTAACATCCCTAGGCCGCAAATTGCGGCCAAAAGCAATTAATTTTCGGCCAAAGTATCAAGTAATGGTCTCGGGTCTCTAGGGTAGCTTCTAGGTCACCTGCACGTCCCATTGTGGTCGCTAAATATTTTTCAGGTCCTCTGGGTAATAGTCGATCCCTAAATATCGTCCACAAATTTCGATATCGGCAAATTTCAAGGTTCAAGTCTTGGGGTTTACTACACTCAGTTGGTCCAGGATTGACGCTAGAGGGGTTGTAGTCACCATCTAGTCCTCAAGTACACCTTCAATATCCAAATTATATCCTAAAGCTCATCTTGGAAAATTCAAAGATCACCAAACTACATTGTTTTAACTCTAAACTACTATAAGGTGTTAGTAAAACCAATAACTTAGCTAAAAGTGTAGGGATTATACCTCAATAGCAACTGAAGAAAATTCTTGGGTTGTTCAAAGTGTTCAAAATCTCCACTTGATTGATCCATGGTGTTTTTAGTGATGAGAGGAATACTTTTTGTGAAGGTGGCATGGTTTTTAGTGGTGGTTTTGAGGGTGGCCATGGGTGATAGTGAAGGTGGAGGGAGAGGAGATGAAGATGAGGAATGGAGGTGAGGAAATGGAGAGACGAAGAAAAGCTAGATGGTTTTACTAGAAACTTCTCACGCTATTGTTAGGTCCACGTTACCTCTCCCGGTACTTTCGGGGTTGCGGAAACGGTAAATCAAAATTTTTCTAAACTTTGTAACATGGACCGTAAAAGCCGGATCTTTGCTAAACTAAACTAGCATACTTGCAAAGAAGAGTTAACTACTATGCAAAGTGGTTATACCTCAACTTGAACTCCTTCTCTTCTTGTTGTTGTTCTTCTTTCTTGTTCTTTGTAGTAGCTTGAATGGCTTCCCCTCCTCGTCTCCTCTTTGCCGAAGATAGATCCACCTGAGGGCTTCATCCTTTGGGCTCTTCCTCGATCTTTGAGTGAACTAGGATTTCCGGCTTGCTAAACCTTGAACCCTAGAGAGAGTAGAGAGTGTCTAGGGGTTGTTTTCTTTTCAAGGTGAAGGATTCTCAACACATGAGAAGGAATCACCTTGAGCTAGAGGAAGAAGAAGATGAAGTGAGGAGAGAGAATCATTATGAAAAGAATGAGCTCTCTTTTTCTTTCTTGCAACCATAATGCCAAAAGAAAAGAATTATCTAAATAATAATAATTCAAAATAAGAATAGTTGGTGGTAATTTGGAATGACCACTATCATGCTTCTTTAAATGAAATGTAAGCATGAATCAAGGAGGATCTTTCAAAGCATGATGGTGGTCAACATTCAACCATGGTCAACAAGTCAACCATGGTCAACAAGTCAACAAAATCAACCATAACTAAATTCTCATTTAATTACTATTATTAATAGATAATCCATAAATCCATTAGGGTTTGGAAAATGATAACTGTCAACTGTGCATACGCACCCGTTCCGAAACCCTAATGAAAAACCTCATTCTCCGCCTCAAGCAACTGTGCATACACACCTGCATTCTCGTTCCGAGGAACAAGAATACCAAGATATAAAAGCAACCCCAAAACATATACCAGTATCCGGCTCAAACCAGAGCCTGCTGGCAATATCCGTCCGGACTCCAAACGTGCACAAGTGCGCGGATGAGAACGAACCCTGTCGCAAAACCATGCGACCTCTACTCTGTTTTACGCAGAGGCGAATGCCCTCTGTGTGGGACTCTAAAGACTCGACACTACGCTGGCAGTGGGTTTAACCACAGACCGCAAGCGGCACTAGCTGTGCGTAACGGTCCCCAGGTAGATGCCGACAAGAAGGCTGACGAGGTGAACCCCATCTGAACTCCTACTGAGTCTGAATGTGACATTCTCCGTACAGTCCGGTCTGTTCGTCTGATACATCACATGTCGGGCCTAGGGGGTGGTAAAACGTCAGTCCCCCAATAGCGGTACAAGTCGTGTCGGAGTGAAGCCCAAAACACCCTGAGATAACACTGGAAACCTACCAGTATATCTCGCTTGCCCTGGCCAGGGACTACTCGTGTAATGGCTCTCCTAGACACAGCGCGATGTCAACCCCCAATAACGGGAGAGACGAATCCTGTCTAACCGGCACTGCCTCCAAGTGTTTCGGGACTGCACCCAACCACTACCTGTTTGCACGACTCCTTTGAGCCGTGGTAGGGTAGTGATCAAAATGCAGTGGGAACACACTCGAGGCGAAGTGCCAGTGTCAAGTCAGCGGACTAAGCTGTACTCATGTCACCTGGGAACTGATAACTGACGATAGGTATAATACCAACCTGTCAGTTCCCGACGAGTCCTGTCCAGTGTACTCGTAACCTAACGAGCACCCGCATACTATCTCAAGTACGACGTACCGACGGCTGTGGGACAGACCGTCTCCCGTGCTGGGATGAGAAGCGCATACGCTAGTCTACTCCGGAGCATCGATGCCCTATCTCGATACTCCCACGACCAGGGACGTGTATAAGGATGTGCTTGTAGATTACCCAGCCCCCACGAGTGTGATCGCCATCACAACGCCGGTAATCAAGCGAAGATCCTAAGGGCTCTACTAATGCGTATAGGTGATATAATAAATAAACACACATGTACACATTAAAGCAGAGACAAACCAAGTAGCATACTACTATATTGAGCAAGATTGTCTGTACAACTGTGAATATCCCAAGCTTCCATCAAGTAATATACATACTAGTATGATACAGTAATGGCCTCTAGGGCATATACACTAACAATCTCCCACTTGCACTAAGGCCATGTACTGGCGTATCGAAGACCTATCATCTCGATCAGCCGCTCGAACTGAGTCTGGGGTAAAGCCTTCGTGAATGGATCTGCAGTGTTGTCCTTTGTGTCTACTCTCCGCACCTCGATCTCCTGTCGATCAATGATCTCCCTGATCAGGTGATACCGCCTTAAGATGTGCCTGGATTTCTGATGGGACCTTGGTTCCTTCGCTAAAGCTATAGCCCCATTGTTATCGCAATACAAAGGTATTGGGTCAACAATGGACGGAACCACCTGAAGTTCACTAATGAACTTCTTCATCCAGACCGCTTCTTTTGCGGCATCGCTTGCAGCAATGTATTCAGCCTCCATCGTCGAGTCTGCGACGGTTTCCTGCTTGGAACTCCTCCAACATACCGCCCCTCCGTTGAGGGTAAACACAAAACCCGAGACGGACTTGCTGTCATCTTTGTCACTCTGGAAGCTTGAATCGGCAAAGGACTCGACCCGGAGGTCTCCATTACCGTAAACCAGGAACATCTCCTTAGTCCTTCTCAGGTACTTGAGAATGTTCTTCACTGCTGTCTAGTGGTCCTCCCCTGGGTCTGACTGATACCGGCTTACCGCGCTTAACGCGTAAGCTACATCTGGTCTTGTACATAGCATCGCATACATTATAGATCCTACCGCCGAAGCGTAGGGTATAGTGCTCATGCGAACCCTCTCCTCGTCAGTCTTAGGAGACATCTTCTTGGAGAGGGTAATTCCGTGCAATGCGGGTATGTTACCGCGCTTGGAACCCTCCATACTAAATCTCTTTAGTACGGTCTCTATGTACCTGGACTACGAAAGTCCCAATAGTTTCTTGGATCTATCTCTATAGATCTTGATCCCCAGAATGTACGAGGCATCACCCAGGTCCTTCATGGAGAACCTTTGTGACAAAAATAGCTTGACCGATTGTAGCATAGGAATATCATTTCCTATCAAAAGAATGTCGTCCACGTACAAGACTAGGAATACGACAGTTCGTCCTACAATCTTCTTATATACACAGGGTTCATCTTCGTTCTTGATGAAATCAAATTCCTTGATTGCCTCATCAAAACAGATGTTCCAGCTCCGCGATGCCTGCTTTAATCCATAAATGGATTTAAGCAACTTGCACACCTTTCCGCTGCTCCCACTGTCTACGAAACCTTCTGGTTGATCCATGTAAACGCACTCTTCCAAACAACCGTTTAGGAAAGCCGTTTTAACATCCATCTGCCAGATTTCATAGTCATGGAAGGCAGCAATGGCAAGTAGGATCCGAATGGATTTGAGCATAGCCACCGGAGAAAAAGTTTCATCATAGTCCAAACCAGGTCTTTGACGAAAACCTTTTGCAACGAGTCTAGCTTTATAGGTTTCCACCTGCCCATCTACACCAAGTTTCCTTTTGTAGATCCATTTGCATCCAACGGGTTTTACCCCAGGTGGAGCAATATTCATGGTCCACACTTTATTGGCGTACATGGACTCCATTTCAGATTGCATTGCTTCCTGCCACTTATCAGAGTCCCTACTGATAATGGCCTGCCTGAAACTGGTAGGGTCATCTTCTTCCAAGATGCAATCCTCTCGATCCCCGTCTATGAGAAAACCGTAGTATCTCTCGGGCGGATGAGAAATCCTACCAGATCTGCGGAGTGGCTGAGGTTCGTCTGGGGTTATAGAATCTAGCGGTTCCTCCAAATTTTCAGTTACATTTTGTGGTCGCTGAATTTCTTCCAGTTCTACCGAACTCCCACTAGTTTCTTTTGCAAGAAACTCCCTTTCTAAGAAGGTAGCGTGGCGAGATACAAACACCTTCTGTTCCTCAGTGTGGTAGAACAGATATCCTAGTGAGTCTTTAGGATATCCCACAAATTTACAGAGAACTGACCGTGCCTCTAACTTGTCCGGTTTCTGTGTTTTCACATAGGCCGGACAACCCCATATCTTAATAAACTTCAGACATGGTTTCTTACTGCTCCATATTTCATACGGAGTTATAGGCACAGATTTGGACGGAACTTGATTCAAAAGGTATGCCGCTGTCTGAAGCGCATGTCCCCAGAATGAAAGAGGTAACTCAGCACTACTCATCATGGAGCGAACCATATCCAATAGGGTACGATTCCTCCGCTCCGATACACCGTTGTGCTGTGGTGTATAAGGAGGAGTAAGCTGAGAGAGAATACCATTCTCTTTTAAGTAATCTAGGAATTCCGTGCTTAAGTACTCCCCTCCCCTGTCAGACCGGAGGATCTTGATACTTTTGCCTGTCTGGTTCTCTACTTCCTTTCTGAATTCCTTGAATTTCTCAAAAGCTTCAGATTTGTGTTTCATCAGATACACATATCCGAACCTAGAGAGATCGTCAGTGAATGTGATGAAGTACGAAAACCCACCCCTTGCATGTGTAGACATCGGACCATATACATCACTATGTATGAGTCCCAAGAGCTCTGCTGCTCTTTCTCCATGTCCGGTGAACGGAGATTTGGTCATCTTCCCTTTGAGACAAGACTGACAAGTTTCATAAGATGAAAACTCGAACACATCCAAGAGTCCATCTTTATGCAACTTACTCAGTCTTTTCTCTCCGACATGACCAAGTCTACAATGCCACAAGTAGGATTCATTTGTATCTGAATTCTTCCTCTTGCGTGTGTTTTGTATATTGAGAACTGTGTTCTGATTTAGAACGTAGATACCATTAAACAGTGTACCCTCTGCAACCAATACCTTATCAAGGTAAATGTTCATGATATTCTTTTCAAGAACAAACTTATATCTATCTTTATCGAGTAAAGAAACTGATATGATGTTGCAAACCATGGAGGGTACATAGTAACAATCGTTCAAAATCATAGTCTTGCCATTTGGCAATACCAGGTGATATTCACCGACGGCTGCCGCATTAACTTGTGCTCCGTTCGCTACTCTGAGCGACATATCACCCGGTGCAACTTTCCTACTTTTTCTCAGTCCCTGTAATAAATTACAGATATGAGATCCTGATCCGGTATCAAGTACCCAGGAGGTAGGGCTGACCGTAAAACAGTTCTCAATTACAAGAACACCTGAAGTAGATGCAAAACCATGCTTCTTCTTCGACTGGGCATCCTGGAAATCCATACTTTCCTCTTTCCCATTCTCATACTCATGACTGTTGTCACAAGTTAGAGCTGAACCAACTTTCCCCAGTCCCGAATAAGAATTCGGATCGGTCAAGCGATACATTTTATTATCTTGATTAGGGCGTGAAAAGGTTGCTGCCAGGAGAGAGAGAAAAGAAACACTCAGCGTATGCTCTTACAAGATTAGATTGGTTTATTAATTTATCTAACCAGGATGTCTCCCACTGTTTCTTCAAATCCTTCTTAAAACCTTTTAAAAGAAGAACTAGCCGGGTTTTAATTCACGTCACAATACTTGCTTAACCTTTCAGCCAGGCTAGTGTCGGTACTTCGAGGGAGGTTTTCCAACGCTTTCGCGAAGTTCCTTAATTAAAGAACCTCTTTTCCCTGGGGGCGTAACCCCGCTAACACCTTTCTAGACACCTACTAGGTTTATAGCATTGATCGTTAAGTGAAATAATCTCCCGAGAGTAAACCAACTCATCAGTGGGATCGGGATCCAACTGTCATTGTGCGATAACCTAGATGGAATCCACTCTAGTCACCGTACTCCAGAAGGTATGCTAAATCTGCAAGTTTCAGTTCTTTTGAAACTCCCGATGTGGTTTTTGCCCCTAACTGTTCATGACCTTGACTAGGTCAACAAGCCACAAACTGTTAGACAAGTTCTACCCGTCATAATCCTGATTGCATTAGACCCACCCGTACGTGCCCTTGACTAGGTCAACAAGGCCGCACGACTGTCCTAACCAATCACATTTGCAATCCACAGAAAAATATTATTTAGCTACCGTTCACTACGCCTTGACTAGGTCAACAAACGCAGCACGAATACTGAATAATATTAATCCGAAATGACGGAGGGCTACGGCTGGGTTTTTGGCGAAAAACCCGTTAACGTAATGAACTTGATATCGTTGAAGGAACCTGATTGCACCCTTTTGAAAATCATAGTGGCGAAAACTTTTGCTAAAGAGGTCACTCCCTGCGAAGGGATCTCAGCTCTTTCCTCGTCGAGTGAGGTGCTGGGCATTCATAAGATGAATCCTCGATGCAAAGCAAGAATAATCGACTATGGTGAAGTTATTACCCTGACGCAAACCTTTTGTCCAAGGGGTCACTCCCGATGAGGGGATCTCGGCCCTTGCCTCGTCGATTGAGGTGCTGGGCATTCATAACCGAATACCTCGATGCAAAACAAAAATGAACGTCCTTGTAATAACAGCTTTTTGAAAAACTTGTTCCAACAACGTCTTTTAGGTTTATTTTCTTGCATTAGTTCTTTTAATGCGTGATGTTCTTGCATTAGTTCTTTTAATGCGTCCCATCATTTAATCCTACCATTGCAGAAAACAACCAATATATAACGTACGCTTATGCCATTCGCATTCGCCACGGGGTCCCGTCATCACTCGTTAGGTTACTTAACTAACGACAGAGCGGGGGCTGGGCTAGCGCGGCTGTAAAACATAAGCAACGCCTAAATAGTAAAGCAATGATAGACATTACAGATCACAGATGAATACATTGGATATACTAGCAATCCGCAATCCTTTCGAGCCTGCAACCAAAAGCGGATTACACGGTCGCGGTGAATAGCCAAAAACCCCACCCAAGACCCCTACGGGTGCGGCAAACTACCCGCCAAGCATCCGAAGCGAAGCAACCTCCCTCAATGCCATGAGTAGGCCCCTCGGCACTTCGAGATACCCGGTAGTTTGTGCACCCCCTCCATGGGTCAATTCTAGGAGCAAAAACAGTAAAAAGAATTATACAATGACGGCTACAACCCCGACCCGGTTGTGCGGCCATACAAATAATATTATTACATCAATTTACATTTACAATGAATGAAAGAAAAACAAAAGCTCATCTCACATCCACCCCGGCTATTCACCCGCGACAGTCCAACAGATTCATATACACATTCCAATATCAAACACAGATCATGTATAACCCCGACTAATCGACTTATAGCGATTAGCCGACGTTCAATACATGCAAGCAACACAGATATAACCAACATAGCCAAAGTGTAGCGAAGTTCGAAAAAAATACGGATTTATAGGACCCCAAAAGTGAATTTCAGTTCTGGAAAATCTGGGCACATATAATATATCTGAAAAATCCCAAAATCCCACCAGAAAAACACTGCACGAAAAACGATGCAGAGAGAGAAACAAACTGCGGCGCTTCCGCGGCACATGCCTACCTCGTGCCGCGGAAGCGCGGCGGTTTAAATGAATTAGGCCATCGTATTTCTTGTGTGTTCAAACAAAACCCTGAGCCGAATTTACAAGTATAAATTTTTTCATTTAGAGCAGAAAAAAAATCAACAGAAACTTAGGGTTTTGGTTTTTCCGGTTTTGCGATTTTTCGGTTTCGAACTTCCATACACTTCGCTACCAAGCTAGTTTAAGTTTAGTTAGGCTCTGATACCACTGTTAGGTCCACGTTACCTCTCCCGGTACTTTCGGGGTTGCGGAAACGGTAAATCAAAATTTTTCTAAACTTTGTAACATGGACCGTAAAAGCCGGATCTTTGCTAAACTAAACTAGCATACTTGCAAAGAAGAGTTAACTACTATGCAAAGTGGTTATACCTCAACTTGAACTCCTTCTCTTCTTGTTGTTGTTCTTCTTTCTTGTTCTTTGTAGTAGCTTGAATGGCTTCCCCTCCTCGTCTCCTCTTTGCCGAAGATAGATCCACCTGAGGGCTTCATCCTTTGGGCTCTTCCTCGATCTTTGAGTGAACTAGGATTTCCGGCTTGCTAAACCTTGAACCCTAGAGAGAGTAGAGAGTGTCTAGGGGTTGTTTTCTTTTTAAGGTGAAGGATTCTCAACACATGAGAAGGAATCACCTTGAGCTAGAGGAAGAAGAAGATGAAGTGAGGAGAGAGAATCATTATGAAAAGAATGAGCTCTCTTTTTCTTTCTTGCAACCATAATGCCAAAAGAAAAGAATTATCTAAATAATAATAATTCAAAATAAGAATAGTTGATTGTAATTTGGAATGACCACTATCATGCTTCTTTAAATGAAATGTAAGCATGAATCAAGGAGGATCTTTCAAAGCATGATGGTGGTCAACATTCAACCATGGTCAACAAGTCAACCATGGTCAACAAGTCAACAAAATCAACCATAACTAAATTCTCATTTAATTACTATTATTAATAGATAATCCATAAATCCATTAGGGTTTGGAAAATGATAACTGTCAACTGTGCATACGCACCCGTTCCGAAACCCTAATGAAAAACCTCATTCTCCGCCTCAAGCAACTGTGCATACACACCTGCATTCTCGTTCCGAGGAACAAGAATACCAAGATATAAAAGCAACCCCAAAACATATACCAGTATCCGGCTCAAACCAGAGCCTGCTGGCAATATCCGTCCGGACTCCAAACGTGCACAAGTGCGGGGATGAGAACGAACCCTGTCGCAAAACCATGCGACCTCTACTCTGTTTTGCCCAGAGGCGAATGCCCTCTGTGTGGGACTCTAAAGACTCGACACTACGCTGGCAGTGGGTTTAACCACAGACCGCAAGCGGCACTAGCTGTGCGTAACGGTCCCCAGGTAGATGCCGACAAGAAGGCTGACGAGGTGAACCCCATCTGAACTCCTACTGAGTCTGAATGTGACATTCTCCGTACAGTCCGGTCTGTTCGTCTGATACATCGCATGTCGGGCCTAGGGGGCGGTAAAACGTCAGTCCCCCAATAGCGGTACAAGTCGTGTCGGAGTGAAGCCCAAAACACCCTGAGATAACACTGGAAACCTACCAGTATATCTCGCTTGCCCTGGCCAGGGACTACTCGTGTAATGGCTCTCCTAGACACAGCGCGATGTCAACCCCCAATACCGGGAGAGACGAATCCTGTCTAACCGGCACTGCCTCCAAGTGTTTCGGGACTGCACCCAACCACTACCTGTTTGCACGACTCCTTTGAGCCGTGGTAGGGTAGTGATCAAAATGCAGTGGGAACACACTCGAGGCGAAGTGCCAGTGTCAAGTCAGCGGACTAAGCTGTACTCATGTCACCTGGGAACTGATAACTGACGATAGGTATAATACCAACCTGTCAGTTCCCGACGAGTCCTGTCCAGTGTACTCGTAACCTAACGAGCACCCGCATACTATCTCAAGTACGACGTACCGACGGCTGTGGGACAGACCGTCTCCCGTGCTGGGATGAGAAGCGCATACGCTAGTCTACTCCGGAGCATCGATGCCCTATCTCGATACTCCCACGACCAGGGACGTGTATAAGGATGTGCTTGTAGATTACCCAGCCCCCACGAGTGTGATCGCCATCACAACGCCGGTAATCAAGCGAAGATCCTAAGGGCTCTACTAATGCGTATAGGTGATATAATAAATAAACACACATGTACACATTAAAGCAGAGACAAACCAAGTAGCATACTACTATATTGAGCAAGATTGTCTGTACAACTGTGAATATCCCAAGCTTCCATCAAGTAATATACATACTAGTATGATACAGTAATGGCCTCTAGGGCATATACACTAACAGCTATCTCTCTTTTTCACTCTCTCTCTCTCTCTCCCCTCATCGACCCATGCCTACATGTCTCCCCCCATGTCACATAATATCTTCTCCTTTTCTTTTCTTTTCTTTTCTTTTATTTTAAAACAAAAACAAAAACCATATTCATATGCAAATGAAGAATTTAGGCCATGGTTCATAAAAATGTAACTAGTAGTTTGCAACATGATTTGTTGCATGTCATATACATAAGCAAGATTAAATCGTATTTAGTGAAATATTAATCAAGTTTAACATTAACTTATATACAATTAATTGTATAATAATTTGTAAAATGCCCAAATCACATAAATTCTTTCGAAATCAATAATTTATATCAATTTTCCAATTATTCTTCAAACTATAAGTATATAACCATACTACTTCATTAAAACCAATTTATATATCTTTATAATATTCATGAAATTTATTATTTTATTTATTTAAATTCCAAAAATAATATTTTATTTTTCTGAAATATTACAGTATTTGATAAGAATATTTACAACAAGTCTAGCCTTACTAGGTTAACACCTTTCCACCTGCACAGATTTGGAAAGATCTACTTGCTCCTAATGGGTTTTACCTCTATAGGAGCGGCTAGCAAAGTCCAAAATCCATAATTTATTAAAGCGCGTTGAGTCTATATTGGATATAAAGCATCTGGTCACCAGGAAGTTACCATTTCTTATGAACTAGTAGGGCCATCATAACTATGATGCTGACTTCTCTGTCACCGTCTACGAGAATACAAAAGTATCTCTCAGGTGGCTGAGATCACCTACTAAAATATGCAGAATGGCTAATGGATTATCAAGTCCAATTGAATCCTTAGGTTCTACTAAATTTTCGATAACTATTTGTGGTTCTGGAATCACTTCCAGTTCTACCATACTTCCAGTAGTTTCTTTTGCAAAAAGATTCCTTTTATAAAAAGATGGCGAGTCAAGAACAATGTAATTATTGATCTTGAAAATGGTAAAAACAAAATCCTAGCGAATGCTTGGGATAATCCACAAACAGCCATTACCGAAGCGTGCCTTGAGTTTGTCTGAATTCGGCTTTTAAACAGGAACCAGATAACTCCAAATTTTAATAACCTCAAGATATGCAACCAATCTATATCCATATAAAATCAAAGGCACTAATTTATATGGAACCGGATTCAAATATCATGCAGCTGCTTCTAGTGCATATCACCTATGGAAAAAGGCCAATGTAACATTACTCATCATGGAGCGAACCCGCAGATGAGTAACTTGAGAGAGAATCAAGTTCTCAATATTTACTATGATGGAATACCTAGCATAAGTATCTATATCTTCGATCAGTTCGAAGAATCCTGATACATCCAATGTATGGTTCTCTACTTTATTCTTATACCTATAAACTTCTCAGAAATTTTGGACCTTGCATTAGAACGAATGCATGTCCAAAACCAGAGAACTCATAGGTAAATCTAAATGAAGTAAGATTACCAACTCCTTATCCAAAAGGACACTAGACAACATACATTTTCATGTATAAGTCCCAAGAGTATACTAACTCAAATTCCGTGTTTTGTAAGTTGAAAGCTGTATTTTGGTCGAGAATGTCTTACACCGTTATTGAATGCACCTTACCTTATCCTCAACTGATAAGGGTAAATATTTGGAACATAATTTTTCAAAACTTATATCTCACTTTATAAAATAAAGATACAGATATTTCATTTTAATAATCGGTGCATAACAACGGTTATTCGAAACCAAATATTTTGTCGTTAGGAAAAGCCAAGTGATTCAATCCAATATCACCAATTACAATGAATTCTAATATTCAGGATCAAATCGCCCAATTCCCAATATTCTACTCCTAGTCAGCATATGTAACGCTGCACAGATGTGAGATCCAAATCCGGTAAATACATACCCTGGAGTGAGAATTAATTGGGAAAACAGTTTTCATTTACAAGTATACAGAAAATCTGAAATATAATTGTTTCAAGGTGGTGGCCGGGTATTCCTAGTAATGCCTTTTTCACTATCCAGATTCATGGCAGTACTCGCAATTTTCTTTTCCCTCACTTCAATCACTTTATATGTCTCTATATCTTACTTTCTATACACCGTACTTACGCTAACTGGTTTTCTTCTTTTCCTACCTTTCGGCACTTGTCTAAGGTTTGGAAGAAGACTATCCAATAAGCATAATAGGCGTACTCTCCTAATACAAGGAGCTTTCGCAACCTGAGAGAAGGACAAAAGAAGAGACAACCGAATAATATAGTCTAAATTCTTCAGAACAAGTGACCATCCTCGACTGAAATAATTTCTTTGAGTTTGTATGTAACTATATGACGACCATTTCCAAGCGATATGGATCATCGTAGTGATACAGAGTGTTATGCAGAATGCAAAGGGAAAGTAGGAGTAGGAGGGATATTTGCGATTTTTTCGTGAATCGTGACAATCTAAAACCAACGTGTGTAAGAAAGTTCGGTTAACTTGGTTATTGAGTTTTAGGTAAGTCATGGGTCACTGTATCAGAGAGAAAAAAGAAACAATCAGCGTGCAATTTATCAAGATTAGATTGGTTATCACTTTATCTAATCAGGATGGCTCCCACTATTTCCTCGAATTCTCCTTCAAACCCTAAAAGAAGAACTAGTTGGGATCATGTACACCTTATAAGTTCGCCAACCGTTCAGCCAGGTCAGTGTTGGTACTCCAAGGGAGGTCCCCCGTGCTTTCGCACGGACCTAATTAATAACCCCATTTTCGCGGAGGCGTAACCTCGTTAACACTTTCTAGACACCTAATAGATTAGCTAATTGTAAAGTGAAAAATCTTCTGAGGAGTAATACCTACTCATCACTGGGAATCGCGGGCCAACTATCATCATTTGATAACCTGACGGAATCCACTCAAGTCACCACACTCCAGAAGGTATGCACATTCCTAGTTTCTTTTATATTTGAAACTCCCAATGTGGTTTTTGCCCATAGAACCCTAGTGATCTTGACGGAGTCAACAAATCAAAAAGTCCTATTCAAGTTCAACTCGTCATTATCTTGATTGCATTAAACCCACCAGCAAGAGCCCTTGACGTAGTCAACAAGGCCGTATGACTGTCCAAACCAATCATATTACTTGCTACAAACAAGCACTACATAGCTACCGCACACTACGCCTTGATGGAGTCAACAAACGCAGTATGAATACTAAGCAATACTCGTTGGAAATGATGGAGGGCTACGACTGGTTTTTGGCGAAAAATCTTAAATTTAAAGAACTTGATATCGCTGAAGGAACTCGAGTGGCTTTGAAATGGAGTGATTTAAGCTCTGCTTTTTAAAACTAGTAACATAAAGCTTTGCATAAGAGTGAATTCCCCATGAAGGGATCAAGGCTCTTCCCTCATAGAATGAGGTGCTGGATATTCCTAACCGAATACCTCTATATGAAACAAATGAATATGACAATTGTTTTTAAGAAAACCGAGTAGTTTTAAAAATTGGTTCTGACAACATCAAATAGGTTTGTTTTCCTTTGCATTAAAAATATTATGCAGTCCCATCAAATCTAGTTTCTAAGCCAAAACAGAAATAATCAAAATAGCATGCTTTTATATGCAATCCGTATTCGCAATGGGGTCCTGGAACTTCACCGTTATGTTACTAAACTTACGGCAGGGCGGGGACAAGGTTAGCGCGGATGCAAAACATATAGAAGCATATATATATATATATATATATATATATATATATATATATCAACATCGCAGGCAGAAAATAATCATCACAGGAATGCGAACAACAATATGGAATAGCGGATAAACTTGGAGCCCCGCGTTTTATCTGAGCCGTAAATGAAACGCTACGTTCCCTGGTCGTGTGAATAGCCCATACAAAGTCGATCCTAGACCCTACGAGCGCGGCAAGCACCTACCAATTCTAGAAACTAGGTAACACGCCCTCAATGAAATGAGTCGATCGCCCGCCGCTTTCTAGAATCTGGTAACTTATGCACCCCTCCACAAGTCGTATCCTATAACCCATACAAGTGCGGCGAGCAACCCGCCAATTCTAGAGCGAGGCGGTCCGGTCTCAACTTTATGAGATGGCCACCTTCTGCACTCTAGAACCCGTTACTCGAGCCCTTCTCCAGGGTTAATCCTAGTACATAAATGAAATAAATATACAATGGTGACATCTACCGCATCCTGGTCGAGCCCCAATAAAAGAATATACATAATACGGAAACGGCGGCCACATGTTGGATGTCTTCCTGAACAAATGAATACAACATAATAAATCAAAACCATACAAGCAATGCATGAGGGGCTATCCGACACGACAATCGGACTAAACCATAATCAATATATATATATCCACATAAATAAGTAACTGAAACAATTGTGCAATTTAGTCTAATTGAGTGTATAGCAATTAAACGACATTCAACAACACATACACACACACACACAAAAGAAGTCATGACATTTGAATTCCGCACACAAATAGCGCACATCCCAAATATACCAAGGGATCAAAAACCAAGTGCACTAAACATCCAAAAAAATTGAGTTTTGAGCCAATTCGGAAGTACGAATCAAAACGAAACGCGCCCAAACCTTCATGAAGAGTTAGAGCACAAAATTAACTTTCAATTGAAAGGCCTAGGGGGTACCCCACCCTCGAGGCCACCATGAGGTGGCCAGGGAGTGAAGCAGACCCTAAACTGCTAATGGGGGTAGTTGCGGGTCCCCACTACCAAGACCACCTCGTGGTGGTCTTAGGGAGTAGGCCCAGCCTTTTGGTCCCCCCGGGGTCTCATAGGGATGCCCACGCACCACCCCGCGGTATCTTGGTTCAAACCGTGAGCTCGCGTGGTGTGCAAACATATCAAAACTAAAAAATTCAAGACTGTTTTTCGACAGTTTTCGATGTCCGAAAAAACGCAATTTCTATTATTGTAACTAGCTACTTTAAGGTGTTTGTGAGGCTCTGATACTACTGTAGGGTTCCCTAGTGCCCGCGGCGTAGTGGGAGCAGGAGCGGCAAACAAAAGTTTGAAGCAAACACAAAGGAACACCGAACCTAGAATCGATCCAAACGCCTAAACTAGCAAACCAAGTATGCAAAGATACAGAATACTACCTTTGATGCGTGTCCACCCAATCGTTGAAGACCCCTCCATGCTCCATCTACGCTGTCCAAATTGAGCTTCAGTGGCGACCGCCTTTGCCGAAGAAGATCCACCTGAGGTAAACCGATCCAAGCTTCGGCTTCACCTAATGAAGCGACCGATGCTCTAAACTCGCTAGGAATGGAGAGTGGGGATGTAAGAATAGTCTCACTATCTTTTCTATCTTTTCTAAGCTCAAGTGAGCTACCTAGAAGAAGGAGGAGGAGGTGAAGAAGAAGAAGCCATGTAAAATGGCTAAGTCTTCAAGTGAAGAAAAAACTAGCAACCATGAAAAGAATGGCTTGATTATTTGCAACCATAAAAGAATAGTGTATCTAAATGAAATATATCATATAAAAATCAAACCATACCTCTCTACACCATATTTCTTTACACCTCATCCTCCACTCCATTTTTGATTTTCTATAAAAGAAAAATCAAGAAATGAAGTGTCCATCTTCTAGAACAAATTCCGTACAAATACGGAATACAACCCGGTATACGTATCGAAATACATATACGCGTATTCATACAAAAAATACGAATAGCCGAGAGAGAGAAAATGAATAGTGGACAATAATACTAGAATATACATATTATATATATATATATTATTAAATCAAAACCTGATTTAATAATCCAGCATTGTCATAAGCCGTTAGTATTATCAACCGTCTAATTAAAGTCTGTGTAGCCTGTACACGTATTTAATCGGACACCCTGTATACAACAACATACGTCATCTACATCATATCACCTGAACCGAAAAAACCCTCTGTGTGGGACTCTAAAGACTCCATAATATACTAGCAGTGATTTACTGGATAAATCCAAAAATCACAAGCATGTAAGCGGCACTAGCTGTACGTAACGGATGCCCAGGTATCTGTCGAAAGGGAGGTCGACAATCAAGTCTGTTCGAACCCTACAGAGCCTGAATGTGACAATCTCCATACAGTCCGGTCTCTTCATCTGAGAGTAAAGCATACTGGGTCTAGGAGGTGGAAATGTCAGACCCCTAATAACCCGATAAGTAATGTCGGAGTCAAACTTATCACCAACCGAAAAATTATTGAACTTATATCAGTAAATCTCATCTACTATGGTCACGGATTTGAAGTGATAGCCTACCCAACACAGCACGACATTGACTCCTAATACCAGGAGAGACAAATCCCTAACAATCGCTTACTGCCTCTATGTGGCTCGGGACTGTACCCAACTAAAACCTGTTTGCACGACTCTTTTGAGTTGTGGTAGGCTAGTAATCGAAATACAGTGGGAACTCACATGAGACAAATGACGATCTCAGGTTAAAAGACTAACCTGTACTAATGCCACTCGAGAACTTCCATCTAACGATAGATATAATACCATCTAGAAGTTCTCGGTGAGTCTGTCCAGTATACTTACCTCTAGTGAGCACCCGTATACTATCTTCGGTGACATAACACCAATGGCTTATGAGACCGGCTACCGCCCCTCGTTGGGGTATCAAAACGTATACACTAGTCTACTCCGAAATATCGATGTTCGGTCTCGATACTCCCATGACTAGGGACATTTAAGGTGTGCTTATGGACTACCCAACTCTCACGTATATGATCGCCATCATAATACTGGTAGTCAAGCAAGAATCCTACGGGTTTCATCACTATATATTAGCGATACGTAATAACAAGTAAAATATATACACATTAATGATAAAGTCAAACCATATAGCATACTATCATGTCGAGTAAGATTGTCCTACCTGTATAGGTTCTCCCTTAATTATGATAATCGCATGCCTGCAATTACAATAATTTCCTTGAGGGCACTATATCCAATAGAGAAAACTCATCCGAACCCTACCGAGCCTGTCCATGACAATCTCCGTACAGTCCGATCTGTTAGTCTGAGAGTATCGCATACCGGGTCTAGGGGTGGTCAACGTTAGACCCCTAATAACTCGCTAAGTCATGCCGATATGGCTCAAGACCATCCGAGAATCTACTGATCTAACTATCAGTAATTCTCAACCGTCCTAGCCAGGGACTTATGGTGTTGGCCAACCGAACACAGCATGAGATCGCTCCCTATACCGGGAGAGACGAATCCCCAATAATCGCTCACTGCCTCTATGTGGCTCGGAACTGTACCTAACTACAACCTGTTTGTACGACTCAGCAGAGCAGTGGTAGGGTAGTAATCAAAGCACAGTGGGAACTTACACAAGACAAATGACGATCTCTGGTCGACAAACTATCTATACTCATGTCACTAGAGAACTGCTATCTGACGATAGGTATAATACCATCTGGCCAGTTCTCGACGAGTCCATCCAGTGTACTCACCCCTAGTGAGAACCTGTATACAATCTTAGGTGAAACACACCAATGGCTATGGGACCAACCATCGCCCCTTGTCAGGGTCTAGAAACGTATACACTAGTCTACTCTGGAATATCGATGGCCAGTCTTGATACTCCTATGACTAGGGACATTTAAGGATGTGCTTATCGACTATCCAGCTTCCACAAGTATGACTGCCATCACAATTCTGGTAGTCAAGCAAGAATCTTATGTGCTTTATCAACATGTATTAGCGATATGAAATAACATATACACATATTAAGATAAAGACATATCAAATAGTATACTATTATATTGAGCAAGTTTGTCATGTACATACATAGCCCTAACATCCTAAACAATAAAGGCCTCTAGGGCATATATATCCAACAATTTCCCACTTGCACTAAAGCCTGTTATTGGCGTATTGAGTACCTAACATCTGCACTAGGTCCAGTTGTTGGTATATCGCATACCCAACATTTCGAATAGTCTCTTGAACTGTACTTGAGGGATGGCCTTAGTGAATGGATCTGTTGTATTGTCTTTTGTATCTACTCTCCATACCTCGATCTCTTGGCGATCTACGATCTCCCTGATTAGGTGATACCGTCTCAAGATATGACTGGATTTCTGATAGGACCGTGGTTTCTTTGCCAATGCCATGGCTCCATTGTTATCGCAATACAAAGGTCTTGGATTAGCAATGGTTGGAACCACCTGAAATTTAAAAATGAACTTCCTTATCCAGACTGCCTCTTTTGCGGCATCGTTAGCAGTGATATACTTAGCCTCTATCGATGAGTCTGCTACGGTGTCATGTTTGGAACTTATCACTATCCGGAATTGGCACGTGACCGGCACTTGAATCACGTGAAGTCAATAGGACCCCACCATAACTTAAGTAAGCCGAAATCCCAGAAATCTAAACATTTTTAGAAAAATAATAGAGGTGAAGTTTTGAAATAAAGGTATAATGAAATCAAGTTCTTTCCTTTTAAAATATATATTAAGTTCGTTTGAAATGCAAGTGAATTATATGCTATAATTTGAAAACGTTTTCGTCATTTGAAATTTGAGTAGCACCTTCTTTGTAAATTTTGATAAAAACAAGTGCATAATCAATAATAATATGGCATTCCCAAGTGGGAGCTAGCTCTTCGCCAATTGGCAGAATCACAACCACACAATATGAATATACGACGCCTAAGGCGAAGATCAATCAAAGAAAAGAAAAATAAAGAAAACCAAAACACATCAAACTCTAGATATAAAAGATATACATACAAGTCTCGACTCTAAATCCAAAGAATATACAAACTGGTCTCTAGGTCTACCAGATGGAGCTTTTAACTAGATACAAATGAATAATAAATATATACAATGGCGGTTACGATCCGAGGAGTAACCCACCTACCAATGCAAATGACCTAGAAGAAAAGATGTACCGGCAAGCTTTTTCTGATTCGGGCGGTCGATCCTGCATGAAAACTATGGCACAACAGGGGTTATTTGCCAACTCGTGAGTAGAAGATATCAGCAGGTAGAAATTGAATATATAATGATCTCCTAGGTCATACTATAAAATAATAATATCATACCATATGGTATCTAGGGTGATCGTGTATACATAAATATAATAATATAATAATATCATGCCTGTGGTAATATATGGTACCATGTCATCTGTGTCATATGTATGTATATATATGTATCGTCCAACGCGTGTCCATCAACGACATATCAAATCATCATTAAACCTGAGTGCCCAGCATCGACACTCGAAATCATCAAAAAACCCGGGTCCATTATCGACACGTAAATCCTCATATCTTAGGTACCGTCTCATCAGATCGGTCCTCATATCCATATGTTTCATATCACTCCGGTCGGTATCCTCTGGATATCCGTCGAGTCCAATACTGTCACCGGTAGGTAGTGTTCACCTTTCGGGCTCAACGCCTTTCTATACGATCTTCTTGCCCCGGGGTACCGTACCGGGTCCACCATGTACCTGCAGACGGTGACTCCTCACTCCTCGAATCGGGTAATCATCATAGCTCAGCACCGAGAAAACTCATGGTGGACGTCGAAATATCATATCAAGAGAAACTGCGTTTTTAAAACAATTACAAGTTTTTAAAATGTATCTGCGGTTTCTCAAATCCAGAAATCTCATGAAAACAGAATCTCTTAAGCATGTAAAAATGATGAAACAATATGTACTGCCACAGAACAATACTGTAAAGTATAGCTAGTGTGTTCATATGAGCGAGTCATGTAACTAAATAAGGAAGTGCAATATCTTAACTAGTATGTGTGGTACTGGGTACTAAACAATAACTAAAATTCTACAGGTTATAAGGTGATACAGTGACATAGCGATTTCTAATGTGTACGTGGCATGGCAATTACGATGATGTGTGTATGAGCCGGCGAGTATGTGTACATGCAACATGCGCATCATCGGTAATGGTGCGTGTGTCTTAGCAGACGAAGTCGTATAAAGATAGTACATGAAAGGTAGTATATATGTCCTAAATGAAAATAATACGAGTGTACGCAGAAATAAGAAATCGTAGCATGAGCTTAAATAGAATAAAGAAAACGTAAACGCGAACAGTATAAAATACGTAACTACGTATGAGCCATACAATTATAATTTAAAATAGTACAAATCATTGTTTTTGAAAATAGGGGCTACGATGTTTTTGAAAAAGATACCATTTGAAAATCTGTAGCATCCTTTGAAGTTATCATTTAAAAGCGCATAACAATTTGTTAGTTTTGAAAATAGGTATGGCTTAAATATATCCTAATATCTACTTAAGTGATTTAAAAATAATATTTCTCGAGTCGAAATTTACATAAGTCAGAGATCCATCCTTATCATATCACGTACGGTATAATCCATCGTACGATATCATCAAATCAATAATACGGATCTATAGTCGCGTACATCATCAACTCATATCATTATATGTCATATCGTATCATGTCATGCCATCTCATATTATATCATATAACATCGCTTCATATCATCATATCCAATCATATCGACTTGTATCATTATAGCATATCATATTCTCATCTCATTATGTTGTATCATAATTATCCTCAAATTTATATGTCTGTGTGTGTGTGTGCGAGAGCGCGCGCGAGCGCGTGTGTGTAAAAGCGTATATACATATGGCTAGAGGCTAAGAAAATTTAGAACTAAGGATATACCTTCCTACAAGTATATTACTATTGCTTATAGTATCCTAGAACCTTATTAGCTAGGTATACATATTTAGTATATATATATATAACTATATATCTAGTATCCTAGTACTACAGTTGCGGGAGTGCTATACGCCATCCACCCGACTTCCCCTGTAGATATTCATCTACTTGTTGGATATGTATGCCCTAGAGGCCTGTATTGTATAGGATGCTAGGGATATGTATGTACAGGACAATCTTGCTCAGTTCTATATAGTATATTATGTGAGTTATCTGTCTTAATATGTGTATTTCTTTCTCTTACTGCTTTATATTGTTTACACATATTAATGAAGACTCGATACAGTAGTATACTGTTTTGGTCATTCTTTATCTTAACATGTGCATATGTTATACTCGATATCACATATGGTGGATACATGTTAATAAAGCCCGTAGGATTTTTCTTGACTACCAGTGTTATGATGGCGAATATACTAGTGGGAGTTAGGTAATCCATAAGCACATCCTTAAAGGTCTCAAGTCACAGGAATATCGAGACCGGGCATCGATATTCCAGAGTAGACTTGTGTATACGTTTCTAGACCCCGATAAAAGGCAGTGGTTGGTCCCACAGCCATTGGTGTGATCACCTAAGATTGTATACAGGTGCTTACTGTGGGTGAGTACATTGGACGGACTCACTGAGAACCTCTTGATGGTATTATACCTATTGCCAGATAGCGGTTCTCAGGTGACATGAGTACAGGTTAGTCTTTAGACCTGAGATCATCATTTGACTCATGTGAGTTCTTACTGTGCTTTGATCACTACCCTAACACGGCTCTACTCAGTCGTGCAAACAGGTTTTGGTTGGGTCCAATCCCGAGCTACATGGAGGCAATGAGTGATTATCAGGGATTTGTCTCTACCAGTATCGGGAGTCGATATCGCACTATGTCCAGTTTGTCAGAACCATAAGACCTCGGCCCAGGCAGTTGAGATTTACTGATAGTTAGATTAGTAGTTTCTCGGATTGGTCCTGAGTCAAATCAATACGACTTATCGAGTCAGTAGGGGTCTGACGATTACCATCCCCTAGACCCCGTATGCGATAATCTTAGACGAAAAGATCGGACTGTACGAACATTGTCACGGATAGGCTCAGTAGGGGTTCAGATAAGCTTGCTCGTCGGCCTTCCTTTTCGATAGGTACCTGGGGAGCCGTTACGTACAGCTAGTGCCGCTGACGTGCTTGTGGTTAAACCTACTGCCAGCGTACTGTCGAGTCTTTAGAGTCCCACACAGAGGGTTTCTCTAGTTCAGGTGAAACGATGTGGTGGCCATATGTTTATACGTGCGGGGTTTCGATCGAATGATAATACTAGCCGGCTTAGAATTAAGCTGGATTATTAAATCAAGTATTGATTTAATAATTTACATATACAAATTTCGATATGTATATTCTAGTATCATCCAGATTTTCGATCGAGCAGGGTTCCGATCGAATGATAATACTAGCCGGGTAGGATTAAGCAGGATTATTAAATCAGGTATTAATTTAATAATTTACATATACATATTTTGATATGTATATTCTAGTGTTATCCAGGTTTTCTGTGACATTTTAGAAAATATAAAATAATATTTTTGGAATTTAAATAATAAATAATAAATTTTATGAATATTATGCAAGTATGGAAATAACCTTTAGTAAAATGGTATAATTATATACCTATGTTTTGGAAAATACTTGGAAATTAATTTGAATTATTATTTATGAAATCATTCATTGGTTGGGGATTTTATAAATTATTATACAAGTATTTACATACATGTTTATGTTAAACTTGATTAGTATTTCATTAAGTGTGCTTTAAACCAAGTCATTTTTGTTAACCATGTTGATGTATCTGTTGGGTTACGCCAGCGCCCTAGCCATCCACCGTGGCCGGTGCAGAACAAAAACGGCGTTTAAAAACTTGGTACTAACGAAACCCGCTGGACCGAACCATAAACCCTAAACTAGTAAACTACAATGAGCTAATCTATTATGATAGAAGTGTTATACCGAATGATCTGTGTCCTTCGGTCTTCTTCCATCTTCATAAGCTCCTTGAGGCGTCATGGATCAAGTTTGGCCTCCGGTCTCCCTCCATCGAAGATGATCCACTTGAGGATTTGTAGTTCGAACTCCAACTTCAATACTGAGGTAACTAGGGTACCTAGTTCTCTAAACTAGATAGCCTAGAGGATGTAGAGTCTAATGATGGATTAATATGTCTCATAATACCCTTGGTTTCTCAACACATGATACTTTTAGGGTGGAGGTAGAAGAAGCAAGCATGAGGAGATGAGAGTGTTGCCAAGAGCATTCTCAATGAAGAATGGCTAAGTGTTGTGAAGCAATGAATGAAGCATCCACTTCAATAATTCACCCCACAAAAATATCAAGCATGCTTCAATAGTAACCCATGAGTCACACCATGAGTCACCCATGAGTCACTAAGTATCCATGCTTCAATAAATGTAAATAACACCTCATCCTCCACCTCATTAACCATTTAATCCTAAATGGTTAAAACTAAATGTGGTGTCTTCTTCTAGAAGCACCCTTATAATAAATTACAAGAATACCCCTCAACGTATATACATAACCGTATCCGTATTCCGACAAAATATGAATACAAAAGAGATGAAAATAATCCAACAATATAATACTAGAATCCGGCTTAAACTAAAGCCCACTAGTATTATCAGTCCGAATCATGATACGTGCACAAGTGCACGTTGTTGGGTTTCGGAGGCGCCTCGGCCATCAAACCGTGACCAAATGTAAAACAAAAATTTTATAAACTGGCGCAACCACAACACGATGTCCAGATCTACCCTAAACCCTATACTACCAAGTATATAAAGAGGAGTTAGATGGTTATACCGAATGAACCAAGTCATTCGGGTCTTCAACCATCATCCTAAGCTCCTAGTGGCCGCGGATCGAATTTGGTTGCCGGTCTTCCTCCATTGATGATGATCCACCCGAGGAAAATGGCGCAAGCTCCAGCCTCGCCTAGCGAGGCAACCGACGCTCCAAGTTTGCTAGCAAAGGAGAGTGGAGGTGTAACTATTGTTTTTCTCTCATCACCAATGCTCAAAGGAGCAACCATAGAAGATGAAGAAGGAGGTGAAGAAAACAATGGCAAGAGCAACTCAAGAATGGCTAAGTCTCTCAAGTGAGGGAGAAAGATCAAGTGAAGAAAAAAATGGTAGCATGGCATGTGAAGAATTATAGCTACAATAATTTTCATCAATGAAAATATCTCCTCAATTATCCAATAAACAAATGTGTGCCATGCCTCTCTACATGCCAAGCCTATGCTCATGCCAACTCACCCTCCACCTCATTTCCAAAATGATTTTCTAAAAAGAAAATCTAATAATGATGTGGCCATCTTCTAGAAGCAATTATGTATAAATACGGAATGCAACCCGATACACATATCGAAATACATATACGCGTATTCGTGTAAAAATACGAATAGCAAAAAAAGAAATTGAATAGTGAACAATAATACTAGAATACATATGTATAAATACATATAAATAAATTATTAAATTAAAACCTAATTTAATAATCCAGCTCAGTCCTAAGCCGCTAGTATTATCAACCGTCTGACTAAAGTCTGTGCAGCCTGTACACATATTTAATTGGACACCTGTATGTACCAACATACGTCATATACACCATATCGCTTGAACCGTGAAAACCCTCTGTGTGGGACTCTAAAGACTCGTCAATACGCAGGTAGTGGGTTTAACCATAAGCACGTCAGTGGCACTAGTTGTACCTAACGGCTACCCAGGTATTGAGCGAAAGGAAGGCCGACGAGCAAACTCATTTGTATCCCTACTGAGCATGACAGAGACAATATCCGTACAGTCCGGCCTGTTCGTCTAAGTGTATCGCATATCGAGTCTAGAGGGTGGATAAAGTCAGACCCCTAATAACGCGATAATTAGTGTCGGTATGTAACCCATCACCACCTGAGAAACTATCGATCCTTGATCGGTAATTCTCGTCTACCCCGACCGAGGATTTCTGATGATGGCCACCCGTGCACAACGCGACATCAACCCCCAATACCGGTAGAGGCGAATCTCCGACGATCCGCTCACTGCCTCCATGTGGCTCTGGACTGTACCCAACTAAAACCTGTTTGCACGACTCCTTTGGTGGTAGGGTAGTAATCAAAGCACAATGGGAACTCACATGAGACAAATGACGATCTCAGGTCGACAGACTAACCTGTACACATGTCACCTGGGAACTGCTATCTGACAATAGGTATAATACCAACTAGCAGGTTCCCGGTGAGTCCGTCCAGTGTACTTATAACGAAATAAGCACCTGTATATTATCTTAGGTGAACAAACTAACACCAATGGGTTGTGAGACCGGGCCACCGCCCCTCGTCGGGGTCTCAATTAGTATACACTAGTCTACTCTGAAGTATCGATGCCCAGTCTCGAAACTCCCACGAATAGGGACATTTAAGGATTTGCTTATAGACCACCCGGCTCCCACGTATATGATCGCCATCATAATGCTGGTAGTCAAGCATAAATCCTATGGGCTCTATCAACATGTAATAGCATGATGATAAAGACAAACCAGATAGCATACTATCATCTCGAGTAAGACTGTTCTACCGGTATAGGTCCTCCCTCAATCATCATAATCACTTGCCTGCGACTATGATAATTGCCTGGAGGGCACTATAGCCAACAATCTCCCACTTGCACTTAAGAACAATTATTGCGGTGTCACATACTCACAACCCGTGTGATACCGAATACCCAACATCTCTACTAATCTATTTCGCAAAGCTCGTTTGTGAAACTATTGTGTTCGAGAAATAGCTTCAGTGAGTAGATTTGCTCCAATGTTTCTTTATGTATCTCTCTTTATCTCAACTTCGCGGAGAATAACCATCTCCCGAAATGAGCAATACCTATTTTAGAATTTGTCTGGATATCTAATGGGACCCAGTTCACAAATGAACTCCAAATCCAACAAACTTCTTAGACTGTATCATCCACTGAATTTAATCAGTATCCTGTGCCATGCTAATCGGTATCCTGCGCCTTGCTTTCCACAGTATCCGCTTGGACCACCTGTCCAACATACTGTCCCCCAAAGAGGGAAAACTATAACTTAGACAGCCACTCTGTCATCCAGGTCACCTTGGAAGCCTGAAAGTAACCGTCTCCCAAAGGAGGCTGCCGTTATCATATCCTAAGAACATCTACTTATGTTCAAAACTACTTCCCAACGTTTCTCCGGGATTGGATTAATATATATGCTTATTACTGTTAGTGCAAAAGCAATATCTGGTGTTGTACTTGACATCTCATGATTGACTCAATTTCATAAGCAAGTGATATGCCAATCATGCAAATCCCTCTCCCCTTTTAGTCTGAAAGACATCCTTTAGAGAAGGTGACTCCATCACCTGCAGGTACATTACCATGCCAGGAGTCATCCATTCTAAAATACCTTTAGAATATTTTCAAGTACCCTAATTGAGACACTTCCCAAATATAGATCTAAAACCATAAATCTAGTCACCAGAATCCCTGATATTATATCCATATCCTTTGTGGAGAAACACCTTGTGACAACCACAGTATATAACCGATCGTAGTATAGGAATTTCACTTCTTATCAAGTGCATGTCATCTAAATACCACGACATCACTCTCTACTACCTTCTTACCTGATCCATCTCCTATTTTGATGAAGTCAAACTTTATGACCGTTACATCAAAAATAGATGATCTATTTCCGCTATACCAGCTTTAGTCTATAAATAGACATAAGCTACTTGCCCTCTATGCTTCCGCTACTCCCACTGACTACAACAACCCTCTGGCAGAGTCATATACACGTGCACTTCTAAAGCTGGTTTAGAACGACGTTATACTCATCCTCGTGGTGGGTTTTATAGTCTAGAGCAGCAGCAATAACAAGTCTGGGTGAACAAGAACCTCCCTGTCACCGTCTCTGAGAAGTTTGAAGTGCCTCTCGGGTGCCTGAGGTTACCCACCAAATCTGCGGAATGGCTAATGGAGTGTCGAATCCAATTGAATCTTTAGGTTCTATTAAATTTTCAGTAATCGTATGTGGTTCTGGAATCACTTCCAGTCCTACCATAATCCCACTAATGTTTTCTGAAAAGAATCCATTTTACTAAAACTGTGGCAAGTGAAGAACAATATAACTATTGATCTTCCAGATGGTAGAAAGTTAACCCTCGTCGAAGCCCGGGATAACCCACAAACTGCCATTACTGAAACGTGCCTTGAGTTTATCCGGATTCTGGTTTTAAGCATCAGCCGGACAACTCCCTATACCTTAACATCGTTAAGATATAAATTGATTCTATATACCATATAGAAACAAAGACACTAATTTAATTGGAACCGGATTCAAAAACATGCTGCTGTCTCCAGTGCATATCAACCAAATGGAAGGAGGCCAATCAACATTACTCAACTAGGAGTGCATCCATATATGAGTAACCTGAAAGAGAAGCAAGTTCTCAAAACCATTACTATCAACGGAATACCTAGCACAAGTATCTACATCTTCGACTACCTCGAAGAATCCTGATACTTCCAACAAATGGTTCTCTACTTTATTCTTATATCTATAACTTCTCAATATCTGGACCTTGTATTACAATGAAATGCTTGTCTAGAACTGGAGAAGTTATGAGTAAACATAATATAGTACGGGTACCAACCCCTTCGTCCTAATGGACACCGGACAACATACAATACTTTGTACAAGTCCCCTGAGTTCGATAACTCAAACCATGTGCGTCGTAGGTGGAAAACTATACTATGGTTAAGAAGAATTACACCGTTGTTGAATGCATCTTACCTAACCACCAACTGATATACGTAAATCTCTCAAACATAATTTCAAAAAGTTATATCTCACTTTATAAAATAAACGTAAAGATATATCAGTTTGAAATTGGTGCATAACAACGGATATTCAAAACTGAATATTTGCCGTCAAGCAAAAAACAGATGATTTTCTCAAATATCACCAATTACAACGAATTTCGATATAATGAGGATCTAATCACCCAATTTCCAATATCTTACTCGCACTCACCATCTGTAACACTATACAGATGTGATAAACGAATCTGGTAAATACATACCCTAGAGTTAGAATCCAATTGGGAAAAACAATTTTCAATTAACATTGCACAGTGAAACTGAAACATGAAAATGTTTCGAAGGGGTAACCTGGTATGCCTAGTAATGCCTCTTCCACTATCCTAATTCATGACTGTAACTGTATAGTTCCATGTTCTCACTCCAATCCCTTTATTATGTCTCTGCTTATTACCTTCTTTACACCACCATTAGGCTAATTATTTTTCTTCCTTCCCTATCCTTCGGCACCAGCCTAAGGTTTGGAAGAGGACTATCCAATAAGTGTAATAGGTGTACTCTCCTAATTCTAGGAGCCCTCGCAACCTGAGAGAAGGTAATGGGAAAAGACATCTGAATAATCCTATTCTATTTCTCCTGAACCGGAAACCATCCTCGAATTTGGAATGAATTCCTTCGACTTCGTATGTAACTATATGATGGCTTGTCCAAGCATTATGGACGTTCGTAGTGATACGAAGTGTTCTGGAGAAATCCAAAGTGGATGTGGGAGTGGAAGAGGTATACATGGTTTTGTCGTGAATGATAGCAGTCGCAATTTTCTGTGCCGTTATTCTAATCCCTTTATGTGTCTTTACTTATTACCTTCTATACACCACCTTTAGGCCAATTGGTTTTCTTCCTTCCCCACCTTTCGACATCTGCTTATGGTCTGGAGGAAGACTATCCAATAAGCTCAATAGGTGTACCCTCTCCTTATCTTAGGAGCCCTCACAACCTGAGAGAAGGTAATGGGAAAAGACATCTGAATATTCCTATTCAATCTCTCCAGAACCAGAATCCATCCTCGAATCTAGAACAAGTTCCTTCGAGTTCGTATGTAAATATACGATGGATTATCAAATAGGAGTGGATGTTCGTAGTGATACGGGGTGTTCTGGAGAAACACAAAGGTGATATTGAAGTGTTAATTATGTGTATGCCCTAGAGGCCATTATTATACATTTGATGTATATTATAGTGGATGCTTGGACATATATAAAGAGGAATTTCTTGATCGACATGATAGTATGCTATCTGGTTGCTCTTTGTCTTAACATGTAGACTTGTATTGTGATACTGTCTTGCTCTCACATGTTGATAAAACCCTTAGAATGTATACTTGCCTACTAGGACTATGATGGAGATCATACTAGTGGGGATAGGGTTGTCCACAAGTGTTAGTGATATGTATGCCCTAGAGGCCATTACTGTACATGTGATGTATATTGTAGTGGATGCTTGGACATATATAGGGAGGACTTTCTTACTCGACATGATAGTATGCTATCTGGTTGCTCTTTATCTTAACATATACACTTATGGTCTCTCTATTACGTGTTGATAAAGCCGTTAGGATGAGCACTTGACTACCAGGATTATGATGCAGATCATACTAGTGGGGAAATGGTAATCGCTAAGTACATCCTTCAATTGTTCCTAGTCGTGGGAGTATTGAGACAGGGCATCGATACTCCAGAGTAGACTAGCCTATGCGCTTCTTGACCCATTTGATGGGCGATGGATGATCCTACATCCATTGGTGTTTGACATCAGAGTAGGTATATGGGTGCTTAGTGGAGACTGGGTACACTGGACGGACTCGCCGAGAACTCCTAGATAGTATAATACCTATCGTCAGATAGCAGTTCTCTGGTGACACTGGTACAGGTTAGTCTGTCGACCCGAGATCATCATAGAGTCTTGTGTGATTCCCACTGTGCTTTGATTTCAACCTTACCACATTCAAGAGATCGTGCAAAACGGTGGTTTTTAGGTACAGTCCCGAGTCACATGGAGGCAATGAGCGATAGGAGGGGATTCTTCTCTCCCGGTATTGGGGGTTGATGTTGCGATATGTTCGATTAGTCATAACAGGAAATCCCTTGCCAGGGTTGCTGAGATTTACTGGTAAGTGTTATCAGTAGTTTTTCGAACTGTTATGGACCTTGCATCGGCATGACTTATCAGGCTATTGTGGTATGACGTTATACCACCCCCAGGCTATGATATGCGACATATCTGACGAAGAGACCGGACTGTACGGTAGTGTTACTGATTGGATTCGCAGGAGTATGAGCAGGCTTGCTTGTTGATCTTGTGATCGCTCAATACCCGGGTGGCCGTTACGTTTAGCAGACCGCTTGCGGCTTGTGGGTGTTTGATATGATCATCTCCTACTGTCGGCGTATTGACGAGTCTTTAGAATCCTACACAGAGGTTTCCTGGTTCATGCGAAACGAAGTAGGAGCACATATGTGATATGTGCAGGACCGAGATTAATGCGCGTATGTGATATCGCATTCTATTCTCACGATATGTGATATCAGTCGGTTATATGTGATATAGCCGGGTTATCGAATCAAGTGTTGATTCGATAAGTTGTTACATTTGCTATTAGTCGGTTGTATGTGATATAGCCGGATTATTAAATCAAGTGTTGATTTAATAATTTAATTTATAATTATATATGTGATATATTAATTTACATTAACTAATATTTGCTCATTTAAACATTTTTTTCTCACTTGTGTACACTTAGTATATATGTGATATATATTAATGTACATTATTTTGTATCATGCTTGATGCCACGTGCTACATGGGTGTGTGAGACTCACACTATGCTAATAATAATGATAAGGTTTTATTTATTTAAAGTATATCAAATTAGTTGGAATTTAGTCACAAGGTTGAAGCTTGTAGAAGCTTGTGGAACCATTGACCAAGTCCACTAATTTTATTTTACTTATAGATATTTATTAACCTAACCATTATTGTTAGCCATGGTTTATTCTGTACATGAGTTAGTGTATGACACTAACCCACCCATGGTTGCTATTCTCACCTCATGCGTTTCATTTTCATCTCCACTTCATCTTCTTCTTCCTCATGAGAAAGCTTTCTAGCTTTTCTCAAAGTGATGAAATATTATGAGAAAAATTAATCTAAAGTGAGCCCAATTCCTACTTCATCATCCTCTACTATATTAGCCATTTAGTTTAGGGTGTTTGCTTCACTAATCTAACATTAGTGAAGAGATAGCATGAGCTTGAGTCTCCTCGACGTAGATCATCTTCGGCCTCGAAGATTTCGAGCAAGATTGTTCATTTCTTCATGTGAACCCTTACTAGAGTTCGGGTGTTCATTACTTGGAGCGAAGGGACTACTACACGGAGCTTTAGATGTGAAGGACCGGTCTATAAAGGTTGTATTCGTCATTCACTTAGATGTAAAGTTGTTTGCATTGCTTGTTCGTCAAAATCTCTAGTTAAGATTCTAGGGTTAGGGTTCTTTAATACGGCAAAAATTTGAAATTGGCATGGACGATGCCTCCCGAAACCTTACTGCCGCCCTAGGGAACCCTGCAGTGGTATCAGAGACAGGTTAGAGAATTTGACGATGCCTCCCGAAACCTTGCTGCCGCCCTAGGGAACCCTGCAGTGGTATCAGAGACAGGTTAGAGAATTAGACGATGCCTCCCGAAACCTTGCTGCCGCCCTAGGGAACCCTGCAGTGGTATCAGAGACAGGTTAAAAAATTCGACATAAACTATATTTTTATATTGGGTGTTTCAGAGTTGTTTCAGTTTCGTAATCCTACAAATATCGTCTAATTCTCTAACCTGGCTCTGATACCACTGTAGGGTTCCCTAGGTGGCATTTGGGCTTCAAATTTTTTGTGTTCCAGTCTCTGGATTTTGGTGTTTCAGGTGTTGCTTGTTTTTGCTAAATTTGCATGTGATGTTATCTTTGTGCAAAGGAAATTCGGAGTGTTTCGTAGTCGTAATTCTAACATCATTTCGGGTTATTTAGACGACTTTAAAAAGTTCGAACGGATATCAATAACCTAATTTTTCCCTCGCTGGAAATTTTCCAAGAGTTGGATTTTTCCGTGTTTAAAATCTTCTGAAAATTATGCAAGCGATTCTGTGGACCCTCTTGAAGAACGATACCTAAACTTGACTTTTTGGATCGCGGAACCGCGGTCATACCCTAGGGTTTGCGGCAGTTCCGCGGCGACATGAGTGAGGCATGGGTCGGCCCTTCTACGGATGGTTCATAGGTGCTGTGGCATGTTCTGGGTACTTTTTAAACTCCGCTCAAGTGTTGAGCTCTTTGGGAAATTTTGGGTGTTTGTTAATTCGATCGAATAATTTAACATCGTTTAGATATCTGTGATTGTGATACAATATTTGGAATCCACAATAATTAGTTATGTGATAACTAGTTTGAATTTTATAAATCTAGCAATTCAGTCTTATTTGATCGGTTGCCATGGAATTTTGATGTGGATCAAAAATCCATCGCAATTACGTAGCGTACGCGGTACTCGCCGGGTAACCTTACTAGATAGCCATACCCCATAGCCCTGACTAAGTGACTGTAGGAGAATCCCGTCGCCAAAAGCATCCGTTCGGGTGCTCGTGACCGAGGTGTTCCACCTTAGTGCACTTCATCGACGACATCGGGGATGCGGCCGTCTACTAAAGTTTCCGACGAGCATTCGATCAGGTTATCGGGAATCTTGTTGAATTACCCGACTGGTTATTGGAAAGTGTTTTCATTATCAAGACTAAAATGCGGGGTTTATAATTGTTAGGCATGTGATATCTAAGGAATTCATTTGGTTAGGTATGAAATCCAAAGTATGAGATACATTGGGTTTATGATGTCTAAGGTGGTTGCGGATTCCAATTGTTATAGTTTTTCACTTTCTTTTCTGCTACCGTAAGTGTAATATGTGGTGTATCGCCGGTTTCGTTGCTATATATCAACAACAATTTGGATACGTTGATAACATGTGATGTTATGTGTTGGTGTGATATGTTATATTGGATCGTCGTGTTTTGAATAGCCGGGGGTTTTTATATGAGATGAGAGTTTTTCATTTTCATTCATGTAAAAGCTTGTATGTAATATTCTTTTATTGGGGCACTTCCGGATTGAGGACGATGTCACCATTGATGTATATTATTTACTTTTCCGTATTAGGATAGACCCAAGGAGGAAAGCACAAGTAACGAGGTTCTAGGGTCCAGAGGGATACCATCTCAAGGTGTCGAGACCGGGTCTCCTAACTCTAGAATTGGTAGGGTTGCTTTCCGCTCTTGTAGGGGTCTAGGGATGTGGGTTTGGTAATTCATCGCGACCGTGGAATCCGCCTTTTTTACTGGCTTAATTTAAAACACGGAATTCCTAGTATATCCAATATTTCATATGTGTTCTTCTGTTGCTGATATTCTGTGATGTGATCACTTGATATTCTGAGACGAATGCTTATATCATATATATGATATATAATAACTATTGCTGCTTAGCATAAATGATGGGACTTCATTAATGAGATTAATGAAATTAAAGAAACCTAAAGATGTTGCAGAATCTTGTTTTAAAAACTGGTAGCTCTAGTTCTTGCTTTGCATAGCGGTATTCCTTGCAGAATATCCAGCACCTTATTCGATAAGAAAAAAACCGAGATCCCTTCACCAGGAGTGACCTATTTAGTAAAACTAGCAGATGCTACAACCTACTCGGTTTTGTCTTTTGATTGCTTTTCTATTTCTTGTTATGCATAGTGGTATTTGTGAAATATCCAGCAACCTATTCGATAAGGAAAGAGCTGAGATCCCTTCACCGGGAGTGACCTCTTTAGCAAAACTAGTAAAAGCCTAAAAAACACTCCTTTTAAAATACACTTGATTTTACAACGATATCAAGTTCATTACACAAAGGGTTTTCTTAAAAACCTATCGTAGCCCTCCGTCATTTCAGATAAGTAATATTTAGTATTCGTGCTGCGTTGGTTGACCTCTGTCAAGGCGTAGTGTGCGGTAGCTGATTAGTGCTTATCTGCAAAGCATATGATGCGATTAGATTAGGGTAGTCGTACAACCTTGTTGACCTCTGTCAAGAGTCGTGCGGGTGGGTTTAATTCAATTATGAAATGGCAGGTTGAACTTGACTATCAACCTATGGTTTATTGACCTCTGTCAAGGTCATAGGACGCTTCAGGTAAAAGATTATCGGGAATTTCAAGTGTTAAAATTTGCAATGAGATTGCATACCTTCTATGAGATAGTTGGATCCCGATAACTACTGCGAGTAAGAGTTACTCCTGTGAGAGTTTTGCACATTACAATTAGCCGATCAAGTAGGTGTCTAGAAAGGTGTTAACGGGGTTACGCCCCTGGAAAAACGAGATTTATTTTAATTAGGTCCGTGCGAAAGCACGGGGAACCTCCCTCAAAGTACCGACACTGGCCTGGCCGAAAGATTAGCGAACTTGTAGGGTGTAATTAATCCCGGCTAGTCTTGCCTTTTAGGGTTTGAAAGAAAATTTGATAAAAACAATGGGAGCCATCCTGATTAGATAAAATAATAACCAATCTGATCTTGCAAGAGCATACGCAGAGTGTTTTCTTCTCTCTCTCTCTCTCCTAGTAGCAACCTTATCATGCATTAATCAAGATAATAATATGGATGCTTTGACCGAACCTGCTTATTATACTGAGCCGGGGAACGTTGGTTCCGCTCTATCTTATAATTGTTATAAGTCCGAGCAGGGAATAGGGGAATATCCGGATTCCAATGCCACCAATTCAAGGAATAATCATGTTGATGCATATTCTTCGGGTGTGTTCATTACCAAGAACTGTTTCTCAGTATCCTCTACATCCTAGGTATGAGATACCGGATCAGGATCCCATATATGTATGAGTTACATGGGCTACAGAAAGGTAGAGAACTGGGATTGGGTGATATGTCTCTAAGTGTTAGAGAATGGTGCAATTGTTGCAGCCAAGTCAGTTGGCAAATATCACCTTGTATTACCAAATGGCAAATACATTGATTCTGAAAAAATGTTATTACATACTGAACCTGATATACAACATTACATCAAATTCTTTATTAAGTTAAAAAATGATATAATACTGTATTGGAGGATAATGTTGTGAACATTTTCCTTAATCAAGAGTTGATTGGATCAGGCACGTTATATAATAGCATATACGTTCTAAATCAAACCACAGTTCAAAGTATGTAGAACACACACAAGTGGAATAGTTCAGAAATGAACGAATCCTTCTTGTGGCATTGTAGACTAGGTCATATCAATGCGACACGACCAGCTAAGTTACATAAGGGTGAATATGAGAATATGTTCAAATTTTCATCATATGATACTTACCAGTCTTGTGTCAAACGTAAAGTGACCAATACTCCGTTTACTGGAAACAGTGAGAGTTACTGAACTCTTGGGACTGATACATGGTGATGTATACGGTCCTATATCTACAAATGCAAGGCTTGGTTCTTCATACTTCATTATATTCACCGATCATCTCTCAAGATCCAAACATATGTTCCTGTTGAAACACAAGTCTGAAACTTTTAAGAAATTCAAGGAATATAAGCTTGAAGTTGAGAACCAGACGGGTGGAAGTATTAAAGTCCTACGATGAGATCAGGGAGGCGAATACTTGGGCATGGAGTTCCTGGATTTTCTAAAACAGGAGAATGAGATTCTCTCTCGGCTTACTCCTTCGTGTACATGACAGCACAATGGTATATCGGGGCGGAGGCATCACACCCTATGAGATATGGTGCGCTCTATGATGAGTAATGCTGAGTTTCCTATTTCCTTTTGGTGTTATGCACTTGAGAAGCTGCATACCTATTGAATGAGGTTCCGACCAAATCAGTGCCTGCCACTCCATATGAGATATGGTATAGAAAGAGACCATATCTTAAACGAGTTAAGATGTAGGGTTGTCCGGCCTACGTTGAAAAGCAAAATCCGGACAAACTCGAGGCAAGGTCAGTACTGTATAAGTTTGTTGGATATCTCGAACATTCGCGAGGGAATATCTTGTACGATACTGAGGAGAAAAAGGTGTTTTATTTCTCAGCATGCCACCTTTTTAGAAAAGGAATTTCTTGTGAAGAAATTTGTGGACATGGGGTAGAACTGGAAGGAGTTCCAGCCGGACAATCTAACAGCTGATGATTTGATGAAACCAAAGGATTCAATAGTCTTCGACGAACCTCGGCCTCTTTACGAATCTGGTAGGGTTCCTCATCCACCTGAGAGATACTACGGTTTCCTCAGTGACGGTGGAGGCGAGGATTGCATCATGGTAGATGATGACCCAACCAGGTTCAGGCAGGCCATCACAAGTGGAGACTTTGTGAAATGGCTGGATGCTATGCGATCAAAGATGGAATCCATGTACACCAACAAAGTATGACTTTGAATGTTGTACCTGAAGGGGTAAAACCTATTGGGAGCAAATAGATCTTAAGAAGATTCTTGGTGTAATTGGAAAAGTTGAGACTTTCAAACCTATGCTTAAGTCCATCAGGATTAAAGCAAGCATCGCGGAGTTGGAACATCTTTTTGATGTAGCAGTCAAAGAGTTTGACTTTATCAAAAGGTAGATGGACCTTATATATACAAGAGGGTTGTAGAGAGTAAGGTTGTCTTCCACGTATTGTACGTAGATAATATACTCTTGATAGGAAATGGTTTCCTATGCTACACTCGGTCAAGCTCCTCTTATCACGATGATTCTTCATGAAAGATCTGAATGATACCTACTACATCTTATGGATTATGATCTATGGTGATAGATCTAAGTGGATGTTGGGAGTGTCCCAAATCCAGGAACATTAACACCATTCTAAAGGGGTTTAGTATGGAAGATTCTAAATGTGGTGGTTTGCCTACTTACTCAGGATTCACTCTCTCCAAAAAGATGTCTCTCGAGACTGATTTGGAGAGAGCTCGCGTGCAAGGGATAACCTATGCTTCGGCAGTAGGCTCTATCATGTTACGATGTTATGTACCAGACCAGATGTAGCTAACTCACTAGGTGTAGTGATCAGGAATCAATCGGATCTTAGGAGAATCACTGGACAGCTGCGTAGGACATTCTTAAGTACTTGAGAAGCACTAAAGAAATGGTCTTAGGGTTTGGTAACGGTGAACTCCAGTGGGAGTCCTTTACAAATTCCAGCTCCCAGAGTGATAAGGTCGACTGAAAGTTAGCCACAGGCTTTGTCTTTACCCTCAGTGGAGGGGCGATATGTTGGAAGAGTTCCAAGCTAGATACCGTGGCATACTAGACGATAAAGGCTGAATACATTGCTACCAACGATGCTGCCAAAGTGGCTGTCTGGGCATTTCTTGTTCATGAGATGAACATGGTTCCTACCATTGAGCATCCAATAATTGTTATTGCGACTACAATGGAGTTATGGTTTTAGCTTAGGAACACCGGTCCCATCAGCGATCCAGACATATTCTAATGACAGTATCACCTGATCAGGGAGATGGTTGATCTCCAAAGGATCGAGATTAGGAGAGTTGACGCGAAGGATAGCACGGCGGATCCACTCACAAAGGCCTTTCCCTAGAGAGACTTCTATAGGACGTTGAGAATGAGATACTGCAACAAATGGCCTTAGTGCAAGTGGGAGATTGTTAGTTATATGTTTGCCCTAGAGGCCATTACTGTACATGTGATGTATATTGTGGTGGATGCTTGGACATATATAGGGAGGAGTTTCTTGCTCGACATGATAGTATGCTATCTGGTTGCTCTTTATCTTAACATGTACACTTATAGTCTCTCTATTACATGTTGATAAAGCCCTTAGGATGAGTACTTGACTACAAGGATTATGATGCAGATCATACTAGTGGGGCAATGGTAGTCGGTAAGTACATCCTTCAATTGTTCCTAGTCGTGGGAGTATCGAGACAGGGCATCGATACTCCAGAGTAGACTAGCGTATGCGCTTCTTGACCCATATGATGGGCGATGGATAATCCCACATCTATTGGTGTTTGACATCAGAGAAGGTATACGGGTGCTCAGTGGAAACTGGGTACACTGGACAGACTCGCCGAGAACACCTAAATGGTATTATACCTATCGTCAGATTGCAGTTCTCTGGTGACACTGGTACAAGTTAGTCTTTCGACCCGAGATCGTCATAGAGTCTTGTGTGATTCCCACTGTGCTTTGATTTCCACCTTACCACGTTCAACAGATCATGCAAAACGGTGGTTTTTGGGTACAGTCCCGAGTCACATGGAGGCAATGAGCGATAGGAGGGGATTCGTCTCTCCCGGTATTGGGGGCTGATGTTGCTCTATGCTCGATTGGCCATAATAGGATATCGCTGGCCAGGATTGCTGAGATTTACTGGTAAGTGTTATCAGTAGTCTCTTGAACCGTTATGAACCTTGCATCGGCATGACTTATCAGGCTATTGGGGTCTGACGTTATACCACCCCCAGGCTGTGATATGCGACATATCTGACGAAGAGACCGGACTGTACGGTAGTGTTACTGATTGGATTCACAGGAGTACGAGCAGGCTTGCTTGTTAATCTTCTGATCGCTCAATACCCGGGTGGTCGTTACGTTCAGCAGACCGCTTGCGACTTGTGGGTATTTGATATGATCATCACCTACTGCCGGCGTATTGACGAGTCTTTAGAGTCCTACACAGAGGTTTCCTGGTTCAAGCGAAACGAAGTAGGAGCACATATATGATATGTGCAGGACCGAGATTAATGCGCGTATGTGATACCGCATTCTATTCTCGCGATATGTGATATCAGTCGGTTTTATGTGATATAGCCGGGTTATCGGATCAAGTGTTGATTCGACAAGTTATTACATTTGCTATTGGTCGGTTGTATGTGATATAGCCGGATTATTAAATCAAGTGTTGATTTAATAATTTAATGTATAATTATATATGTGATATATTAATTTATATTAACTAATATTTACTCACTTAAACATTTCTTTTTCTCATTTTTGTACATTAGTATATATGTGATATATATTAATGTACATTATTTTGTGTCATGCTTGATGCCACATGCTATATGGGTGTATGAGACTCACACCATGCTTATAATAATGATAAGGTTTTATTTATTTAAAGTAAATCAAATTAGTTGGAATTTACTCATATGGTTGAAGCTTGTAGAAGCTTGTGGAACCATTGACCAAGTCCATAATTTTGTTTTACTTATAGATATTTATTAACCTAACCGTTATTGTTAGCCATGGTTTATTCTCTACATGAGTTAGTGTATGACACTAACTCACTCTTGGTTGCTATTCTCACCTCATGAGTTTCATTTTCATCTCCACTTCATCTTCTTCTTCCTAATGAGATAGCTTTCAAGCTTTTCTCAAGGTGATGAAATATTGTGAGAAAAATTAATCTAAAGCGAGCCCAATTCCTACTTCATCATCCTCTACTATATTAGCCTTTTAGTTTAGGGTGTTTGCTTCACTAATCTACCATTAGTGAAGAGCTAGAATGAGCTTGAGTCTCCTCGACGTAGATCATCTTCAACCTCGAAGACTTCGAGTAAGCTTGTTCATTTCTTCATGTGAACCCTTACTAGAGTTCGGGTGTTCACTACTTGGAGCGAAGGGACTACTACACGGAGCTTTAGAATTAAAGGATCGGTCTACAAAGGTTGTATTCCTCATTCACTTAGATGTAAAATTGTTTGCATTGCTTGTTCGTCTAAATCTCTAGTTAAGATTCTAGGGTTAGGGTTCTTTAGTACGGCAAAAATTTGAAATTGGCATGGACGATGTCTCCCGAAACCTTATTGCCGCCCTAGGTAACCCTGCAAAAAGTACATCCTTTAATTGTTCCTAGTCGAGGGTGTATCGAGACAGGGCATCAATATTCCAGAGTAGACTAGCGTATACGCTTCTTGACCCATATGATGGGCGATAGATGATCCCAAATCCATTGGTGTTTGACATCAAAGATAGTATGCGGGTGCTCAGTGGAGACTGGGTACACTGAACGGACTCACCGAGAACTCCTACTTGGTATTATACCTATCATCAGATAGCAGTACTCTGGTGACACTGGTACAGGTTAGTCTGTAGACCCGAGATCGTCATAGAGTCTTGTGTGATTCCCACTGTGCTTTGATTTCCACCTTACCACGTTTAAGAGAACGTGCAAAACGGTGGCTTTTGGGTACAGTCCCGAATCACATGGAGGCAATGGGCGATATGACGGGATTCGTCTCTCCCGGTATTGGGGGTTTATGTTGCGCTGTGCTCGATTGGCCATAACAGGAAGTTCCTGACCAGGGCTGATACGGAGATCTACTGATAAGTGTTATCAGTAGTTTCTCGACCCGTTATGAGCCTTATATCGGGACGACTTATCGGTTACTGGGGTCTGATGTTTACCACCCGTAGACTTGATATGCGACATATCAGACGAAAAGACCGGACTGTACGGTAGTGTTGCTGACAGGCTTTACAGGAGTATGAGCAGGCTTGCTTGTTGATCTTCTGATCGCTCAATACACGGGTAGCCTATACGTCTTGCTAGTACCGCTGACGGATTATGGGTGCTTGATATGATCATCACCTGTTGCCGACGTATTGACGAGTTTTTAGAGTCCTACACAAAGGTTTACTGGCTCAGGCAAAACGAAGTAGGAGCACATATGTGATATGTGCGAGACCGAATTAATACGAGTATGTGATACTGTATTCTATTCTCACGATATGTGATATCGGTCGGTTATATGTGATATAGCCGGGTTATCGAATCAAGTGTTGATTCGATAATTTGATACATATCATATTAGTCGGTTATATATGATATAGCCGGATTATTGAATCAAGCGTTGATTTGATAATTTAATGTAGAATTATATATTTGATATATTAATCTACATTAACCAATATTTGCTCACTTATGCATTTCTTTTCTCACATATGCACACTTAATATATATGTGGTATATATTAATTGTGTTTTTCTTTTTATGTGTCATGCTTGATTATATAAGCAACATGGGTGTATGAGACTCACAATATGTTTTGGATTATATATTAGGTTTTTTATTTATCTAAGCAATTAATAATTAGATGGAAATTAGTCATGGCTATGAAGCTTGTAGAAGCTTGTATTAGCTATTGACGTAGTCCACTAATTTGTTTTACATGAGATATTTATTAACCTAACCATAATCTTTAGCCATGGTTTATTCTCTACATGAGTTATATGTGATATGAACTCACTCATGGTTGCCATTCACTCTCTCTTCCATTATTTGCTTCATCTTCTTCATTGAGCTCTCTAGCTTTCTCAAAGGTGAAGTAAAATAGTGAGAAAAAGAATTCTAAAATGAGCAAAAATCCTACTTCATCATCCTCTACTAGATTAGCCATTTAGTTTAGGGTGTTAGCTTCACTAATCCCTAATTAGTGAAGAGGTGGCTTGGGTTGGTGTCTCCTCGACGTAGATCATCTTCGGCCTCGAAGACTTCATGCAAGCTTGTTCCTTTCATCTTGTGGAGCCATCGTAGAATCCGGAAGATCACTACTTGGAGCGAAGGGACTACTACACGGAGCTATTAAAGTGAAGGACCGGTCTACAAAGGTTGTATTCCATATTCACTTAGATGTAAAGTTGTTTACATGTTGTATTATCTAATTCTCAAGTTATGATTCTAGGGTTAAGGTTATGTAGCATGGCAATTTTTTGAAAATTTCATGGACGATGCCTCCCGAAACCTTGTTGTCGTGCTAGATAACCCTACAGTGGAATCAGAGCCAAGCTACAGAATTAGACGATGTTTGTTAGATTACGAAACCGAAACTACTCCGAAACTTGAAACAATGAAATCTAGTTTCTGTCAATTTTTAAATGGCCTCTAAATTTTTTTTAAGCAACTGCAGAATATTATATGAGATGTAACATGAACACTGGACAAATAAGAACCCAATTGGCCAGATTTGACGTGGCGAGACACCCTTAAAATCCAATCTGGCCGGCCCCCAGTTGTTCTTTTGGGTTCGTATTCGTTTGGTGTTCCAGTCTCTGGGTTTTGGTGTTTCAGGTGTTGCTTGTTTTTTTCTAAAATTGCATGGGATGTTAATTTTCTATAAAGGCAATTCGGAGTGTTTCGTAGTCGTAATTCTAACATTGTTTCGGGTTATTTAGACGGCGTTAAAAAGTTCGAACGGATATCAATTGTTAGTTATATCTTTGCCCTAGAGGCCATTACTATACATGTGATGTATATTGTAGTGGATGCTTGGATATATATAAGGAGGACTTTTTTGCTCGACATGATAGTATGCTATCTGGTTGCACTTTGTCTTAACATGTTGACTTGTATAAGTGATGTTGTCTTGCTCTCACATGTTGATAAAGCCCTTAGGATGTGTACTTGACTACCAGGACTATGATGGAGATCATACTAGTGGGGCCAAGCGTAGTCCACAAGTACACCCTATAATTGTTCCTGGTCGTGGGAGTATCGAGACAGGGCATCGATACTCCAGAGTAGACTAGCGTATGCGCTTATTGACCTATATGATGGGCGATGAATGATCCCACATCCATTGTTGTTTGACATCAGAGAAGGTATACGGGTGCTTAGTGGAGAATGGGTACACTGAACGGACTCGCCGAGAACTCCTAGATGGTATTATACCTATTGTCAGATAGTAGTTCTCTGGTGATACTGGTACAGGTTAGTCTGTTGACCCGAGATCGTCATAGAGTCTTGTGTGATTCCCACCGTGCTTTGATTTTCACCATACCACGGTCAAGAGATCATGCAAAAAGGTGGTTTTGGGATACTGTCCCGAGTCACATGGAGGCAATGAGCGATATGAGGGGATTCGTCTCTCCCGGTATTAGGAGTTGATGTTGCGCTATGCTCGATTGGCCATAACATGAAATCTCTGGCCAGGGTTGCTGAGATTTACTGGTAAGAGTTATCAGTAGTTTCACGAACTGTTATGGACCTTTCATCGGCATGACTTATCAGGCTATTAGGGTCTGACGTTATACTACCCCCAGGCTGTGATATGCGATATATCTGACGAAGAGACCGGACTGTACGGTAGTGTTACTGATTGGATTCGCAGGAGTACGAGCAGGCTTGCTTGTTAATCTTCTGATCGCTCAATACCCGGGTGGTCGTTACGTTCAGCAGACCGCTTGCGACTTGTGGGTGTTTGATATGATCATCACTTACTGCCAGCGTATTGACGAGTCTTTAGAGTCCTACAAAAAGGTTTCCTGGTTTATGCGAAACGAAGTAGGAGCACATATGTGGTGATATGTGCGGGACCGAGATTGATGCGCGTATGTGATACCGCATTCTATTCTTGCGATATGTGATATCGGACGGTTTTATGAGATATTGTCGGGTTATCGGATCAAGTGTTGATTCGATAGATTGTTACATTTGATATTAGTCGGTTGTATGTGATATAGCCGGATTATTAAATCAAGTGTTGATTTGATAATTTAATGTATAATTATATATGTGATATATTAATTTACATTAACTAATATTAGCTCACTTAAACATTTCTTTTTCTTACTTGTGTGCATATAGTATATATATGATATATATTAATGCACAACATTTATGTCATGCTTGATGCCACATGTGACATGGGTGTATGAGACTTACACCATGCTTAATAATGTGATGGTTTTATTTATTTAAGGTTTATCAAAATTAGATGCAATAAGTCACATGGTAGAAGCTTGTGGAACCATTGACCAAGTCCACTAATTTTATTTTACTTGTAGATATTTATTAACCTAACCATTATTGATTAGCCATGGTTAACTCTCTACATGAGTTAGTGTATGATACTAACTTACCCATGGTTGCTATTCTCACCTCATGAGCTCATTCTCTTTTTCTTCACTTGAGCTTCTTCTTCCTCATGAGAAAGCTCACTAGCTTTTCTCAAGGTGAGAAAATATTGTGAGAAAATAAAATCTAAAGTGAGCCCACTTCTTATTTCATCATCCTCTACTATTAGCCATTTAGTTTAGGGTGTTTGCTTCACTAATCTACCCTTAGTGAAGAGGTAGCATGAGCTTGAGTCTCCTCGACGTAGATCATCTTCGGCCTCGAAAACATCGAGCAAGCTTTTCTTTTCTCTAAAGGAACCCATATTAGAGTTCGGGAGATCACTACTCGCAGCGAAGGGACTACTACACGGAGCATTTGAAGTGAAGGACCGGTCTACAAAGGTTGTATTCCGTATTCACTTAGATGTTAAGATGTTAACATTGCTAGTTTGTTTAAATATCTAGTTAAGATTCTAGGGTTAGGGTTCTTTAGAACGGCAAAAATTTGAAAACGGCATGGACGATGCCTCCCGAAACCTTGCTGCCGCCCTACGGAACACTACAGTGGTATCAGAGCCAAGCTAGAGATTTAAACGATGTTTTTTAGATTACGAAACCGAAACTACTCCGAAACACCCGATACAAAATCTAGTTTCTATCGAATTTTTAGAGGTGTCAAAATTTTTTTAAACAACTGCAGAATGTTGTATGAGATATAACATGAACACTGTGAAAATTTGAGGCAATTCTACCACAAAGTGGCCGGCCACATCACCTATAAAACCGGTGAGCTAGGCCCAATTTTGGATTTTGGGCTTCAAATTTTCATGGTGTTCCAGTCTTTGGGTTTTGGTGTTTCAGGTGTTATTTGTTTTTGCTAAATTTGCAGGTGATGTTAACTTTCTGCAAAGGCAACTCGGAGTGTTTTGTAGTCGTAATTCTAACATGTATTCGAGTTATTTAGATGATGTTAAAAGGTTTGAACGGATATCAATAACCCATATTTTCCCTCGCTGAAATTTTCCAAGAGTTGGATTTTTCCGAGTTTAAAATTTTCAGAAAATCATGCAAGCGATTTTGTGGGCCCTCTAGAAGAACGATACCCAAACTCGAATTTTTGGATCGCGGAACCGCGGTCATACCCTAGGGTTTGCCGCAGTTCCATGGCGACATGAGTGAGGCATGGGTCGGCCCTTCTACCGATGGTTCATAGGAGCTGTGACAGTTTCTGGGTACTTTTTGAACTCCGCTCAAGTGTTAAGCTTGTTGGGAAATTTTGGGTGCTTTCTTATTCGATCGAAAAGTTTAACTTCGTCTAGCTATCTGTGATTGTGATATAATATTTGGAATCCACAAAATTAGTTATGAGATAACTAGTTTGAATTTTATAAATCTAGCAATTTAGTCTCATTGATCGGTTGCCACAGGATTTTGATGTGGATCAAAAGTCCGTCGCAATTACGTAATGTATGCGGATACTCGCCGGATAATCTTACTAGATAGCCGTGCCTCATAGCCCCGACCAAGTGACTGTAGGAGAACCCCGTCGTCAAAAGCATCTGTTTGGATGCTCGCGGCCGCGGTGTTCTGCCTTAGCGCACTTCGTCGACGGCTTCGGGGGTGCGGCCGTCTATTAAAGTTTCCGACGAGCATTCGATCGGGTTATCGGGAATCTTATTGAATTACCCGACAGGTTATTGAAAAGTGTTTTCAATATCGAGACTAAAATGCGGGGTTTGTAATTGTTAGGCATGTGATGTCTAAGGAATTCATTTGGTTGGGCATGAAATCCAAAGTATGTGATACATTGGGTTTATGATGTCTAAGGTGGTTGAGGATTCCAATTGTTGTAGTTTTTCACTTTGTTTTATGCGACCGTAAGTTTAATATGTGGTGTACATCAGTTTCGTTGCTATATGTCAACGGCAATTGGGATACGTATATTTACTTACGTTGATGACATGTGATATTATGTGATGCTGTGATATGTTATATTGGATCGTCGTGTTTTGAATAGCCGGGGTTTTTTATGTGAGATGAGAGTTTTTCATTTTCATTCATGTAAAAGGTTATATGTAATATTCTTTTATTGGGGCACTTCCGGGTTGAAGATGATGTCACCATTGATGTATATTATTTACTTTTCCGCATTAGGATAAACCCAAGGAGGAGAGCACAAGTAACCGTGTTCTAGGGTCTAGTGGAAGACCATCTCGAGGAGTCGAGACCGAGTCTCCTAACTCTAGAATTGGTAGGGTTGCTTGCCGCTCTCGTAGGGGTTTTGGGATATGGGTTTGGCTATTCATCGCGACCGTGGAATCCGTGTTTTATACTGGTTTAATTTAAAACACGGAATTCCTAGTATATCCAATATTTCATATATGTTCTTCTACTGCTGATATTTTGTGATATGATCACTTGATATGTTCTGAGACAAATGCCTATATTATATATATGAGATATAATTAATATTGATGCTTTTGTTTCATATGTGCTGCTTGTGAAGCATAATAGATGGGAATTCATTAATAAGATTAATGAAATAAGAGAAACCTAAACATTTTGTAGAAACTTGTTTTAAAAACTGGTAGCTCTAGTTTTTTCTATGCATAGCGGCATTCCTTGTAGAATATCCAGCACCTTATTCGATAAGGAAAGAGCCGAGATCCCTTCACCGGGAGTGACCTCTTTACCGAAACTGGCAGATGCTACAACCCACTCGGTTTGTCTTTTGATTGCTTCTATAGTTTTTTGCTTTGCATAGTGGTGTTTGTGAAATATCCTGCACCTCATTCGACGAGGAAAGAGCCGAGATCCCTTCACCGGGAGTGACCTCTTTAGCAAAACTAGTAAAAGACTAAAAAAACACTCCTTTTCAAAATCACTCGATTCTACGACGATATCAAGTTCATTACGCTAAGGGTTTTCTTAAAAACCTATCGTAGCCCTCCGTCATTTCAGATAAGTAATTTTTAGTATTCGTGCTGCGTTTGTTGACCTTAGCAAAGGCGTAGTGTGCGGTAGCTAATAAGTGCTTATCTGAAGCATATGATGCGATTGAGTTAGGGTAATCGTGCGGATTTGTTGACCTTAGCCAAGGGTCGCATGGGTGGGTTTAATTTAATCAAGAAATGACGGGTTGAACTTGGCCAGTGCTTATGATTTATTGACCTTAGACAAGGTCATAAGTTGCTAGGGGCAAAATGATATCGGGAATTTCAAGTGTTGAAATTTGCAATGAGATTGCATACTTTCTATGAGATAGTTGGATCCCGATTCCCACTGCGAGTAAGAGTTACTCCTGGGAGAGTTTTACACATTACAATTAGCCGATTAAGTATGTGTCTAGAAAGGTGTTAACGGGGTTACACCCCTGGGAAAACGAGGTTTATTTTAATTAGGTCCATGCGAAAGCACGGGGAACCTCCTTCAAAATACCGACACTGGCCTGGCCGAAAGATTGGCGAACTTGTACGATGTAATTAATCCCGGCTAGTCTTACCTTTTAGGGTTTGAAGGAAGATTTGATAAAAACAGTGGGATCCATCGTGATTAGATAAAATAATAACCAATCTAATCTTACAAAGAGCGCACGCAGAGTGTTTTCTTCTCTCTCTCTCCTGGTAGCAACCATGTCACGCCTTAATCAAGATAATAATATGGATGTATTGATCGAACCTGCTTATTATACTGAGCTGGAGAACGTTGGTTCCGCTCTATCTTATAACTGTTATAAGTCCGAGCAGGAAATATGGGAATATCTGGATTCCTATGCCACCCAATCGAAGAAAGTGCATGTTGATGCATCTTCTTCGGGTGTGTTCATTACCGAGAACTGTTTCTCAGTATCCTCTACGTCCTGGTTATGTGATACCGGATCAGGATCCCGCATATGTGATGTGTTACATGGGCTACAGATAGGTAGAGAACTGCGAATGGGTGATAAATCTCTAAGAGTTAGAGAATGGTGCAATAGTTGCAGCCAAGTCTGTTGGCAGATATCATTTTGTATTAATACATTGATTTTGAACGAATGTTATTAGATACCGAACCTGATATACAACATTACATCAAATTCTTTATTGAGTTAAAGAAAGATATAATTCTGTATTGGAGGATAATGTTGTGAACATTTTCCTGAATCAAGAGTTGATTGGATCATGCACGTTATATAATAGCATACACGTTCTAAATCAAACCACAGTTCAAAGTATACCGAACACACACAAGAGGAGTAATTCAGAAATGAACGAATCCTTCTTATGGCATTGTAGATTAGGTCATATCAATGTGACATAACCAGCTAAGTTACATAAAGATGAATATAAGAATCTGTTCGAATTTTCATCTTATGATACTTTCCAGTCTTGTCACAAAGGTAAAGTGACCAATACTCCGTTTACATGAAACAGAGAAAGAGTTACTGAACTCTTAGGACGGATACATGATGATGTATACGGTCCTATATCTATAAATGCCAAGGTTGGTTCTTTGTACTTCATTATATATTCACTGATCATCTCTCAGGATTCAGACACATTTTCCTGTTGAAACACAAGTCTGAAACTTTTGAGAAATTCAAGGAATATAAGCTTGAAGTTAAGAACCAGAAGGGTAGAAGTATTAAAGTCCTTCGATGTGATCGAGCAGGTGAATACTTGCGCATGGACTTCCTGGAGTTTCTAAAAGGAGAATGTGATTCTCCCTCAGCTTACTCCTTCGAATACACCACAGCACAACGGTGTATCGGGGTAGAGGTATCACACCCTATGAGATATGGCACGCTCTATGATGAGTATTACTGAGTTACCTATTTCTTTTTGGTGTTATGCACTTGAGAAGCTGCATACCTATTGAATGGGGTTCCATCCAAATCAGGGCTTACCACTACATATGAGATATAGAATGGGGAGAGACAATGTCTTTAACGAGTTAAGATATGGGGTTGTTCGGCCTATGCTGAAAAGCAAAATCCGGAAAAGCTCGAGCCAAGGTCAGTTCTGTATAAGTTTGTTAGGATATCCCAAATATTTGTGAGGGAATATCTTCTACCAAACTGAGGAGCAAAAGGTGTTTTGTTTCTCAGCATGACACCTTTTTAGAAAAGGAGTTTCTTGTGAAGAAATTAATGGTCATGAGGTAGAACTGGAAGGAGTTCCAGCTAGATAAACTAACAGCTGATGATTTGGTGAAACCAAAAGATTCAATAGTCTCCAACGAACCTCAGCCTCTCCGCGAATCTGGTAGGGTTCCTCATCCACTTGAGAGATACTACGTTCTTCTCGGTGACAGAGGGAGCGAGGATTGCATCATGGTTGATGATGACCCAACTAGGTTCAGGCAGGCCATCACGAGTGGGGACTCAGTGAAATGGCTAGATGCTATGCGATCAAATGATGGAATCCATATACACTAACAAAGTATGACATTAAATGTTGCACCTGAAGGGGTAAAACCTATTAGAAGCAAATTGATCTTGAGAAGATTCTTGGTGTAAATGGAAAAGTTGAGACTTTCAAAGCTATGCTTAAGTCCATCAGGATCAATGCGTGCATCGCGGAGATGGAACATCTGTTTTGATGTGGCAGTCAAAGAGTTTGAATTCATCAAAAAGGTAGATGAACCTAGTATATAAAAGATGGTTGTAGAGAGTAAGGTTGTCTTCCACGTATTGTACGTAGATGACATACTCTTGATAGGAAATGGTTTCCTATGCTACACTCGGTCAAGCTCCTCTTATCATGAGAATTCTCAATAGAAGATATGGATGATACCTACTACATCTTGTGGATTATGATCTATGGTGATAGATCTAAATACATGTTGGGAGTGTCCCAAATCCAGGTACATTAACACCATACTAAAGTGGTTTACTATGGATGATTCTAAGCGTGGTGGTTCTTCCACTTACTCAGGAATCACTCTCTCCAAAAAGATGTCTTCCAAGACTGATTTGGAGAGAGCTCGCGTGCAAGGGATACCCTATGTTTCGGTAGTAGGCTCTATCAGAGTATGCGATGTTATGTACCAGACTAGATGTAGATGACTCACTAGGTGTAGTGATCAGGAATCAATCGGATCTTGGGAGAATCACTGGACAGCTGTGGAGGACATTCTTAAGTACTTGAGAAGTACTAGAAGAATGTTCTTGGTTTGAGCTTCCAGAGTGATAAGGTCGACTGAAAGTCAGTCACAGGCATTGTCTTTACCCTCAGTTGAGGGACGGTATGATTGGAAGAGTTCCAAGCAAGATACCGTGGCATACTAGACGATAAAGGCTGAATACATTGCTACCAACGATGCTACCAAAGAGGTTGTCTGGACATTTCTTGTTCATGAGATGAACAAGGTTCCTACCATTGAGCGTCCAATAATAGTTATTGAGACTACAATGGAGTTGTTGATTTAGCCTAGGAACACCTGTCCCATCATCGATCCAGACATATTCTGAGGACAGTATCACCTGATCAGGGAGATGGCTGATCTCCAAGGGATCGAGGTAAGGAGAGTAGATTTTGAGGTTAACACGGTGGATCCACTCACCAAGGCCTCCTTCCCCTAATACTATTTGAGAGATTTTGGGAAGGTTGAGTATGGGATACTACAACCACTGCTAAATTGTTAAGTATGAGATACTGCAACAAATGACCTTAGTGCAAGTGGGAGATTGTCAGTTATATGTATGCCCTAGAGGCCATTACTATACATGTGATGTATATTGTAGTGGATACTTGGACATATATAGGGAGGACTTTCTTGCTCGACATGATAGTATGCTATCTGGTTGCACTTTGTCATAACATGTTGACTTGTATAAGTGATACGGTCTTGATCTCACATGTTGATAAGGCCCTTAGGATGTGTACTTGACTACCAGGACTATGATGGAGATCATATTAGTGGGGCCAAGCGTAGTCCACAAGTACACCCTATAATTGTTCCTAGTCGTGGGAGTATCGAGACATGGCATCGATACTCCAGAGTAGACTAGCGTATGTGCTTCTTGACCCATATGATAGGCGATGGATGATCCCACATCCATTGGTGTTTGACATCAGAGAAGGTATACGGGTGCTCAGTGGAGACTGGGTACACTTAACGGACTCGCCGAGAACTTCTAGATGGTATTATACCTATCGTCAGATAGCAGTTCTTTGGTGACACTGGTACAGGTTAGTCTGTCGACCCTAGATCGTCATAGAGTCTTGTGTGATTCCCACTGTGCTTTGATTTTCACCATACCACAGTCAAGAGATCGTGCAAAAAGGTGGTTTTTGGGTACAGTCCCGAGTCACATGAAGGCAATGAGCGATAGGAGGGGATTCGTCTCTCCCGGTATTGGGAGTTGATGTTGCGCTATGTTCGATTGGCCATAATATGAAATCCCTGGCCAGGGTTGCTGAGATTTACTGGTAAGAGTTATCAGTAGTTTCTCAAACCGTTATGGACCTTGCATCGGCATGACTTATCAGGCTATTGGGGTCTAACGTTATACCACCCCCAGGCTGTGATATGCCACATATCTGACGAAGAGACCGGACTGTACGGTAGTGTTACTGATTGGATTCGCAGGAGTAAGAGCAGGCTTGCTTGTTGATCTTCTGATCGCTCAATACCCGGGTGGCCTTTACGTTTAGCAGACCGCTTGCGGCTTGTGGGTGATTGATATGATCATCACCTACTGCCGACGTATTGACGAGTCTTTAGAGTCCTACAAAGAGGTTTCCTGGTTCATGGGAAATGAAGTAGGAGCATATATGTGATATGTGCAGGACCGAGATTGATGCACATATGTGATACCGCATTCTATTCTCGCGATATGTGATATCGGACGGTTTTATGAGATATAGCCAGGTTATCGGATCAAGTGTTGATTCGATAGATTGTTACATTTGATATTAGTCGGTTGTATCTGATATGGCCGGATTATTAAATCAAGTGTTGATTTGATAATTTAATATATAATTATATATGTGATATATTAATTTACATTAACTACTATTAGCTCACTTAAACATTTCTATTTCTCACTTGTGTGCATATAGTATATATGTGATATATATTAATGCACAACATTTGTGTCATGCTTGATGCTACATGTGACATGGGTGTATGAGACTTACAACATGCTTAATAATGTGATGGTTTTATTTATTTAAGGTTAATAAAACTTAGATGGAATAAGGCACATGGTTAAAGCTTGTAGAAGCTTGTGGAACCATTGACCAAGTCCACTAATTTTGTTTTACTTATAGATATTTATTAACCTAACCATTATTGATTAGCCATGGTTAACTCTCTACATGAGTTAGTGTATGACACTAACTCACCCATGGTTGCTATTCTCACCTCATGAGTTCATTCTCTTTTCTTCACTTAAGCTTCTTCTTCCTCGTGAGAAAGCTCACTAGCTTTTCTCAAGGTGAGAAAATATTATGAGAAAATAAAATCTAAAGTGAACCCACTTCCTATTTCATCATCCTCTACTATTAGCCATTTAGTTTAGGGTGTTTGCTTCACTAATCTACCATTAGTGAAGAGATAGCATGAGCTTGAGTATCTTCGACGTAGATCATCTTCGGCCTCGAAGCCATCGAGCAAGCTTGTTCTTTTCTCCAAGGGAACCTATATTAGAGTTCGGGAGACCACTACTCGCAGCGAAGGGACTACTACACGGAGCATTTGAAGTGAAGGACCGGTCTACAAAGGTTGTATTCCGCATTCACTAAGATGCTAAGATGTTAACATTGCTAGTTTGTTTAAATATCTAGTTAAGATTCTAGGGTTAGGGTTCTTTAGAACGGCAAAAATTTGAAAACGGCATGGACGATACCTCCCGAAACTTTGCTGCTGCCCTATGGAACCCTACATCAATAACCCAATTTTTCCCTCGATGGAAATTTTCCAAGAGTTGGATTTTTCCAAGTTAAAGAACATTCAAAAATCATGCAAGTAATGCGATGGACCCTCTAGAAGAATGAAAGCCTAACTCGATTCTATGACCGTAAGAACCACCGCCAAACCCCTATGGTTTGCGGTAGTTCCGCGGCGCCATAGGTGAGGCAAGGGTTGACCCTTCCACGGTTGGTCCATAGGTATTGTGGCATGTATTGAGTATTTTTAAACTATGCTCAAGTGTTGAACTCTTTGGGAAATTTTGGGTGTTTGTTGATTCGATCGGAATGTTTAACACGTCTAGCTATTTATGGAATGTGATACAATATTTGAAATTCATTTGGTTAGGCATGAAATCCGAAGTATATGATATTTCGGGTTTATGATGTCTAAGGTAATTGTGGATTCCAAATGTTGTAGTTTGACATTTTCTTTTTTGCGACCATAAGTGTAATATGTGGCGTATCGCCGGTTTCGTTGCTATATGTCAACTGTTAGTTATGTATATGCCCTAGAGGCCATTGTTGTACATATGATGTATATAATGGATGCTTGGATATATATAGTGAGAACTTTCTTGCTCGATATGATAGTATGCTATCTGGTTTCACTTTGTCTTAACATGTTGACTTGTATTGGTTTACTGTCTTGCTGTCACATGTTGATAAAGCCCTTAGGATATGTACTTGACTACTAGGACTATGATGCAGATCATACTACTGGGGCCAGGGTAGTCCAAGAGTACATCCTTTAACTGTTCCTAGTCGAGGGTGTATCGAGACAGGGTATCGATACTCCAGAGTAGACTAGCGTATACACATCTTGACCCATATGATGTGCGATGGATGATCCTATATCCATTGATGTTTGACATCAAAGATGGTGTACGGATACTCAGTGGAGACTGGGTACACTGAACGGACTCGCCGAGAACTCCTTGATGGTATTATACCTATCGTCAGATAGCAGTTCTTTGGTGACACAGGTACGTGTTAGTCTGTAGACCCGAGATTGTCATCGAGTCTTGTGTGATTCCCACTGTGCTTTGATTTACACCTTACCACATTCATGAGAACGTGCAAAACGGTGGCTTTTGGGTACAGTCCCGAATCACATTGAGGCAATGAGCGATAGGAGGGGTTTCGTCTCTCCCGGTATTGGGGGTTGATGTTGCGCTGTGTTCGATTGGCTATAACTGGAAGTCCTTGGATAGGGATGATATAGAGACATACTGATAAGTGTTATCAGTAGTTTCTCGACCTGTTATGAGCCTCAGATCGATACGACTTATCGGTTACTGGGGTCTGACGTTTACCACCCCTAGACTGGATATGCGACATGTCAGACGAAGAGACCGGACTGTACGGTAGTGTTACTGATTGGATTCACAGGAGTGTGTGCAGCCTTGCTTGTTGATCTTCTGATCGCTCAATACCCGGGTGGATATTACGTTTAGCTGACCACTTGCAGCTTGTGGGTGTTTGATATGATCATCACCTATTGCCGGCGTATTGACTAGTCTTTAGAGTCTTACACTGGGGTTTCCTGGCCAGGCGAAACGAAGTAGGAGCACATTAGTTTTTTTTAAAGCAAGAATTACAAATATCACCTTTATTAAATCGACGACTAATTACACATTCCCTCAATTCGAGGTTACAAGAGTTGCTCTTGATCGCTCCCTTGAAGAGGTAACTAGGTCCGTCGAAGTTCGCTCCGCTCGATCTCCGTGAGACTTGGATCGTCGTGGATCTCGCGCTCTTGAAGAAGATTAGCTTCGCGAATAAAGGATCGTTGATTGCTCGCTTGATTTGCTTCTCAATGGATCTTGATTCTTGCTTTAGATTGGATCTCAAGTTGTGTCACTCAACTTGAATTTGAATTTTGAATTGTGGCTCCAATTGTGTAACTAACTAACCACTAATTGAACATCCTTTGAATTGTAGATCTAGATCCCCTTTTATAGCCCTAAATTAATCTTCTCTCATAAGCTTGGTTGTTAGGCAGAGCCTTCTCGAAGAAGCTAGGCCGTTACTGAGCATCTTCTGAAAGCTAGGCCGTTACATGAAAGTCTCTGGAGAAATTTGGATCGCCGATGAGTCAATACGGCCGCGGATCCGCGGCTGATCGGCCTGGATCGGCCGCGGTTCTGTGGCCATATGAGGAGCTCTTTGCATTATTTTTCCGGGGTAATTCTGGTGTTGCCTTTAGGGTTTTCTTCTGATGTCTGGATACACCTTTAGGGTTTTCTTCTGATGTCTGGATTCTTATTATCCTTTCTTGGTTGCTGCCAGATTTTAAGTCTTTGACTTGATGCGTTTTATCAGCACTTTTGTGATTCTGGTTCTTTTACCTGAAGAATTTTCTGCACACAATTTTGATAAAATGTGTTGAGATATACAATATCATGCGTGTAGTAATAAACACTCAATTTCCCTCTAGAATGTCGATTATAAATATAACACGTGATATTTGGTATTTTACAGATGAATTTATAATCCGTGTTATATTTACAATAAACACCCTTAGATGATCAATAAGAATAGGGAAATTGATGTGTTAAGAATGCAATATTTTCGACTGATCAGCAGGATCGAGATTAATACGATATGTGATACCGTATTCTATTCTCGCGATATGTGATATCGGCCGGGTATATGTGATATAGCTGGGTTATCGGACCAAGTGTTGATTCGATAAAATGATACATATTATATTGGTCGGTTATATGTAATATAGCCAGATTATTAAATCAAGTGTTGATTTAATAATTTAATATATAATTATATATGTGATATATTACATTACAGTAACTAATATAAGCTCACTTAAATGATTCTTTTTCTCACTTAGGATGCATTGATATATATGTGATATATGTTAAATGTATTCTTTTCTTTTGTTACAAAATATTATATATGTGATATGTGATATTGTAACATGCTAGGGTTACACATGCAACTAGGGTTTATGAGGATTGAACCATGCTAGGGTTAAAATTAGGGTTTACATTTTTATTTTGGATAATTCAAATTGTGTGGATTTATCCTAAGATATTTATCTTAGTTGACTAAGTCCACCCTTTTGGATATTTCTAAGATATTTGTTAACCAAACCCTAACCCTAGCCCATGGTCAACTCTCTACAAGGGTTAAGCATCATTCATCACAAAATAAAAGCTAGAAATCTTTTGTGAGGAGGAAGAAGAAGATGAAGTGTGATGAATTATTGTTGAGGCTAGAAATGCAACCAAGGGTTAAGCACAACCATAATTCATCACACTTCATCTTCTTCTTCCTCCTCACAAAAGATTTCTATCTTTTATTTTGTGATGAATGATTAAGAGAAAAAGAAAACAATTCCTCAAGGTAGATCATCTTGGATTGTGAAGTCTTCAAGTAAGGATGTCTCATTCACCCCATGGAGACTCTACAGAGTCCGGGAGCTTGGTGATCGCAGCGAAGGGACCTCAACTCGGAGCTTATGAAGCAAAGGAACGGACTACAAAGGTTGTAATCCCTAATTCTTAGAAGTTAAGTTGTTAACATGAAGTTTAGTTTGATTCTCTAGTTAAAGATTCATGGTTAGGGTTATCTTGAACAGCAAAAAATTTAAACTTGGCATGGATGATGCTACCCGAAACCTTGCTTCCGTGCTAGGTAACCCAGCAGTGGTATCAGAGCCTAGATAGAGAATTAGACGGATACGTGTAGGATTACGAAACCGAAACAACTCCGAACACCCGACGTCAAACCCTACTTTCTGTAAATTTTTTCAGAGTGTAAATTTTTTTTTTCAAATAGTTGCAGAATGATGTATGAGATACATTATGAACACTTCCAAAACTCACCTCACCTCGCCAGATTTTGGCCGGCCACATTGACCATTTGTCCGGCCTGCTTGGCCCAATAGAGGAGTTTGGGTATAGGTTTTGGGTGGTGTTCCAGTCTCTGGGGTTTGGCAATTCAGGTATTGTTTTTTTTTTTGCTAAATTTGCATGTGATGTTATCTTTTTACAGAGGCAATTCGGAGTGTTTCGTATTCGTAATTCTAGTTTGTTTTCGGGTTATTTAGACCGTGTTAAAAAGTTCGAACGGATATCAATAACTCACTTTTTCCCTTGTTGGAAATTTTTCCAAGTGTTGGATTTTTCTTTAGTTTAAAACTTTCAGAAAATCATGCAAGCGATTCTGTGAACCCTCTAGCAGAAAGAAACCTTAACTCGATTATATGACCATCAAAACCCCTACTAAACCCTAGGATTTATGGTAGTTTAGCAGTGCCACATGTGAGGCATTGGTTGACCCTTCTACGGCTGGTTCATAGGAGCTGTGGCATGTTCTTAGACTTTTTGAACTTCGCTCAGGTGTTGAGCTCAATTGGGAAATTTTAGGTGTTTGTTTATTCGATCGGAAAATTTAACATTGTCTAGTTATCTGGAATGTTATACAATATGTTGAATTCATATAGTTAGGCATGAAATCCATAATATGTGATATTTCTGGTTTATGATGTCTAAGGTGATTGTGTATTGCAAATGTTGTAGTTTTTCACTTTCTTTTCTGTGACCGTAAGTGTAATATGTGGTGTATCGTCGGTTTCGTTGATATACATCAACGACAATTGGGATACGCATATTTACTTACGTTGATGACATGTGATGTTATGTATTTATGTGATATGTTATATTAGATCGTCGTGTTTTGAATTGCCGGGATTTTATGTGAGATGAGGTTTTTTTCATTCATTGTATGTAATATTCTTTTATTGGGGCACTTCCGGGTTGAGGATGATGTCACCATTGTATATTATTTACTTCTCCGCATTAGGATAGACCCAAGGGGGAGGGCACAAGCAACCGGGTTCTAAAGTCCAGTGGGAGGCCATCTCGAGAAGTCGAGACCGGGTCTCCTAACCCTAGAATTGGTAGGGTTGCTTGCTGCTCTCGTAGGGGTCTAGGGATGTGGGTTTGGCTATTCATCGCGACCGTAGAATCCGTGTTTTATACAGGCTCAAAATAAAACACGGACCTCTTAGTATATCCAATATTTCATATGTTTCTTCTGCTGCTGATATACTGTGATGTGATCATTCTATATGCGTGAGACGAATGCTTTATTATTGTCTATATGTGATATATAATAAACGTTGCTTATGTTTTGCACCCGCGCTAGTCCCGCCCTGGTATGCCGTTAGTTAATTAACCTAACGGTGCATAACGGGACACTGTGGCAAATGTGGATGGCATAAGCGTATGTTGTATTTTCGTTTCTTCTGTGATGCTTAGGAAGCATAAATGATGGGATTCATTAATGGGATTAATGAAAGAAAAAGAAACCTAAAAGATGTTGTAGAATCATATTTTCAAAAAGGGTAGCTCTAGTTTTTGTTTTGCATAGCGGTATTCCTTGTAGAATATCCAGCACATTATTCGATAAATAAAGAGCCGAGATCCCTTCACCGAGAGTGACCTCTTTAGCGAAACTAGAAGATGCTACAACTCACTCGGTTTTGTTTTTGATTGCTTCTATAGTTCTTGATTTGCATAATAGTATTTGTGAAATATCCTGCACCTTATTCGATAAGGAAAGAGCCGAGATCCCTTCACCGGGAGTGACCTCTTTAGAAAAACTAGAAAAAACCTCAAAAACACTCCTGTTCAAAATCACTTATTTATACAGCGATATCAAATTCATTACGCTCAAGGTTTTCTGAAAAACCGGCGTAGCCCTCCGTCATTTCGGATAAGTAATATTTAGTATTCGTGCTGCGGTAGTTTGGCCTCCGTCAAGGCGTAGTGTACGGTAGTTGATTAATACTTATCTGTAGCATAAGATGCGATTGGATTAGGGTATTCGTACGGCATTGTTTGGCCTTCATCAAGGGTCGTGCGGGTTGGTCTGATTCAATCAGGAAATGACTGGTTGAACTTGACTAGCACCCTATGAGTAGTTTGGCCTCCGTCAAGGTCATAGGACGCTAGGGGTAAAAAGAATTATCGGGAATTTCAAGTGTTGAGATTTCCAATAAGATTGCATACCTTCTATGAGATAGTTAGATCCTGATACCCACTGCGAGTAAGAGTTACTCCTGGGAGAGTTTTACACATGACAATTAGCCGATCAAGTAGGTGTCTAGAAAGGTGTTAACGGGGTTATGCCTCTGGGAAAACGAGGTTTATTTTAATTAGGTCCATGTGAAAGTACGGGGAACCTCCCTCAAAGTACCAACACCGACCTGGCTGAAAGATTGGCGAACTTGTATGGTGTAATTAATCCCAGCTAGTCTTACCTTTTATGGTTTTAAGGAAGATTTGATAAAACCAGTGCGAGCCATCCTGATTAGATAAGATAATAACCAATCTAATCTTGCAAGAGCATACGCTAAAATGTTTTCTTCTCTTTCTCCAGGTAGCGACCATGTCAGGCCTTAATCAAGATATTAATATGGATGTATTGACCGAACCTACTTATTATACTGTGCCAGGGAACGTTGGTTCCGTTCGTTCTTATAATTGTTATAAGACAGAGCAGGAAATAGGGGTATATCCGGATATCCACCCCGCCCAAACGAAGAACAAGCATGTTGATGCATCTTCTTCGAGTCTGTTTGTTGTTGAGAACTGTTTTTCAGTTCACTCTACATCCTGGGTATTAGATACCGGATCAGGATCCCACATATGTAATATGTTACATGGGCTACGGAAAGATAGAGAACCGGGAGAGGGTGATCATTCCATAAGAGTAGGGAATGATGCAAATGTTGCAGCCAAAGCAGTTGGCGAATATCACCTTGTATTACCAAATGGTAATACATTGATTCTGAACGAATGCACATTCCGAACCTGATATGCAATATTATATCAGTTTCTTTATTGAGTAAAGAAGGATGTAATTTTGTAGTAGAGGATAATATTATGAACATCTTCCTGAATCAAAAGTTGATTGGATCAGACTCGCTAAATAATGGCATATACGTTCTAAATCAAACCACAGTTCTTAATGTACAGAACACACACAAGAGGAAGAGTTCAGAAATGAACGAATCCTTCTTGTGGCATTGTAGACTAGGTCATATCAATGCGACACGACTAGCTAAGTTACTTAAGGATGGATATTTGAATCCGTTCGAATTTTCATCTTAAGATACTTGTCAGTCATGTCTCAAAGGCAAGATGACCAAAACTCCATTTAGTGGACACGGAGAAAGAGTTACGGAACTCTTGGGACTGATACATAGTGATGCATGCGGTCCCATGTCTGCACATGCCAGGAATGGTTCCTCGTACTTCATTACATTCACTGACGATCTCTTAAGATACGGACATGTGTTCCTATTGAAACACAAGTCTGAAGCTTTTGAGAAATTCAAAGAATATAAGCACGAAGTCGAGAACCAAACGGGTAAAAGTATTAAGACCCTTCGATCTGATCGAGGAGGAGAATACTTGAGCAACGAGTTCCTGGATTATCTAAAAGAGAATGGGATTCTCTCTCAGCTTACTCCTCCTTATACACCACAGTACAACGGTGTATCGGAACGGAGGAATCGCACCCCATTAGATATGGTGCGCTCTATGATGAGCACTGCTGAGTTGCCTATTTCCTTTTAAGGTTATGCACTGGAGAGAGCAGCAAACCTATTGAATAGAGTTCCAACAAAATCAGTGCCTACCACTCTATATGAGATATGGAATGGGAAGAGGCCATGTCTTAATTTTATTCAGATATGGGGTTGTCCGGCCTATATGAAAAAACACAAAATCCGGACAAGCTGGAGGCAAGGTCTGTTCTGTGCAAGTTTATTGGATATCCCAAGCATTCGTGAGGGTATATCTTCTACCACTCCGAGCAACAAAAGGTGTTTGTTTCTCGACATGCCACCTTTTTAGAAAAGGGTTTCCTTATGAAAGAACTTAGTGGCAATTTGGTAGAACTGGAAGAAGTTCCAACTACAGAAACTGCAACAGAAGATTTGGTAGAACCAGAGGATTCAGTACTTCCCGATGAACCTCAGCCGCTCCGCCAATCTAGTAGGGTTCCTCATCCACCTGAGAGATACTACGGTTTTCTCATTGATGGTAGGAGCGAGGACTACATCATGGAAGATGTTGACCCGACTAGTTTCGAGCAGGCCATCACGAGTGGGGACTCTGTGAAATGGCTGGATGCAATGCGATCTGAGATGGAATCCATGTACACCAACAAAGTATAGACTTCGGAAGTTGCTCCTGAAGGGGTAAAACCCATTGGGAGCAAATGGATCTTTAAGAAGAAACTTGGTGTAGATGGAAAAGTTGAGACTTTCAAAGCTAGACTTGTTGCAAAGGGTTTTCGTCAACGACCAGGTGTGGATTATGACGAAACCTTTTCTCCAGTGGCTATGCTTAAGTCCATCCGGATCCTACTTGCCATTGTTGCATACCATGACTACGAAATCTAGCAAATGGATGTTAAGAGCGCCTTTCTAAATGGTGATTTAGAGGAGTGCGTGTACATGACTCAGCCAGAGGGCTTCATAGAAAGTGGGAGCAGCGGAAAGGTGTGCAAGCTGCTTAAATCCATCTATGGGTTAAAGCAGGCATCGCGGAGTCGGAACATCTGTTTTGATGTTGTAGTCAAATAGTTTGACTTCATCAAGAATGTAGATGAACCTTGTATTTACAAGAAGGTTGCAGAGAGTAAGGTTGTCTTCCTCGTATTGTACGTGGATGACATACTCTTGATAGGAAATGATGTTCCTATGCTGCATTCGGTCAAGCTCTTCTTATCACATAGATTCTCAATGAAAGATCTAGGTGATGCCTCCTGCATTTTGGGGATTAAGATCTAAAGAGATAGATCTAAACGGATACTGGGATTGTCCCAATCCAGGTACATTGACACCATACTAAAGATGTTTAGTATGGAAGAATCCAAGCGTGGGTATTTACCCATGATCTATGGACTCACTCTCTCCAAAGAGATGTCTGTTAAGACCGATTTGGAGAGAGCTCGCATGCAAGGGATACCCTATACTTCGGCAGTAGGCTCTATCATGTACGTGATGCTATGCACCAGACCCGATGTAGCATACTCACTAAGTGTAGTGAGTAGGTATCGAGCAGATCCAGGAGAGAATCATTGGACAATTGTGAAGAACATTCTCAAGTACTTGAGAAGGACCAAGGAGATGTTCTTGGTGTATGGTAACGGAAAACTCCAAGTGGAGTCCTTTACCAATTCGAGCTTCCAAACTGATAAAGACGACTCTAAGTCACACTCGGGATTTGTCTTTACCCTCAATGGAGGGGCGGTATGTTGGAAGAGTTCCAAATAGGAAACCGTGGCAGACTCGACAATGGAGGCTGAATACATCGCTGCCAATGATGCTGCCAAAGAGGCTGTCTGGATGAAGAAGTTCATCACTGAACTTGGTGTGCTTCCATCCATTGAGCATCTATACCTTTGTATTGTGATAACAATGGAGCTGTGGCTTTGGCCAAGGAACCCAGGTCCCATCAGAGATCCATGCATATTCTGAGGCAGTATCACCTAATTCGGGAGATAGTTGATCGCCGAGAGATCGAGGTCAGGAGACTTGACACGAAGGACAACACTGTGGATCCACTCACGAAGGCCTTACCCCAGATACAATTTGAGAGACTCTTCGGGATGTTGGGTATGAGATACTACAACAGCTGGCCTTAATGTAAGTGGGAGATTGTTAGTTATGTATATGCCCTAGAGACCATTGTTGTACATACGATGTATATTATAGTGGATGCTTGGATATATATAGAGAGGACTTTCTTGCTCGATATGATAATATGCTATCTGGTTTCACTTTGACTTAACATGTTGACTTATATTGGTTTACTGTCTTGCTTTCACATGTTGATAAAGCCCTTAGGATATGTACTTGACTACTAGGACTATGATGCAGATCATACTAGTGGGGCCAGGGTAGTTCAAGAGTACATCCCATAACTGTTCCTAGTCGAGGGTGTATCGAGACAGAGCATCGATACTCCAGAGTAGACTAGTGTATACGCATCTTGACCCATATGATGGGCGATGGATGATCCCATATCCATTGTTGTTTGACATCAAAGATGGTGTACGGGTGCTCAGTGGTGACTGGGTACACTGAACGGACTCGCCGAGAACTCCTAGATGGTATTATACCTATCGTCGATAGCAGTTCTCTGGTGAAACATGTACAAGTTAGTCTGTAGACCCGAGATCGTCATAGAGTCTTGTGTGATTCCCACTGTGCTTTGATTTCCACCTTACCACGTTCATGAGAACGTGAAAAACGGTGGCTTTTGGGTACAGTCCCGAATCACATGGAAGCAATGAGCGATAGGAGGGGTTTCGTCTCTCCCAGTATTGGCGGTTGATGTTGCGCTGTATTCGATTGGTTATAACTGGAAGTCCCTGGCCTGGGTTGATATGGAGACCTACTGATAAGTGTTATCAGTAGTTTCTTGACCTGTTATGAGCCTCACATCAACACGACTTATCGGTTACTGGGGTCTGACGTTTACCACCCCTAGACTGGATATGCGACATGTCAGACGAAGAGACCGGACTGTACAGTAGTGTTACCGATTGGATTCACAGGAGTGTGTGCAGGCTTGCTTGTTGATCTTTTGATCGCTCAATACCCGGGTGGCTATTACGTTTAGCTGACCGATTGCAGCTTGTCGGTTTTTGATATGATCATCACCTACTGCCGGCGTATTGACGAGTCTTTAGAGTCCTACACAGGGGTTTCCCGGCTCAGGAGAAACGGAGTAGGAATACATATGTGATATGTGCGGGACCGAGATTAATACGATATATGATATCGTATTCTATTCTCGCGATATGTGATATCGGCCAGGTATATGTGATATAGCAGGGTTATCGGATTAAGTGTTGATTCGATAAAACGATATATATTATATTGGTCGGTTATATGTAATATAGCCGGATTATTAAATCAAGTGTTGATTTAATAATTTAATGTATAATTATATATGTGATATATTACATTTCATTAACTAATATAAGCTCACTTAAATGATTCTTTTTCTCACTTTGGATGCATTGATATATATGTGATATATGTTAAATGTATTCTTTTCTTTTGTTACAAAATATTATATATGTGATATGTGATATTGTAACATGCTAAGGTTATGCATGCAACTAGGGTTTATGAGGATTGAACCATGTTAGGGTTAAGATTAGGGTTTACATTTTTATTTTGGATAATTCAAATTGTGTGGATTTATCCTAAGATATTTATCTTAGTTGACTAAGTCCACCCTTTTGGATATTTCTACGATATTTTTTAACCAAACCCTAACCCTAGCCCATGGTCAACTCTCTACAAGGGTTAAGCATGACATGCTTAACCCTTGCTTGCATTTCTAACCTCAACAATAATTCATCACACTTCATCTTCTTCTTCTTTCTCACAAAAGCTTTCTAGCTTTTATTTTGTGATGAATGATTAAGAGAAAAAGAAAACAATTCCTCAAGGTAGATCATCTTGCATTATGAAGTCTTCAAGCAAGGATGTCTCATTCACCTCATGGAGTCTCTATAGAGTCCGGGAGCTTAATGATCGCAGCGAAGGGACATCGGCTCGGAGCTTACGAAGTGAAGGAACGGACTACAAAGATTGTAATCCCTAACTCTTAGATGTTAAGTTGTTAACATGAAGTTTAGTTTGATTCTCTAGTTAAAGATTCATGGTTAGGGTTATCTAGAACGGCAAAAAATTTAAACTTGGCATGGATGATGCTACCCGAAACCTTGCTGCCGTGCTAGGTATCCCAACATCAACGACAATTGGGATACGCATATTTGCTTACGTTGATGACATGTGATGTTATGTGTTGCTGTGATATGTTATATTGGATCGTCGTGTTTTGAATGGCCGGGTTTTTTTTTATGTGAGATGAGAGTTTTTCATTTTCATTCATGTAAAAAATTTATATGTAATATTCTTTTATTGGGGCACTTCCGGGATGAGGATGATGTCACCATCGATGTATATTATTTACTTTTCCGCATTAGGATAGACCCAAGGTGGAGAGAATAAGTAACCGGATTCTAGAGTCCAGTGGGAGACCATCTCGAGGAGTCGAGACCGGGTCTCCTAACGCTAGAATTGGTCGGGTTGCTTGCCGCTCTCGTAGGGGTCTAGGGTTGTGGGTTTGGATATTCATCACGACCGTGGAATCCGAGTTTTATTCTGGCTTAATTTAAAACACGGAATTCCTAGTATATCCAATATTTCATATGTTATCTTTTGCTGCTGATATTCTGTGATGTGATCACTTTATATGCTTGAGACGAATGCTTTATTATTATATATATATGATATATAATAAACGTTGCTTATGTTTTGCACCCGCGCTACTCCCGCCCCACTATGCCGTTAGTTAAGTAACCTAACGGTGCATAACGGGGCACTGCGGCGAATGAGGATGGCATTAGCGTACGTTGTATTTTCGTTTCTTCTGTGATGCTTAGGATTCATAATTGATGGGACTTCATTAATGAGATTAATGAAAAAGAAAGAAACCTAATAAAGGATGTTGTGGAATCAACTTTTCCAAAAGGGTAGCTCTAGTTTTTGCTTTGCATAGCGGTATTCCTTGTAGAATATCCAGCACCTTATTCCATAAGGAAAGCGCCGAGATCCCTTCACCGGTAGTGACCTCTTTAGCAAAAGCTAGCAGATGCTACAACCCACTTGGTTTTGTCTTTTGATTGCTTCTCTAGTTCTTGCTTTGCATAGTGGTATTTGTGAAATATCCTACATCTTATTCGATAAGGAAAGAGCCGATATCCCTTCACCGGGATTGACCTCTTTAGTGAAACTAGCAAAAGCCTCAAAAACACTCCTTTTCAAAATCACTCGATTCTACAACGATATCAAGTTCATTACGCAAAAGGTTTTTTAAAAACCTATCGTAGCCCTTAGACATTTCAAATAAGTAATATTTAGTATTCATGCAACGTTTGTTGGCTTTCGTCAAGACGTAGTGTGCGGTAGCTACTTACTTCTTATCTGCTGCATATGATGTGATTGGATTAGGGTTGTCGTACGGCTTTGTTGGCTTCTATCAAGGGTCGTGCGGGTGGGTTTAATTCAATCATGAAATGTACGGGTTGAACTTGACTAGCGGACTATGGTTTGTTGGCTTTCGTCAAGGTCATAGGACGTTAAGGGCAAAATATTATCGGGAATTTCAAGTGTTGAAATTTGCAATGAGATTGCATACTTTCTATGAGATAGTTGGATCCCGATACCCACTGCGAGTAAGAGTTACTCTTGGGAGAATTTTACACATCACAATTAGCCAATCAAGTAAGTGTCTAGAAAGGTGTTAACAGGGTTACGCCCCTGGGAAAATGGGGTTTATTTTAATTAGGTCCGTGCGAAAGTACGGGGAACCTCCCTCAAAGTACCGACACTGGCCTGGCTGAAAGATTGGCGAACTATTAAGGTGTAATTAATCCTGGCTAGTCTTACCTTTTAGGGTATGAAGGATGATTTGATAAAAACAGCCATGATTAGATAAGATAATAACCAATCTAATCTTGCAAGAGTATACGCTAAAGTGTTTTCTTCTCTCTCTCTCCAGGTAGTGACCATGTCAGGCCTTAATCAAGATAATAATATGGATGTATTGACCGAACCCGCTTGTTATACTGAGCAGGTGAACGTTGGTTCTGCTCCAACTTATAATTGTTATAAGTCCGAGCAAGAAATAGGGGAACATCCGGATTCCCAAGCCGCCCAAACGAAGAATAAGCATGTTGATGCATCTTCTTCAGGTGTGTTGTTACCGAGAACTGTTTCTCAGTGCACTCTACGTCCGGGTATTAGATACCGGATCGGGATCCCACATATGTAATATGTTACATGGGCTAAGGAAAGGTTGAGAACTGAGAATGGGTGATCATTCCATAAGAGTTGAGAATGGTGCAAATGTTGCAGCCAAAGTAATTGGCGAATATCACCTTGTATTACTAAATGGTAATATATCGATTCTGAATGAATGCTATTATATACCGAACCTGATATGCAATCTTATATCAGTTTCTTTATTAACTAAAGAAGGATATAATTTTGTAGTACAGGATAATGTTATGAACATTTTTCTGAATCAAAAGTTGATTGGATCAGGCTCGTTAAATAATGGCATATACGTTCTAAATCAAACCACAGTTCTTAACGTACAAAACACACACAAGCGAAAGAGTTCAGAAATGAACGAATCCTTCTTATGGGATTGTAGACTAGGTCATATCAATGCGCCATGACTAGCTAAGTTACATAAGGATAGATATTTGAATCCATTCGAATTATCATCTTATAAAACTTGCCAGTCATGTCTCAAAGGAAAGATGACCAAAACTCCGTTTACTGGACACGGAGAAAGAGTTACGGAACTCTTGGGACTAATACATAGTGATGTATGCGGTCCCATGTCTACACATGCTAGGAATGGTTCCTCATACTTCATTACATTCACTGACGATCTCTCAAGATACGGACATGTGTTTCTGTTGAAACACAAGTCTGAAGCTTTTGAGAAATTCAAAGAATATAAGCATGAAGTCGATAACCAGACGGGTAAAAGTATTAAAATCCTTCGATCTGATCGGGGAGGAGAATACTTGAGCACAGAATTTCGTGACTATCTAATTGAGAATAGGATTCTTTCTCAGCTTACTCCGTATACACCACAGCACAACGGTGTATCTGAACCGAGGAATCGCACCCTATTGGATATGGTGCACTCTATGATGAGCACAGCTGAGTTGCCTATTTCCTTTTGGGGTTATGCGCTTGAAACAGCCATGCACCTATTGAATATGGTCCCTACCAAGTCAGTGCCTACCACTCCATATGAGATATGGAAGGGGAAGACACCATGTCTTAATTATGTTAAGATATGGGGTTGTCCGGCCTATGTCAAAAGGAACAATCTTGACAAACTCGAGGCAAGGTCTGTTCTGTGCAAGTTTGTAGGATATCCCAAAAACTCACAAGAGTATATCTTCTACCACACCAAGGAACAAAAGGTGTTTGTTTCTCGGCATGCCACATTTTTAGAAAAGGAATTTCTTGCGAAAGAAATTAGTGGTCTTGAGGTAGAACTGGAAGAAGTTCTAGCTATACAAACTACGACAGAAGATTTGGTAGAACTAAAGGATTCGGTAGTTCCCAACGAACCTCAGCCTCTCCGCCGATCTAGTAGGGTTCTTCATCCACCTGAGAGATACTACAGTTTTCTCATTGATGGTGGGAGCGAGGATCGCATCATGGAAGATGATGACCCAACTAGTTTCGAGCAGGCCATCACGAGTGGGGACTCTGTGAAATGGCTGGATGCAATGCGATCTGAGATGGAATCCATATACACCAACAAAGTATGGACTTTGGAAGTTGCTCCCGAAGGGGTAAAACCCATTGGGAGCAAATGGATCTTTAAGAAGAAACTTGGTGTAGATGGAAAAGTTGAGACTTTCAAAGCTAAACTTGTTGCAAAAGGTTTTCGTTAACGACCAGGGGTGGATTATGATGAAACCTTTTCTCCTGTGGCTATGCTTAAGTCCATCCGGATCCTACTTGCCATCGCTGCATACCATGACTACGAAATCTGGAAAATGGATGTTAAGACCGCTTTTCTAAATAGTGATTTAGAAGAGAGCGTATACATAACTCAGCCAAAAGGCTTCGTAGATAGTGGGAGCAGCAGGAAGGTGTGCAAGCTGCTTAATTCCATCTACGGGTTAAAGCAGGCATCGCGGAGTAGGAACATCTGTTTTGATGTGGTAGTCAAAGAGTTTGACTTCAACAAAAACGTAGATGAACCTTGTATATAAAAGAAGGTGGCAGAGAGTAAGGTTGTCTTCATCGTATTGTACGTGGATGGCATACTCTTGATAGGAAATGATGTTCCTATGCTGCACTCGGTCAAGCCCTTCTTATCATAAAGATTCTCAATAAAAGATCTAGGTGATGCCTCCTACATCTTGGGGATTAAGATCTATAGAGATAGATCTAAACGGATACTGTGATTGTCCCAATCCAGGTAAATTAACACCATACTAAAGAGGTTTAGTATGGAAGATTCCAAGGGTAAGAATTTACCCATGATCTCAGGACCCACTCTCTTCAAAGAGATGTCTCCCAAGACTGATTTGGAGAGAGCTCGCATGCAAGGGATATCCTATGTTTCGGCAATAGGCTCTATCATGTACGCGATGTTATGTACCGGACCCGATGTAGCATACTCACTAAGTGTAGTGAGTAGGTATCAAGCAGATCAAGGAGAGAATCACTGGACAGCTGTGAAGAACATTCTCAAGTACTTGAGAAGGACTAAGAATACGTTCTTTGTGTATGGTAACGGTGAACTCTAAGTGGAGTCCTTTACCGATTCGAGCTTCCAGAGTGATAAGGATGACTCTAAGTCGGTCTCGAGATTTGTATTTACCATCAAAGGAGGAACGGTTTGTTGGAAGAATTCTAAACAGGAAATCGTGTCAAACTCGACGATGGAGGCTGAGTACATCGCTGCCAACGATACTGCCAAAGAGGCTGTCTGGATGAAGAAGTTCATAACCGAACTTGGTGTGGTTCCATCCATCGAGCATCCAATACCTTTGTATTGCGATAACAATGGAGCAGTGGTTTTGGCCAAGGAACCCAGGTCCCATCAGCGATCCAGGCATATTCTGAGGCGGTATCACCTGATCCGGGAGATCGTTGATCGTCGGGAGATCGAGGTCAGGAGAGTTGACACGAAGAACAACACAGTGGATCCACTCACGAAGGCCATACCCCAGATACAATTTGAGAGACTCATCGGAATGTTGGGTATGAGATACTACAATAACTGGCCTTAGTGCAAGTGCGAGATTGTTAGTTATAAGTATGCCCTAGAGGCCATTATTGTACATATGATGTATATTATAGTGGATGCTTGGACAAATATAGAGAGGACTTTCTTGCTCGACATGATAGTATGCTATCTGATTGCTCTTTGTCTTAACATGTAGACTTGTATTATGATACTGTCTTGCTCTCACATGTTGATAAAGCCCTTAGGATGTGTACTTGACTACTAGGACTATGATGGAGATCATACTAGTAGGGCCAAGGTAGTCTACAAGTACATCCTTTAATTGTTCCTAGTCGAGGGTGTATCGAGACAGGGCATCGATATTCCAGAGTAGACTAGTGTATATGCTTCTTGACCCATATGATGGGCGATGGATGATCCCACATCCATTGGTGTTTGACATAAAAGATGGTATGCTGGTGCTCGGTAGAGACTGGGTACACTAAACAGACTCACCGAGAACTCCTAGTTGGTATTATACCTATCATCAGATAGCAGTTCTCTGGTGACACTAGTACAGGTTAGTCTGTAGACCCGAGATCGTCATAGAGTCTTGTGTGATTCCCACTGTGCTTTGATTTCCACCTTACCATGTTCAAGAGAACGTGCAAAATGGTGGCTTTTGGGTACAGTCCCGAATCACATGGAGGCAATAAGCGATAGGATGCGATTCGTCTCTCCCGGTATTGGGGGGTGATGTTGCGCTATGCTCGATTGGCCATAACAGGAAGTCCCTGGCCAGGGCTGATATGGAGATCTACTGGTAAGTGTTATCAGTAGTCTCTCGACCCGTTATGAGCCTCACATCGGCACGATTTATCGGTTACTAGGGTCTGACGTTTACTATTAGTGTATATGCCCTATAGGCCATTATTGTATCATACTGGTTTGTATATTACTTAATAGAAGCTTGGGATATTCACAGTTGTATTGACAGTCTTACTCAAAATGGTAGTATCCTACTTGGTTTGTTTCTACTTCAATATGTGCATATGTTTCTTTTAGCATATCGCTTATACATATTAGTAGAGCCCTTAGGATCTTTGCTTGATTACCAGCGTTGTGATGGCAGTCACATTAGTGAGGGCTGGGTAATCTACAAGCACATCCTTATATAGGTCCCTACTCATAGGATTATCGAAACAGGGCATCGATACTCCGGAGTAGACTAGTGTATACGCTTCTCATCCCAGCACGAGAGATGGTCTGTCCTACAGCCATTAGTACGTCGTACTAGAGATAGTATGTAGGTGCTCGTTAGGTTACGAGTACACTGGACAGGATGTTGCTTAGTATTATACCTATCGTCGGGTAGCAGTTCCCAGGTGACATGAGTACAGCTTAGTCCGTCGACTTGACACTGCTACTTCGCCTCGAGTGTATTCCCACTGTACTTTGATTACTACCCTACCATGGCTCAAAGTAGTTGTGCAAACAGGTAGTAGTTGGGTGAAGTCCCGAAGCACTTGGAGGCAGAGGCGGTGAGATATGATTCGTCTCTCCCGGTATTGGGGGTTGATATCGTGCTGTGTTCGGAGAGCCATTACACAAAGTCCCTGGGCAGGGCAAGTGAGATTTACTGGTAGCTATTCCAGTAGTTTCTCAGGGTGTTTTGGGCTACACTCCGGCATGACTTATTGCGCTATTAGGGGTCTGATGATTACCGCCCCCTAGGCCCGATATGCGATACTCTTAGACGAACAGACCGGACTGTACAGAGATTCAGGCTCAGTAGGAGTTCGGATGGGTTTTCCTCATCGGCCTTCTTATCGACATTTACCTGGGGACCGTTACGTGCAGCTAGTATCGCTTGCGGCCTGTAGTTAAACCCACTACCGGCGTAGTGTCGAGTCTTTAGAGTCCCACATAGAAAGTTTCCCTGCACCGGGCAAAAGGTGTAGAGGCCGTATGGTTTTACGGCAGTGCTTCGATCACTTACGTGCACTTGTAGGCTTTGGTTTAAACCGGATCCTAGTATTATATTGATGGATCAATTTTGTCTCTTCGTATTCATGTTTTTCGGAACACGAATGCAGGCATGTATATACGGATGAGAGGGGCATAGAAGGAGACACCTCATTAGGGTTTTGACCATTGACTTGATTAAAACAATTATGAGGTGGAAGAAAGTATTTGTTATTTTTGTAAATGATAATTGAGGCATGGCTACATGTTTTTGTAAGGATGATAGGCACACGCACAAGGGTCTACGAGGCATCAACCATGCCCGATTAAAAATTTAGCCGTGCCGAACAACCCTAACCAAATTCTTTAAACTAGAGATTAGGCGAAACAAAACATGTTAAACACTTTAACACTATGTGAGAGGGATTACAACCTTTGTAGATCCGGTCCTTCACTTCTTAAGCTCCGTGTTGAGGTCCCTTCGCTGCGATCATCGTGCATCCGGACTCTAGAGAGGCTCCACGAAGAGAAAGATGCAAGCTTGCTTCCGATCTTCGATAACAAAGATGATCTACCTTGAATTTTCATTAACACAAGCTCTCACTCACAAAATGAAGTGAACACCCTCATCTAAATGGCAAGGATAGATGAGGATGATGAAGTAGGATTTTTGCTCTCATTTATTATCATTATCTCACTCATAAACATCATAAATGAAAAAGCTAGAAAGCTTTTTCATCAAACGAAGAAGAAGAAGCATGAATCATTTTGTGATGAATAATGAAAGTTATGATAAGGTTAGAAATACAACCATGGTCAATCTAGCTCTTGTAGAGATTTAACTAAGGTCATAGGGTTGGGTTGGGTTAAACAAATATCTTGCAAAAATATCTAAACAAATATCTATGCACAAAACCAAACAAAACCTTCTAGATGGTTCTATAGAAATGATTAACCCAAATCAAACCCTAACCATGTTTAATCTCAACTAAACATGTTGAATTAATAACCATAACATGTTACAATATTATATATCACATATATAATATTTATTGTAACAAAATAAAATAATACAAGTAACATATATCGCATATATATTAATGCATTACCTGAGTGAGAAAAAGAATCTTTTAGTGAGCTTATATTAGTTAATGTAATTTAATATATCACATATATTATTATATATTAAATTATCGAATCAACACTTGATCCGACAATCCGGCTATATCGCATATAACCGACTAATATATCATTCACCGATTCATCGAATCAACACTTGATCCGATGACCCGGCTGATATCAAATATCACGAGAATATAATACGGTATCTCATATCGCATTATCCTCGGTCCGGCACATATCACATATGTGCCCCTACTCTGTTTTGCCTGAGTCAAGAAACCTCTGTGTAGGACTCTAAAGAATCGTCAATACGCCGGCAGTAGGTGATGATCATATCAAACACCCACAAGCTGCAAGCGGTCAGCTAAACGTAACAGCCATCCAGGTATTGAGCGATCAGAAGATCAATAAGCAAGCATGTACATTCTCCTGCGAATCCAATCAGTAACACTCCCGTATAGTCCGGTCTCGTCGTCTGATATATCGCATATCTCTCCTAGGGGTGGTAAACGTCAGACCCCAGTAGCTTGATAAGTAGTGTCGATATGAGGTCTATAACAGTTCGAGAAACTACTGATAATACTTACCAGTAAATCTCAGCAATCCTGGCCAGGGATTTCCAGTTATATCCATTCGAACACAGCGCAAGATCAACTCCCTATACCGGGAGAGACGAATCCCCTCCTATCGTTCATTGCCTCCATGTGATTCGGGACTGTACCCAAAAGCCACCTTTTTGCATGCCCTCTTGGACGTGGTATGATGGAAATCAAAGCATAGTGGGAATCACACAAGACTCTCTGACGATCTCGGGTCAACAGACTACTCTGAACCAGTGTCACTGGAGAACTGCCATCTGACGTGAGCTATAATACCATCTGGGAGTTCTCGGTTAGTCCGTCTAGTGTACCCAGTCTCTACTGAGCACCCGTACACCATCCTTGATGTCAAACACTAATTGATATGGGATCATCCATCGCCCATCATATGGGTCAAGATGCGTATACACTAGTCTACTCTGGTGTATCAATGCCCTGTCTCGATACAACTTCGACTAGGAACAGTTATAGGATGTACTCGTCGCCTACCGTGGCCCCACTAGTATGATCTCATCATAGTCCCAGTAGTCGAGTACATATCCTAAGGGCTTTATCAACATGTAACATAGAGACAATCAGAGTACATGTTAAGATAAAGAGCAACCAGATAGCGTACTATCATGTCGAGCAAGAAAGTCCTCCCTATATATGTCTAAGCATCCACTACAATATACATCGTATGTACAGTAATGGCCTCTAGGGCATACATATAACTAACAATCTCCCAATTGCACTAGGGCCATCTGTTGTGGTATCGCATATCCAACAATTAGCTGTGGTTGAAGTATCTCACACTCAACCTTCCCATAAAAGTCTCTACTGGGAAAAAGGCCTTTGTCAGTGGATCCGCGCTATTGTCCTTTGTGTCTACTCTCCTAACCTCGATCTCCCTGGAGATCAACCATCTCCATGATCAGATGATACTGCCTAAGAATTATATCTGGATTTCTTATGGGACGGGGGTTCCTTGGCATAAGCCACAACTCCATTGTCACACAATGGTAGGAACAAATTTCATCTCATGAACTTTTATCTATATCCAGACCGCCTCTTTGGTAGCATCCTTGGTAACGATGTATCTTGCCTTTAATTGTCTAGTAAGTCATGGTATCTAGCTTGGAACTCTTCCAACATACCGTCCCTCCACTGAGGGTAAAGACAGTGCCTGCGACTGACATTCAGTCATCCTTATCACCCTGGAACTTTTCCAGTGATTCTCTCCAGGATCGATTGATACCATCTCACTACAACTAGTGAGAATCCTAACATCCAATTAGATCTATCTCATAGATCCAAAACCCAGGATTTAGGAGGTATCACTTTGATCCTATATGGAGAATCCTTGTGATAAGCAGAGATTAACCGAGCGTAGCATAGGAAACTCCTTCCCTATATAGAGTATGTCATCCACGTACTCTACGAGGATCACCACCATACTCCCTACTACCTTTTTGTGTATATAAGGTTCTTCTACCATTTTGATGGAGTCAAACTCTTTGACTACCACATCAAAACTGATGTTCCAACTCCGCAATGCCTGCTTTATCCTATAAAGCATCTTGCACACGTTTCCGCTGCTCCCACTGTCTACGAAGCCCTCTGGATGTGTACTTATAGACGCTCTCTTCTAAAACATCATTTAGAAAAGTAGTCATGACACCCAACCACCAGATATCGTAGTCATGGTATGTAGCAGTGGCAAGTAAGATCTGGATAGACTTAAGCATAGCTTTGAAAGTCTCAACTTTTCCATGCACACCAAGTAATCTTCTCAAGATATACTTGCTCCTGATGGGGATTTAACCCTTCAGATAAAGAAACCAAAGTCCATACTTTGTTGGTGTATAAGGATTCCATCTCAGATCGCTAAGCATCCATCCATTCCTACAGAGTCCCACTCCTGATGGCCAGCTCGAAACTAGTTGGGTCATCATCTCATGATTCAATCCTCGCTCCCACTGTCATAGAGAAACCGAAGTATCTCTCAGGTGGGTGAGGAACCCTACTAGATCGGCGGAGAGGCTAAGGTTCGTTGGAATCTATTGAATCCTTCGGGTTTACCAAATCATCAGCTGCAGTTTGTATAGCTGGAACCTTTCCAGTTCTACAGAACAGACCTTGCCTCGAGCTTTGTCCGGATTTTGCTTTTAGACATAGGCCGGATAACCCCAAATCTTAATATCCTTAAGAGATGGGCTCTTCCTATAACATATCATATATGGAGTGGTAGGCTTCTAATTTGATTGAAACCCTATTCAATAGGTATGCTGCTTCACAAGTGCATAATTCCCAAAAGGAAATAGGAAACTCAGTAGTACTCATCATAGAGCGCACCATATCAAATAGGGTGTGATTGCTCTGCCCTGATACACCGTGGTAATGTGGTGTATACGCAGGAGTAATGCTGAGAGAGAATCTCGTTCTCCTTTAGAATAGTCCAGGAATTCCGTGCTCTAGTATTCTCCTCCTTGATCACATCAAAGGACATAATACTTATACCCGGTTTTTGGTTCTCTATTTCTAACTTATATTCATTAAATTTCTCAAAAGTTCCAGACTTGTGTTTCAACTGGAACATATGTCCGGATCTTGAGAGATAATTAGTGAATGTAATGAAGTACAAAGAACCGGTCTTAGCATGTGTAGACAGGGGACTTTCATACATCAACATGTATTAATCCCAAGAGTTCACTAACTCTTTCTCTGTTTCCAATAAACGGAGCTGTGGTCATCTTATCTCTGTGACATGGCCGGCAAGTTTCACAAGATGTTAATTCAAATTTATTTAAATATGCATCTATATGTAACTTCAGCTAGTCGGGTCGCATTGATATGACCTAGTCTACAATGCCTCAAGAAGAATTTGTTCATTTCTGAACTCTTCCTCTTGTGTGTGTTCTATACGTTAAGAACTGTGGTTTGATTTAGAACGTCTATGCTTTTAGTTAACGTGCCTGAACCGATCAACTCTTGATATAGGAAATGTTCAAAACATTATCCAACAATACAAAATTATATCCTTCTTTACTAATAAAGAGACTGATATGATGTTGTACATCAGGTTCGGTATCTAATAACATTCGTTCAGAATCAATGTATTTATTAATACAGAGTGATAGTTACCAACAGACTTGGCTGCAACATTTGCACCGTTTCTATCTCATGAAACTTATCACCCGTTCTCAGTTCCCTACCTATCTGTAGCCCATGTAACAAAATACATTTACGGGATCCTGATCCGGTATCTCATACCCAGGACGTAAAGGATACTGAGAAACAGTTCTGTGTAATGAACACACCCGAAGAAGATGCATCAACATGTACTTTCTTCGTTTGGGCGTCACGGGAATTCTGGTAATCCCCTATTTCCTGCTCTGTCTTATAACAATTATAAGTTGGAGCGGGACCAACGTTCCTTAGCGCAGTATAACAAGCGGGTTCGGTCAATACATCCGTATTATTATCTTGATTAAGGCGTGACATAGTCGTAACTAGGAGAGAGAGAAGAAAACACTCAGCATGCGTTTTTACAAGATTAGATTGGTTACCAATTTATCTAATCAGGATGTCTCCCACTGTTTTAGTCAAATCTTCCTTCAAACCCTAAAAGGAAAGACTAGCCGGGATTAATTACACTCTACAAGTTCGCCAATCTTTCAGCCAGGCCAGTGCCGGTACTTTGAGGGAGGTTCCCCGTGCTTTCGCACGGACCTAATTAAAATAAACCTCGTTTTCCCAGGGGCGTAACCCCGTTAACACCTTTCTAGACACCTACTTGATCGGCTAATTGTAATGTGTAAAACTCTCCCAGGAGTAACTCTTACTCGCAGCGGGTATCGGGATCCAACTATCTCATAGAAGATATGCAATCTCATTGCAAATTTCAACACTTGAAATTCCCAATAATATTTTGCCCCGAGCGATCTATGACCTTGACAAGGTCAACAAACCATAGACCGCAAGTCAAGTTCAACCCGTCATTTCCTGATATGAATTAAACCCACCCGCACGACCCTTGACAAGGTCAACAAAGTCGCACGACTACCCTAATCCAATCGCATCATATGCTTATACAGATAAGCAGTAATCAGCTACCGCACACTACGCCTTGACAAGGTCAACAAACGCAGCACGAATACTAACTATTACTTATCTGAAATGACAGAGGGCTACGACAGGTTTTTAAGAAAACCCTTTGCGTAATGGACTTGATATTGTTGTAGAATCGAGTGATTTTAAATGGAGTGTTTTTGAGATTTTTCTAGTTTCGCTAAAGAGGTCACTCCCGGTGAAGGGATCGTCGGCTCATTCCTCATCCAATAAGGTGCAGGATATTTCACAAATATCACTATGCAAAGCAAAAACTAAAGAAACAATCAAAAGACAAATCGAGTTCGTAGCATCTGCTAGTTTCGCTAAAGAGGTCACTCCCGGTGAAGGGATCTCGGCTCTTTCCTTATCGAATAAGGTGCTGCATGTTCTACAAGGAACACCGCTATGCAAAGCAAAAACTAGAGCTACGAGTTTTTAAACAAGTTTCCACAACATCTTTAGGTTTCTTTTATTTCATTAATCTCATTAATGAAGTCCCTTTTTATTATGCTTCACAAGCATCTCATTTGAAACGAAATCTGCAATATAACATATATCTCATATATATAATATAAACATTCGTCTCAGGCAGTAATATGATCTCATCACAGAACATTGCAGCAGAAGAAACATATATGAAATATTGGATATACTAGGACGTCCGTGTTTTAATACGAGCCTGTATAAAACACGGATTCCACGGTCGCGATGAATTGCCAAACCCACATCCCTAGACCCCTATGAGAGCGGCAAGAAACACTGCCAATTCTAGGGTTAGGAGACCCGGTCTCGACTCCTCAAGATGGTCCCCCCTGGACCCTAGAACCCGGTTACTTGTGCTCCCCGCCTTAGGTCTACCTAATGCGGAAAAGTAAATAATATACATTGGTGACATCATCCTCAGCCCGGAAGTGCCCCAATAAAAGAATACTACATACAAATGAATTTTACATGAACGAAAAAGAAAAACTCCCATCTCACATAAAACCCCCGGCTATTCAAAATGCGACGATCCAATATAACATATCACAGCAACACATAATATCTCATATCATCAACGTAAGCAAGTATGCGTATCCCAATTGTCGTTGATGTATAGCAACGAAGCCGGCGATACACCACATACTACGCTTACGGTCACAGAAAAGAAAGTGTAAAACTACAACAGTTGGAATTCGCAAGCTCCTTAGAATCGCATGCCTAACTAAATTAATTCCTTAGACATCGCATGCCTAACAATTATAAACCCCGCATTTTAGTCTCATTATCGAAAACTCTTTTCAATATCAAGTCGGGCAATTCAACAAGATTCCCGACATCCTGATCGAAAGCTCGTCGCAAACTTTAGTAGACGGCCGCACCCCCGGATGCCGTCGACGAAGTGCACTAAGGAGGAACACCGCTGCCGCGAGCACCCGAACGGATGCTTTTAGCGACGGGGTTCTCCTACAGTCACTTGGTCGGGGCTATGGGGCGTGGCTATCTATTAAGTTTACCCGGCGAGTATCCGCGTACGCTACGTGATTGCGACGGACTTTTGATCACATCAAAATTCCGTGGCAACCGATCATTTGAGACTGAACTGCTAGATTTATAACATTCAAATTAGTTATCTCATAACTATATGTGGATTTCAAATATTGTATCACATTCCAGATAAATAGACAGTGTTAAACTTTCCGATCGAATAAGCAAACACCCATGTTTTCCCAAATAGCTCAACACTTGAGCGGAGTTCAAAAAATATCCATCACATGCCACAGTACCAATGGTCTAGCCGTAGAAGGGTCAAGCCAACGCCTCACATGTGGCAACGCCGTACTGCCCCAAACCTTAAGGTTCAGAGGCAGTTCAGACGGTCACATAATCGAGTTAAGGTTTGTGTTCTTCTAGAGGGTCCACCGTGTTACTTACATGATTTTCCGGAAGTTTCAAACTCAAGAAAATATCCAACTTTTGAAAAAATTTCCGAGAGGGCAAAAAGTGAGTTATTGATATCCGTTCGAACTTTTTAACAGTTTCTAAAATTATCCGGAAAAACAATAAAAGAAATTAAATTATCCGATCGAATCAACGAGTCCCCAATACAACCCAGGAAACTCAACACTTGAGTAAGAATTAAAAATTCCCAGAAGAATCAGTAATTAAATAGGGATATTACTGTGCAAAACCCACACCATAGTTCCACTGTTCCGCTACGGAACCGCCGCGGATGGCATGCTCCTGCCGCGGTTCCGCGGCGGTTTGAATGAATTAGGGTGTCGTGTTCTACAGATATCCTTAGAATTCCCTGCTGATTTTTTTGAGTATTTTTAATATGAAAAAATCAACAGTTTTGAAAAATTTCCAGAAACTAGGGTATATCGGGTATTCGGAGTTCGATCGGACTTTAAACTTCACCTAGACTTCGCCTAAAACTCTAGCTTGGCTCTGATACCACTGTAGGGATGCTAGGAACACGCACAAGGGTCTGCGAGGCATCAACCATGCCCGATTAAAAATTTAGCCGTGCCGAACAACCCTAACCAAAATCTTTAAACTAGAGATTAGGCGAAACAAAACATGTTAAACACTTTAACACTAAGTGAGAGGGATTACAACCTTTGTAGATCCGGTCCTTCACTTCTTAAGCTCCGTGTTAAGGTCCTTTTGCTGCGATCATCGTGCATCCGGACTCTAGAGAGGCTCCACGAAGAGAAAGATGCAAGCTTGCTTCCGATCTTCGATAACAAAGATGATCTACCTTGAAGTTTCATTAACACAAGCTCTCACTCACAAAATGAAGTGAACACCCTCATCTTAATGGCAAGGGTAGATGAGGATGATGAAGTAGGATTTTTGCTCTCATTTATTTTCATTATCTCACTCATAAACATCACAAATGAAAAAGCTAGATAGCTTTTTCATCAAAGGAAGAAGAAGAAGCATGAATCCTTTTGTGATGAATAATGAAAGTTATGATAAGGTTAGAAATGCAGCCATGGTCAATCTAACTCTTTTAGAGATTTAACTAAGGTCATAGGGTTGGGTAGGGTTAAATAAATATCTTGAAAAAATATCTATACAAATATCTATGCACAAAACAAAACAAAACCTTCTATAAGGTTCTAGAAATGATTAACCCAAATCAAACCCTAACCATGTTTAATCTCCACTAAACATGTTGCATTAATAACCATATCATGTTACAATATTATATATCACATATATAATATTTATTGTTACAAAATAAAATAATACAATTAACATATATCGCATATATATCAATGTATTACCCGAGTGAGAAAAAGAATCTTTTAGTGAGCTTATATTAGTTAATGTAATTTAATATATCACATATATTATTATACATTAAATTATCGAATCAACACTTGATCCGACAATCCGGCTATATCGCATATAACCGACTAATATATCATTTACCGATTCATCGAATCAACACTTGATCCGATGACCCGGTTGATATCAAATATCACGAGAATATAATACAGTATCTCATATCGCATTATCCTCGGTCCTGCACATATCACATATGTGCCCCTACTCCGTTTTGCCTGAGTCAAGAAACCTCTGTATAGGGCTCTAAAGAATCGTCAATACGCCGGCAGTAGGTGATGATCATATCAAACACCCACAAGCTGCAAGCGGTCAGCTAAACGTAACAGCCACCCAGGTATTGAGCGATCAGAAGATCAACAAGTAAGCCTGTACATTTTCCTGCGAATCCAATCAGTGACACTCCCGTACAGTCCGGTCTCTTCGTCTGATATGTCGCATATCTCGCCTAGGGATGGTAAACGTCAGACCCCAGTAGCTTGATAAGTCGTGTCGATATGAGGTCTATAACTGTTTAAGAAACTACTGATAACACTTACCAGTAAATCTCAGCAACCCTGGCCAGGGATTTCCAGTTATAGCCAATCGAACACAGTGCAACATCAACTCCCTATACCGGGAGAGACGAATCCCCTCCTATCTCTCTTTTCCTCCATGTGATTCGGGACTGTACCCAAAAGCCACTTTTTGCACGCCCTCTTGGACACGGTATGATGGAAATCAAAGCACAGTGGGAATCACACAAGACTGTCTGACGATCTCGGGTCAACAGACTACTCTGTACCAGTGTCACCGGAGAACTGGCATCTGACGTGAGGTATAATACCATCTGGGAGTTCTCGGCGAGTCCGTCCAGTGTACCCAGTCTCTACTAAGCACCCGTACACCATCCTTGATGTCAAACACCGATGGATATGGGATCATCCATCGCCCATCATATGGGTCAAGATGCGTATACGCTAGTTTACTCTGGTGTATCGATGCCCGGTCTCGATACACCCTCGACTAGGAACAGTTATAGGATGTACTCATCGACTACCGTGGCCCCACTAGTATGATCTCATCATAGTCCCTATAGTCGAGTACATATCCTAAGGGCTTTATCAACATGTAACATAGAGACAATCAGAGTACATGTTAAGATAAAGAGCAACCAGATAGCGTACTATCATGTCGAGCAAGAAAGTCCTCCCTATATATATCCAAGCATCCACTACAATATACATCGTATGTACAGTAATGGCCTCTAGGGCATACGTATAACTAACAGTTTTGACTACTTGACTTTGTTTGACCATTTGACTTGGCTTGACCACTTGACTTGGTTTGGCTATTTGACTTAGATATTTTTGTGAGATATTTTATGCCCTAGATATTTTGATGAGATATTTTTCATGCCATGCTTGTAGTCAAGTCAAGGTAGCCATCTCACATTATCTTTATCATTATCAAAAATCATTTCTTTTTCCTCAAGCTAGCTCTCTTTTTCTTCCTCACATCAAAACCCTAAAAGCTCTCATGTGTTGAGAATCCTAGGGTTTCAAGAGACAAATAAATCCATATTCATACTCTACATCACCTAGGCCATCAAGTTTAGCAAGCTCGTTGCCCTAGTTACCTCGGTTTTGAGGTGGAGCTCGGACGATAGACTCTCGGGTGGATCGTTTTTGACTCGAGGAGGCCGTCGAAGAAGTTACGATCTGGATTAATCCTTGGAGCCTACGAAGATGAGGAGGACAGCGATGAAGACCCGAAGGACATGTATCGTGAGGTCTAACTTCGTATCCGAGCAGTTAAACCTCAAGTAGTTTGCTAGCTAGGGCTTATGGACGATACTTGGTTCTAGTCAGTGTTGCGAAGCTCGTAAAAATCATTTTTTGCAAATTCCGCCTCCCCGCCAACACGTGGGGTGCGTGACATCGACTAACAGTGGTATCGGAGCCTCTTGTAAACCTTAAATAGCCTGTAGCGATGTTAGAATTCCGCTGTTATTCGCGCAAAAATTGTCGACAAAAATAGTTTTTAAAAGTGAGGTTTTGAGTTGTTTGCACACCCCGCGGGCTCACGATCTGTACCGAGAAGATACAGGGTGAAGCGTGTGCACCCCGGGGACACCTCTGGGGGGACCAATAGCCGGGACCACCCCTCAAGACCACCACTTGGTGACCCGAGAGCACCAGGAATTGGTTCTCTCGGGTCTGCCTCCCTTTGGGGGCCACCTCGTTGTGGCCCCCAGGGGTGGGTACCCCCTCGAGTCCCCCCATTCGACAGTAATTCATGTGTCTTTGCCTCCGCGAAAATTCGGGTGGGTTTCGAGTTCGTTTTGACTCCCGTATTGGCTCAAAACTATCGGTTTTGGAACTTTAGTTCACTGGATTATCAAGTCTTAGAAAATTGTTTAAGTTTGCAAATTGCGTGCGGAATTATAATGTCGTCGTTACTTTACAAGATTTGTGTTGTATATATGTGTTTGGAAACGTCGAGTAATTGCTATACGTTGATTAGTCGGGGTTGCACATATCTGTGATGCTGTTGTGATGGTTTGTGTATATGAACTTGTTGGATCGTCGTGGATGAATAGCCGGTGATGTGAGATGAGGGTTTTCATTCTTCCATTCAATGTAAAATTTATAAAGTGATGTAATATTATTTTTGCGGGGCACATCCGGGTTAAGCTTGTAGCCACCGTTGTATTATTGTGTAAATTGATGTAAAATTTGTAAAGTGATGTAAAATTTGTAAAGTGATGTAATATTGTTTTTGCTCCTAGGATAGACCCAAGGTGGGGTGCACAAACTACCGGGTACTTTGAAGTGCCGAGTGGCCTACTCACTTTGTTGAGGGAGGTTGCTTCACTTCGGGTATTTGGTGGGTAGTTTGCCGCTCCTGTAGGGGTCTAGGTTGGGGTTTGGTTATTAATCATGACCGTAGAATCTGTCTTTCATTACAGACTCAAACGAAATGCGGAATTTCTAGTATATCCAATGTGTTCATCTGTGATCTGGAATGCCTATCATTGCGTCTGACGAATGGATATTATTATATATTTATTGTATAATAGACATTGCTTATGTTTTGCATCTGCGCTAGTCCAGCCCCCGCTATGTCGTTAGTAACGGGTGATGACGGACCCCGTGGCGAATGCGGATGGCATAAGCGTACGTTGTATTTTCGTTGTTTTCTGCAATGGTAGGTTAATTGATGGGACCACATTAAATTAATGCAAAGCAAACAAACCAAAGCTGAATCGTTGGAATAAATTTTAAAACCACTCGGTTATTTTAAAACAGCAGACTTTTAAATGCGGAGCTTAAACCACTCCTTTTAAAAGCTACCAGGTTCCTTCGATTATATCAAGTTCACTATGTTCACGATTTCGCCAAAACCATTCATAGCCCTCCGTCATTTCATATAAATATTCAATAGTAATCAAGCTATGTTTGTTGGCCTTAGTCAAGGCATAGTGATTGGTAGCTGCTGGGTATTCATATGTTGCATAGATAGATGAGTTGGTTTGGAACAGTCATGCTACTTTGTTGGCCTTAGTCAAGGGTATGTATGGGTGGGTTCAAATTAACCTGGACAATGACGGGTAGAACTTGACATGTGACTTATGATTTGTTGGTTTTAGTCAAGGTCATAAGAGCATGGGGCAAAAATCCATATCGGGAGTTTCTATGGAAATTGAAACTTGCTAGTGTTGCATACCATTTGGAGTATACCATTTGGAGTATACCATTTGGAGTATGATAATATTGGTAGGATTCCTTCAGCATTATCACACAATGATGTTTGGATCCCAATCCTACTGTGAGTATATGCTACTCCTCGGGAGATTTTTCACTTAACGATCAATGCTATAAACCAAGTAGGTATCTAGAACAGTGTTAGCGGGGCTACGCCTCAGGGGAAAAGAAGTTATTTAGTTAAGGAACTTTCTTGAAAGCATCGTAAAACCTCCCTCGAAGTACCGACACTAGCTTGGCTGAACGGTTAAGCAAGAATTGTATGGTGAGATTAATCCTGACTAATTCTTCTTTTATGGTTTGAGGAAGGATTTGAGGAACAGTGGGAGCCATCATGTTTATATAAATTAAAAACCAATCTAAACTTTCAAGAGTATCAAGCTAAGTGTTTTCTTCTCTCTCTCTTAATTGCAGCGACCCAGTGACATCTAGATAATAAAATGACTGAATCTGACTATAATGAATGGCAAAGGTCTGTCCAGATATCCATTACCCATGACAAGCTGGGACACCTCTTTACTACTCAAACCCCCGCCGCCTCAGGTCCAGTTTCCACCGTCGTGGATATTGATATCCATAAGACATCAGAAAAGGACAGTGCGAATGCCAAGTGCGTCGTGTTGGCCTCAACAGATGGTGTAAACCGGAGGCAGCACGAGAAGATGGACTTATCTTCCATCTTCCACTATAACAAAGATTTATATGGAGAGCAATCTCGTATCGCAAGATATGAGACCTCGAAGAAATTGCTTCAAGCGAGGTTGGCTGTCGGGTCATCTGTAGGGGACAACGTCCTTACGATGACTAGCTATATTGATAAGCTCACGGACCTGGAGACCATATTGGAGAACGAGTCACATACTGACTTGATTCTACAGTCCCTACCTCCTACTCATGCCCAGGGGAAGAAAGTTATACTTCCAGTTGAGGGCGCCCTGAAGGAAACAAGGGAGACACCCGCTCTGCTTATTGGGGAATCTTCCTCTTCTGGATCTAAGGAGGATGCCAAGGGTGAGAATAAGAAGACCTCTACAAAGCTGATATGCGGTGTCAGTAAGGTAGAAGGACAAGGAAGGGCAAGAGTTTCGGGACTAACAGTAGGGAAGGAGGGATTTTACTATTGTTGCGGGAAAGGACATTGGCAGAGGGATTGCAGGGCTTGTAAAGCCAATAGCCAGGATTCGAAGCAAGTTGTGGCTTCCACTTCGAGTGTGTTTGTAATTGAAAATTGTCTGTCAATTAACTCTACTTCCTGGGTACTAGATACCGGATCAGGATCTCATATCTGTAATTCATTACAGGCTTTGAGAAAACATAGAGTTATCAGGGTAGGTGATATGACTCTCACGGTGGCTAACGGAATGAGCGTGGACGCTGAATCCGTAGGGGAATATCACCTAGGATTGACGAGTGGGCAGATATCGATTCTAGGTAACAGTTTGTATGTACCTAGTCTAGCTTGTAATATCATATCTGTATCCTTACTTTCTAAGGAAAGATATGATTTTACATTTGCAAGCGATGTGGTCCATATCCACCTAAATCAAACTCTGATTGGGTCAGGTACATTAGATAACGGAATATACGTATTAAATCAAGCTCGGGTTTTCAGTGTCCAGAACACACTTAAAAGAAATGCTCCGGAAACAAATCAGGCTTTCTTATGGCATTGTAGACTGGGTCACATCAATGAAACACGGTTGATGAAGTTACATAGAGAGGGATATTTGGATCTGTTCGAATATCAGTCTTATGCAACTTGTCCTTGTCTCATGGGAAAGATGACAAAGACTCCGTTCACTGGACACGAAGTAAGAGCGAGTGAGCTCTTGGGACTCATACACAGCAATGTATGCGGTCCAATGTCTACACATGGACAAAGTGGTTATTCCTATTTCATTACTTTTACGGATGATTTCTCTAGGTATGGACATGTCTTCTTGATGAAGCATAAATCCGAGGCCTTTGAGAGATTCCGGGAATACAAGAATGAAGTGGAAAAACAAACAGGCAAAAGTATCAAGACACTGAGATCTGATCGAGGTGGTGAATACTTAAATGCCGAGTTCCTGGACTACTTAAAAGTGTTAGTTATATGTATGCCCTAGAGGCCATTACTATATATAGGATGTATATTGTAGTGGATGCTTGGACATATATAGGGAGAACTTTCTTGCTCGACATGATAGTATGCTATCTGGTTGCTCTTTACCTTAACGTGTACACTGATTGTCTCTCTGTTACATGTTGGTAAAGCCTTTAGGATGTGTACTTGACTACCTGGACTATGATGCGGATCATACTAGTGGGGACATGGTAGTCCATAAGTACATCCTTCAAGGTCCCTAGTCGTGGGTGTATCGAGACGGGGCATCGATATACCAGAGTAGACTAGCATATACCTTCTCGATCCCTACAGATGGGCGATGGATGATCACATATCCATTGGTGTTTGACATCAGAGATGATATACGGGTGCTCAGTGGAGACTGGGTACACTAGACGGACTCGCTGAGAACTGCCAGATGGTATTATACCTTACGTCAGATGGCAGTTCTCTGGTGACACTGGTACAGGTTAGTTTGTAGACCCGAGATCGTCATAGAGTCTTGTGTGATTCCCACTGTGCTTTGATTTCCACCTTACCACGTCCAAGAGGGCGTGCAAAACGGTGGTTTTTGGGTACAGTCCTGAATCACATGGAGGCAATGAGCGATAGGAGGGGATTCGTCTCTCCCGGTATAGGGAGTTGATGTTGCGCTATGTTCGATTGGCTATAACCAGAAATCCCTGGCCAGGGTTGCTGAGATTTACTGGTAAGTGTTACCAGTAGTTTCTCGAACTGTTATAGACCTCATATCGACACGACTTATCGAGCTACTGGGGTCTGACGTTTACCACCCCTAGGCAAGATATGCGACATATCAGACGACGAGACCGGACTGTACGGTAAGTGTTACTGGTTAGATTCATAGGAGTGTGAGCGGGCTTGCTCGTCGATCTTCTGATCGCTCAATACCCGGGTGGCCGTAACGTTTAGCAGACCACTTGCGGCTTGTGGGTGCTTAATATGATCATCATCTGCTGCCGGCGTATTGACGAGTCTTTAGAGTCCTACACAGAGGTTTCCTGGCTCAAGCGAAACGAAATAGGAGCGCATATGAGATATGTGCGGGACCGAGAATAATGCCAGTATGTGATACTGTATTCGATTCTCGCGATTTGTGACATTGATCGGTTATATGCGACATAGCCGGGTTATCGGATCAAGTGTTGATTCGATAAATTGTTACTATTGATATTAGTCGGTTATATGCAGTATGACCGGATTATTAAATCATGTGTTGATTTAATGATTTAATGTATAATTATATATTTGATATATTACTTTACATTAACTAGTATTGGTTCACTTAAGATTATTTTCTCACTTGAATGTGCACATTGTATATGTGATATATTTTTTGTGCACTTGATTGTATCATGTTTGATGATACATGCAAACTTGGGTGTGTATGCTTTAAACCATGGTTTAGGTTAATGGTTAAAGTTTATATATAATTTATTTATTCATTTATTTATTCATTATGGTTGAAATAAAATGGTGGCTTTCTTGTTTTATTCATGAAGCTTCATGAAGCTTTGAAAGTCTTTGCCATTTTTGTTTTATCCTTAACCCAACCATCAAACTAAACCCTAGTTTATTCTCTACACTTAACCAAGGTTGCATTATGATAAGAATGAATAGGATTTTCTTTTTAACTTAATCCTTTTTATTCTTTCATCTTCATCATCTTCATCAAGCTTCAAAAAGCTTGCTAGCTTCAATGTTGAAATGAGAAAAAGAGTGAGAAATCCAATTCTAAAGTGAACCCACTTCCTATTTCTTCATCCTCTACCACTTGCCAAGTAGTATAGGGTGTTTTCTTCACATGTTTCATGGCTTGGTGAAGTTGGAGCTTGATCTTGTGTTGCCTCGACGTAGATCATCTTCGGCATCAAAGTCGACGACCTAGCCCGATCATTTCTTCGACGAAACCATTACTAGAGTCTGGGATCCGATGATCGCAGCGGAGGGACGTCAACGCGGAGCTATGGAGGTGGAGGACCGGACCTACAAAGGTTGTATTTCCGTTCACTTAGCACTAAAGTAGTTTAGTAGCATTTCGTTTTGCCTAATCTCTAGTCAACGATCGCATTAGGGTTTCTCGGCACCGGAAATTTTTGAATTTGGCATGGTTGATACATTGTGAGACCTTATTAGTGTGCCTAGGAACCCTACAGTGGTATCAGAGCCTAGCTAGAGTTTTAGACGAAGTGTAGACGATGTTAGAAACCCGATCGAACCCGAAACCCTAATCCGAGACCACTCTCTGTACATTTTCTGAAAATGTGGATTTTTCCAAATTAAAAATAGCCAAAAAATTCAGCAGGGTTTTATATGAATTACTGTGAAATTCGGGGGTATAAATCCATTAAACCGCCGCGGAACCGCGGCCGTAATCTAGGTTGGGCGGCGGTTCCGCGGCAATTCAGTGGCCTCTTTCACTTCTGTTTGCACAGTAATCTCAATTTAAAGTTGCTGTATTTATTGGGAATTTTTAATCTATACTCCACAGTTGGGTTTTCTGGGATGTATCGGGGACTCGATGATTCGATCGGATCATTTAAGTTTGTCTATGTGTTTTTCCGGATAATTTTAGAATATGTTAAAAGGTTCGACCGGATATAAATACCCAATTTTTCCCCTGCCGGGAAATTTCCAACTGTTGGATTTTTCCGTAGTTTGAGAACGTTCTTAGTAGTGCAAGTAACGCGATGGTCCCTCTAGAAGACAACAAACCTTAACTCGATTATATGACCGTCTTGAACTGCCCTTTGAACCTTAGGGTTTGGGGCAGTACGGCGTGCCATATGTGAGGCGTTGGCTTGACCCTTCTACGGCTCGACCATTGGTACTGAGGCATGAACTGGATGTTTTTAAACTTGTTTCATGTGTTGAGCTGTTTCGGGAAACCTTGGGTGTTCGAATGTTCGATCAGAAAGTTTAACATTTTCTATTTATCTGGAATGGGATACAATACTTGGAATCCACAAGGAGTTATGAGATAACTGATATGAATGTTATAAACATAGCACTTTAGTCTCGCTTGATCGGTTGCCACGGATTTTTGATGCGATCAAAAGTCCGTCGCAATCGCGTAGCGTACGCAGATACTCGCCGGATAAACTTAATAGACAGCTACACCCCATAGCCCCGACCAAGTGACTGTAGGAGAACCCCGTCGCCGAAAGCATCCATTCGGGTGCTCGCGGCAGCGGTGTTCCGCCTTAGTGCACTTCGTCAACGGTATCGGGGGTGCGGCCGTCTACTAAAATTTGCGACGATTATTCGATCAGTTTTTCGGGAATCTTGTTGAATTTCCCGACTTGATATTGAAAAGTGTTTTCGATAATGAGACTAAAATGCGGGGTTTATAATTGTTAGGCATGCGATGTCTAAGTAATTCATTTGATTAGGCATGCGATGTCTAAAGAGTTTGCGGGTTCCAACTGTTGTAGTTTTACACTTTCTTTTCTGCGACCGTAAGTGTAATATGTGATATCGCCGGTTTCGTTGCTATATGTCAACGACAATTGGGATACGCATGTTTACTTATGTTGATGACATGTGATGTTATGTGTTGCTGGATATGTTATATTGGATCGTCTTGTTTGAATAGCCGGGGGGGTTTATGTGAGATAAGTGTTTTTCATTTTCATTCATATAAAAAACTTGTACGTAATATTCTTTTATTGGGGCACTTCCAGGTTGCGGAAGATGTCACCATTTGTATATTATTTACTTTTCCGCATTAGGATAGACCCAAGGAGGAGGGCACAAGTAACCGGGTTCTAGGGTCCAGAGGGAGACCAACTCGAGGAGTCGAGTCCGGGTCTCCTAACTCTAGAATTGGTAGGGTTGCTTGCCGCTCTCGTAGGGGTCTTGGGGTGTGGGTTTGGCTATTCATCACGACCGTGGAATCCGTGTTTTATACTGGCTCGTATTAAAAACACGGACCTCCCAGTATATCCAATGTTTCATATATTTCTTCTGCTGCTATATCTGTGATGTGATCATTTGATATGTTCTCTGATAAATACTATATATAGTATATATGATATATTATATAGGCGTTACTTATGTTTTACACCTACGCTAGCCCTGCCCCGCTCTGCTGTTAGTTACCTAACCTAACGGTGCATGAGGGGACATTGAGGCGAATGCGGATGGCATAAGTGTACGTCGTATTTATCTGTGATGTTTATGTAATTTAAATAATGGGACTTCATTAATGTGATTGATGAAACAAAAGAAACCTAAGATGTTGTGGAATCGAATTTCAAAATTAAAAACAGGTAGCTACAGTTCTTGCTTTGCATCGCAGTGTTCCTTGTAGAACATCCTTCTCCTTATTCGATAAGGAAAGGGCCGAGATCTCATCACCGGGAGTGACCCCTTTAGCAATAACTGGCAGATGCTACAACCCTCGGTTTGTCTTTTGATTGCTTCTATAGTTTCTGCTTTGCACAGTGATATATATGATATATCCCGCACCTCATTCGACGAGGAAAGGGCCGACGATCCCTTCACCAGGAGTGACCCCTTAAGCAAAACTAAAAAAGCCTAAAAAACACTCCATTTTAAAATCATTTGATTCTACAACGATATCAAGTTCATTACGCAATAGGTTTTCAGAAAAACCTGTCGTAGCCCTCCGTCATTTCAGATAAGTACTAGTTAATATTCGTGCTGCGGTAGTTTGGCATTCGTCAAGGCGTAGTGTACGGTAGCTAACTAGTATTTATCTGCTTATGCATATGATGCAGATTGGATTAGGGTATTCGTACAGCGTTGTTTGGCATTCGTTAATGGTCGTGCGGGTGGGTTTAATTCAATCAAGAAATGTACGGGTTGAACTTGACTAGTGGACTATGGGTTGTTTGGCATTCGTCAAGGTCATAGAACACTAGGGACAAAATATTATCGGGAATTTCAAGTGTTGAAATTTGCAATAAGATTGCATACCTTCTATGAGATAGTTGGATCCCGATACCCACTGCGAGTAAGAGTTACTCCTGGGAGAATTTTACACATTACAATTAGCCGATCAAGTTGGTGTCTAGAAAGGTGTCAATAGGGTTACGCCTCTGGGAAAACGAGGTTTACATTAATTAGGTTCGTGCAAAAGCACGGGGGACCTCCCTCAAAGTACCGACACTGGCCTGGCTGAAAGATTGGCGAACTTGTAGCGTGTAATTAATCCCGGCTAGTCTTTCCTTTTAGGGTTTGAAGGAAGATTTGATAAAAACAGTGGGAGCCATCCTGATTAGATAAAATAATAACCAATCTATTCTTGCAAGAGCGCACGCTGAGTGTTTTCTTCTCTCTCTCTCCAGGTAGCGACCATATCACGCCTTAATCAAGATAATAATACGGAATATTGACCGAATCCGCTTGTTATACTTAGCTGGGGAACGTTGGTCCCGCTCCAACTTATAATTGTTATAAGACAGAGTAGGAAATAGAGGATGGCCAGAATTCCCGTGCCGCCCAAACGAAGAGAGTGCATGCTGATGCATCATCTTCGGGTGTGTTCATTATACAGAACCGTGTCTCAGTATTCTTTACGTCCTGGATATGAGATACCGGATCAGGATCCCGCATATGTAATTTGTTACGCGGGCTACAGATAGGTAAAGAACTGAGAACGGGTGATAAGTTTCATGAGACAGAAAACGGGGCAAGTGTTGCAGCCAAGTCTGTTGGTCACTGTCACCCTGTATTATCAGTACATTGATTCTGAACAAATGCTATTAGATACCGAACCTGATATACAAAATCATATCAGTCTCTTTATTAGTAAAGAAACGATAAAATTTTGTATTGTTGGATAATGTTTTGAACATTTCCTATATCAAAAGTTGATCAGTTCAAGCACGTTATCTAAAAGCATTGATGTTCTAAATCAAACTACAGTTCTTCAGTATACGGAACACATACAAGAGGAAGAGTTCAGAAATGAACTGATCTTTCTTGAGGCATTGTAGACTAGGTCATATCAATGCGACTCGGCTAGCTAAGTTGCACATAGATGCATATTTAAATCTGTTTGAATTTACATCTTGTGAAACTTGCCAGTCAAGTCACAGAGATAAGATGACCATAGCTCAGTTTACTGGAAACAGAGAAAGAGTTAGTGAACTCTTGGGACTGATACATGATGATGTATGTAAGGTTCCCTGTCTACACATGCCAGGACTGGTTCTTTATACTTCATTACATTCTCTGATGATCTTTCGAGATTCAGACCTATGTTCCTGTTGAAACACAAGTCCGAACCTTTTGAGATATTCACAGAATATAAGTTAGAAGTAGAGAACCAAAATACGGGTATAAGTATTATGTCCTATGATGAGATCAGGGAGGAGAATACTTGTGTATGGAATTCCTGGACTATTCTAAAGGAGAATGAGATTCTCTCTCAGCATTACTCCTCCGTATACACCATAGCACGATGGTATATCGGGGCGGAGCAATTGCACCCTATTCGATATGGTGTGCTCTATGATGAGTACTACTGAGTTACCTGTTTCCTTTTGGGGGTTATGCACTTGAGTAGCTGCATACCTATTGAATTAGGTTCGAATCAAATCAGTTGCCTACCGATTCATATGTGATATGGAAAGGGAAGAGCCCATATCTTAAGTTGGTTAAGATTTGGGGTTGTCCGGGCTATGACTAAAAGCTAAATCCGGACAAGCTCGAGGCAAGGTCTGTAATGTAGAACTGGAAAGGTTCCAGCTATACAAACTACAGCAGATGATTTGATAGAACCAAAGGATTCAATAGTTACCAACGAACCTCAGCCTCTCCGCCGATCTAGTAGGGTTCCTCACCCGCCTGAGAGATACTTTGGTTTCTCTATGACAGTGGGAGTGAGGATTGCATCATGAGATGATGACCCAACTAGTTTCGAGCTGGCCATCAGGAGTGGGACTCTGTAAGAATGGCTGGATGCTTAGTGATCTGAGATGGAATCCATATACACCAACAAAGTATGGACTTTGGTTGCTATATCTGAAGGGTTAAATCCCCATCAGGAGCAAGTATATCTTGAGAAGATTACTTGGTGTACATGGAAAAGTTGAGACTTTCAAAGCTAGACTTGTTAAAGGTTTGCATCATTGACCAGGTATGGATTATGTTGAAACCTTTTCTAAGGATCTATGCTTAAGTCCATCCAGATCCTACTTGCCACGGCTACATACCATGACTATGATATCTGGTGGTTGGGTGTCATGACTGCTTTTCTAAATACTGATTTAGAAGAGAACGTCTATAAGTACACAGCCAGAGGGCTTCATAAACAGTGGGAGCAGCGGAAACGTGTGCAAGTTGCTTTACAGATTAAAGCAGGCATCGCGGAATTTGAACGTCTGTTTTGATGTGTTAGTCAAAGAGTTTGACATCATCAAAATGGTAGATGAACCTTGTATAAACGAAAAGGTAGTAGGGAGTATGGTGGTGATCCTCGTAGAGTACGTGGATGACATACTCTTGAAAGGGAAGGAGTTTCCTATGCTATGCTCGGTCAATCTCCGCTTATCACAATGATTCTCCATATAGGATCAAAGTGATACCTCCTAAATCCTGAGTTTTCATCTATGAGATAGATGTAATTGGATATTAGGATACTCACTAGTTGTAGTGAGATGGTATCAATTGATCCTGGGGAGAATCACTGGAAAGGTTCCAGAATGATAAGGACGACTGAATGTCAGTCACAGGCATTGTCTTTACCCTCAATGAAGGGACAGTATGTTGGAAGAGTTCCAAGCTAGATACCGTGGCACACTAGATGATAAAGGCTGGATACATCGCTACTTAAGATGGTACCAAAGAGGCAGTCTGGATGTATATTTGTTCATGAGATGAACTTAGGTCCTCCCATTGTATAACAATGGAGTTGTGGCTTATGCCAAGGAACGTCCGTCCCATCAGTGATCCAGACATATTCTAAGGCAGTGTCACCTGATCATGGAGATGGTTGATCTCCAAGGAGATCGAGGCTTGGAGAGTAGACTCAGAGGACAACACGGCGGATCCACACACAAAGGCCTTTTCCCAGAGAGTGACTTTTATGGGATGGATGAGTATGAGATACTACAACCACTGCTATCAGATGGCCCTAGTGCAAGTGGGAGATTGTTAGTTATATGTATGCCCTAGAGGCCATTACTATACATAGGATGTATATTGTAGTGGATGCTTGGACATATATAGGGAGAACTTTCTTGCTCGACATGATAGTATGCTATCTGGTTGCTCTTTACCTTAACGTGCACACTGATTGTCTCTCTGTTACATGTTGGTGAAGTCTTTAGGATGTGTACTTGACTACCTGGACTATGATGCGGATCATACTAGTGGGGACATGGTAGTCCATAAGTACATCCTTCAAGGTCCCTAGTCGTGGGTGTATCGAGACGGGGCATCGATATACCAGAGTAGACTAGCGTATACCTTCTCGACCCATACAGATGGGCGATGGTTGATCCCATATCCATTGGTGTTTGACATCAGAGATGATATACGGGTGCTCAGTGAAGACTGGGTACACTGGACGGACTCGCCGAGAACTCCCAGATGGTATTATACCTTACGTCAGATGGCAGTTCTCTGGTGACACTGGTACAGGTTAGTCTGTAGACCCGAGATTGTCATAGAATCTTGTGTGATTCCCACTGTGCTTTGATTTCAACCTTACCACGTCCAAGAGGGCGTGCAAAACGGTGGTTTTTGGGTACAGTCCCGAATCACATGGAGGCAATGAGCGATAGGAGGGGATTCGTCTCTCTCGGTATAGGGAGTTGATGTTGCGTTGTTTTCGATTGGCTATAACCGGAAATCCCTGGCTAGGGTTGCTGAGATTTACTGGTAAGTGTTACCAGTAGTTTCTCGAACTGTTATAGACCTCATATCGACACGACTTATCGAGCTACTGGGGTCTGACGTTTACCACCCCTAGGCAAGATATGCGACATATCAGACGACGAGACCGGACTGTACGGTAAGTGTTACTGGTTGGATTCACAGGAGTATGAGCGGGCTTGCTCATCGATCTTCTGATTGCTCAATACCCGGGTGGCCGTTACGTTTAGCAGACCGCTTGCGGCTTGTGGGTGCTTGATATGATCATCATCTGCTGCCGGCGTATTGACGAGTCTTTACAGTCCTACACAGAGGTTTCTTGGCTCAAGCGAAACGAAATAGGAGCGCATATGAGATATGAGCGGGACCGATAATAATGCCAGTATGTGATACTGTATTCGATTCTCGCGATTTGTGACATTGATCGGTCATATGCGACATAGCCGGGTTATCGGATCAAGTGTTGATTCGATAAGTTGTTACTATTGATATTAGTCGGTTATATGCAGTATGACCGGATTATTAAATCAAGTGTTGATTTAATGTATAATTATATATTTGATATATTACTTTACATTAACTAGTTTTGGTTCACTTAAGATTATTTTCTCACTTGAATGTGAACATTGTATATGTAATATATTTTTTGTGCACTTGATTGTATCATGTTTGATGATACATGCAAACTTGGGTGTGTATGCTTTAAACCATGGTTTAGGTTAATGGTTAAGGTTTATATATAATTTATTTATTCATTTATTTATTCATTATGGTTAAAATAAAATGGTGGCTTTCTTGTTTTATTCATGAAGCTTCATGAAGCTTTGAAAGTCTTTGCCATTTTTGTTTTATCCTTAACCTAACCATCAAACTAAACCCTAGTTTATTCTCTACACTTAACCAAGGTTGCATTATGATAAGAATGAATGGGATTTTCTTTTTAACTTAATCCTTTTTATTCTTTCATCTTCATCATCTTCATCAAGCTTCAAAAAGCTTGCTAGCTTCAATGGTGAAATGAGAAAAAGAGTGAGAAATCCAATTCTAAAGTGAACCCACTTCCTATTTCTTCATCCTCTACCACTTGCCAAGTAGTATAGGGTGTTTTCTTCACAAGTTTCATGGCTTGGTGAAGTTGGAGCTTGATCTTGTGTTGCCTCGACGTAGATCATCTTCGGCATCAAAGTCGACGACCTAGCCCGATCATTTCTTCGACGAAACCATTACTAGAGTCCGGGATCGGATGATCGCAGCGGAGGGACGTCAACGCGGAGCTATGGAGGTGGAGGACCGGATCTACAAAGGTTGTATTTCCGTTCACTTAGCACTAAAGTAGTTTAGTAGCATTTCGTTTCGCCTAATCTCTAGTCAACGATCGCATTAGGTTTTCTCGGCACCGGAAATTTTTGAATTTGGAATGGTTGATACCTTGTGAGACCTCATTAGTGTGCCTAGGAACCCTATAAAAAGAGAATAGAATTCTCTCTCAGCTTACTCCTCCATACACACCTCAACATAACGGTGTATCGGAAAGGTGGAATCGAACCCTTTTGGATATGGTTCGTTCCATGATGAGTAAGGCTGAGTTACGGCGATCCTTCTGGGCTTATGCACTAGAATCAGTTGCATATCTTTTGAACAAGGTTCCAACCAAGACTGTGTCTACCACACCATATCAGAGGTGCAGTGGGAAAAAACCCCATCTTTAGTATCTGAAGATATGGGGATGTCCAGCTTTTGTCAAAAAGCAGCATGCGTACAAGCTCGAGGCACGCTCAGTACTGTGTAAGTTTGTGGGATACCCAAAGAACTCCAAGGGGTATCTTTTTTATTACGCAGAGGAACAAAAGGTTTTTTTTTCTCGTTATGCCCACTTCTTGGAAGCTGAATTTTTAGAAAATCATAAAAGTGGGAGCACAATAGAACTGGAAGAAATTCCAAAAGCACAAGCTATTACTGAAAGCTTGGTAGAACCAGAGGTTTCAGAAGAACAGGACATCCCAACGCCACTCCGCAAAAGTAGTAGGCAGTCACATCCGCCTGAGAGATACTACGGTTTTCTCATAGACGGGGATCAAGAGGATTGCATCATTGACAATGATGACCCTACTAGCTTCCAGCAAGCCATTCAGAGCGGCGACTCGGTAAAATGGTTGGATGCAATGCGGACCGAGATGGAGTCCATGTAAACTAACAAAGTATGGGCTTTGGACATTGCTCCAGAAGGGGTAAAACCCGTAGGCTGCAAATGGATCTTCAGAAAGAAGATTGGTGTAGATGGACAGGTTGAAACCTATAAGGCTAGACTTGTTGCAAAAGGTTTTCGTCAAAGACCTGGTTTAGACTATGATGAATCCTTTTCTCCAGTGGCTATACTCAAATCCATTCGGATCCTTCTTTCCATTGCTGCCTTCCACGATTATGAGATCTGGTAGATGGACGTAAAGACAGCTTTTCCAAATGGAAATTTGGAAGAATGCGTCTATATGGATCAGCCAGAGGGTTTCATTCAGAGTGGGAGCAGTGGGAAAGTGTGCAAATTGGTTAAGTCCATTTATAGACTAAAGCAGGCATCACGGAGTTGGAACATCTGTTTTGATGATACAGTCAAAGAATTCGACTTTATCAAAAATGCAGATGAACCATGCATATATAGTAAGATTGTAGGAAGAAATGTGGTATTCCTCGACTTGTACGTGGATGACATTCTTTTGATAGGAAATGACATTCCTATGCTACAATCAGTCAAAGGATCTTGTCACAGAGGTTCTCCATGAAAGACCTGGTTGATACCAACTACATTCTGGGGATCCAGATCTATCGTGATAGATCTAAGAGAATGTTGGGACTTTCGCAGTCAAGGTACATCGACACCATATTGAAAAGATTCAGTATGGAAGATTGAAAGCGCGGTAATCTATCATCTTTTAACGGAATCACCCTCTCCAAAGAGATGTCCCCAAAGACTGATTTGGAAAGGGCTCGCAAGTCAACTATACACTCCGCATCTGTGGTAGGCTTTATAATGTATGCGATATTATGTACCAGACCAGATGTAGCATACGCATTGAGTGTTGTAAGCCAATATCAGTCAAACCCAGGGGAGAAGCACTGGATAGCAGTAAAGAACATTCTCAAGTACCTGAGAAGGACTAAGGAGATGTTCTTGGTGTATGGCGGAAAAGACCTCCAGATCGAGGCCTTTGTTGACTACAGCTTCCAGAGTGACAAGGATGACTCCAAGTCCATGTCGGGTTATGTCTTTACCCTCAATGGAGGGGCGGTCTTTTGGAAGAGCTCCAAGCAGGACACCGTTGCTGTCTCGACGATGGAAGTGGAGTACATAGCTGCTTGCGATGCCGTAAAAGAAGCTGTCCGAATAAAGAAGTTCCTTACGGAACTTCAGGTGGTTCCGACTATTGTTAATCCAATACCTCTGTATTGTGACAACAATGGCGCTATAGCTTTAGCGAAAGAACCCAGGTCCCATCAGAAGTCCAGACACATTTTGAGGCGGTACCACCTGATCAGGGAGATCGTAGACGCCGGGAGATCGAGGTGAGGGGAGTAGATACAGAGAATAACACTGCAGATCCACTCACTAAGGTCATCCCTCAGACACAGTTCGAGAGGCTAATCAAGATGATAGGTCTGCAATATGTGCAAGTGGGAGATTGTTAGTGTATATGCCCAAGAGGCCATTATTGTATCATACTGGTTTGTATATTACTTAATGGAAGCTTAGGATATTCACAGTTGTATTGAAAGTCTTGCTCAAAATGGTAGTATGCTACTTGGTTTGTTTCTACTTCAATATGTGCATGTGTTTCTTTTAGCATATCGCTTATACATATTAGTAGAGCCCTTAGGATCTTTGCTTGATTACCAGCATTATGATGGCAGTCACACTAGTTAGGGCTGGGTAATCTACAAGCACATCCTTATACAGGTCCCTAGTCATAGGATTATCGAGACAGGGTATTGATACTCCGGAGTAGACTAGTGTATACGCTTCTCATCCCAGCAGGGGAGATGGTCAGTCCCACAGCCATTAGTACGTCGTACTGGAGATAGTATGCAGGTGCTGGTTAGGTTACGAGTACACTGGACAGGACTCGTCGGGAACTGTTAGTTGGTATTATACCTATCGTCGGGTAGCAGTTCCCAGGTGACATGAGTACAACTTAGTCTGTCGACTTCACACTGCTACTTCGCCTCGAGTGTGTACCCACTGTACTTTGATTAATACCCTACCACGGCTCAAAGGAGTCGTGCAAACAGGTAGTAGTTGGGTGCAGTCCCGAAGCACTTAGAGGCAGTGGCGGTTAGATAGGATTCGTCTCTCCCGGTATTGGGGGTTGATATCGTGCTGTGTTCGGAGAGCCATTACACAAAGTCCCTGGGCAGGGCAAGTGAGATTTACTGGTAGGTATTCCAGTAGTTTCTAATGGTGTTTTGGGCTACATGATTTGAATGGGATTTTTAGATCAAAAATATTTGTTAACCGCAATCAAGAACGGCATCGCTTGGTAGCTAGCCAGTGAGTACGGGTCGGTCCACAGGGATGTTGTGAATTTCCTAATTGTTCTAACGAGTTAATTCCGAACGGTGTGAACGGATTGATTAAATCTAAAAACTAAATTAATCTAGATCTAAATCTTGCTAGGTTTAGGTTTAGGTTAAGTTTGGAAAGTCAATATATCTCACCGCTTTCTATACCCATATTAAGATCTATTAGGAGTTATAGTAATTATTAAAAAAGGGGATTAGTACCATCGAGACGAAATGGTATTGCTTCCTCCAGGTTCTTGTCCTTCCTTTCTTAATCCTTACCCTAACCTCCATGGAAAACATGCTCAAACGGACCTTTATACCACGGTATCACCGCTACCTCGTGGGATAGGGTGCCGTAGGGAGCGGTATGTGCATGTATCCATGGAGTCCTATTAATTATATGTGATGGGCAAGAAAGGGGTGAGAGATCTTCATCTCTCAAGCCTTCCCCAAAGCTAACCCTAACAAGCGAGGAGACTACTCGCTCATTAGGGAATAGAAAGACATCTCTAAACTTTTTATCTAGGGCAATGAATTAAAGATCTAACTAGGGCAGATAATAAATTTAACCTAGGGCAGAAAATAAATTAAGAACTAGGGAAAAAATTAAAACTATTTACAAATTGATGCTCTCCAAAAGAAATCTGAATTTTATTAATGAAAAGAGGCATGACCTAATACAAGAATTTGGTTCTCTATTTATAGGACATAGAAAACCCTAGGTTTACAATCGCCGCATGTATGCTTTTACAAAAATACCCCTAGGAAAACTAGTCAACGCCGCCACACGTTTTGGTAAAATTTTCCGCCACTACGGGCTCTACCTGGCCGCGGAACCGCGGCCGCAGGCCAGGTTTGGCCGCGGTTCCGCGGCCAAATAGTAGGCTTGGGTCTTGCAATTTCTTGTGCTGGCTCTGGTCTTGTTTGTCTTCCTACTTCTTTGCTTGGTTCTTCAGAATATCTTCCATTTCTCTTCCAGATCTCCACAGTGAGTAATGTAGTGGACTTTTACCATTTGCTTCGTGTCGAAGTCTTGAACCTTGCGCTGCCTTGTTCTTTGTGAACTGAGCTTCGTTTCTTTTCCAACTATAGGCTTGATCAAGATTCCTTCTATTTGTTGGTCGTAGTCTCACTTTTACATCGTCTTTTATCTTTTTCACTGTTTTTGTTCCGAGAACCTGTTACCTGCAACTATGTAGCAGACATAGGTCAAATGCACCTGTTTATTTATAAAATGACTAGGAATGGGGAATATAATAATGCAATATTATGATATGAACAAATACCCCCAAACTTATCTTTTGCTCGTCCTCGAGCAAATCTTGTTTTATTCTCAACAAAAATCTAACCTTACTTTCGCAGGGAAACGCGATTGCACTGAGCTCGTGCAACAAGCCGTTAAACCTCTAGGTGTCCCTAGTAAGAGGAGTGTTGTCTTCTGAGGGTTTTCAGCGGATACTACCCACAAAATCCTATCAATTCGGCCCATTGACTTTTATTCTCCAATTAGGTTTTCTAACAAGGAATTCTATTATCTTCGACTCAAAAATCATCCACCCGTATTCTTCACACTTCCTTATCATTTAACTTAAAATTACATATGTTCTGTAGACTTACTTAGCTTTCGGCATCTCTTATGTTTTCCTTCTAGGGTTCTATCTCAACTTAGGAATTTTTATCATCTCTATTAAAGATACAAGTCCTATTCTTCATTCCTATCTCTTATCTAAATCCCAATCACATACCCCTACGTGTGTGTATATATCACCCCTACACTTGGAAATTCAAATCAAGCAATCATACTCTTGTCCGTTGTCCAAAGCACTTCTTAATTGGTGAATTTTTAGATGAATTTTTCTTACACATCCTTCATGCGACCGTTAATACTTCTTGAGGTACCAACAACCGATTACAAAATGTGTTTGCATATTAAAGCGTAATTCCTAGTCTTGTAACACCTAAGGCTTTAGCAGTGACTTCCAAACCAGTTGGTCTAAGACACTAGGTGATGAAGCACCCTCGCTAAATATTTTTCTGTTTTTGCAGCCTTAAGTAATCACAAAAACCAGTGTTTATTTTTTTATTATCTCTTTATTCACTCTTGAATTTTTATTTTATTTTATTTTCTTCGTACAAAGTACTTTAGACAAGAGCATTTCAAGGTCTCTTCTACTATTCCAAGTTTCAAGGTGCGTGTTTGTGCAAGTTGTAGGGTATATATTTTCAGAATCTAGACTTAAGCTTAAGAATTATTTTTCAAACTTATATTTTAATAAAAATATCAATACTCTTCCTTTGTTTTAACTTAGCCCAAGAAGTCAACTCGAAATTTGCCTATTTCTAAATAAACTACAAAGACATATACTTTCTACCGTTAAACTTTAAGAAAGGTTATTTTTAGTGTTTTTAATTTACCAAGTCTAAGATCTAGTTGTTCCTAACTAGTTAACCTATTTGTCAAACTCAAATTAATTATAGCCAAATTGAATACATTAATTTTTATAATTTTTTAAAATTTTCAATTTTTATGGGTTTTAAAATAAGTATGCAAATGCAAGAATATACAAATGAATGCGAAGGAAGAAGGCTTACCGAGCACACCCCCAAACTTAAATTTGACAGTGTCCTCACTGTCATGCTACACCAAGAGGGTCAAAATGTCGGCACTCCCCTGTTTATTTATTTATAAATTTTTTTTTATTGTTAAAAGAAAAACAAAATATATATACAACAAGGTTCCCCCCAAACTTAAGTGAAACAGTGTTTCCACTGTTGAAGCGTTAGGGAGGAGAAAAATCAAACTATACAAGGCCTTACACAGACCAAAAGTTAGTACCAACCATTCAAAAATTCTATCGTGATAATGGCGGGGTTGGTGAAAGAATGGAGTGTAAAGAAAAGAAATGAGAAGCACACGAGACCGTGTGGAGATAGAAACGGTATACGGTCTCGGTGGAGGAGAATGGCGGAGGGGAAAAAGAAATGGTAGTGGTTTTACTTCTTCGAGTGGAGGTTGATTAATCACAAAATCCGTATCGTTTAAGAATGCGAGTTCGACGGCGAAAATATCTTCGAAACTTTCATCAAAGGTCCGATTGAACGTTTCAATGTCAAAAAGTGTCACGCTAGAATTCAACACACTTGATTGTTCAAAAATTAAGGAGGTAGGAGACTCGTAAAGCTCATCTACCTTATTCTCAAAAGATTCTAAATCAAGTTGTGTTTCTAAAATTATCAAACTCAAAATATCGGATTATGATTCATCAACACTCGGTATCATTAAAGGAAGAGTAGAAGAACTAAAGAAAGTGGGAATACGAACTTGAGGGTGGGGATGGAGTGGATAAATTAGCACAATTTGCAATGACCGATGTGAAAAAAGCGATTGTGCTAATCTATCAACCCGCGGAAAAATGAGATTAAATCCCTCAAGATTTGTGAGCAAACATGGATACGTCGAACTTGGTATTGGAGATAAGAGCGTAACGGTCTCTTGCAAGGTCGGAACGAGGATGGAGGGAAGTGAGTGAGGAAGGGTATCAGTTAAAGATTCAGGAGGGTGTACACAATCAGTGGAAGGGACACGATGAATTAGGAAATCCGACTCATCAAACAAAACTGGTTCATCCTCAATAATTTCCTCAATATTCTCCTCAAAATTTAGCTTATCCATGCATTATCATCAAAATCAAGACGCATATGAAGTTCGGGAGAAACAATTAATGACTCGGGATGATGAATTGGACATAAAATTTCAATCAAATCTACGGGTTCATCATCCAAAATATTCCCGGCGTCTATATCCTCAATCAAGTGAAAATCAATTTTTTCTGACACCTCATCAAAAGCATGGATATTTATCAATTTAGGTTCTTGAGTGGAGGTGTAAAGTTCAAAAGGATTAGGTGTGGTTTCACTCGAAAGGGAATCTTCACAATCTGGCAAATCAAGCACTACAAAGTCACACAACTCGTTAAATGTTTTATTTTCAACTTGTGAATCATTTGGGACAATCGATGGAAAACCGGAGTTGTGGGCTTCAATTGGGTATGGGTAGGTTTGATTTGGAAAGGTGTAGAACTCACTCTCTCCTCTCAAATTCTCACTCTGTCCACCCGCCTCCTCATACATTGGAGTTTTTGGAGCTAGTTGGAAACTAGCTACCGGTTCACTAGGTTGCATAAGGGCGGCCATGGACGCATCCACATTCCTCATCATTTTATTTGTTGCTAAAATATAAGCTTCCAAAGACTGTTCTAAACTAGACATGGGTTGTGAAGGGGTTTCGGTAAAAGATTCGAAAATGTTTGGATACGTGAAACTCCCAAATGGCTGTGTAGAAGCAATGTTTAGTGAAGGTGGGAAAGTCGGGTAGGACTGGTAGGAATTGGATGGTTGGAAAGAAGTAGGATCAACATTTGGATAAAAAGGTGAATGGACTTGTTGATCCCTAGAACTGGATGTGTGGAGAGGAGTGAAAGATCGGCTACGAGATTGTTCAATATGCTTAGCAATAGACATGGGTTTAGGAGTTACAACAGAACTCGAAAAAGTGGTATCAACGTACGAAAGTGGTGAAGGTTGACACGGTTGATACAAAGTGGATTGCGAAGTCCAACTGTTTCTCCTAGACGCTTCTATTCGATCTTTCAAAGAAATTTTAGGCATGGAGGGGTCGTCCGTAATTCGACCAAAACAATTCGTGTAAGAGGCAAAGTTTGGTTCAGGGTACCAAAGTTCGGCAAGAGATTTGTGAGGTAGGGTACCCAAGATGTAAAATGGAGAAGAAAAAGAATGTGGGGTGCAAGGATTTCTTAGCGACCAGTTGCAAGTTTTTATAAAAAAAAATTCTTTTTTTTTTCTCTTTATTTGGAGCTTTTTGCAAAAATTTTCGATAAAGAGCTTAGACACAATTTCAATCAACCACAAATGCACAATCAGGCCTAGATCTAGGGTCACCTAGGTCAGCTAGACAGCTCCTAACTGTTCCAAAGGGCTAGAAATAGGACCTCAAACCGCCTCTTCACCGCCAATTGCGGCCAGGTAAGTGCCAGGTGAGTGAGAGGCTCACCACTACAAGTAGTGGCCTTAATTAAGTAACCGCTCGCCTTAGACACACTTGCCTAGACACCACAAAGTCAGGTTAGGATCAACGGCCGATGCCTACAACTAGTCCTTTGTTCTATTGAGCGCGATGTCCTTAGGGCTGAGTCTAGTATTTTTTAATTAATTGAAGTTCAATGCAATATGCCTTATGTGATTTCTGGGGTCCTGGGAAGGGTGATGAAATCCCCATCCAATCTGGATTAGTTTCAAGCCCCTTAAAGTCCGATTAAAAATATGCAAAGCAGTAACAATCACTTGCAATCAAATTTTATTTTTTAAGCGCGGCGTAAAGAATCCTACACAAAATCAATTATTGGAAGGGGGAGAGATTTTTTAGCGCAAAGAATCCTGTAGGAGATTTTTCAGAGGGGATATCAAGATTTGCAGAGGAGGAGAGAGAAAACAAACAGAGATTTTTCCACCAGCTGAAGTCACCAGGTCGCGGCGGTTCCGTGGTCGGGAGAGCGCAAGCGCGGCGGTTCCGTGGTCGGGAGAGCGCAAGCGCGGCGGTTCCGCGGTGGGTTGGACGGGTCGAGTCACGAGAAAAATTTGCAGGTGCTGACGTCACCTAGCCGCCGCGGATGCACGGTCAGAACAGGGTTGGCGCAGCGGTTCAGCGGTCAAGTGGCTGGTTCAGATCCCGAGATTTTTTCTTTTGTTCTGTTGTTGAAATCCTCTACTGTTCAGATCTGCCTTTTTCTGTTTTGATCTCTGGATTTTTCCATATCCGAACTTCTTCGTTGTTCCGGCAAAATTCACAAGAAAAATACACTTCACAAAATAAAAGATGATAAAATTTTATATTTTTCAGTTTTTATAATTTTTCAATTTTATATTAACCCGAAATTGCAAAAACAAAATAACACGCCATCACCGGCAACAGCGCCATTTGATTTGAATGGGATTTTTAGTTCAAAAATATTTGTTAACCGCAATCAAGAACGGCGTCGCTTGGTAGTAGCCGGTGAGTACGGGTCGGTCCACAGGGATGTTGTGAATTTCCTAATTGTTCTAACGAGTTAATTCCGAACGGTGTGAACGGATTGATTAAATCTAAAAACTAAATTAATCTAGAACTAAATCTTGCTAGGGTTAGGTTTAGGTTAAGTTTGGAAAGTCAATAAATCTCACCGCTTTCTATACCCATATTAAGATCTATTAGGAGTTATGGTAATTATTAATAAAGGGGATTAGTACCATCGGGACGAAACGGTGTTTCTTCCTCTAGGTTCTTGTCCTTCCTTTCTTAATCCTTACCCTAACCTCCATAGAAAACACGCTCAACCGGGCCTTTATACTACGGTATCACCGCTACGTCGTGGGATAGGATGCTGTAGGGAGCGATGTGTGCATGTATGCATGGAGTCCTATTAATTATATGTGATGGGCAAGAAAGGGGTAAGAGATCTTTATCTCTCAAGCCTTCCCCAAAGCTAACCCTAACAAGCGAGGAGACTACTGGCTCATTAGGGAATAGAAAGACATCTCTAAACTATTTATCTAGGGCAAGGAATTAAAGATCTAACTAGGGCAGATAATAAATTTAACCTAGGGCAGAAAATAAATTAAGAACTAGGGCAAAAATTAAAACTACTTACAAATTGATGCTCTGCAAAAGAAATCTGAATTTTATTAATGAAAGGAGTCATGACCTAATACATGAATTTGGGTCTCTATTTATAGGACATAGAAAACCCTAGGTTTACAATCGCCGCATGTATGCTTTTACAAAAACACCCCTAAGAAGACTAGTCAGCACCGCCACACGTTTTGGTAAAATTTTCCGCCACTACGGGCTCTACCCAGCCGTGGAACCACGGCCGCAGGCCAGGTTTGGCCGCGGTTCCGCGGCCAGATAGTAGGCTTGGGTCTTGCAATTTCTTGTGCTGTCTCTGGTCTTGTTTGTCTTCCTACTTCTTTGCTTGGTTGTTCAGAATATCTTCCATTTCTCTTCCAGATCTCCACAGTGAGTAATGTAGTGGACTTTTACCATTTGCTTCGTGTTGAAGTCTTGAACCTTGCGCTGCCTTGTTCTTTGTGAACTGAGCTTCGTTTCTTTTCCAACTATAGGCTTGATCAAGATTCCTTCTATTTGTTGGTCGTAGTCTCACTTTTGCATCGTCTTTTATCTTTTTCACTGTTTTTGTTCCGAGAACCTGTTACCTGCAACTATGTAGCAGACATAGGTCAAAAGCACCTGTTTATTTGTAAAATGACTAGGAATGGGGAATATAATAATGTAATATTATGATATGAACACTACACTCCGGCATGACTTGTTGCGCTATTAGGGTTCTGACGATTACTGCCCCCCCTAAGCCCGATATGCGATACTCTTAGACGAACAGACCGGACTGTACATAGATTGTCACATTCAGGCTCAGTAGGAGTTCGGATGGGTTTTCCTCGTTGGACTTCTTATAGACATCTACCTGGGGATCGTTTGGTGCAGCTAGTACCGCTTGCGGCTTATGGTTAAACCTACTGCCAGCGTATGGTTTTACGGCAGGGCTTTGATCACTTACGTGCACTTGTGCGCGTATGATGTTCGGGCGGATAATACTAGTAGGCTTTGGTTTCAGCCGGATCCTAGTATTATATTGATGGATCAGTTTCGTCTCTTTATATTCGTGTTTCTTCGAACACGAATGCGGTTACGTATATACGGATGAGAGGGGCATAGAAGGAGATACCTCATTAGGGTTTTTACCATTGACTTGATTAAAACAATTATGAGGTGGAGGAAAGTATTTGTTATTTTTGTAAATGATAATTGAGGCATGGCTACTTGTTTTGACTACTTGATTTTGTTTGACCATTTGACTTGGCTTGACCACTTGACTTGGTTTGACTATTTGACTTAGATATTTTTGTGAGATATTTTGTGACCTAGATATTTTGATGAGATATTTTCCATGCCAATCTTGTAGTCAAGTCAAGGTAGCCATCTCACATTATCTTTATCATTATCAAAAATCATTTCTCTTTCCTCATGCTAGCTCTCTTCTTCTTCCTCACATCAAAACCCTAAAATCTCTCATGTGTTAAGAATCCTAGGGTTTCAAGAGACAAATAAATCCATCTTCATACTCTACATCACCTAGGCCATCAAGTTTAGCAAGCTTGTTGCCTTAGTTACCTCAGTTTTGAGGTGGAGCTCGGACTATAGACTCTCGGGTGGATCTTCTTTGACTCGAGAAGGCCGTTAAAGAAGCTACGATCCGGATTGATCCTTGGAGCCTACGACGATGAGGAGGACAGCTATGAAGACCCGAAGGACATGTATCATGAGGTTTAACTTCGTATTCGTGTAGTTAAACCTCAAGTAGTTTGCTAGCTAGGGTTCATGGACGATCCTTGGTTCTAGTCGGTGTTGCGAAGCTCGTAAAAATAATTTTTTGCAAATTCCGCCTCCCCGAGAACACGTGGGGTGCGCGACATCGACTTACCTTTACCACCCCTTGAATAGATATGCGACATATCGAACGAAGAGACCAGACTATACAGTAGTGTTACGGACAGGCTTTATAGGAGTATGAGCAGGCTTGCTTGTTGATCTTCTGATCGCTCAATACCCGGGTAGCCGTTACGTCCAGCTAGTACCGCTGACGGCTTGTGGGTGCTTGATATGATCATCACCAACTGCCGGCGTATTGATGAGTCTTTAGAGTCCTACACAGAGGTTTACCGGCTCAGGCAAAATGAAGTAGGAGCACATATGTGATATGTGCGGGACCGAGATTAATACGAGTATGTGATACCGTATTCTATTCTTGCAAAATGTGATATAGCCAGGTTATCGAATCAAGTGTTGATTTGATAAGATGATATAAATCATATTTGTCGGTTATATGTGATATAGCCGGATTATTGAATCAAGCATTGATTTGATAATTTAATGTTGAATTATATATTTGATATATTAATTTACATTAACTAATATTTGCTCACTTATGCGTTTCTTTTCTCACATATGCTTAATATATATGTGATATATATTAATTGTGTTTTTCTTTTTATGTGTCATGCTTGATTATATATGCAACATGGGTGTATGAGACTCACACCATGTTTTAGATTATATATTAGGTTTTTTATTTATCTAAGTAATTCATAATTAGATGGAAATTAGTCATGGCTATGAAGCTTGTAGAAGCTTGTATTAGCCATTGACTTAGTCCACTAATTTGTTTTACATGAGATATTTATTAACCTAACCATAATCTTTAGCCATGGTTTATTCTCTACATGAGTTATATATGATATGAACTCACCCATGGTTTCCATTCACTCTCTTATCCATTATTTGCTTCATCTTCTTCATTGAGCTCTCTAGCTTTCTCAAAGGTGAAGTAAAAGAGTGAGAAAAAGAATTCTAAAGTGAGCAAAAATCCTACTTCATCATCCTCTACTAGATTAGCCATTTAGTTTAGGGTGTTAGCTTCACTAATCTCTAATTAGTGAAGAGGTAGCTTGGGTTGGTGTCTCCTCGACGTAGATCATCTTCGGCCTCGAAAACTTCATGCAAGCTTGTTGCTTTCATCTTATGGAGCCATCCCAGAGTCCGGAAGATCATTACTTGGAGCGAACGGACTACTACACGGAGCTATTGAAGTGAAGGACCGGTCTACAAAGGTTGTATTCCATATTCACTTAGATGTAAAGTTGTTTACATGTCGTATTGTCTAATTCTCAAGTTAAGATTCTAGGGTTAGGGTTATATAGCATGGCAATTTTTTGAAAATGGCATGGACGATGCCTCCCGAAACCTTGCTGTCGTGCTAGGTAACCCGACAAGAAGTGGCAATGATATATGCAACTCGGTGACATTCAAAAAGTCAAATTGTTTTAAGAAGGTTCGGTTATCTTGGTTAATGAGTTTTAGTTTAGATTGGGTCATGGCCACTGCCAGAGAGAGAGAGAAAAGAAACACTCAGCATGCATTCTGACCTATATCAGAATAGTTAATCACTTTATCTAATCAGGATGGCTCCCATTGTTTCCTCGAATTCTCCTCCAAACCAAAAGGAGAATTAGTCGGGATCATCTAAAATCACCCGAGGAGTAATCCTACTCATCAGTGGGAATCGGGATCCAATTATCATCATATGATAACTTGATGGAATCCACTCAAGTTACCACACTCCAGAAGGTATGCGCAAGCCTGGAATGTTTTCTGTATGCTTGAAACTCCCGATGTGATTTTTTTACCCCTAACAACCTATAACCTTGACGCTTGCCAACAAGTTATAGGCCACTAGTCAAGTTCAACCCGTCATTGCTATGGATTAACTCGAACCCACCCGCACAAACCCTTGACGCTTGCCAACAAAGTTGTACGACTATCCCGATCAATCACATATCCATGCTACAAATAAGTATTATTCAGCTACCGTACTTTATGCCTTGACACTTGCCAACAAACATAGCACGAATACTAAATAGTACTTATAAGAAATGACGGAGGGCTACAGCTGGTTTTTGGCGGAAAACCTTTTAATGTAATGACTTGATATCATTGAAGGAACCGAGTTGTTTTACAAATATATAGTAGCGCAAACTTTTGCTAAAGAGCTCACTCCTTGTGAACGGATCTTGGCGCTTTCCTCATCGATTGAGGTGCAGGATATTCCAAACTTAATACCATGATGCAAGGCAAAAATAATCGACTATAGTAAAGTTATTATGTTGACGGAAACATCTGCTTAAGGGGTCACTCCCGATGAAGGGATCTCGGCCCTTGCCTCGTGGAATGAGGTGCTGGATATTCATAACCGAATACCACTATGCAAAGCAAAAGAGAACGTCTGTAATGTCAGTTTTTAAAAAAACTTGGTTCCAACAATATCATATAGGTTTGTTTTTCCTTGCATTGATCAGAATCAACGCAGTCCCATCAATTAATCACACCAGAAATGAACGAAAATATATGATGTACGTATATGCCATCCACATTCGAAACTGGGTCCCGTCATCACCCGTTAGGTTACTTAACTAACGACAGAGCGGAGACTGGACTAGCACGGGTGCAAAACATATACAACATCTACTAGTATATATATATATATATATAACAATCATCCCAGGCATGATATAAAGCAACATCACAGAATCTCAGCCAACAACACAGAGTGGTGGATAATCCTGGAGCCCCCGGTTTCAATTGAGCCGCAAATGAGACCCGATGTTCCCCTGTCGTGTGGATAGCCTGTGGAATGAAAACTTAGACCCCTAAGAGTGTGGCATGTTACCTGCCAATCCCAGACGAGAGGCAACCCCAATCAACAATGTGAATGGGCCACCCAGCGCTCCATGGAATCCGGTAACTTGAGCACCCGTCCGTGGGTCAACCTATACCCCTTACTAGTGCGGCGAATAGCCCGCCAATTCTAGAGTAAGGTCCTCTCCGTCTCAATGCCATGAGATGCGGACCCGTTGCCCTATAGAACCCGGCTATTCGTGCACTCCACCGTGGGGTAATCCTAGTATAGAAAAGAAAAGAATATGTACAAGGGTGACATCGACCTCCACCCAGTCGTGCCTCAAACAAATAATATACAAACTGGCAGTGACGGTAGTCCACATGTCGGACGCTCGCCCCGCAATATCAAATATACAAATGAAACTAAACTGCACTAACATTGCACCCAAGCTATCCACCACGACGATCCAGCCATAACACAGCACAACACAGAGCATCAACGTGAATGTCACGTTCGCAAACTCGTCTAAAAGAACATATAGCAATTAGACGAGTTGTACCGCTCTAATGATATTCACGGTCACAGATAGTAATGTATGCATTGTAAACTTTTAAACGGTGTTAAAATATCGACTTCGAAGCACCCCAAATTGCCCCTGAACAAAAGATAACACTATATCAAAAATGGGCAAAACAAACAATACCATTGAACCAATATTCCAGAGACTCGACAACCCTACAAAATTCAAGTCCAAACTCCCCTAAAATACCGGCGACACCCGTTTTTTAAGCAATCTCACCAAGTCAAAACAGGTGAATGGGGCTCGTTTTTGTAGGGTGTTCTAGTTGTCTCAAAAATAGCCTTCTGCAATTGTTTACAAAAAATTTTGAAGACTCTGAAAAATCGACAGAACCTGGAATATGCAGTATACTGTTTCAGGGTTGTTTCGGTTTCGACACTTTAACATCATCTAAACTAGCTAGCTAAGGGTTTAAGGGTTGGATCTGATACCATGTTGGGTTTCAGCGGTGTCCCGTCCATCAAACCGTGATCAAATGCAGAAAAAAAAATTTATAAATTGGCGCAACCATAACCCGATGCCCGGATCTACCCTAAACCCTATACTAGCAAGCATATAAAGGGGAGTTAGATGGTTATACCGAATGAACCATGTCCTTCGGCTCTTCAACTTTCATCCCAAGCTCCTAGTGGTCGCGGATCGAATTTGGTTGCCGGTCTTCCTCCATCGATGATGGTCTACCCGAGGGAAACGGCGCAAGCTCCAGCCTCGCCTAGGGAGGCAACCGACGCTCTAAGGTTGCTAGCAATGGAGAGTGGAGGTGTAGGATTATCTCACTATTGTTTTTCTCTCATCACAAATGCTCAAAGGAGCAACCATAGAAAATGAAGAAGGAGGTGAAGAAAACAATGACATGAGCAACTCAAGAATGGTTATGTCTCTCAAGTGAGAGAAAAAGATCAAGTGAAGAAAAAAAATGGTAGCATGGCATGTAAAGAATTATAGCTACAATAATTTTCATCCATAAAAATATCTCCTCAATTTTCCAATAAACAAATGTGTGCCATGCCTCTCTACATGCCAAGTCCATGCTCATGCCAACTCACCCTCCACCTCATTTCCAAAATGATTTTCTAAAAAGAAAATCTAATAATGAGGTGGCCATCTTCTAGAAGCAATTCCGTATCAATACAGAATGCAACCCGGTACACGTATTGAAATATATATACGCGTATTTGTACAAAAATACGAATAGCCAAGAGAGAAAATGAATAGTGAACAATAATACTAGAATACATATATATATATATATATAAATTATTAAATCAAAACTTGATTTAATAATCCGGCTCAGTCCTAAGCCGCTAGTATTATCAACCGTCCGACTAAAATCTGTGCAGCTTGTACACATATTTAATCGGACAACTGTATATACCAACATACGTCATCTACACCATATCGCTTGAACCGTGAATACCCTCTGTGTGGGACTCTAAAGACTCGTCAATACACTGGCAGTGGGTTTAACCACAAGCACGTCAGCGGCACTAGCTGTATGTAACGGCTACCCAGGTATTGAGGAAAGGAAGGCCGACGAGCAAACTCATCCGTAGCCCTACTGAGCCTGACAGTGACAATATTCGTACAGTCTGGTCTGTTCGTCCAAGAGTATCGCATATCGAGTCTAGGGGGTGGATAAAGTCAGACCCCTAATAACACGATAATTAGTGTTGGTATGTAACTCATCACCACCTGAGCAACTATCGATCCTTGATCGGTAATTCTCGTTTACCCCGGCTGAGAACTTCTGGTGATGGCCACCCATGCACAATGCGACATCAACCCCCAATACCAGGAGAGGAGAATCCCCGACGATCCGCTCACTGCCTCCATGTGGTTTGGGACTATACCCAACTAAAACCTATTTGCACGACTCTTTTCAGCCGTGGTAGGGTAGTAATCAAAGCACAGTGGGAACTCACATGAGACAAATGACGATCTCAGGTCGACAGACTAACATGTACACATGTCACCTCGGAACTGCTATTTGACAATAGGTATAATACCAACTAGCAGGTTCCTGGCGAGTCCATCCAGTGTACTCATAATGCAATGAACACCTGTATACTATCTTAGGTGAACAAACTAACACCAATGGCTTGTGAGACCGGGCCACTGCCCCTCGTCGGGGTCTCAATCAGTATATACTAGTCTATTCTGAAGTATCGATGCTCAGTCTCGAAACTCTCATGACTAGGGACATTTAAGGATTTGCTTATAGACCACCCAGCTCCCACGTATATGATCACCATCATAATGCTGGTAGTCAAGCATAAATCCTATGGGCTCTATCAACATGTAATAGCATGATGATAAAGACAAACCAGATAGCATACTGTCATCTCGAGTAAGACTGTTCTACCGGTATAGGTCCTCCCTCAATCATCATAATCACTTGCCTGCGACTATGATAATTTCCTTGAGGGCACTATAGCCAACACACGCATATGATCGAACCCTACCGTAAAACCATACGTCCTCTACATCGTTTCACCCGAAGTAGGGAAACCCTCTGTGTGGGACTCTAAAGACTTGTCAATACGCTGGCAGTGGGTTTAACTATAAGCACGTCAGCGGCACTAGCTGTACGTAATGGCTACCCAGGTATTGAGAGAAAGGAAGGCCGACGAGCAAACTCATCCGAACCCCTACTGAGCCTGTTCGTGACAATATCCATACGGTCCGGTCTGTTCGTCTAAGAGTATCGCATATCGGGTCTAGGGGTTGATAAAGTTAGATATTTCGTGTCGGTAAGAAGCCCATCACCAACTAAGAAACTACTGATCCAAATCAGTAATTCTCGTCCACCTTGGCCAAAGATTTCTGGTGATGACCACCCGTGCACAACGCGACATCAACCCCTAATACCGGGAGAGATAAATCCCCGACGATCCGCTCACTGCCTCCATGTGGCTCGGGACTGTACCCAACTAAAACTTGTTAGCACGACTCATTTGAGCCATGGTAGGGTAGTAATCAAAGTACAGTGGGAACTCACACAAGACAAATGATGATATCAGGTTGACAGACTAACCTGTACACATGTCACCTGGGAAGTGCTATCTCACAATAGGTATAATACCATCTAGCAAGTTCCCGGCAAGTCCGTCCAGTGTACTCATAACCCAATGAGCACCTGTATACTATCATAGGTGACTAACAGACACCAATGGCTTGTGAGACCGGCCACCGCCCCTCGTCTGGTCTCGATAAGTAAACACTAGTCTACTCTGGAGTATCGATGCCCAGTCCCGATACTCCTGCGACTAGGGACATTTAAGGATGTGCTTATAAACCACCCAGCTCCCACGTATATGATCGCCATCATAATACTGGTAGTCAAGTAAGAATCCTATGGGCTCTATCAATATGTAATATTGATCTGTAATACCACATAATGCATGTACATGATGATCAAGGAAAACCAGATAGCATACTATAATTTCGAGTAAAATTATTCTATCCGTATAGGTCCTCCCTCAATCATCATAATCACCTACCTGCGATTAGAATAATTGCCTTGAGGGCGCTATAGCCAACAATCTCCCACTTGCACTTAAAGCTAATTATTGCGGTGTCGCATACTCACAGCCCGTGTGATACCGAATACCCAACTTCTCTACTAATCAGTCTCACAAAGCATGTTTGTGAAACTATTGCATTCGAGAAATAACCTCAGTAAGTCGATCCGCTCCAATGTTTCTATCTTTATCTCTCTATATCTCAACTTCGCAGAGAAAGACTTTCTTCCAAAATGAGCAATACCTGGCTTAGAATTTGTCTGGATATCTGATGGGACCCAGTTAACAAATGAACTCCAAATCCAACACACTTCTTAGACTGTATTATCCACTAAATTTAATCAATATCCTGCGCCATGCCTTCCACAGTATCCGCTTGGACCACCTGTCCGACATACTGTCCCTCAAAAGAGGGAAAACTATAACTCTGACAGTCACTCTGTCATCCAGATCACCTTGGAAGCCTGAAATGATAACCTCCTCCCGAAGGAGGCTGTCGTTACCATATACCAAAAACCTCCAATTATGTTCATAACTACTTCCCAATGTTTCTCCAGGATTGGATTAATATATACGCTTATTGCAGCCAGTGCAAAATCAATATCTGGTGTTGTACTTGACATCTCAAGATTGACTCAATTGCCTAAGCAATGATATGCCAATCATGCAAATCTCTCTCCTCATCAGTCTGGAAGACATCTCTTTAGAGAGGGTCACTCCATCACCTGCGGGTTCACCATCTCGCCAGGAGTCATCCATTCTAAAACACTTTAGAATAGTGTCAAGTACCCGAATTGGGACACTTCCCCAATCTAGATCTAAAACCATAGATCTAGTCACCAGAATCCCTGATATTTTATCCAGATCCTAGGTAGAGAAAACAACTTGTGACAACCACAGTATAACCGATCGTAGTATAGGAAAACCACTTCCTATCAAGTGCATGTCATCTAAATACCAGGACATCACTCCCTACTACCTTCTCACCAGGTCCATCTGTTATTCTGATGAAGTCCAACTCTATGATTGTCACATCAAAACCAGATGATCTATCTCCGTTGTACCTGCTTTAGTCTATAAATAGACATAAGCTACTTGCCCACTATACTTCCGCTGCTCCCATTGACTACAACAACCCTCCGACAGAGTCATATACATGTGCACTTCTATAGCTAGTTTAAAACGACGTTATACTCATCCTCCTGCCAGAACTCATAGTCTAGAAAAGCAGTAGTGGCAAGTTTGGGTAATCAAAAACCTCCCCGTCGCCGTCTCTGAGGAGACCGAAGTACCTCACGGGTGCTTGAGGTTACCCACCAAATCTGCAGAGTGGCTAATGTATCGTCAAAACCAATTGAATCCTCAAGTTCTATTAAATTTTCAGTAATTGTTTGTGCTTCTGGAATCACTTCTAGTTCTACCATACTCCCAATAATGTTTTCTGAAAAGAATCCATTTTACTAAAACTGTGGCGAGTCAAGAACAATATAACTATTGATCTTCCTGATGGTAGAATGTTAACCCTCGTCGAAGCCCAGGATGACCCACAAACTGCCATTACTGAAACGTGCCTTGAGTTCGTCCAGATTCTGGTTTTAAGCATCAGCCGGACTACTCCATTTACCTTAACATCGTTAAGATATGAATCCATTCTATATCCAATATATAGAAATATAGGCACAAATTTAATTGGAACCAGATTCAATAATCATGCAGCTGTTTCCAGTGCATATCAACCAAATGGAAGAAGGCCAAGCAGCATTACTCATCAAGGAATACATCCACGTATGAGTAACCTGAAAGAGAAGCAAGTTCTCAAAACTATTACTTACAACGGAATACCTAACACAAGTATCTACAATTTTTATCACCTTGAAGAATCCTGATACTTGCAGCATATGGTTCTCTACTTTATTCTTATACCTATAACTTCTCAAAATTTGGACCTTGTATTTCAACGAAATACTTGTCTAAAACTAGAGAAGTCATGAGTAAACAGAATATAGTATGAGTACCAACCCTTTTGTCCTAACGGACATCGAACAACATACAATACTTTGTACAAGTCCAATGAGTTTAATAACTCAAACCCTATGCGTCGAAGAATGAAAAACTGTATTATGGTTAAGAAGAATTACACCATTGTTGAATGCTTCTTACCTGATCATCGACTGATACATGTAAATGTTATAGACATAATTTCAAAAAGTTATATCTCACTTTATAAAATAAACGTACAGATATATCAGTCTCAAATTGGTGCATAACAACGGATATTCAAAACCAAATATTTGCCGTTAAGCAAACCCATGTGATTTCCTTAAATATTACCAATTATAAAGAATTCTGATATATATTGAGGATCTAATCATCCAATTCCCAATATCTTACTCCCATTCAATATCTGTAACGCCATACAGATGTGAGAATCATGTCTGGTAAATACATACCCTGGAGTTAGAATCTAATTAGGAAAACAGTTTTCAATTAACACCGCACAGTGAAACTGAAACATGAAAATGTTTCAAAGGGGTAGTCTGGTATTCCTAGTAATGCCTCTTCCACTATCCTGATTCATGACAGTAACCGTATACTTCCTTTCCCTCACTCTAATCCCTTTATATGTCTTTACTTATTACCTTCTGTACACCATACTTAGGCTAATTGATTTTCTTCTTTCCTTACCCTTCGGCACCAGCCTAAGGTTTGGAAGAAGACTATCCAATAAGCGTAATAGGTGCACTCTCCTAATAACAGAAGCCCTCGCAACCTGAGAGATGGTAAAGATAAAAGACAACTGAATAATCCTATTCTATTACTCCCGAACCAGAATCTATTCTCGAACTGGAACAAGTTCCTTCGAGTTCGTATGTAACTATACGATGGCATATCCAAGCAGTATGGATTTTCGTAGTGATACGAAATATTCTGGAGAAATGCAAAGGTGAAGTAGGAGTTGCAGGGGTATACACGGTTTTGTCGTGAATGATAGCAGCCGCATTTTTCTTTGCCCGTAATCTAATCCCTTTATATGTCTCTACTTATTACCTTCTGTACACCATACTTAGGCTAATTGATTTTCTTCCTTCCCTACCTTTCGGCACCTGCCTATGGTTTGGAAGAAGACTGCCCAATAAGCGTAATAGGTGTACTCTCCTAACACTAGGAGCTCTCGCAACCTGAGAGAAGGTAAAGGGAAAAAACAACCGAATAATCCTATTCAATTTCTCTAGAACCGGAATCCATCCTCGAACTGGAACAAGTTCCTTCGAGTTCGTATTTAACTACATGATGGAATATCCAATAAATGTGGATCTTTTTAGTGATATAGGGTGTTCTGGAGAAATGCAAAGTGGGTGTAGGATTGGCAATGATATATGCGACTCCGTGACAATCCAAAAGCCAAAGTGTTTTAAGAAGGTTCAGTTAACTTAGTTCATGAGTTTTACTTTGAGGTCGGGTCATGGTCGCTGCCAAAGAGAGAGAGAAAAGAAAGACCCAGCGTGCACTCTAATCTAGATTAGATTGGTTAATCACTTTATCTAATCAGGATGGCTCCTACTGTTTCCTCGAATTCTCCCTCAAACCCTAAAAGGAGAATTAGTCGGGATCATCTAAAATCACCCGAGGAGTAACCCTACTCATCAGTGGGAATCGGGATCCATCTATCATCGCATGATAACTTGATGGAATTCACTCAAGTCACCACACTCCAGAAAGTATGCGCATGCCTAGCTAGTTTTCTGTATGTTTGAAACTCCCGATGTGATTTTTACCCCTAACGACCTATGACCTTGACAAGGTCAACAAATCATAAGTCGCTAGTCAAGTTCAACCCGTCATTATCTTGATTACCCTAGACCCACCTGCATAAGCCCTTGACAAGGTCAACAAGGCTTTGTGATTGTCCTAGTTAATCGCATCATATGCTACAAACAAGCACCACTCAGCTACCGTACACTACGCCTTGACAAGGTCAACAAACGCAGCATGAATACTAAGTACTACTCATAGGAAATGACGGGGGCTACGGCTGGTTTTTGGAGAAAAACCTTTAACGTAATGAACTTGAAATCGTTGAAGGAACTGAGTGGTTTTACAAACATATAGTGGCGCAAACTTTTGCTAAAGAGGTCACTCTCTGTGAATGGATCTTGGCTCTTTCCTCATCGAATAAGGTAGAGGATATTCCAAACTGAATACCACGATGCAAAGAAAAATGAATCGACTATAGTGAAATTATTACACTAACGCAACTTACCCAAGTGGTCACTCCCTGTGAAGGGATCTCGGCTCTTGCCTCGTCGAATGAGGTGCTGGATATTCATAACCGAATACCGCTGTGTAAAGCAAAAGGAAACGTCTGTAATGTAAGTTTTAAAAAACTCGGTTCCAACAACATCATATAGGTTTGTTTTCTTTGCATTAATCGGAATTAATGCAGTCCCATCAATTAACAATATCACACCAGAAGAAAAAAACGAAAATACAATGTATGTATATGCCATCCACATTCGCTACGGGGCCCCGTTATACACCGTTAGGTTACTTAACTAATGGCGGAGCGAGGGCTGGACTAGCGCAAGTGCAAAACATATATAACATCTATTAGTATATATATATAAATATATAGAACATTTGTCCCAGGCATGATATAAGCACTATCATAGAAGAGCGATAAGCATCACAAAATAAACGGATAATCTGGGAGCCCCGGGTTTTCTTTGAGCCGCAAGTGAAACCCGACATTCCCCTGGTCATGTGGATAACCTGTGCAATGTAAACCTGGACCCCTACGAGTGCGGCAAGTTACCCGCCAATCCCAGAAGTGAGGTAACCCCAATCAACAAAGTGAATGGGTCATCCAGCACTTCACGGAATCCGGTAAATTGAGCACCCCTCCGTGGATCATCTTATACCCCCTACGAATGTGGCGAATAGCCTACCAATTCTAAAGTGAGCCCCCCTCCGTCTCAACACCATGAGATGCGGACCCGTTGCCCTCTAGAATCCGGCTATTCGAGCACTCCACCGAGGGGTAATCCTAGTACAGAAAAGAAATGCATATATACAATGGCGACATCGACCTCAACCCGGTCGTTCCCCAATAAAAGAATATACAACCTGGCAAAGTCGGCAATCCACATGTTGGACGATCGCCCTGCAATACAGAATATACAAACTGAATCTGAACTGTACTACTACCATTGCATCGCAAGCTATCCACCACGACAACCGATCGACAATATCAGCACAACACAGAACATTAACGTGAATGTCATGTTCGCAAATCCGTCTAATAGAACATATAGCAACTAGTCGGATTATACCGCTCTAATGACATTCATGGTCGCGGATAGTAATGTATGCACTGAAACTTATAAACGGTGTTAAAATAGTGACTATGAAATACTCCGTATTGCCCCAAACCATGAGATGACAGAATATGAAATCTGGGCAAAAACAAACAACACCTGAAAACCAATATTCAAGAGGCTAGAACACCAAAAAAATTTCAGGTCCCAAATCCTCTACTGGATCGGCCAGGCCGGGTATTATCATATTCTCGCTGGCCAAGTTATGGAATTTGGGGCTCGTGTTTTAATGGTGTTTTAGTTATCACATGAATAGCCTTCTGCAATTGTTTAACAAATTTTTAGAAGACTCTGAAAAATCGACAGAAACTTGAATATTCTTCGGATTGTTTCGGTTTTGTTACTTTAAACATCGTTTAAACTACTAGTTAGGGGTTTATGGGCTGGCTTTGATACCATGTTGTGTTACGCCAGCAGCCTGGCCATCCAGCGTGGCCGGTGCGGAACAAAAACGACGTTTAAAAACTTGGCGCTAACGAAACCCGCCGGACCGAACCATAAACCCTAAACTAGCAAACTACAATGAGCTAATCTACTATGATAGAAGTGTTATACCGAATGATCTATGTCCTTCGGTCTTCTACCATCTTCATAAGCTCCTTGAGGCATCATGGATCAAGTTTGGCCTCCGGTCTCCCTCTATCGAAGATGATCCACCTGAGGATTTGTAGTTCGAGCTCCAACCTCAATACTGAGATAACTAGAGTACCTAGTTCGCTAAACTAGATAGCCTAGAGGATGTAGAGTCTAATGATGGATTAATATGTCTCATAACACTCTAGGTTTCTCAACACATGAGACTTTTAAGGTGGAGGTAGAAGAAGCAAGCATGAGGAGATGAGAGTGTTGCCATGAGCATTCTCAATGAAGAATGGATAAGTGTTGTGAAGCAATGAATGAAGCATCCACTTCAACAATTCACCCCATAAAAATATCATGCATGCTTCAATAGTGACCCATGAGTCACACTATGAGTCACGCCATGAGTCACTAAGTAGCCATACTTCAACAAATGTAAATAACACCTCATCCTCCATCTCATTAACCATTTAATCCTAAATAGTAAAAAATAAATGAGGTGTCTTCTTCTAGAAGCACCCTTGTAACAAATTACAAGAATAACCCTCACCATATATACATACCCGTATCCGTATTCCGACAAAATATGAATACAAAAGAGACGAAAATAATCCAACAATATAATACTAGAATCCGGCTTAAACCAAAGCCCACTAGTATTATCCGTCCGAATCATGATACGTGCACAAGTGCATGTATATGATCGAACCCTGCCGTAAAACCATACGGCCTCTACATCGTTTCGCCCGAAGCAGGAAAACCCTCTGTGTGGGACTCTAAAGACTCATCAATACGCTGGCAGTGGGCTTAACCACAAACATGTCAGCGGCACTAGCTGTATGTAGCCCAGGTATTGAGCGAAAGGAAGGCCGATGAGCTAACTCGTCCGAACCCCTACAGAGCCTGTCCGTGACAATATCCATACAGTCCGGTCTGTTCGTCTAAGAGTATCGCATATCTGGTCTAGGGGGTGGATAATGTCAGATCCCTAATAACGCGATATTTCGTGTCCGTATGAAGTCCATCACCAACTGAGAAACTACTGATCCAAATCAGTAATTCTCATCCACCTTGGCCAAGAATTTCTTGTGATGGCCATTCCTGCACAGCGCGACATCAACCTGCAATACTGGGAGAGACGAATCCCCGACGATCCGCTCACTGCTCCATGTGGCTCGGGACTGTACCCAACTAAAACCTATTTCCACGACTCATTTGAGCCATAGTAGGGTAGTAATCAAAGCACAGTGGGAACTCACACGAGATAAATGACAATCTCAGGTCGATGGACTAATCTGTACACATGTCACCTGGAAACTACTATCTGACAATAGGTATAATACCATCTAGCAAGTTCCCGGTGAGTCCTTCCAGTGCACTCATAACCCAATGAGCACATGTATACTATCTTAGGTGACTAATAGACACCAATGGCTTGTGAGACTGGCCACCGCTACACACTAGTCTACTCCGTAGTATCGATGCCCAGTCTCGATACTCCCGCGACTAGGGACATTTAATGATGTGCTTATAGACCACCCAGCTCCCATGTATATGATCGCCATTATAATGCTGGTAGTCAAGAAAGAATCTTATGGGCTCTATCAACATGTAATATTGATCTGTAAAACCACATAATGCATGTACATGATGATAAAGGCAAACCAGATAGCATACTATCATTTCAAGTAAGACTGTTCTATCCGTATATGTCACGACCCGAAATAGCATGTGACTGGCACTTGAATCATGTGTAGTCTATAGGACCCCACCTAATTCAAATAAGCCAAAAGCCCAGAAATCTAAACCATTTAAAAGAAGAAGTGAAGGAAAACTTGTTTTAATGCAAGTGGTTTAACAAAATAAATGGCATTAAACATTTAAAAGCAACATCATATTTTCCCGAAAATTTCGGCAGAGTCTCCTTTGTAAATACTGGCCCCAAATAAGTACAACACATGAAATACATAGTAATAAAATAAGGCATCCCCAAGCGGGAGCTAGCTCTTCGCCAATTGGCGGAAACAACCACGCAAGCAATATAATATACAACGCCGAAGGGCGAGCATCAAAACTCTGAAAGAAAACCAACATCCTCAAGAAAACTAGAGAAAAACCATAATAATACAAGCGCGTGACTCTAAGGTCGAAAGAATATACATACTGGTCTTCTAATTCTACTAAATATACAAATCTGGTTGATGGAGTTTACTAGATACAATTGAATGTAAAAACAAATACTACGGTGGTCACGATACAAGTGAACCCACCTACCGAAGCAATCACCCGGAAGGAAGCAGTGTGCCAGCAAAGCCGCCAAGAAAACCTGTACGGAAAAACCTGCAAGAAACTGTGGCACAACGGGGGTGAGTTGCCAACTCGTGAGTAGAAAACATCACCGAGCAGAAATCGCATGTATGACTCTATCCTATGTCATACCATGATATCCTCATAAAATATAACCCTGAAACATCTAAACATAAGTGTAATATCAAGTGCTCGTGTCAGTGCCTCAGGTAGCAACATGTCACATATATGATGTACGAATGTATTAGGAATAAAAGTAAAATACATCTCGTACAAGAAAACTGTTTTCTTATCTCAGTGAGATTTATGTATAAAAATCGAAGTATCATCAATGAAATCAACAGAGAATCCGTGTCAAGCATCGACACAAAATATATATCTCAATATCTCAATATCTCGTGCTCCGGCAATCCGGACTGGCCCGTATCATCAAATCTCAATATCTCGAGCTCCGCATGATCAGGATCGGCCCATAACTCCGAACGGTATCCTCCGGATATCCGTCGAGTCTCCATACAATCACCGGTCGGTAGTGCTCCCCTGCCGGGCTCAACGCCTTCTCAATACGTCCATCCTGCCCCGGGGTACCGCACCGGGTCCACCATGCACCCACAGACGGTCCTTCCCCCTACCTCGAATCGGGTGTATGATACCACTCGAGAACCGAGAAAACCCATGGTGGACATCACAAATATCATATCACGAGAAAACCGCAAATTTCTATTTTTAGAAATGATACTGGCTTTATAAATTCTTGCGGTTTCTCCAAATCCAGAAATCTCATAGAAAATCTGAATCCCATAACCAAAAGTCAATAAACAGTGAATACCGGCATAGAGCCCCACAATATCGCATGACAAATGAATACATATACATGAATGATATCCAAGCAAAGAATGCAATATTTAAACTAGCATAGTAATTATATATCGGAACTATCTACTAGCAGTTATATCCATGAAGTAATATTCTCTAAAGTGTACGTGGCATGGAAATTACTGATGATGATGTGTGTGAGCCGGCAAGTAAGTGTACGTGGGGCATACGCATCATCGGTAATGGTGCTGGTGTCCTAACAACAGGGTTCATAATAACTACGAAAACACATTTAAGCATGCAATGTGATGCGAACAGCAAGAATATACGGAAAATGAATAGTAAACGCAACAATAAAGAAATATACATTCCTATATACGAGTCATGCAGCTTTTGGTGTCTGAAATCGCACGAATCGTGGTTTTTAGAAAATAGGGGCTACGGTGCTTTTAAGAAAAGGTACGTCCTTTGAAATATCCGTAGTATCCCTCGACCTGTCTGTAAAATACTCACATTCATTAGTCAGAAAATAAGTATGACTCGAGCCCATCTAACATCTACCAAATATACTACAGGACGAAGCTAAGAGACTAACCGAACGGGGAAGGAAATCACCTAAGTCCGAGTCGATATATCTAGCAGTCGGTGATCCCACCTCAATAGCGTCACGTATGGTAAAATATATAATACGACATCCTCGAGTCATGAGTGCGGATCAGTCAACATATTTATACATCGTACGGTAAAATTCTATCGTAGGCATCCCAAATCGGGGTACGGGTCAATATCACATATAACTCATTATTTATCTGGTATCATTGTCATCATATCCTGAATTATGGGTGCTTATCTAAAGTCTAGTATATTCCGATACCATCCAACATATGTCCGCGTGTGAATAAAACACATCGCCCAACGATCCACTATACTATCATGTAGTATATCATAACACGACCCAAATCAGATAACTGATCTCTCGGCATCATGCCCGATCATATCGACTCTCTTCCGAGTATCATATACTATCCTCATCATACGTGTATACGTATGTGTATGTATGTATGTGTATATATATATATATATATATATATATATATATTGTAATCCCCAGTCCCTTTTCTACCAATATGTGTATTTATGTTACTCTTGAAGTTTATTTATTTTTATAAATATTATTTTAGTATTATAACTTTTCCCTAACCCTAATTTATCTCAAGCCCATTACCTATCGATTCTATATTTTACAGATTCTTTTATTTTATTTTTATTTCCCTATTCTTATTTATTTCCAAACCAGGCCCCTTTTCTATTCTCTTATTCTTTTATTTCACCCAATCCCAAGCCCATTTTTTTTTTAAATAACTTAATTTCTTTTTATTACAACCCAAACCTATTTTCCTAGCCCAGCAGCCCGGCCCTTTCTTTTCCCTCATTTTCTTATTTTCCTCGGCCCAGCCCGTCCCCTCATCAGCCCACAGGAAAATTCAAGAGAATTTAATTAATTAAAACCCTTTTCTCCCCAGCCCAGCCCGTCTCCAAGCCCAACCCCTTCTGACCCGACCCGACCCGACTCTACTCCCTCCTTCTTCTCCCAACGGCTCTTTCCGCCTCCCCCGCTCGCGCGATCCTCTTCCTCCGCCGACGCCCACGCCCACACTCGCGCGCGTTATCCCACGACGCGCGCCCCTCGACCTCTCCTCGTCGCCTCCTTTCTCTCTCACCCTCAAGATCTAAAGCCTCTCAAAAATCTCCCTCGTTCACCCAAAAACTCACCTGCATCCCCCTCACCACCGAGCACCCAACTCCGTTCAACCACCTTCGTCGACGACGACGAATCACCTTAATCTCCCTCCTCTCCCCTCACCTAAACCCATCACCCTCTTCCTCTCCCCTCAACCCCGGCTAAACCCACCGATCACCACCCTCATTGCACCCATCCACGGCCACCGCCTGCACCCCGACGACGCCGACGAGCTCCCCACTGCCCCGAGCCGCCTCATCGACCGCAGCATCATCAGCATCAGCATTTTCGCCATCATCTCTCTCTGCATCTCTCCCTCTCTCGTTTTCTCCCAAGCCTCAACCGACCTCTCTTCGACACAGCACCACCATCAACACCTTCAATCGCCGTCGATCACCCCCTCAACCGAAACCCATCATCACTGAGTATATCCTCGTCTGCACCAAACTCGACCTCGACCCCATCGCTGAGACTCCATCTCGCCGACTTCGATCCCGAGAAAACCCAATACACACCGAGTTCCTTCAGCTCACCACCGGCTAACCTCTAACCTCTAGCCACCGCGAGCAACTGCAACCTCCCCTTTCCCTCACAACTCCACCAACACCCCATCAACTCCTCATCACCTCTCCTCCATCGACAACCCAACATAGCCGAGCCTCCTATTTGTCTTCACCGCGCATCCAACCTAAATAGCCAAACCGGTCGTCGCCACTGCCTCTTGTTATCTCTGCCACAGCCATTGCCTATGCCGAGCTACTACCGTGCTTCCACCGCATCTCTTCGATGACGAACACCCAGCAGCTCCATCACGCTTCCGTCGAGCATCCACGCATCAACAGCAAAGTTGTGACGCAAGCCCAAGCCTAGTCGAGCCCCGGCATTTCGTCGAACACCTACAGAGATCGTTGTTGCCGCTGCCGTGCATCACCAGAATGTCTCCAGGCAAGTTCCCTACTTGCTACATGCTACTTTATGTTAATTACAAATTACAATCCTATAGATTCCATATTTTACTATTTCCGTTAAACTATACGGAGAAACTGTTCGATGCATGATCCCTATGGAAATCCTCATCTGATTTGACGGAACCCAATTGCATGGTCTGGCCCGTAGGGTAGTGAACCTAGTGTGTAAATCTCATTGGAAAATACGACTGTTAACGACTAAAATGTATACCCCCAAGTATACCTGTAAAACTGGAAATTTCTTGTATCTGAAAACCGTTAAAATCACCATAAATTATATACATACTGGAATGATGCGTTAGAGGGCTTAAATCGAAGCCTACTCGACGAACTATAACCCTATCCAAGTTTCTAATGATTTCTGTACTTAAATTGTGACAATATTTGGATCGGAGTGCGACTCTGGACTGCAGTCCAGAGCGACTCTAGTTGTTGTTTACTGTTCCATAATGTGTGCCACCCGTTTTCCTAAACTCGTATGTTGCGGAACTTTGTATTTTATTAAAGATGAAACTGTTAGCTAGATAACACAAGTGGTTTCATTCTGTTTCATCGTCGTTTGCTATTTGATCTGTAATTTAAAAGATCGGGACGTATAACAGTCCCAACAGAATCAGATTTGACGTACTAGTATTGAACAGCGTATAACTCCTAACGTAAAGACGCGATTGAGGATCCGTCTATTGCGTTGAAAACCTTACTGAAAACCCTAGATTTAATTCAGCTGTAGTATCACTAAATTCTGATCCCAACCGGGATTAAAATGCGTTGCGAAACGGACTTCCGATTCTGAAACCGGATTTCTAGCCGTGAATGCTTAAAATGAAATGGCCATAACTAGTGCTCCTGAAACCCGATTGACGTGAAACTAAACTCGCTGAATAGATAATCAAACGTAATATTTAATCCCCATTTATCGTTTCGCTAAACTGTACACGTACGAATTATCATAATTTATGCAAGTGGTAGAATACTGATTTATGACATCCTAATCATGCTTTACATACTGTTTACTCATCATATCACATATATGTCACTACATTGATGACCTAGTGATTATGTGCATTACCCAGTGTTAAGTATTAGTGATGATTGTGACAAGTACGTTAGTGTTCGTGCATAAGTGAATAAGTGAAAGTAACACGTACTTGTACACAATCAGTGAACCTTATTATTCTATTGCACTGTCGACGTCTGTGGGACACGTGTACGTGTGACTATAAATGGTATGGGACACTTATGGAAGCTCTTGCATGGGTGTCACAGATAAGGCACCGGACACTGCCATTTATCTTGGGTATTAGTCGGGACGTGCTTGAAGGAGATCCTGTCTCCAGTTCTCGCGCAGACTTGTCACCGACCGACTGGTATTTGAGGTTATGGTTAGCGTTTGATGTAGACCACGGGGTGTGGGGTAGTTTGAGTGTGAGTTCAACAGAATCTCGGGAGTCCCATGCCGGCTTATATATATGGAGATATATGGAGATTTACAGAGTACATGATTATTACCGTGAGTTATATGTTGGGCCCGTGGTCCCTTGCCCTTGGGTCCTACCCTTGGGTGGAGGACACTCGCGAGTGGTTGACTCTCACACTTGGACTGAAGATAGGCTTAGTGACCTGTACAGTGAGACTTAGAGACTGATAGGGATAATGACATTAATATACATTACTTACTGTGTTGACATACCTGGCATACTATATTACTGCTTTACTGTTCACCTGATCTACTAGACACTGCATTGGTTACTCCATGTTCATATATTTACTGTATTGGTTTACTATTACACATCTATTATCACTGTTCGAGTTGCCACTTGCATCTATTTACATATTTTGCTATCGTGTCGCTCTGACGACCTGAGTATGCATGCTCAGAGTGAGGAGTGGATCTAGCCTGGACCGGGACTAGACGTACATCGCGGACATCTTGATCAGCTATCCAGAGTTATACTCTTTTTACCTCTATCAGGTCAGTTTCTTGTATTTGATTTGTTTCAGTTACTGCATTTCTCATTACCTGCGCATACTTTACTGATTACCATGTAAAGCTATAAGCCGAAGTGTGACTGCGGCAGGACATTTCCTTGACCGTAGGAGCATGGCTGGCCTTGTCAACCCCTCGTATTCCGTATTTTGGGAAGCGGGGCGTGACATATAGCAACACATCTATATACATACATATACATATATATACACATATATCATATACACCAAAACATATCATGTGCGTGCATGTGTGTGTATGTGTACCATACTCTAGGGTTTCGCAACTAAGAACTAACTAAAAGCACTATCTTCCAATTACACTAAACTAACCCATGATCTCCTAGAGCCACTCTTGCTGATTATCCGCGTATCCCAATACACATAATCATATATAAAACATATTAACGTACTATACTACGAAACTGCGGGGGTGCTATACGCCATCCACCCGACTTCCCCCATAGGTATATATCTACTCACATTGATCCTTGCTTGCCGAAGTCGATGTCGCCATTCTCTTCTTCCTTGTTCTATGTCCACGTAAGGGTCCCAACATATCACATATATCGTATCGCATCAAAACATCCAATTCAAAACCAAAACGACACGCGAATCACACATAGGTTAAAACCTATGGTCTACTCACGCAAATCAACCAAACAACACCCGATATCGACGTACAAACATTAAGTGACCGATACAAAACACAAAACCAAGACTTCAATCTAGGAAAGTTACAAAAAAACAAAGCGGCAACTTATGAAAACTTGCTCCAGATTTTGGTTCAGGTAAAATCAAGCTAAACTAGCAGCACTAGGGTGTAGTATATAGGGTATATGAGTTACAGAACAAATCCTAACACCAATGCTCCCAATTTGGCCGGCCACATTCACCAAATTTCCAGCCTGCTCGGCCAAGTAAGCTCTGATTGGGTTCATTCTTGCAGGGCGGTCTCCTAGTGACCAATCTAGGTCTCTGGGGTTGCTAGTTTTTCTTGTAAAGGTCTCGATTCATTCCAGATTCCTTGTAGGCATACAATTCACAAAAACCGACATGGAAAGTTTCAAATTCAAATCATAGGGTTCAGTTTCAGGTTTGATCTGGGTTTTAGACACTAAGGGGGGTTTGTAGTCACCAATACACTCACATGCATCTTGGAATTTTCAAACCTCACTAAACCGCACTTATACACTTCTAAACTAATATGGATACGAAAGGAAATGGATTATTACTCTAATGGTGAAAGAATTACCTCATTTGGCAACTCAAGAAAATTCTTGAGTTGCCCCAAGTCTTCAAAATCCCAACTTTCTTGGTTCCCCATGCTTGTAGTGAGCTTGTGCATATTTTTAATGAAAGGGATGCATGATTTTGATGTGGATTTGGGGTTGATATGAGGTGGTGGAGGTGGTGGAGGGAGAGGGCAGCCATGGGAGAGGGAAGGAAGAAAATAATGAAGATGATGAAGAATAATCAAATGTGAGCCATGGTCAAATGACCCCTCACCTCTCTCTCTCTCTTCTCTCTCTTGCCCACACCATATATTTTAATCTTTTTTCCTTTTTCTTTTCTTTATCTTTTATTTCCTTTGCAATTCCAAATTAAAAACAAAGCCATTCTACAAATAAAAGAGAAAGTCATGGTAGAATAAATGTAACAAATGCTAGCAAATATGATATTGTAACGTTTTGAAAATCGTTTCGGTGAAATTTCGAAAAAACGGTAAAATAAGGGGGTGCTCTGTAAAAAGTCAAAATACAAATATCTTATTATAAAAATTAAATATACATATTCTAGCTATGTAATTGCTAGTATTTGGTGTTTATTGAGCTACTGGTGAAATTTCAAATTTTCTGAAAAAAATTCGTTTTTTATTATTTTAAGCCGTCACTAATACATTTAATTAGGGAAAATTACAAATTGGAATGAGTTGAAACAAATTTTGTGCATCATAAAACTTTAAACAAAATTTTAACATGTTGTTTTTGAAATGAAATGATGTGGGTAAACGGTGTTAGAAATATCGAAGAAAAAAAAGGCTTAAATAGTGAATTTAGTGTAAATGGATGTTTGGGGTATAGTATTTATCATTTTCCATCACCCCACACCCATACCCACACTCGCACACACCCATTTTTCCTCCTCATTTCTGCTGAATTCAGCAGCCCTCCCCAAGGTTTTCCCCCACTTCTTTTGGTAAAAGAAAAGAAATGAAAAGAAAAGAATAAAGAGAGAAGGGTTGTGTGTTGACTTGGGGTATCTTTCCTTGACTTAGACTTTCCTTCCCCACTCCCACACACCCCACACTCCCTTCCCATACTTGCTGGCCGAGCCCCCCCTCAATCAGCCCCATTTTTTTAACCCCATTTTCACTTCAAAAACCCTCACAAAATCCTTCCAAAATCAACACAAAAATCAAGCTAAATCAAAATCCAACTCCTACCCATTTTAGCTTACCCTAACATGCATGAATTGGGGTGACAAGAGAGCATTTTGGATGGCTAGATTTCAAATGAGATCTACAAAATTGTGGAGGTATAATGTTAACCTTGTAGTTAAATTGTTGATTAATGCTTATGTTAGCTTAGTTAAGTGTTAATTGGGTTTTATAGGAGTTCAAATTACATGGTTAAGGAATTCAAGTTAGGGTTTTGTTTTGGAAATGGGGTTGTGATCAATTGTACATGGTTATGTGGTGTGGATTAGCATCTTAAGACTTGTTGAAAGCTAATCTAGTTGTTAATTACAAATCGTTAATTGTAAAATGTCCAAATTAAACTTTTATGCAAACTAGGTTTTTGGTTTAATATAATTTAGCAAGATAAAAATCTAGTAAATGTTTATATGGCTTATTTAAGCTAATTAGTGAATATTGTAACCACTGTTTTTGCTAAAACATCAAGATTTGTATTAAAACGGTTAGCGACCGCTAACTAGGTTTTTGGAAAATAAAACGATTTCTTTAAATTTATGGTTTTGATGAATTTAACCATATTTCTTATACAGTTAGCGAGTTTTGAAACCATGATTGGTATGTTTGGTGTTTTTCTTGATCAATCGACGTTTGTACGCCGATGTCGAGGGTTTTGGGGTTGATTTGTGAAAGCAACCATAGGTTTTGACCTATGTGGGATTCGTGTGTCGTTTTGGTCATGAGTCGGATTTTAATGTGATACGGTGCATTATGATATGTAGGTACCCCATGTGGACTTCGAGACGACATGCAAGCGCGTGGCGACGTCGGCACCGGCGAGCGAGGACCAGGTGAGTAGATTTATATCTACGGGGAGAAGTGGGGTGGATGGCGTATAGCACCCCCGCAGTCCGTGGTGGTGTATACGGATGCGTATAAACACCAACAATTATTACATGTTATTTGAGATTAATAACGATGTTATGATGGATATTGGTGTGTTGGATTATTTTAGTGTTGCGAACCCTAGGGTAGTGTTGCACTACACATACACACTTACATACTTTCATACATTCCTATTTATATGTTCTCATGGGATTCTTTATAGTTATGTGTTCACATGGGTATGGGACTATGTGTTCACATACGGATTTAAGGATGATACTTGGGTTTGAGCTGAGTCGATGAGATTTATTTTGTGGTTGTGATATCGGTGATATGGCAGGATTCGTACTTGAGGTACGTCCTGGTGTTATAGCGGATCTTGGGGCGGCGATACGGGTGAATAGTGTTATAAATAAAATGATCGACATGTGATCGTGATATGAGGCATGATATGCTAGGATTTTGATATTAGGCCATATCGGGCGATGTATACCCCTTGATGATGATAGGTGCTGACGATATCGGTTTGTACGAGATTGTCGATCAGTAGTCAGATCATGAGTATATTGATGATATTAGTATTGTACTAGACATAGGTCAGTACCCTAGACTATGATCTTGGATAAAGAGGATACCAGAGGAATAGTGTGAGGAATATGATATTGACCCGTACCCAGATGTGGGGATGCCGTACGACGGATTTACGTACGAACTACATCTTGATGATTGATCCGCACTCTTGACTTGGGATGTCTAATTATAGATATGGTATCGGATATGATATTATCGAGGCGGGATCACCGACTAATATATATACAGGTATGTATATGTATCGACTCAGATGTTAGGCGGTTTCCTTACCTGTAGTCTAGCTTGTAGCTTAGCCCTTTAGTTTAGTTAGTTGTTAGATTAGATTCAGTTCCTACCTATTTCAAATCGTACGAATCGTGCGTATTTTAAAAGACAGGTCAAGGGATGCTACGGATATTTCAAAAACGTATCTTTTCTTAAAAACACCGTAGCCCCTATTTTCAAAACCCCACGATTCGTGTTATTTCAAAAGGCACCATTGTAGGACTTATATTAGGTTAATGCAGATTAGTTATCGTTGCGTCTAGTATTCAGCTCCCGCTCATTATTGTTGTTCGCTCTGCATCACATGCTTATATTATGCTTCATATTCTACTGTTGATATCTTGTGGTTAGGACACCAGCACCATTACCGATGATGCGTATGTACCACGTGCACTTACTTGCCGGCTCACACACATCTTCATCGGTAATTGCCATGTCACGTACACCTTAGAAAACTATTATTGCTTGACATAGCCTGTTAGCTAATAGTTTAGACATGATATTAGTGTACTTGCCTTATATGTTAGTTTAGACATTGTAGTTATTACCTGCTACTTCATGCATACTGTTATTCATTGTTATGCCGCATTCATGGATTCTCATGCATATATTAACTTTTTACGTGCTATTGAGGTTTTGGATTCGGATTTCCATGAGATTTTCTGGATTTGGGGAAAACCGCAAAACATATACAAACTTCTTCTTTCTCCTTTTAAATGAAAAGCGCGGTTTTTCCCATGAAGTATGAGTCGTCCACCATGAGTTTGCTGATGGATTTCGAGACCCGATTCGAGGAGTTGGATGAACCGTTTCGGGTACATGGTGGACCCGGTAAGGTACCCCGGGGCAAGAAGCTCGTGGTGATGACGATGAGCCTGGCAGGGGGAGACTACTTACCGCTGATTTTACCCGACACGTCGGATATCCGGAGGATACCGTCGTGGTCTTGAGATGGATGGTATGGGCCGGTCTGGACTGACGGCGCCCTAGAGATTGAGATTGAGACATTGAGATTTCGAGATATTGAGGTACTGAGATTTGATGATACAGACCAGTCCGGATAGCCGGAGCCTGAGGCTTTGAGACATTGAGATTTATGTTTTGTGTCGATTCTAGACACTGTTGATGCTGATTTCATTTATGATACCTCATTTTAAAAATACAAAGGAAATCTCACTAATTTATGTAAACAGTTCTTCATTTACATGTATTCTGTTTTCATGCATTCATACCTCATTCATATGATATATTGCTACCTGAGGCACTGACACGGGCACATGAGATCACACTCGGGTTAGATATTACCCTAGCCATTGTTATAGGCTGCATGTTATTCATATATTTGAGGATATATTATGATCATTGACTTAGGTTGCGTTATTTTTGCGATTTCTGTGCGCAGATGTTTTTCTACTCACGAGTTGGCAACTCACCCCCGTTGTGCCACAGTTCTTGCAGGTTTCGCCGTACAGGTTTCATTACGGCTTTGCTGGTACTATTTCCATTTCCGAGTGACTTGCTAGTAGGTGGGTTTATTTGTATCGTACCCATCATGACATCTTGTATATTATTATTCTGTTGTATCTAGAAGTTCCATCAACCAAACATGTATTTATTTTTGAGATAGAGACCAGTGATGTTATTCTTTCGACCTTAGAGTCGCGCGTATATTTCTGCGGATTTCTTGTGGTTTTGAGTTTCCTTTTGAGTTTTTGATCCTCGCCGTTGGCGTTGTATATTATATTGCTTGTGTGGTTGTGACCGTCGATTGACGAAGAGCTAGCTCCCGCTTGGGGATGCCTTTTATTGATTTCATATACTATTCATGTTGTATCCCGTTTGGGAGCCAGTATTTACAAAGGAGACTCTACCGAAATTTTCAGGAAATTTTTGATTTTTTTTAAAAACTGCATAATTCGGCTTATGCTATTGAAACTACTTGCTTTAAGTTGGTTTTTCCTGCACTCTACATCTTTTCTTGGTTTGGATTTCTGGGTTTTCGGTTTACTTAGATTACGTACGCCTCGAGACGTTCATAGTTTAAGTACCGGTCATGTTCCGTACTTCGGGTCGTGACAGATATGGTGCATGTCACATGCAAAAATCATACTTAATGCACAATTTGTGATAATTAATCGAGTTTAGCATTACATAGAATATAATTAATTATATAAAAATCTATGAATGCTCCATTCATATAATCCCTTTCAAAATCAATAGTTCTTATAATTTTCCGAATGTTTTCCAACTATCGGTATATAATTATACCATATCATTTAAAACTAGTCTCCAAGCTTTAAAGTATTCATAATATATATATATATATATATTGATTTATTTAAATTCCCAAATATAATATTTTATTTTCTTGAAATGTTACAGTCTTCCCCTCTTAAATAAATTCGGTGCCCGAATTTAAATTTAAACCCCTCAAATACTAAAACATTTCAGTAAAATGATCAAGTCGTCGGGGCTCCGAAATCATATATACATAAAACATATCGTAGCGCAATACATGCGCATGGAAAGCGAGTATATATCTCATAAATCAAAACCACGTCAAGCATCCCGCAATCATCGGAGTTATGGTGAAGACACCAATGTCAAAGTCCGATATGAAAACCAACATGATATAGATCAAAACTATAACATGTACATAGTACGCATTATTGTAAACTTGTCAAAACATCTGAAAAGAAAAGTATGACAAACCTTTTCAAATCGCTGCGTGATGCGCATATCACAGCACAAGCAGTGGACGTTTATTGTAGAAAAATAACTATATATATACATCTATATATCCTTTGTTTATCACACACGTCCCGCTGTTTTAAAATAATTTAGAAGGGTTTCCTTTGTAAGGTGTTTCATGTCATCTCGGACACATAGAAAAAATATTGAGACTATAGCTCATTTTTGGAAATCTCTTCGGTAACTATCAATACATGCAAAAACATATTCATGTACTGTCCTCGGACTAGTCCTGTCAGCTACTATACCAAATAGTAAAAATCATGAAAATGTACTACTCAAAGGAAATCATACTCAATAGTATATGTAATAATGCCACGTGCGTCTGGTACACACAGAAATTAAAATCAATGAATGTGCCATATATGTGCACAGAAACTAAAATCTAAGTGCAACGGGTGTGCACGAAAACACTTGTCAAGGGCAACGGGTGTGCCTGACAACAATATCAGGTGTATCTGATATGCACGAAAAATCCCGATTTAGTACATCTGGTGTGCACCAAAATCGCATCAAGCGCACCAAGTATGCGCAAGAATCAAAATCGAGTGCACAAGGTGCACGAAAACAAATATCGAATATCACTATCGAAATCGACGATATACAACATACCTCAATCCAAGTCAGGTATACCGTGGTATAAAATCTCATAAACGCGTGCATCTGCATGCACAAAAATTATATCAAGGTACGGAAAGCTCGTGTACTTTACGCCAAATACATAAGTCAAAATCGTGTGCAACCCCTATGCATGAATTCAAAATCGAAAATATCGGAGGGTATGAAATCAAAATTAGGTGCAATGGGTCTGCACAAAACTAAAGTCAGTACAACTGATACATAGAAATACGAATCATGTGGCACGGTGGTGCACAAAATCTCAATCATGGAAATAAATCGCCCAAAATACCGAAATCCAAAATGACGGACACATGATATTCGAATCACCAAGTCGCAATTTTTAAACACTGTCGTCAATATGTCCTTCCTTCAAAGTCGAGAAGTTGTCGGTGCATCCAAAGCAAGAAGAGCAAGATATCTCCTTGCCTCCTGTTCATGGTCTGGCGCCTTGTGCCCTTAGGCTCTCGTTTCTCACTGCGAATTGCCAGTTACATAACTCCTCAGCTCTACGGCCCAATATGGAAATGACGACGGAAACAGTCCCGCTCTGGCACATCCTCTAAAGATCTCTGGCAACTATCATGGTCACTCATAACATGTCTCCTCGATGATGCCGAACTCTGGCCTAATGGGTGTGCGTAATACGACCGATCCTGGGTCCAAGTCTTCTCGTTTAGTATTTCAAGAAAGATCTTGTCGGGGTCTCTCCCAAATCTCATTTCTGCTGAACTGCCCGGAATTTATCACCCCTGACTAAATCTATTTCTTTTTCCGGAACGGCTGCATACTCATCACGACTCCTTCTGGAAGATATATCTATATTCAAGGCCTCTGCATGCGTATCATATCTCTGATGTCAACGGAGTAGAACGTCATCTCATCAAAATCTCGTATGAACCTCTTACTCTACTTTTCTCTAATGTCGACTGATTCGGACTCGTCTATTCATAGCTGTATGGACTGCGCTACAACGGCTATACTCATAGCTAGAGTCCCCCAAGTAATGTATCCCATCGCATGATATCCGGACGACGTCGAACTTTTCGATCGATTCGTCAAAGTCCCATAATTCCTCGAGAGCTCAACACTTGAGCACAGTTTAATAATATCCAGTACATGCCACAATACCTATGGACCAGCCGTAGAAAGGCAGACCCAAGCCTCATTAATGGCACCGTGGAACTGCCGCGAACCCTAAGGTTCAAAAGCGGTTTCATGTTCATTATGTCGAGTTAGGGTTTCGTTCATCGAGAGGGTTCACAGAATTACTTGCATGTTTTTCCGAATACTTTAAACTTGGAAAAATAGGTTTCTAACATTCGTTCATTTTCGATCTATTCTCAACGTGCCTGCGTGAAGTCTTCTCTAGCTGAGATTAATCAATCGGCTGACCTCGCATCGGGGTATGCAAACGAACCATATGTCCTAGTCATTCATCGGTGGATGACCAGCGATCTTCTATCATATCTCTAAGTACAACTCGTGCTGCAATAGCTTCAAAAATCTGGGGCGATATCTTGTCATTCGCAGCAACAGCTGGCTCATTCATCCGCACGCTAAACAATGCCTCAATCATTAAGAATAAACGGTGCATTGACGTTCATCACATTCTAGCTGGCCTCTAGTAGTGGCCCAAACCTCTGGTGCTGATCTGTACGTTCGAGAAATTTTTGTAAAAGCAATTCATCAAACACTAATGGCGTGAAAAACACAATAAAACGACGCATCTATGCAATCGTGTGTCACCGGAATTACGCCTTGGTCAGTACTCGTCCAAGACGAGCTCATACTGACCGCAACTCTAGCCGCAGCTCTCTCTCTCTCTGTTTGTGCAATCGTGGTAACAAAACCACCAACCGATATCGATGAGGATAGATCATATGAACGAATAAAATATAGTGCAAAGAAATGTACATCCTAAGGCTTCTTAAGCGGAGTAGTGTATCGTAAGTATGCCGCAGAACATACATACGGTACGTCACTCTACTTAAGTCACCTACTCCATCAACCAAGGTCAACCTATGTGACGAAAGTTCAGGTCTAATACCCCCTCGACCAAGTCTATGTTTCGTAAGGTCAAGCCTAGGTTCCGAATATATATATACGCCCTAGACTCCGCATAGTCAAACTCAGACTCGAATCAAGGTTAAACCTAGCGCTCTGATACCAACTTTGTCACGACCCGAAATAGCACGTGACTGGCACTTGAATCATGTGAAGTCTATAGGACCCCGCCTAATTCAAGTAAGTCAAAAGCCCAGAAATCTAAACCATTTAAAAGAAGAAGTAAAGGAAAACTTGTTTTAAAGCAAGTGGTTTAACAAAATAAATGGCATTAAACATTTAAAACCAACATCATATTTTCCCGAAAATTTCGGTAGAGTCTCCTTTGTAAATACTGACCCCAAACGGGTACAACACATGAAATACATAGTAATGAAATAAGGCATCCCCAAGCGGGAGCTAGCTCTTCGCCAATTGGCGGAAACAACCACGCAAGCAATATAATATACAACGCCGAAGGGCGAGCATCAAAACTCCGAAAGAAAACCAACATCCTCAAGAAAACCAGAGAAAAACCATACTAATACAAGCACGCGACTCTAAGGTCGAAAGAATATACATACTAGTCTTCTAAGTCTACTAAATATACAAATCTGGTTGATGGAGTTTACTAGATACAACTAAATGTAAAAACAAATACTACGGTGGTCACGATACAAGTGAACCCACCTACCAAAGAAATCACCCGGAAGGAAGCAGTGTGCAAGCAAAGCTGCCAAGGAAACCTGTACGGCAAAACCTGCAAGAAACTGTGGCACAACGGGGGTGAGTTGCCAACTCGTGAGTAGAAAATATCACCGAGCAGAAATCGCATGTATGACTCTATCCTAGGTCATACCATGATATCCTCATAAAATATAACCCTGAAACATCTAAACATAAGTTTAATATCATGTGCTCGTGTCAGTGCCTCAGGTAGCAACATGTCACATATATGATGTACGAATGTATTAAGAATAAAAGTAAAATACATCTCGTACGTGAAAACAGTTTTCTTATCTCAGTGAGATTTCTGTATAAAAATTGAAGTATCATCAATGAAATAAACAGAGAATCCATGTCAAGTATCGACACAAAATATATATCCCAATATCTCAATATCTCGGGCTCCGGCAATCCGGACTAGCCCGTATGATCAAATCTCAATATCTCGGGCTCCGCATGATCAGGTTCGGCCCATAACTCTGAAAGGTATCCTCCGGATATCCGTCGAGTCTCCATACAATCAACGGTCGGTAGTGTTCCCCTGCCGGGCTCAACGCCTTCTCAATACGTCTATCCTGCCCCGGGGCACCGCACCGGGTCCACCCTGCACTCGCAGACGGTCCCTCCCCTACCTCGAATCGAGTGTATGATACCACTCGAGAACCGAGAAATCACATGGTGGACATCACAAATATCATATCTGTAAGTCGATGTACAACACCCCATGACTTGCGGGGAGGCAGAAATATGAAAAACGATCCTCGTTCTTTGCATAAACATCGGCTAACCGCATGAATCGAAGCTAAACGATAACTAACATGAAACATAGTAGTTCTATACTACTATGTTTAGGGATTATACCTTACGAATCGTGTCCTTCGTCTTTGCGAACTCCACCTCCTCCTCGGCCTTCTCGAAGTAGTAGACGATCCACCCGAGAGCTTTACTCCAAGCTTAGCCTCTAAACTTGAGGCAACTAACTTTCTTTAAGTGCTAATCAAAGAAGCTAGGTGATATAGAGTGAGGGTTATGGTTTAATTAGTCTAACTAATCCTTGTACTCAACATATGAGAGGGGAGGATTAGGGTTTGAAGAGGGAGAGCTTGAGGAGAGAGAAGATGAACATAATAATAAAGTGAGAATAATGAGTTATGATAATATATATCAAGCATTTCTTTTTATCAAGAAAAGAAAATAAATCAATTTAACAACCATGCTTGATAATATCTAGTGATGATTCATCTCCATGAGTCATTAAGCATTTATGATGCATTAATGACATGGATGAATCATCCATATGACTCACTAATCACATTCATTGTATATGCCACCTAAACCCCCTTAGTCACCACCTTCTAGAAGCTTCTCGCGCAATTACGAGAACGCCCCTCCTTTCCGCAAAAATACGGAAAAACTTTAGACTGTATAAATCCAATAACCGGATACCAGTAACTGGCTTAAACCAAAGCCGACTGGTAAAAACTATCCGAAAGTCGTACGTGCGTAAACACACGTATGCGTCCGAACCCTTGTCGTAAAACCATACGACCTCTATATCGTTTCGCCCGGAGTAAGGAAACTCTCTGTGTGGGACTCTAGAGACTCGACTACTACGCTGGCAGTGGGTTTAACCACAGACCGCAAGCGGCACTAGCTGTACGTAACGGTCCCCAGGTAGATGTCGATAAGAAGGCCCATGAGGAAACCCATCCGAACTCCTACTGAGCCTGCTGTGACAATCTCCATACAGTCCGGTCCGTTCGTATAAGACTATCGCATATCGGGCCTAGGGGGCGGCAAGCGTCAGTCCCCTAATAGCGGTATAAGTCGTGTCGGAGCGAAGCCCATTACACCCTCAGAAACTACTGGAACCTACCAGTAAATCTCGCTTGCCCTGGCCAGGGACTTTGCGTAATGGCTCTCTGACACAGCGCGATATCAACCCCCAATACCGGGAGAAACGAATCCTGTCTAACCGCCACTGCCTCCAAGTGCTCGGGACTGCACCCAACTGCTATCTGTTTGCACGACTCCTTTGAGCCGTGGTAGGGTAGCAATCTAAGAACAGTGGGACACACTCGAGGCGAAGTAGCAGTGTCAAGTCTGCGGACTATGCTATACTCATGTCACCTGGGAACTGTTCGCTGACGACTGGTATAAAACCAACCAACAGTTACCTATGAGTCCTGTCCGGTGTACCCGTAACCTAACGAGCACCTGCATACTATCTCCAGTACGACGTACTGACGGCTGTGGGACAGACCATCTCCCCAACTGGGATGAGAAGCGTACACACTAGTCTACTCCGGAGTATCGATGGCCTGTCTCGATAATCCTACGACTAGGGACCTGAATAAGGATGTTCTTGTAGACTACCCAGCCCCCACTAGTGTGACTGCCATCACAACGCCGGTAGTCAAGCAAGATCCTAAGAGCTCTATCAATACGTATACTCACATATTAAGATAGAAAAACCAAGTAGCATACTACCATGTTTAGCAAGACTGTTATATACATGTGAATATCCCAAGCTTCCATTAAGTAATATACAAACTAGTATGATACAGTAATGGCCTTCTAGGGCATAAACACTAACAATCTCCCACTTGCACTAGGGCCATGTACTGGCGTATCGAAGACCGATGATCTCTAGTAGCCTCTCGAACTGAATCTGAGGTAGGGCCTTAGTGAATGGATCAGCAATGTTATCCTCTGTATTTACTCTCTTTACCTCGATCTCCCGGCGATCTACGATCTCCCTGATCAGGTGATACCGCCTTAAGATGTGTCTGGACTTCTGATGGGACCTGGGTTCCTTCGCTAAAGCTATAGCGCCGTTATTGTCGCAATACAGAGGTATTGGACCAACACTGGTAGGAACCACCTGAAGTTCTGTGAGGAACTTCTTCATCCAGACAGCTTCTTTTGCGGCATCGCAAGCAGCTATGTACTCCGCTTCCATCGTTGAGTCGGCAACGGTGTCCTGCTTGGAACTCTTCCAACAGACCGCCCCTCCATTGAGGGTAAAGACATAACCCGACATGGACTTGGAGTCATCCTTGTCACTCTGGAAGCCGGAATCAGCATAGGCCTACATCTTGAGGTCCTTTCCGCCGTAAACCAAGAATATCTCCTTAGTCCTTCTCAGGTACTTGAGAATGTTCTTTACTGCTATCCAGTGATTCTCCCCTGGGTTTGCCTGATACCGTCTTACAATGCTCAATGCGTATGCTACATCTGGTCTGGTACATAACATCGCATACATTATAGAGCCTACCGCAGAAGCGTAGGGTATAATCGACATGCGTTCCCTTTCCAAATCAGTCTTGGGAGACATCTCTTTGGAGAGGGTGATTCCGTGACTAGCCGGTAGGTTACCGCGCTTAGAATCTTCCATACTGAATCTTTTCAATATGGTGTCTATGTACCTGGACTGTGAGAGTCCCAACATCCTCTTTGATCTATCACGATAGATCTGGATCCCCAGAATGTAGGTGGCATCATCCATGTCCTTCATGGAGAATTTCTGTGACAAGAATCTTTTGACTGACTGTAGCATAGGAATATCATTTCCTATTAGGAGAATGTCATCCACGTACAGGACGAGGAATACAACAACTCTCCCTACAATCTTACTGTATATGCATGGTTCATCTGGATTTTTGATAAAGTCGAATTCTTTGACAGTATCATCAAAACAGATGTTCCAACTCCGCGACGCCTGCTTTAGTCGGACTAAAGCAGCTTGCATACTTTACCGCTGCTCCCACTCTGAATGAATCCCTCTGGCTGATCCATATAGACGCTCTCTTCTAAATTTCCATTTAGAAAGGCCGTCTTTACGTCCATTTGCCAGATCTCATAATCATGGAAGGCAGCAATAGCAAGAAGGACCCGAATGGATTTCAGCATAGCCACTGAAGAAAAGGTTTCGTCATAGTCCAAACCAGGTCTTTGACGGAAACCCTTTGCAACAAGTCTAGCCTTATAGGTTTCAACCTGTCCATCTACACCAATCTTCTTTCTGAAGATCCACTTGCATCCTACGGGTTTTACCCCATCTGGAGCAGTGTCCAAAGTCCATACTTTGTTAGTGTACATGGACTCCATTTCGGTCCGCATTGCATCCAGCCATTTTACCGAGTCGCCGCTCTGAATGGCTTGCTGGAAGCTAGTAGGGTCGTCATTATCAATGACGCAATCTTCTCTATCCCCGTCTATGAGAAAACTGTAGTATCTCTCGGGCGGATGAGACTGCCTACTACTTCTGCGGATAGGCACTGGTATGTCCCTTTCTTCTGAAACTTCTTGTTCTACCAAACTTTCAGTAACAGCTTGTGGTTCTGGAATTTCTTCCAGTTCTACTGCGCTCCCACTCTTCTGATTTTCTAAAAATTCAGTTTCTAAGAAGTGGGCATGACGAGAAACAAAAACCTTTTGTTCCTCTGCGTAATAGAAATAATATCCCTTGGAGTTCTTTGGATATCCCACAAGCTTACACGTACTGAGCGTGCCTCGAGCTTGTCCGAATGCTGCTTTTTTACAAAAGCTGGACACCCCCATGTCCTAAAATGTTTTAGACAGGGTTTCTTCCCACTCCACATCTGATATGGTGTGGTAGGCACAGTCTTGGTTGGAACCTGGTTCAAAAGATATGCAGCTGATTCTAGTGCATAACCCCAGAAAGATCGCGGTAACTCAGCTTTACTCATCATGGAACGAACCATATACAATAGGGTTCGATTCCTCCTTTCCGATACACCATTGTGTTGTGGTGTGTATGGAGGAGTAAGCTGAGAGAGAATTCCATTCTCTTTTAAGTAACCCAGGAATTCGGCACTTAAGTATTCACCACCTCGATCAGATCTCAGTGTCTTTATACTTTTGCCTGTCTGTTTTTCCACTTCATTCTTATATTCTTGGAATTTCTCAAAGGCCTCGGATTTATGCTTCATTAAGAAGATATATCCATACCTAGAAAAATCATCCGTAAAAGTAATGAAGTAGGAATAACCACCTCGCGCATGTGTAGACATTAGACCGCACACATCACTGTGTACGAGTCCTAAGAGCTCGCTCGCTCTTACTCCGTGTCCAGTAAACGGAGCCTTTGTCATCTTTCCCATGAGACAAGATTCACAAGTGGCATAAGATTGATATTCGAACGGATTCAAATATCCTTCTCTATGTAACTTTGATAATCGTGTTTCATTGATGTGACCTAGTCTACAATGCCATAAGAAAGCCTGATTTATTTCTGGAGACTTTCTTAGTGTGTTCTGGACATTGAAAACCTGAGCTTGATTCAATACGTATATACCGTCATCCAATGTACCGGACCCAATCAGAACTTGATTTAGGTGGATGTGAACTACATCGCTTACGAATGTAAAGTCATATCCCTCTCTTGAAAGTGAGGACACTGATATGATATTACAAGTCAAACTAGGTACATACAGACAGTTACGTAGAATCAATATCTGCCCACTTGTCAAACCTAGGCGATATTCTCCCACGGATTCAGCGTCCACGCTCATTCCGTTTGCAACTCTGAGAGACAAATCACCTATCCTTATAACTTTACGGTTTCTCAAAACATGTAACGAATTACAGATATGAGATCCTGCTCCGGTATCTAGTACCCAGGAAGTAGAGTTAATTGACAAACAGTTCTCAATTACAAACACACTTGAGGCTGAAGCCACAACATGCTTCGTATCCTGGCTACTGGCTTCCAAAGCCCTGCAATCCTTCTGCCAATTTCCATTCCCATAACAATAGGAATATCCCTCCTTACCTATACCAAGTCCCGAAACTTTTTCTCTTCCCTTTCCTCCTACTTTGCTGACACCGTATATCGGCTTTGTAGAGGTCTTCTTCTTTTCACCCTTTGCTTTCGCCTTGGATGAAGAAGAAGAAGGTCCCCTATTAAGCAGAGCTTGTGTCTCCCTGGTTTCTTTCAGGGTGTAAGTAGAGGGTAGGGACTGTGGAAATAAGTCATTATATGACCTGTTTCCCAACGTGGTCTCCAGGTCCTTGAGCTCATCAATATAGCTAGTCATCGTAAGGACGTTGTCCTTTACAGATGACCCGTCAGCCGATCTCGCTTGAATTAATTCGTTCGAGGCCTCATATCTTGCGATATGAGATTGCTCTCCATATAAATCTTTGTTATGGAGAAAGATGGAAACAGAGTCCATCTTCTCGTGCTGCTTCTGGTATATACCATCAACTGAAGCCAACACGAGGCACTTGGCTTTCGCTTTATTCTTTTCCTTTGTCTGACGGATATCCATATCCGCGACGGTGGAAACTGGACCTGGGACGGTGGGATCTTGAGTAGTAATAGGGTGGTCCATCTTGTCATAGGCAATGGTCATCTGGACAGACCTTTGCCAGTCATATAAGTTAGATTCAGTCAACTTGTTATCTAGATGTAACCTAGTTATGGTCACAAGGTCGCTGCAATGAGAGAGAGAGAAGAAAACACTTTAGCATGATGCTCTTGCAAGTTTAGATTGGTTTTTAATTTATCTAAACTGGATGGCTCCCACTGTTTCTCGAATCCTTCCTCAAACCATAAAAGAAGAATTAGCCAGGACTATTCTTACTGTACAATTCTTGCTTAACCGTTCAGCCAGGCTAGTGTCGATACTTCGAGGGAGGTTTTCCAACGCTTTCGCGAAATTCCTTAATTAAAGAACCTCTTTTCTCTGGGGGCGTAACCCCGCTGACACCTTTCTTGACACCTACTTGGTTTATAGCATTGATCGTTAAGTGACGAATATCCTGATAAGTAGCATATACTCACAGTAGGATCAGGATCCAAATATCATCGTATGATAATGTTGAAGGAATCCTACCAACATTCATCAAACTCCAAATGGTATGCATCTCTTTGCAAATTTCAGTTTCTTTAGAAATTCCCGATATAGATTTTTGCCCCATGTTCTTATGATCTTGACTAAGGGCCAACAAATCATAAGTCACATGTCAAGTTCTGCCCATCATTATCCTGTTCATTTGAACCCATCCGTATATACTCTTGACTAAGGGCCAAACAAAGTAATACGACTGTCCCAAACCAACTCATCTATCTATGCAACAAATGAATACCCCAGCAGCTACCAATCACTATGTCTTGACTAAGGGCCAAACAAACATAGCTTGAATACTACTGACCATTCATAAGAAATGACGGAGGGCTACGACTGGTTTTGGCGAAACCGTGAACGTAGTGAACTTGATATAATTGAAGGAATCTGATAGCTTTTTAAAAGGAGTGGTTAAAGCTCCGCAATTAAAAAATTCTGCTCTTTTAAAATAACCGAGTGGTTTCTTTTAAATTGTTCCAACGATTCAACTTTTGGTTTATTTTCTTTGCATTATAAATAATGCGTCCCATCATTAACCTATCATTGCAGAAAACAACGAAAATACAACGTCCTCTTATGCCATCCGCATTCGCTACGGGGTCCCGTCATCACCCGTTAGGTTACTTAACTAACGACAGAGCGGGGGCTAGGCTAGCGCAGGTGTAAAACATAAGTGACGTCTAAATAGCTATCATATATAGGTATTGTACATTCATCAGACGCAATAATAAGCATTCCAGATCACAGATGAACTTTATTGGATTTGCAAGCAATCCGTGTTTGTTTTGAGCTGCAACAAAAGACGGATTACACAGTTGTGATGAATAGCCATTACCCCACCCAAGACCGTTACGGGTGCGGCAAACTACCCGCCCGGCAGTTTGTGCACCCCTCCTTGGGTCTGTCCTAGGAGCAAAAACAGTAAAATGAAATAATACAACGGTGGCTACAACCGCAACCTGGATGTGCCCCGCAAAATAATATTACAACAAATTACATTTACATCAAATGAATTAAATAATAACCAATCACATAACCCCGGCTATACATCACAACAGTCCAACACAGTTCATATGCACAAACAGATAAAATCCATTACAGAAATGTGCAACCCCCTGCCAACCGACATACTAGCAGTTAGGGGAGGTTTACGAACACATTATACAAACACAGATATAATCCAACAAGAAAATACTGTATAATTTCGATCGATTAAACACTTTTAATTTTGCTCCAATACTTCTCTGTAAATCTGAAACCTGAGCAAAAATTAAAAATTCCAGAAAATACCAAATATCCCATAGAACCAACACAGAAAAATTGGGTTCCTGAATCGCCAACTCGGCGGCGGAATCGCGGAGGATCGGTGGGATCCGCCGCGGTTCCGCGGCGCTTTAGGCGATTCAGGGGCCCAATTTTCTTGGGTGTTCTTCTACTGTCTTTTCAAGCTTTCTAAACATCCCTAAAAAATTTTTGGACTTCATTTAAAAATCGACAGAAACTCATGATTTCGGGCTTTTTCGGTTTCGTTTTTTCCGTTCGAAATTCATTCAAATTTGCAAGTAAGTTATTTATTGTTTAGCGAGGCTCTGATACCACTGTAAGTCGATGTACAACACCCCACGACTTGCGGGGAGGCGGAAATATGAAAAACGATCCTCGTTCTATGCATAAACATCGACTAACCGCATGAATCGAAGCTAAACGATAACTAACATGAAACATAGTAGTTCTATACTACTATGTATAGGGATTATACCTTACGAATCGTGTCCTTCGTCTTTGCGAACTCCACCTCCTCCTCAGCCTTCTCGAAGTAGTAGACGATCCACCCGAGAGCTTTACTCCAAGCTTAGCCTCTAAACTTGAAGCAACTAACTTTCTTTAAGTGCTAATCAAAGAAGCTAGGTGATATAGAGTGAGGGTTATTGTTTAATTAGTCTAACTAATCCTTGTACTCAACACATGAGAGGGGAGGATTAGGGTTTGAAGAGGGAGAGCTTGAGGAGAGAGAAGATGAACATAATAATGAAGTGAGAATAATGAGTTATGATAACATATATCAAGCATTTCTTTTTATCAAGAAAAGAAAATAAATCAATTTAACAACCATGCTTGATAATATCTAGTGATGATTCATCTCCATGAGTCATTAAGCATTTATGATGCATTAATGACATGGATGAATCATCCATATGACTCACTAATCACATTCATTGTATATGCCACCTAAACCCCCTTAGTCACCACCTTCTAGTAGCTTCTCGCGCAATTACGAGAACGCCCCTCCTTTCCGCAAAAATACGGAAAAACTTTAGACTGTATAAATCCAATAACCGGATACCAGTAACTGGCTTAAACCAAAGCCGACTGGTAAAAACTGTCCGAAAGTCGTACGTGCATAAACACACGTATGCGTCCGAACCCTTGTCGTAAAACCAAACGACCTCTATATCGTTTCGCCCGGAGTAGGGAAACTCTCTGTGTGGGACTCTAGAGACTCGACTACTACGCTGGCAGTAGGTTTAACCACAGACCGCAAGCGGGACTAGCTGTATGTAACGGTCCCCAGGTAGATGTCGATAAGAAGGCCGATGAGGAAACCCATCCGAACTCCTACTGAGCCTGCTGTGACAATCTCCATACAGTCCGGTCCGTTAGTCTGAGACTATCACATATCGGGCCTAGGGGGCGGCAAGCGTCAGTCCCCTAATAGCGGTATAAGTCGTGTCGGAGCGAAGCCCATTACACCCTCAGAAACTACTGGAACCTACCAGTAAATCTCGCTTGCCCTGGCCAGGGACTTTGCGTAATGGCTCTCTGACACAGTGCGATATCAACCCCCAATACCGGGAGAGACGAATCCTGTCTAACCGCCACTGCCTCCAAGTGCTCGGGACTGCACCCAACTGCTACCTGTTTGCACGACTCCTTTGAGCCGTGGTAGGGTAGCAATCTAAGAACAGTGGGACACACTCGAGGCGAAGTAGCAGTGTCAAGTCTGCGGACTATGCTGTACTCATGTCACCTGGGAACTGTTCACTGACGACTGGTATAAAACCAACCAACAGTTCCCTGTGAGTCCTGTCCGGTGTACCCGTAACCTAACGAGCACCTGCATACTATCTCCAGTACGATGTACTGACGGCTGTGGGACAGACCATCTCCCCAACTGGGATAAGAAGCGTACACACTAGTCTACTCCGGAGTATCGATGCCCTGTCTCGATAATCCTACGACTAGGGACCTGAATAAGGATGTGCTTGTAGACTACCCAGCCCCCACTAGTGTGACTGCCATCACAACGCCGGTAGTCAAGCAAGATCCTAAGAGCTCTATCAATACATATACTCACATATTAAGATAGAAAAACCAAGTAGCATACTACCATGTTTAGCAAGACTGTTATATACATGTGAATATCCCAAGCTTCCATTAAATAATATACAAACTAGTATGATACAGTAATGGCCTTCTAGGGCATAAACACTAACAATATCACGAGAAAACCGCAAATTTCTATTTTTGAAATGATACTGGGTTTATAAATTCTTGCGGTTTCTCCAAATCCAGAAATCTCATGGAAAATCCGAATCCCATAACCAAAAGTCAATAAACAGTGAATACCGGTATAGAGCCCCATAATATCGCATGACAAATGAATACATATACATGCATAGTATCTAAGCAAAGAATGCAATATTTAAACTAGCATAGTAATTATATATCAGAACTATCTACTAGCAGTTATACCCATGAAGTAATATTCTCTAAAGTGTACGTGATATGGAAATTACCGATGATGATGTGTGTGAGCCGGCAAGTAAGTGTACGTGGGGCATACGTATCATCGGTAATGGTGATGGTGTCCTAACAACAGGGTTCATAATAACTATGAAAACACATTTAAGCATGCAATGCGATGCGAGCAGCAAGAATATACAGAAAATGAATAGTAAACGCAACAATAAAGAAATATACATTCCTATATACGAGTCATACAGCTTTTGGTGTCTGAAATCGCACGAATCGTGGTTTTTAGAAAATAGGGGCTACGGTGCTTTTAATAAAAGGTACGTCCTTTGAAATATCCGTAGTATCCCTCAGCCTGTCTATAAAATACTCACATTCGTTAGTCTGAAAATAAGTATGACTCGAGCCCGTCTAACATCTACCAAATATACTACATGATGAAGCTAAGAGACTAACCGAACGGGTAAGGAAATCCACCTAATTCCCAGTCGATATATCTAGTAGTCGGTGATCCCGCCTCAATTGCGTCACGTACGGTAAAATATATAATACGACATCCTTGAGTCATGAGTGCGGATCAGTCATCATATTTATACATCGTACGGTAAAAATCTATCGTACGGCATCCTAAATCGGGGTACGGGTCAATATCACATATAACTCATTATTTATCTGGTATCATTATCATCATATCCTGAATTAGGGGTGCTGATATAAAGTCTAGTACATTCCGATACCATCCAACATATGTCCGCGTGTGAATAAAACACATCGCCCAACAATCCACTATACTATCATGTAGTATATCATAACAAGACCCAAATCACATAACTGATCTCTCGATATCATGCCCGATCATATCGACTCTCTTCCGAGTATCATATAATATCCTCATCATACGTGTATACGTGTGTGTGTGTATATATATATATATATATAGATATAGATAGATAGATAGATAGATAGATAGCAACACATCCACATACATACATACATATATATATATACATATATCATATACACCAAAACATATCACGTGTGTGCATGTGTGTGTATGTGTACCTTACTCTAGGGTTTCGCAACTAAGAACTAACTAAAAGCACAATCTTCCAATTACACTAAACTAACCCATGATCTCCCAGAGCCGCTCTTGCTAATTATCCGCGTATCCCAATACCCATAATCATATATAAAACATATTAACGTACAATACTGCGAAACTACGGGGGTGCTATACGCCATCCACCCGACTTCCCCTGTAGATATATTTACTCACATTGATCCTTGCTTGCCGAAGTCGATGTCGCCATTCTCTTCTTTCTCGTCCGAAGTCCATGTGAGCGAATCTACATATCACATATATCGTATCGTATCAAAACGTCCAATTCAAAACCAAAACGACACGCGAATCACACATAGGTTAAAACCTATGATCTACTCACTCAAATCAACCAAACAACACCCGATATCGACGTACAAACGTCAAGTGACCGATAAAAAACACAAAACCAAGACTTCAATCTAGGAAATTTACAAAAAAACAAACCGGCAACTCATGAAAACATGCTCCAGATTTTGGTTTAGGTAAAATCAAGCTAAACTAGCAGCACTAAGGTATGGTATATAGGGTATATGAGTTACAAAACAAATCCTAACACCAATGCTCCTAATTTGGTCGGCCACATTCACCAAATTTTCGGCCTGCTCGGCCAAGTAAGCTCATATTGGGTTCGTGCTTGCAGGGTGGTCTCCTAGTGTCCAATCTAGGTCTCTGGGGTTGCTTGTTTTTCTTATATAGGTCTCGGTTCATTCCAGATTCCCTGTAGGCATACAGTTGACAAAAACCGACATGGAAAGTTTCAAATTCAAATCTTAGGGTTCAGTTTTAGGTTTGATCTGGGTTTTAGACACTAAGGGGGGGGTTTGTAGTCACTAATACACTCACATGCATCATCACAACTCAAGAATTCCTCAAAAACTCATCTTGGCGCACTTACACACTTCTAAACTAATATGGATGCTAAAGGAAATGGATTATTACTCTAATGGTGAAAGAATTACCTCATTTGGCAACTTAAGAAAATTCTTGAGTTGTCCCAAGTCTTCAAAATCCCAACTTTCTTGGTTTCCCATGCTTGTAGTGAGCTTGTGCACATTTTTAATAAAAGGGATGCATGGTTTTGATATGGATTTGGGGTTGATATGAGGTGGTGGAGGTGGTGGAGGGAGAGGGCAACTATTGGAGAGGGAGGGGAGAAAATAATGAAGATGATGAAGAATAATCAAATGTGAGCCATGGTCAAATGACCCCTCACCTCTCTCTCTCTTCTCTCTCTTGCCCATACCACATATTTTAATCTTTTTTCCTTTTTCTTTTCTTTATCTTTTATTTCCTTTGCAATTCCAAATTAAAAACAAAGCCATGCTACAAATAAAAGAGAAATTCAAGGTAGAATAAATGTAACAAATGCTAGCAAATATGATATGGTGCATGTCACATGCAAAAATCATACTTAATGCACAATTAGTGATAATTAATCAAGTTTAGCATTACATAGAATATAATTAATTATATAAAAATCTATGAATGCTCCATTTTTATAATCCCTTTCAAAATTATTAGTTCTTATAATTTTCCGAATGTTTTCCAACATCGGTATATAATTATACCATATCATTTAAAACTAGTCTCTAAACTTTAAAGTATTCATAATATTTATATATTGATTTATTTAAATTCCCAAATATAATATTTTATTTTCTTGAAATGTTACAGTATAGGTCCTCCCTCAATCATCATAATCACCTTCCTGCGATTACGATAATTGCCTTAAGGGCATTATAACCAACAATGTCATGACATGTAACATTGAAATTTTGATTTTTATTATGGTTTTGTTTTGTTTTTAAAGAAAATGAAAGTGAAAGATAAGAAAAAGAAAAGAAAAGAAAAATGAAATGAGAGGAGACATGAAGTGACTAGAATTTATGAGGGGGAGAGAGAGAGAGAGAGAGAGAGAGAGAGAGTATGGTTGACTTCAACCATTATTTTTTCCCTTTTTCATTTCACTCATCATTCTCCATCTCCTCCTTCTTCATCCTTCTCTTTCTCCTCCCCCACCTTACCACCACCACCAAAACCCTCCCAAAATTTCATCAAAACCTTATATAACCTTGACACAAATTATTTCTAAGCTTATTACAAGTATCATGGTGGGATCAAGTTGGTGTTTTGAGCTTCTTTGGCCAACTAAGAATTTTCTTGATGTGCTCTCTTGAAATAAAACACTCACGTTTGTTTAAGTATTTAGTTTCCTAAGCTCAAGTATTAGTTTAGAGTTATGAAGTTTAGGTTTTGTGATCTTGGAAGATTCTAGGATGAGAATTAGTGGATAAAACATATAGTAGAGATTAGTGGAGGTTGAGTGAGTGTCTACTGGCTTAGTAGTGATGGTAGTCTTGATTAATATGAGCTTAGAAGTGTCAAAGATGAACTTAGAATTTTCCGATATCGGTTTTTGATGAAATGTGGTGATCAATTAGAATCTGGGATGAATTGGGAGACTCTAAAAATTTTATAGCAGTTTCAGTGAGATGTGCAGGCAAATAGGAACCCACCCTAGAAGCCCGAGCCCCCACTTCCCTTTCTTGGCCGCTAAAATATTCACTTTGGCCGCAAATTGCGGCCCAAAGTTGGAGTTAGGGTTTGATTTTTGGTCTGTAGCTCAATCTTTAGATTACTAAACCTGCCCTATATGCATAATGTTCTAATTTCATCTTAGGTAGAATCTGAGAGTGTTTTACTATGTTTCTAATTACGTTTTGTGACTTTTGAAAACTTGGGTTTTGATATTTGAGTTTTGACTCGGTCGCTTGACGTTCGTACGTCAATGTTGGGGGTTACATTGTTGTTCTTGCATGCGTGGACTATTGGTTCTAAGCTATGTGCCTTTCGCTTGTCGTATCGGTTTTGGATACGTATTTACATGGAATTCGATTCGGGTTTTCATTAGATTTGGTTATGGAGTTGATTTGTAGGCATAAACGCATGGACTTCAGGGACGACGAAGGAGGGCAAGGCATCCATCGGGATCGACTAGAGAAAGGCGTAGTAGGTGAGTAGATGTTTATCTACGGGGGAAGTAGGGTGGATGGCGTATCGCACCCCCGCAACCGTAGTACTGGGATACTAGAGATATAGTATATTTAGGTATTTTAGATGTGTATACCCAGCTAATAGGATTCTAGGCTACTATAAATAATAGTAATGTACGTGTATGAAGGTATATCCCTAATTCTAGTTTTTCTTAGTCCATGAGTTATATGTATATACGCTTATATATATGTGAATAATAAGATGAGAATATGATCGGATATGATGACACGAGTCGATATGATTTGGTATGAGGATACGAGGCGATATATATATATGATATAATATGACATTTCATGATACGATAAGTCATTAGATGATATATGATGATATGAGATTAGGCGATGTACGCGACTATAAATCCGTACTATTGACTAGTGATATCGTACGATAGATTATACCGTACACGATATGATAAGGATGGATCGCCGACATATATATATATATATATATATATATATATATATATATATATCAACTCGAGATATATTGATTAAAATCATTAGGTAGCTATTAGGATCTATTTATTTCCATACTTATTTTCAAAACTAACGAATCGTTATGCACCTTTAAATGATAACTTCAAGGAATGCTAGAGATTTTCAAATTGTACCTTTTTCTAAAACCACGTAGCCTTTATTTTAAAAAACAACGATTCGTATTATCTTCACTTTAGCTGTATGGCTTATATGTGGTTACGTATTTTATACTATCATGCTACGATATCTTATTTCCGCAGACGTTCGTACTATTTTTCCTTTGCGAAATATATATCTTACACTCCGTGTACTTACCTTATTATAACTTTGTCTGCTAGGACACGTGCACCATTACCAATGATACGCATGTTGCACGTACACCTACTCGCCAGCTCACACACACATCATCGGTAATTATCATACCACATATACATTAGAAATTTCTATATCGTTGTATTGTTTTCTAACTTGTAAAATTATAATTATTATTTAGTACTCATTACCGCACATGCTTGTTCAGATATTGTATTTCCTTACCTAGTTGCACGACATGCTTATATGAAAACACCTGCTACACCTTGCAGTACTGTTCTGTGCTTGTACTTACTATTCCATTATGGTTACATGCTTATGAGATTCTGTTTTCATGAGACTTCTGGATTTGAGAAACCGCAGATATATTTTTAAAGTCTTATGATTGTTTTAAAATTCGGTTTCTCTTGATATGATATTTCGATGTCCACCATGAATTTTCTCGATGCTGAGCTATGCTGATTGCTCGATTCGAGGAGTGAGGAGTCATCGTCTATGGTTACATGGTTGACCCGGTGCGGTACCCCGGAGCAAGAAGATCGTATAGAAAGGCGTTAAGCCCGGCAGGGGAACACTACCTACATGTGATTGTACTGGACTCTGCGGATACCCGAAGGAAACTGATCGGAGTGATATGAGATAGATGGATATGAGGATGGATCTGATGAGACAGTGCCTGAGATATCAGGATTACGTGTCGATGTTAGACACGGGTTTTGTGATGATTTCGAGTGTCGATGCCGAGCACTCAGGTTTTATGATGATTTGATGTGTCGTTGATGGACACATGTTGGATGATACATGCATATACACACATATGATATGGATGACTTGGTACTATATATTGATACAGGCACGACATTGTTATTATTGTTGGATAATTGTTCCCTCAAGGCAATTATCATAATTGCGGGAATGCAATTACTGAATTCGAGGAGGGCATATACCAAGAACAATCTTATTTGAGATGATAGTGAGCTATCTGGTTTGTCTTTATCCGTCATATGAATGCGTATTACTAGTTATCGCGTATCGATTATACATGAGATAAAGCCTAAAGGATCTTTGCTTGACTACCGGGATTGTGATAAGAATCATAGTAGTGGGGCCCGGTAGTTTATAAGCACATCCCTAAATGTCCCTAGTTGTAGGAGTATCGAGACAGGGCATCGGTACTCAAGTTTAGACTAGTGTATACGTTTCATGATCCTGTACGGGGCGATGGCTGTTCCCATAGCCATTGGTGTTTGACACTGATGATTGTATACAGGTGCTCATTGGATGAGTTATATTGGACGGACATGCCGAGAACTCCTAGTTGGTATTATACCATATCAGATAACAGCTCTCTAGTGACATGAGTATAGGGTAGTCCCTAGACCTGAAATCGCCACAGTGTCTTGTCTGTGTTCCCACTGTACTTTGATTACTACCCTACCACGACTCTATTGAGTCATGCAAATAGGTTTTGGTTGGGTATATTCCCGAAGCACATAGAGGCAGTGAGCGGTTGAGGGAATTTGTCACTCCCTGTATTGGGAGTCGATATCGTACTGTGCAGAACACGACTATAGGCAGAAGTCCGTGGCCATGGAAGTAGAGATAAACTGGTAAGTGTTACCTGTTAGGAATATGTATGCCCTAGAGGCCATTATTGTATGATATAGTGGATGGTTGGAAATATATATAAAGGACTTTCTTGCTCGACATGATAGTATGCTATCTAGTTTCTCTTTATCTTAACATGTACACTCGTATTATTAAATTGTCTCTCTGATACATGTTGATAAAGCCTTTAGGATGTTTGCTTGACTACCAGGACTATGATGCGGATCATACTACTGGGACTTGTGTAGTCCACAAGCACATCTTTTAACAGTTCCTAGCCGAGGGAGTTTCGAGACAGGGCATCGATATTCCAGAGTAGACTAGTGTGTATGTTTCTTGACCCTGTAGGGGGCGATGGTTGATCCCATAACCATTGGTGTTTGACATCAAAGATTGTACACATGTGCTCATTAGAGAATGGGTACACCGAGCAGGAATCGCCGAGAACTCCTAGATGGTACTATACCTATCGTCAGATAGCAGTTCTCTGGTGACACTGGTACAGGTTAGTCTATAGACCTGAGATCGTCATAGTGTCTTGTGTGGTTCCCACTGTGCATTGATTTCCTCCCTACCACGGCTCAAGGAGTCATGCAAACAGGCGGATTTTGAGTACAATCACAAGTCACATGGAGGCAGTAAGCGATAGGAGGGGTTTTGCCTCTCCCGGTATTGGGAGTTGATGTTGCGCTATGCTCGATTGGCTATAAAAGTATGTCCCTGGCCAGGGCTGATGAGATTTACTAGTAAGTGTTATCAGTAGTTTCTCGAACCGTTATGAGCCATACATCGTCATGACTTATCAAGTTACTGGGGTCTGACGAGTCCACCCCTATACTCGATATGCGACATATCAGACGAAGAGACCAGACTGTATGGTAAGTATTACTTGTAGGCTTCATGCGAGTTTGGACAAGCTTGCTTGTTGATCTTTTATTCGCTCAATACCTGGGTAGCCATTACGTCCAGCTAGTACCGCTGACGGCTTGTAGGTAACTGATGTGATCATTACCTACTGTTAGTGTATTGATGAGTCTTTAGTGTCCTATATAGAAGTTTCCTAGTTCAAGCGAAATGAAGTAGGGCACATATGCTGATTGTTAGTTATATGTATTCCCTAGAGGCCATTATTGTACATGATTGTATAATATAGTAGATGCTTAGACATATATAGTAAGGACTTTCTTGCTTGACATGATAGTATGCTATCTGGTTGCTCTTTATCTTAACAAGTATATTAGTATTATTATATTGTATCTCTCTGATACATGTTGATAAAGCCCTTAGGATGTTAGCTTGACTACCAGGACTATAATGCAGATCATACTAGTGGGGCTTGGGTAGTCCGTAAGCACATCCTTTAATTGTTCCTAGTCAAGAGAGTATCGAGATAGGGCATCGATATTCCAGAGTAGACTAGTGTGTACGTTTCTTGAGCCTGTATGGGGCGATGGATGATCCCACATCCATTGGTGTTTGACATCAAAGATTGTACACAGGTGCTCATTGGAGAATGGTGTAACGTTTTAGAACTCGTTTAGGCGAATTTCCGATAATAAGTAAAAATAAATTGTGTTTTCCGTAAAAACCCAGAGTTGATCATTTTTCTGTATAGACTTAACTGCACTTAGTATAACTAGGAAATTGCAAGTTTGCGGTTTTTAGTTGTTACTTGAAAATTTTAGTTCACTTTAATATTTTTCCTTAATTAAAATATTATTATAAGCTTTTAATTATGCACTTAATTAGTGGTAATTACAAATTTGATTGGGTTAATTATGCTAATGTGAATCTATGCTAACTTAACCACAAGATTAAGCACTTTGACTTCTTTGCAAAATATCTAGATTTTTGTTGGAATTAAAGAAAATTTTAATTAAAGAATTAAAAGGTGGCATGATGGGAGGTGCATTAATTAAGCTTTAATGATGTTTTTAGACGAGAATTTTCCACACAACTCCACAACTTCCACCTCCTCCTAGGTTTGGCCGAGCCCCCCCTTGCTGCCCTCTCTTTTCCTTCACCCCATTTCCACTTCTTCAAGCTCCAATAATTCATCAAAAATCATCAAATAATCCCACAAACTCAAATACAAATACATACCCATTATTCTTTAAGCTTAACCAAACTTGGATCTTCATGAATGTTATCATTTTGGAGGCTAATTTGGAAGTTTAGTTGCAAGTTTGTGAATCTAAGTGAGGTATAAAATTCTAACCCTAAGCTTTAGTGTTGTTTAAATACGTTAATCTAGTTATTAAATGTTTAATTTTAGCTTTAATTAGAATGTTTAGAAATTCATGAAAGAGTTGTGAAGATCAAGTTAGGGTTTTGATTGTTTGAAATGGTTAACTGAGAAGTTTAGACTTGGAAAACTTAACCTAGTTGTGAGATTGTTAAAAGATATTTTTCCTAATTATCTAATTAAGCTTAATTGCAAACTAACTTTTACTAAATCTTGTATGGGTGAGATTAAAATTGTGGTAAAGGTTTGTGTGACTTAATTAAGCTACTATGTGATGATTGTGATCGCTAGATTTGTTTAAACTTTTAGACTTGAGCTAAAATGATTAAAAGTTGCATACTAGGTTTTCGGTTAAATTAGGCGTGGGATTAAATTGACGTTGCAATGTTATATATATTATCTTCCATGATATATTTTGTGTTGTGAATGTACGATCGGTACGATCGGGGTCTAGGCTTGGTGGTTGTGTAGTTTAGCGTTCCTAGTTAGGGTTGTGCCGATGTCGTACGCGTTTTGTGCACTAAGTGCACAGTGTGTATATCTTATGGACATTATCCTTGCGTTTCGTTGTCTTTGTGTCGGCGCAGGATATTTAGCCTTATGTGTTGTGTTTGTGAAATTTTTGGATCGCAAGAGGGACTTCGGACGCTGCGAAGAAAGGGAAGCAGGTGGTCGGATTTTCTTAGCTCGAGATCATCGGTGAGTAGATTTAACATCTACGGGGAAATCGCCTGTATGGCGTTAAGCGTCAGGGCTAGATATGATATGATATGATGTTAGCTGCATGTTTATATGCACATATAGAGATGGTGCATGAACTTCTTTGCATATTATCACTTGTTGTGCCTGGACTTGTACCCTTTTGGACACCGCACTATTATTGACAATTCATGTTGCACGAGCACTAATTGTATGCTACACACACATTGTCGGTAATTGCCATGATACGCACAACACATATACATATGTAATATTGTATTGATTAGTGACAATGAGGCATTGATTCTTGTGCGATGGCGCATATGAAATATAGTATACATGCATACCTACATGCTCACACATATACCTTGCTATAGCTACATGTTCACTTTATATGATGTTGCGTTGGATTTGGATAATTGGGAACCGCGTGACATATTTAATAACTCGATGCATTTAAATAGCGGATTTTTTCTTGATATGCTCATATTGTTGTTCTATGTTGCATACACATATTACATGGATTTACGCATTGAGATATGGATTTCATATGATTTTCTAGATTTGAGAACCGTGGGGATATTTCAAGAAATGTGTATTGTTTTGAAAACCCAGTTTCTCTTGATATATGGATTGCGAGTGTCGGGTTGGACACTCAGAATCCATGAGATGTATGGATATGTGGATTGCGAGTGTCGAGGTTGGACACTGAGGTTTCGTGGATTACGAGTGTTGATGTTGGACACTCACGTTCTGTGAGATGTACAGATACGATATGTGGATTTATGTGTCGATGTTGGACACAAGTATTTCATGATGTTTTCGAGTGCCGATGTTGGGCACTCAGGTTCCATGAGATTTACAGGATATGAGGGCCGGTCCCGGTAACGGCGCCTGAGGATTTTAGGATTTAGGGTGTCGTTGATAGACACCAGGTTTTTCCATGCTGATAATTTGTTCATGAGGTTTATTATTTATCCAACACTCAGGATTTATTTGATATGCAATTGATTCATGTAGATATAGTACCTTGATGGTGTACCTTGATCATGATAGTTGCATATTCATATTTGCCATACTTATGCTATCAGATTACATGTGATAGATTATCGTTGTTAGTGCATACTTGCGATTACAGTATGATATTATTTACTATTCATGTGTTGGCAACTCACCCCCGTTGTACCGCAGTGTTTTGCAAGATTTACTCTCAGAGTAGTCGCTGCAGGGCTTCTTTTTATCTCTACTTTTGCGGATACCGCTACGGTTGGCTGTGAGGCCTTTTTGCTATAGGTGGGTTTGCGGTTATCCGAGGATGTTCATTATTTATCTTTTGTATCTAGTACTCTCCATCTACCACCTTCTTATATTTGACTTAGAGACGAGTTGTGAGGATCGATCTTGTATTATTTTGTGACTCTGGGTGCCGTGCTCATGGGAGCCGGCCTTGTTATGAAGTTTTATCTCCTTATGCTGTTTTCATTTATATTTCTTCGCTATGGCGTCGTATATATGCTTGTGGTAGTTGTTTCCGCCGTTGGACGTGATTTGCTCCCGTTTGGGATGCTTTATTTATATTCTATGTTGTACCCATTTTCGAGGCTAGTTTTTACAAAGGAGGCGCTGCCGAAATTTTTAAGAAAGTAAACTTAAGTTTGAAGATTTTTACTTGAGATATCCAAAGGTTTTTAACTATGTTTTCTCCACTTATCCCTTTTGAGGTGGTTTAGATTTCTGGGTTTCGGCTTACTTAAATTGCGTACGTCTGTTGACGTCACGTGGTTTAAGTACCGGTCACGTGCCTAAATTGGGTCGTGACAAAGTTGGTATCAGACCGCTAGGTTTTCCCTTTCGAAGTGTAGAATGACCTTGGTATGATGGAGTAGGTAGCTTAAGTAGAGTGACGTAGCATGTGTATGTTCCGCAGCATACTTACGACACGGTACTCCGCCTAAGTGACCTTAGGACTTATCGCTTGAAATTCCTTCTGTGATTATATACATCCTTGCTATTCGATTTCTATGTTCTTATCGAATCCTATTTTCATTTATAGCCATTATGCTGCCGAAGACTACGAGGGCGTAGAGAGCGGCCGCGAGGGCCGAGGTCAGAGCTGACTCATCTAAGACGAGGACTGACATGGGAGGTATGCCCATTGTGCAGGAGCAGATTCATCCACCTTCGATGGACCGTATTACTAGGTTTGAGGCCAGTATGCAGGATATGCGCTAGATGATGGGGACGTTGGTTGAGACTAGTCGAGCGCAGCAATATGAGGTTGTCCCACCTGTTACAGGGACTGTGTTGGGGCCTACTGTTCAGGCAGTTGTACCTGCAGATACAGAGGTGATCACTGTATCGTTATCGGAGTTTATGAGACTGAGGCCTCCGGTTTTCACTGGCACTAATGCAGCTGAGGATCCGCAGTCGTTTATCGATCGGATGTCCAGGATATGTCGTTCGCTGAGATGCTCAGACGCGAGATGGGTAGAGTTCGCGAGTTTTCGTCTGGAGGGTCTGGCCCAGAAGTGGTGCGAGTCGTTAGAGAAGGGCAGAGCCGCAGGTCTTGCTCCTATGACCTGGGATGAGTTCGTGACGGTGTTTCTTGCCGTTTTCTTCCGCAGCGTGTCAGGGATGCTCGAGCGCGCAGTTTCGAGTCATTACGCCAAACTCCGGGTATGACGGTGGCTGAGTACGATGTGCAGTTTACCGAGCTGTCTGTGTATGCTCCGTATTTGGTAGCTACTGAGGAGATGCGGGTCAAGAGGTTTGTTCGAGGCCTACATACGCAGTTGTTCCTCGCTATCAGCATACAACATTGTGACACGTATGCAGCAGCGGTGGACACAACCCAATTGCTTGAGGAGTGTCTTTTCGAGACGTCAGTTGTTCCGGAATCGAAGAGGGTTCGTACTGGTGTGTCAGCACGGAGACAGACGTTTAGACGCCGGACAGATTCCGTTCAGGTACTAGGGGTAGTGGAGGCTCAGGACATGGCCAGTTATTTAGCTCTTATCCCCAGGAGAGTCAGCAGTTTTCAGCTGGATGTTTTCGGTGTGGGAGTTTGTGTCATCGCGTTCGAGATTGTACTGAGCCACGTAAGGGCGAGGCAGCTGTACCACATGTTACCCTACCACCTTCTCCACCTCAGAGGGCGTTGCCTCTTATGCCTGTTGTTTCTCCGCGTCAGACTCATGTTCAGAGAGGTCATGGTCACGATGGTTTTTTTTCCGAGGGGACGGGGTGGCAGAGGCGGAGGTCAGCCAGTCGCCGGTAGAGGGCAAGTTCGGGTGTTTGCCTTGACTCATCAGGACGCGCGGGCGTCCAATGCAGTGGTTTCAGGTACTCTTTCTGTTTGTTCTTTTGATGCACACGTTTTATTTGATCCGGGATCTACGCATTCATATGTTTCTACGCACTTCGTGCCGAGGTTAGGCCGAGAGTCATGTTTGCTAGATCAGTCGATTGTCGTGACTACTCCTATTGGCGAGTCGTTTGTTGCACGACACGTGTTTTGGTCGTATGCCGTTCGTATAGGAGATAGAGATTTGTCCGTCGACTTGATCCTTTTTGAGATGTTGGACTTCGACGTTCTCCTGGGCATGGACTGATTAGCCACTTGCTACGCGTCCGTGGACTGCCGCGAGAAGACAGACAGGTTTTGTTTTCCCGGTGAGTCAGTTCTAGTTGTGCAGGGGGGTCGTGGTGCCGCCCCTCACAGTTTGATTTCAGCCCTTTACGCTAGTCGGCTTTTGAGGAGGGGATGTCGGGGATTCTTGGCTTTCATTCATGATAATGGAGCCACAGTAGAGTCGTTGGACCAGGTTCCTATCTTGCGAGAGTTTTCCGACGTTTTTCCCGATGAGTTACCCGATTTGCCGCTAGAGCGCGATATTGAGTTTTGCATTGATTTGATTCCCGGCATGGGACCTATTTCTATACCGCCTTACTGGATGGCCCCGGCGGAGCTTAGAGAGTTTAAAGATCAATTGCAAGAGTTGCTTGATATGGGACTTGTGCGTTCGAGTGTTTCGCTTTAAGGAGCTCCTGTTCTGTTCTTCAAGAAGAAGGACGGCAGTTTGAGGTTGTGTATGCATTATCGGCAATTGAACCAAGTTACGGTACAGAATAGGTATCATTTACCTTGCATTGACGATTTCTTTGATCAGCTCCACGGTGCGAAATATTTTTCTAAGATTGATTTACGATCAGGTTATCATCAGTTGCGAGTTCGGAATGATGACATTCCGAAGACTACTATTCGAACGCGCTACGGGCATTATCAGTTTTTGGTGATGTCGTTCGGACTCACCAATGCCCCAGCAGCGTTCATGGATTTGATGAACCGGATTTTCAGGCCGTTCTTCGACCAGTTTATTATTGTGTTTATTGATGACATTCTGGTCTACTCTAGGAGTCGAGAGGAGCATGAGCAACACTTGAAGATTGCTTTGCAGACATTGAGAGAGCACCAGCTGTATGCTAAATTCTCAAAGTGCGCTTTTTGGCTTGATAGAGTTGACTACCTGGGTCATGTGGTGACGGGAGACGGTATTCTTGTGGACCCGAGGAAGATCGAGGCTGTACAGCTTTGGCCCAGACCGGTATCTGTGACAGAGGTCCGCAGCTTTTTTGGCTTAGCCGGTTATTACCGCCGTTTCATGCAGGATTTCTCGAGTATCGCTGCACCGCTGACCGGACTGACCAGGAAGGGAGTTCCTTTTCTTTGGACTGAGGCATGCGAGCAGAGTTGTCATCAGTTGAAGACTCGGTTGACGACTGCACCAGTTTTATCCTTTCCTTTTGGATCGGGTGGCTATTGGTAGTGTATATGCCCTAGAGGCCATTACTGTATCATACTAGCTTGTATATTACTTAATGGAAGCTTGGGATATTCACAGTTGTATTGACAATCTTGCTCAAAATGGTAGTATGCTACTTGGTTTTTCTCTACTTCAATATGTGCATGTGTTTCTTTTAGCATATCGCTTATATACATATTAGTGGAGCCCTTAGGATCTTTGCTTGATTACCAGCGTTGTGATGGCAGTCACACTTGTGGAGGCTGGGTAATCTATAAGCACATCCATATACAGGTCCTTAGTCGTTGGACTATCGAGACAGGGCATCGATACTCCGGAGTAGACTAGCGTATGCGCTTCTCATCCCAGCAGGGGAGATGGTCTGTCCCACAGCCATCAGTACGCCGTACTGGAGATAGTATGCGGGTGCTCATTGGGTTACGAGTACACTGGACATGACTCGTCGGGAACTGTTGGTTGGTATTATACCTATCGTCAGTTATCAGTTCGCAGGTGACATGAGTACAGCTTAGTCCGCTGACTTGACACTATCACTTCGCCTCGAGTGTGTTCCCACTGTACTTAGATTACTACCCTACCACGGCTCAAAGAAATCTTGCAAACAGGTAGTAGTTGGGTGCAGTCCCGAAGCACTTGGAGGCAGTGACGGTTAGACAGGATTCGTCTCTCCCGGTATTGGGGGTTGACATCGCGCTGTGTCTAGGAGAGCCATTACACGAGTAGTCCCTGGCCAGGGCAAGCGAGATATACTGGTAGGTTTCCAGTGTTATCTCAGGGTGTTCTGGGCTTCACTCCGACACAACTTGTACCGCTATTAGGGGATTGACGTTTACCGCTGCCCTAGGCCCGCCATGCGATGTATCAGACGAACAGACCGGACTGTACGGAGATTGTCACATACAGGCTCAGTAGGAGTTCGAATGGGTTTACCTCATCGGCCTTCTTATCGACATCTACCTGGGGACCGTTACGTACAGCTAGTGCCGCTTGCGGTCTGTGGTTAAACCCACTGCCAGCGTAGTGTCGAGTCTTTAGAGTCCCACATAGAGAGTTTCCCTGCACTGAGCGAAACGTGTAGAGGCTGTCTGGTTTTACGGCAGGGCTGCAATCACTTACGTGCACTTGTGTGCGTATGCTGTTTGGGCAGGCAATACTAGTGGGCTTTGGTTTAAGCCGGATCCTAGTATTGCACAGATGGATTTGTTTTGTCTTCTGTGCATTCGCATTCTACGGAATGCGGATGCGGGTGTGTATGCATAGTTTTGAGGAGCGATGAAGGAGGAGGTGCCTCATTAGGGTTTTGGCAGTTGGTTCGGCCAAAACCGTTATGTGGCAGGCTCATTAGGGTTTTGACAATTCGTTCGGTCAAAACCATTATGAGCCGGAGACATATTTTACTAATCCTTTTTGCGATAATTTGGTGATGGCTAATTGCATTGACCATTTGACCACCTTGACCACTCTTGACTTTGTTGACCCGTTGACCAAAGTTGACCATTGACCTTCATGAGAGGTCTACACTCTTCTTTGGATTTCTTTTTCTTTTATGGATTATGAAAATGGTCAATTCAATTAGTAGCCATCAACTTTATCATGAAAGGATTGGTAATGATGATAGTTTTGCATTATTGCAACCATGGTTCATTTCTTTAGCTCATAGTTCATTTTCTCATTCTCTCTCTTGTTCTTGTGAGAAGAAAAGAAAAGCTCTCATGGTTGCTAGCTCCTCCTTCTTCCTCCTCTTGATTTCTTCTTTTGATCTCATGTGTTGAGAGAAAAAGATCCCACAAAGACAACCACTTCCATACATCTCTACTACACAACCTAGGGCATCTAGACGAGCGATCTCGTTGCCCTAGTTGCCTCGGCTCGAGGTGGAGCTCGGTGTACAACTCTTGGGTGGATCGTCTTCGACTCAAGAAGGCTGCGGAGGTGACCAAGATCCGGATCGTTCCTTAGAGTTTGGATGGACGAAAGGGACAGCGGAATGAAGACCCGAAGGACCAGTTTCGTGAGATATAATTTCTACGGCATAGTAGTTAACACCTCTAGTAGTTTGCTAGTTTCTATTTTAGCAAAGATCCGGCTTTTTGTCCATGTTGCCTTGCGCCAAATAATTGTTTTTCGTCGTTTCCTCCTCCCCGTAAGAACCGGGGTGAGCAACGTGGACTTACAGTGGTATCAAAGCCTAGCTAAACATAAACTAGCAAGTTAGCAAAGTATTTAGAATATCGATTGGAAAAAAGTCGCAAAACAAGTCCGGAAAAAACCATGTTTCTGTCGAATTTTTATACTGCTCTAAAAATGATTTAACTTACATGAAAATTCGGCTCAGGGTTTTGTAAAAACACAGCACAAAAATAGTCCACTGAATCGATCAATCCACCGCGGTTCCGCGGCAAGAACATGCTTCTTGCCGCGGTTCCGCGGCCGATTTGACTCAGTCGTGGACCGGGTTTTGTGCAGTGTTTTTATTTGGCTGTTTTGGGATTTTTAGTATATGTTGTTTCTACCCAGATTTTCCAGAGAACAAATTGATATTTTGGGTGGTTACAAATCCGTATTTTGATCGATATTCCGTAGACTTTGGCTAATGGATATTATCTGTAATGTGATATATTTATTGAACGTCTGCTAATCGCTATACGTCGATTAGTGGGGGTTATACATATCTGTGATCTGTAATGTTGATGGTTTGTGTATATGAACTCGGTGGATTGTCGCGGATGAATAGCCGGGGTGGATGTGAGATGAGAGTTTCTTTTTCTTTCATTCATTGTAAAATTTGTAAATTGATGTAATATTATTTGTTTGGCCGCACAACCGGGTCGAGGTTGTAGCCGTCATTGTATAATTTCTTTTTACTGTTTTTGCTTCTAGGATAGACCCAAGGTGGGGTGCACAAACTACCGGGTATCTCGAAGTGCCGAGTGGCCTACTCACGGGTTGAGGGAGGTTGCTTCGCTTAGGGTACTTGGCGGGTAGTTTGCCGCACCCGTAGGGGTCTAGGGTGGGGTATTGGCTATTCATCGCGACCGTGTAATCCTCTTTTCGTTGCAGGCTCGAACGAATCGCGGGTTCCTAGTATATCCAAAGTGTTCATCTATGTTCTGGAATGGCTATCATTGCTTTATATCTATATATGATATCTATTTAGGTGTTGCTTATGTTTTGCATCCGCACTAATCCAGCCCCCCGCTCTGTCGTTAGTTAAGTAACCTAACGGGTGATGACGGGACCCCATGGCGAATGCGGATGGCATAAGCGTATGTCATATTTTGGTTGTTTCCTACAATGGTAGGATTAAATGATGGGACGCATTAAAATTAATGCAAGAAAATAAACCAAGTAAAAGTCGTTGGAACACTTTCAAAACCACTCGGTTCTTTTCAAAAACCAGCTTTTTAAACACGGAGCTTGAACCACTCCTTTTAAAAGCTATCTCGTTCCATCGATTATATCAAGTTCACTACGTTCATGGTTTCGCCAAAACCATTCGTAGCCCTCCGTCATTTCAGTTAAATATTCAGTAGTATTCAAGCTATGTATTCTGACCTTCGCCAAGGCATAGTGATTGGTAGCTGCTGAATATTTATCTGTAGCATAGATAGATACGTTGGTTTGGGACAGTCGTACTACTATTTTGGCCTTCGTCAAGGGTATCTACGGGTGGGTTCAAATTAAACTGGACAATGACGGGTAGAACTTGACATGTGACTTATGATATGTTGGCCTTCGTCAAGGTCATAAGAGCATGGGGCAAAAATCCACATCGGGAGTTTCAAAAGAACTGAAACTTGCTAGCGCTTCATACCATTTGGAGTGTGATGATTCTGGTACAGTTTTGTCACGCGATGATATTTGGATCCCGATCCTACTGTGAGTATATGCTACTCCTCGGGAAATTTCTCACTTAACGATCAATGCTATAAACCAAGTAGGTGTCTAGAAAGGTGTTAGCAGGGCTACGCCCACAGGGAAAAGAGGTTACTTAATTAAGGAACTTCGCGAAAGCGTTGGAAAACCTCCCTCGAAATACCGACACTGGCCTGACTGAACGGTTAAGCAAGTATTGTACGGTGAGATTGATCCTGACTAATTCTTCCTTTATGGTTTGAGGAGGGATTCGAGAGACAGTGGGAGCCATCCTATTTAGATAAATTAAAAACCAATCTATACTTGCAAGAGCATCATGCTGAGTGTTTTCTTCTCTCTCTCTTAATTGCAGCGACCCAGTGACCGCACCTAGGTTACATCTAGATAATAAATTGACTGAATCTGACTGTTATGACTGCCAAAGGTGTAAGTGCACGGCGGCGCCCCGGCCGTCAATCCGACGCCGGAATGCAGAAGCGATGATTTACTTTAACTTTTTAAATCGGCACCACCGCGCACTAAAATCCCGGATCGTGCCATTATTCTAGTCCTAGCTATCTAGAGAAGGGATAGAGAGATATACCGAGCGATCCGTGTCCTTCGGTCTTCTCGTCGCCGTCCCGATCTCCCGCGGAATGTCCGTTCTCCACCTCCTCGCCGGAAGGGCACCACGTCGCCGGCTTCTTTTACGGGCTCCCACCTCTGGACCGAGGCAACTCGAGCACGAAGTTGGCGAGCCGACGTGCCCAAGATTTGCTGTAGAAAATCTGTAGAACTTATATGTCTCTTGGGGTTTTATGGAGTTGCCATATGGTGGAGGAAATGAACTGAGCTTATGGAGATGGAACTTGTGGGATTTTACAAACATGAGGAGAACCAAAATCCCACCACTAACAATTTTGGACAGCCCCTTTAATCCCTTAGCCGGCCATGCATATGGTGTAGGGAGAATGAAAAATGAGAGAGGGAACAATAATGCAAGGGAGAGTCCATTGAGATTATGAGAAGAAATCATTACAAGGAAAGTCCAACACTCAACCAACCAATCATAACTCCAAAAGGTCAAGCCATCATGAACCATCATGAACTAAGAAGTCAATGTGATGGTGGAACTATCATGATACAATAATATGCAAATACCACCCTCCACAAATGCTTATTTGCACAAATGCAAATAATCCCTCCTCCACCAATCTTCGGCCAATGAAAGATACAAAGGAAAATGGCCGAAACGGAAAGCAAACTGGCAACTCCAAAAAACTGATCCCGTAATAAATTACAGGAAACCCCGCTACTGTATATACATAACCGCATTTGTATTCTGACCGAATACAAATGCACTGAGACAAAATCTACACTGTACTATACTAGGATCCGGCTTAAACCAAAGCCCTCTAGTAATATCCGTCCGATCATGATCCGTGCAATACCGCACGTATCGGATCGAACCCTGCCATATCTCCATACGGCCTCTACAGCGTTTCGCCCGAAACTTGAGAAAACGGTCTGTGGGGGACTCTAAAGACTCGTCAACACCTTAGTTGTGGATTTAACCACTAGCACGTCAGAGGTATTAGCCTATACGTAACGGGCTATCAGGTATTGACCAAAAGGGACGTCGGTGAGCGAACTCATCCTGACACCCTAGTGAGCCTGTCAGTGACAATACCCGCTTGCACTATCTCCAACAATCTCCCACTTGCACTCAAGGCTAATTATTGCGATGTCGCATACTCACAGCCCGTGTGATACCGAACACACAACCTCTCTACTAGTCAGTCTCACAAAGCTAGTTTGCGAAACTATTGCGTTCGAGGAATAGCCTCAGCGAGTGGATCCACTTTGATGTTTCTTTCTATGTCTCTCTATATCTCAAGTTCGCGGAGAATCCCATCTCCCGAAATGAGCAATACCTGTCTTAGAATGTGTCTGGATGTCTGATGGGACTTAGCTCACAAATGAACTCCAAATCCAAACATCTTAGACTGTATCGACAACTGAACTTAATCATTATCCTGCGCCATGCCTCCCTCAGTATCCCCTTGAATCACCTGTCCAAAATACTGCCTCTCGTTAGAACGAAAACTACAACTCTGACGGTCACCCTGTCGTCCAGGTCACCTTGGATGCCTAGAATGATAACTGTCTCCTGAATGAGGCTGTCGTTATCATATCCCTAGAACATCCACTTTGTTCTAAAACTGCTTTTGACTGTTTCTCTAGGATTGGATCAATATCAACTTATTGCATGTATTGCAAAAACAACATCTGGTGTGGTACTTGACATCTCATGATTGACTCAATTGCCTAAGCAAGTGATCTGCCAATCATGCACATCCCTCTCCTCTTTAGTCAGTAAGACACCTTTAGAGAGGGTGACTCCATCACCTGCAGGTACACTACCGTGCCAGGAGTCGTCCATTCTAAATACTCTTAGAATTCTGTATAAGTACCCAGATTGGGAAACCACCCAATCTAGATCTGTAGATCTAGTAACCAGAATGTCTTGATATTATATCCAAGTCCCATGTGGAGAAACCACTGTATGACAACCAAAGTATGACCGACTGTAGTATAGGAATATCACTTCCTACTCTGTGTATGTCATCCAAATGCCAGGACATCACACCCTACTACCTTCTTAACAGATCCATCCCCTATTCTGATGAAGTCAAACCTATGACTGTCACATCAGAAATAGATGATCTATCTCCGCTATATCTGCTTTAGTCTATAAATAGACATAATCCACTTGTCCACCAATGCTTCATCTGCTCCCACTGACTACGACAATCCTCTGGCAGAGTCATATATACGTACACTTTTGAAGACAGTTCAGAATGACGCTATACTCATCCTCCTGCCGGGTCTCATAGTCTGGAACAACAGCAATGGAAAGTCTGGGTAAACAAGAACCTCCTTGTCACCGTCCTTGAGGCTACCGGAGTACCTTTCGGGTGCCTGAGGTTACCCACTTTATCTGCGGAGTGGCCAATGGAATGTCAAGCCAGATTGAATCTTTAGGTTCCTATTAAACTTTCAGTAATCGTTTGCGGTTCTGGAATCACTTCCAGTTCTACCATACTCCTACTACTGTTTTCTGAAAAAATCCATTTTTGTTAAAACTGTGGCGAGTCAAGAACAATATCACTATTGATCTTCCAGATGGTAGAAAGTCAACCCTCGTCATAGCCTGGGTCAACCCACAAACAGCCATTACAGAAACGTGCCTTGAGTTATCTAGAGTCTGGTTTTAAGCATAAGCCGGACAACTCCCCGTACCTTAACATCTTTAAGATATGAACTGTTCTATATCCAATAAGAAACAGAGGCACTGATTTAATTGAACCAGATTCAAATCATGCAGCTGTCTCCAGTGCATATCAACTAAATGGAAGGAGGCCGATCAGCGTTACTCAACTTAGGAATGCTTCCAATTATGAGTAACCTGAAAGAGAAGCAAGTTCTCTTAATTATTACTATCAACTGAATACCACACACAAGTATCTACATCTTCGATCACCTTTAAGAATCCCGATACTTGCAATACCTGGTTCTCTACTCTATTCTTATACCTATAACTTCTCAAAACTTGGACCCTGTGTTTCTACGAAACACTTGTCTAAGAACTAGAGAAGTCATAAGTAAACCGAATATAGTACGAGGACCAACCCCTCTGTCCTAATGGACAGTGGACAACATACAATACTCTGTATAAGTCCCTTGAGTCTAATAACTCATTCCCTGTGTGTCGTAGGTTGAAAACTGTACTATGGTTATGAAGAATTACACCGCTGTTTAATGCTCCTTACCTAACCATCCACTGATATAGGTAAATGTCATAGACATAATTTCAAAAGGGTATATCTCACTCTATGAAAATAGACGTACAGATATATCAATTTGAAATTGGTGCATAGCAACGAATATTCAAAACCAAATATTTGCCGACCGGCAAACAACCCAGGTGACTTCCTCAAATATCACTGATTACAACGAATCTCGATATAATGAGGATGATCACCTAATTCCCAATAACTTACTCCCACTCATCATCTGTAAAACCATACAGAGGTGAGAATCAAACTTGGTAAATACATACCCTGGAGCAAGTGTCTAATTGGGAAATCAGTTTTCCTTTAACAGTACAAAGTGAAACTGAAACATTGAAATGTTTCGATGGGGTATCCGGGTATTCCTAGTAATGCCTATTCCATTATCCAGATTCACAACTATAACCGTATATTTCTTTGCCACCTCTCCAAATCCCTTTATATGTCTTTAGTCATTACCTTCTGCACACCCCTTTAGGCCAAATGGTTTTCTTCCTTCCCTACCATTCGGCACCAGCCTATGGCTTGGAAGAAGACTATCCAATAAGCATAATGGGTGTACTGCCCTAATCCTAGGAACACTCGCAATGCGAGAGAAGGTGAAGATAAAAGACAACCGAATAAACTTTATTCATATTTCCCCTGAACCAGAATCCATCCCCGAACTGGAACAAGTTCCTTTCGAGTTCGTATATAACCATACGATGGAGTATCCAATAAACTGTGGATCTTCGTAGTGATACGGAGTGTCCTGGAGAAATACAAAGGTGAAGTGGGAGTGATAATGAAATACTTGGTTTGGTCGTGAATATCAGTCGCAATTTACTTTGCCCTCCTTCTAATCCTTTTCTTTGACTTTACTTAATACCTTCTGTATACCATCGTTATGCTAATCGGTTTTCTTCATTCCCCACCGTTCGGCACCAGCCTAAGGTTTGGAAGAAGACTATCCAATTTGCGTAATAGGTGTACTATCTCCTAAACCAAGGAGTACTCGCAACTTGAGAGAAGGTAAAAGGAAAAGACAACTGAATAGTCCTATTCGTTTTCTCCAGAACCGGAAACCATCCTCGAATAAATTCCTTCGAGTTCGTATATAACCATACGATGGTTTTGTTCAATGGAAGTGGACGTTCGTAGTAATACGGGGTGTTCTGGAGAAAAGGGTAAAAGCAGGAGTGGCAATGAGGTGTGCAACTCTGACAATCCAAAAGCCAGTCTTACAAGAAGGTTCGGTCAACTTGGTCTCTGAGTCATAGTCTAGGGCCGGGTCAATGGTCGCTGCCAAAGAGAGAGAGAAAAGAAACACTCAGCGTGCACTCTAACCTAGGTCAGAATGGTTACCAATTTATCTAATCAGGAAACCTCCCACTGTACCATCAAATTCTCCTCCAAACCTGAAAGAAGAATTAGTCGGGATCACCCGAGGAGTAAACCAACTCATCAGTGGGAATCGGGATCCAACTATCACCGCATGATAACGTGAAGGAATCCGCTCATGTTATCACACTCCAGAAGGTATGCGCATATCTGGCAAGTTTCAGTTTCTTTAGAAACTCCCGATGTGATTTTTGCCCCATGCTCTTATGACCTTGACGAAGGCCAACAAATCATAAGTCACATGTCAAGTTCTACCCGTCATTCTCCAGGTTAATTTGAACCCACCCGTACAAGCTCTTGACTTTAGCTAACAAGGCTATACGACTTTCCCAAACCAACGCATCTATCTATGCTGCAGAAAGGCAACAAGCAGCTACCATACACTATGCCTTGACGAAGGCCAACAAACATAGCATGAATACTACGTGCTACCCGTCTGAAACGACGGAGGGCTACGAATGGTTTCTGGCGAAAAACCTTTAACGTAATGAACTTGATATCGTTGAAGGAACCGGATAGCTTTTTAGAAAAATATAGTGACGAAAACCTTTGCTAAAGAGGTAACTCCCGGTGAAGGGATCTCGGCTCTTTCCCCGTAGAATGCGGTGCAGGATATTCCAACTGAATACCACGATGCAAATTAAAAGTAATCGGCTATAGTGAAGTTATTGCCCTGACGCAAACTTCTGTCTAAGGGGTCACTCCCGGTGAGGGGATCTCGGCCCTTGCCTCGTCGACTGAGGAGCAGGATATTCCAACTGAATACCACTGTGCAAAACAAAATTGAACGCCCTTGCAATAACAGCTTTTTGAAAAATGTTCCAACAACATCAAATAGGTTTGTTTAGTTTGCATTGATCTGAATCAATGCAGTCCCATCAATTGATCACACCACAAAGAACGAAAATAATGATGTACGTATATGCCATCCGCATTCGCCACTGGGTCCCGTCATTACCCGTTAGGTTAGCTAACTAACGACAGAGCGGGGACTGGACTAGCGCGGATGCAAAACATATACAACATCTACTAGTATATATCAATATATAATATTTCTCTCAAGGCGTGATAAAATGCAACATCACAGAAATGTACAGCATCACAGAACAATACAGATATCTGGGATCCCCGGGTTTCACAGAGCCGCTACTGAAACCCGACGTTCCCCTGGTCGTGTGGATAGCCTGTGCAATGAAATCCTAGACTCCTACGGGCGCGGCAAGCTACCCGCCAAAACCTGAAGCGAGGCAGCCCCCTTCAGCAACATGAATGGACCACCAAGCACTTTACGGAATCCGGTAACTTGGGCACCCCACCTAGATCAACCTGTACCCCCTACGAGTGCGGCGAATAGCCCGCCAATTCTAGAGTAAACCCCCTCCGTCTCAATGCCATGAGATACAGGCCCGTTTCCCTCTAGAACCCGGCTACCCGTGCACCCCTCCGCGGGGCAATCCTAGTACAGAAAGTAAAATATACATAGAACAGGTACATCGACCCCGACCCGGTCGTGCCCCAAAAGAATAATACAAACAGGCAGTGACGGCAGTCCACATGTCGGACGCTCGTCCCGCAATATCAAATGTACATAATACAACCAAAACTGTACTAGCATTGCATCCAGGCTATCCCCCACGACCAATCCGCAACATCACAGCACAATCACAGAACATCAACGTGAATGTCACGTTCGCAAATCCGTCTAACCGGGCTATAGCAGTTAGACAGGATTTACCGATCAACTGACATTCACGGTCGCAGATATAATGTAAATACTGTGAACTAATGTGTTTAAAATTTTCGATCGATCAAATTTACCCAAGTTGGCCCCCAAGCACTACTGTAGCACTTAAAGAAATTCTGGGCCAAAAAAGAACATTCCAAAAACCCTATTTTCAAGTCAGGAGCTTTCTGCAAAATTTTGGTACACTGAACAGTGCAAGTTGCGGCGGAACCGCGGCCCAAGCATGGGTTTGGCCGCGGTTCCGCGGTGATGTAGTGTGTTCACGAGACCAAAATTTCACAGAATTCTTAGAATTCTCTGCACATCATTCTGCAACAACCTGAAAAATTTTTGGAGCAAAAAAAATTTCGACAGAAACTGATGCACATGAAAACGCGGTTTTTTGAAATTTGTTCGATCGGAAATGTAAACACACTAGACAAAGCTAGATTAGGTTAATGGCGAGACTCTGATACCACTGTAAGTGCACGGCGGCGCCCCGACCGTCAATCCGACGCCGGAATGCGGAAGCGATGATTTACTTTAACTTTTTAAACCGGCACCACCGCGCACTAAAATCCTGGATCGTGCCATTATTCTAGTCCTAGCTATCTAGAGAAGGGGTAGAGAGATATACCGAGCGATCCGTGTCCTTCGGTCTTCTCGTCGCCGTCCCGATCTCCTGCGGAATGTCCGGTCTCCACCTCCTCGCCGGAAGGGCACCACGTCGCCGGCTTCTTTTACGGGCTCCCACCTTTGGACCGAGGCAACTCGGGCACGAAGTTGGCGAGCCGACGTGCCTAAGATTTGCTGCAGAAAATCTATAGAACTTATATGTCTCTTGGGGTATGGAGTTGCCATATGGTGGAGGAAATGAACTGAGCTTATGGAGATGGAACTTGTGGGATTTTACAAACATGAGGAGAACCAAAATCCCACCACTAACAATTTTGGACAGCCCCTTTACTCCCTTGGCCGGCCATGCATATGGTGTAGGGAGAATGAAAAATGAGAGAGCGAACAATAAAGCAAGGGAGAGTCCAATGAGATTATGAGAAGAAATCATCACAAGAAAAGTCCAACACTCAACCAACCAATCATAACTCCAAAAGGTCAAGCCATCATGAACCATCATGAACTAAGAAGTCAATGTGATGGTGGAACTATCATGATACAATAATATGCAAATACCACCCTCCACAAATGCTTATTTGCACAAATGCAAATAAGCCCTCCTCCACCAATCTTCGGCCAATGAAAGATACAAAGGAAAATGGCCGAAACGGAAAGCAAACTGGCAACTCCAAAAAACTGATCCCGTAATAAATTACAGGAAACCCCGCTACTGTATATACATACCAGCATTTGTATTCCGACCGAAAAAAATGCACTGAGACAAAATCTACACTGTACTATACTAGGATCCGGCTTAAACCAAAGCCCGCTAGTAATATCCGTCCTATCATGATTCGTGCAATACCGCACGTATCGGATCGAACCCTGCCATATCTCCATACGGCCTCTACAGCGTTCCGCCCGAAACTTGAGAAAACGGTCTGTGGGGGACTCTAAAGACTCGTCAACACCTTGGTTGTGGATTTAACCACTAGCACGTCAGAGGTATTAGCCTATACGTAACGGGCTACCAGGTATTGACCAAAAGGGACGTCGATGAGCGAACTCATCCTGACACCCTACTGAGCCTTTCAGTGACAATATCCGTACAGTCCGGTCCGTTCGCCTATGAGCATCACATGGCGGGCCTAAGGGGTTGGTAAAAGTCAGACCCCCAAAAGCGGTACAAGTCGTGTCGGAGTGTAGCCCAGAACACCCTGAGATACTACTGGAATACCTACCAGTAAATCTCCTGCCTCGGCCGAGGGCTTTGTGTAATGGCTCTCCTAGACACAGCACGACCTCACCCCCCAATACCGGGAGAGACGAACCCCTGAAGATCCGCTCACTGCCTCTATGTGGCTCGGGACTGTACCCAACTAAAACCTGTTTGCACGTCTCCTTTGAGCGTGGTAGGGTAGTAATCAAAGTACAGTGGGAACTCACACGAGACAAATGACGATCCTCAGGTCAATGAACTAACCTGTACACATGTCACCAGGGAACTGCTATCTGACATCAGGTATAAGACCAACTAGCATGTTCCCGGCGAGTCCTGTCCGGTATGCTCATAACCCAATGAGCACCTGTATACATCTTAGGTGAACCAACTGACACCAGTGGCTTGTGAGACCGGCCACCGCCCCTCGTCGGGGTCTCGACTGTATACACTAGTCTACTCTGGAGTATCGATGCCCTGTCTCGAAACTCCCACGACTAGGGACCTTTTAAGGATGTGCTTATAGACTACCAGCTCCCACGTATATGATCGCCCTCATACTGCTGGCAGTCAATCATGAATCCTAGGGGCTTTATCAACATGTAATAGCGACATGTCTGGTCACCTAAACCAGTACACGATGATAAAGATAAACCAGATAGCATACTATCATCTTGAGTAAGACTGTCCTACCGGAATAGGTCCTCCCTCAATCATTGCAATCACGTGTCTGTGATCCATTAATTGACTCTGAGGGCACTATCTCCAACAAAAGGTCTGTCCAGATGTCCATTGCCCATGACAAGCTGGGACACCTCTTAACTAATCCAACCCCTGCCGTCTCAGGTCCAGTTTCCTCTGTCACGGATATTCATATCCGTAGGACATCGGAAAAGGAATATGCGAAAGCCAAGTGCCTCGTGTTAGCCTCAGTTGATGGTGCTTACCAGAGGCAGCACGAGAAGATGGACTTAGTTTCTATCTTCCTCCATAACAAAGATTTATATGGAGAGCAATCTCGTATCGCAAGATATGAGACCTCGAACGAATTGCTTCAAGCGAGGTTGTCTATCGGGTCATCTATAGGGGGCAACGTCCTTACAGAGACCAGCTATTTTGAGCTCACGGACCTGCAGACCATGTTGAAGAACGGGTCATATACTGACTTGATTCTGCAGTTTCCACCTTCTACCCTGAAGGAAACCAGGGAAGTAGAAGGAAAGGGAAGGGCAGAAGTTTTAGGGATGGATGTAGTAAAAGAAGGACGTTCCTATTGTTACGGGAATGAACATTGGTAGAAGGATTGCAGGGTTTGTATAGCCAGTAGCCAGAATTCAAAGCATGTTGTGGCTTCGGCTTCGGGTGTGTTTGTAATAGAGAACTGTATGTCAGTTAACCCTACTTCCTGGGTATTGGATACCGGATCAGGATCTCATATCTGTAATTTGTTACAGGCTCTGAGAAACCGTAGGGTTATCAAGAAAGGTGATATGACTCTCAGGGTTGCTAACGGAATGAGCATGTATGCTGAATCCGTAGGGGAATATCATCTTGGACTGACAACTAGGCAGATATTGATCCTGCGTGACTGTTTTTATGTACCAGGTGCGACTTGTAATATCATATCTGTATCCTTACTTTCTAAGGAAGGATATGATTTTACTTTTGTAAGCGATGTAGTAAACATCCACCTAAATCAAGTTCTAATTGGGTCAGGTACATCGAAAAACGGTATATACGTACTGAATCAAGCTCAGGTTTTCAGTGTCCAGAACACACCAAAAAGAAAGTCTCCGGAATTAAATCAGGCTTTCTTATGGCATTGTAGACTGGGTCACATTAATGAGACACGGTTGACAAAGTTACATAAAGAAGGATACTTGGATCCGTTCGAGTACCAGTCTTATGCCACTTGTGAATCTTGTCTCATGGGAAAGATGACAAAGACTCCGTTCATTGGACATGGAGAAAGAGCAAGTGAGCTCTTGGGACTCATACACAGTGATGTGTGTGGTCCAATGTCTACACATGCGCGAAGTGGTTATTCATACTTCATTACTTTCACAGATGATTTCTCTAGGTATGGACATGTCTTCTTAATGAAGCACAAATCCGAGGCCTTTGAGAAATTTCAGGAATACAAGAATGAAGTTGAAAAACAAACAGGCAAAAGTATCAAGACACTGAGATCTGATCGAGGTGGTGAATACTTGAGTGCCGAGTTTCTGGGCTACTTAAAAGAGAATGAAATTCTCTCTCAGCTTACTCCTCCATACATACCACAACACAACGGTGTATCAGAAAGGCGGAATCGAACCCTGTTGGACATGGTTCGTTCCATGATGAGTAAGGCTGAGTTACCGTGATCCTTTTGGGGTTATGCACTAGAATCAGCTGCATATCTTTTGCACAAGGTTCCCTCCAAGACTGTGCCTACCACACCATATCAGATGTGGTGTGGGAAGAAACCCCAACTTCAATATTTGAAGATATGGGGATGTCCAGCTTTTGTAAAAAAGCAGCATGCGGACAAGCTCGAGGCACTCTCAGTACTGTGTAAGTTTGCGGGATACCCAAAGAACTCCAGGGGGTATTTTTTCTATTACGCAGAGGAACAAAAGGTTTTTGTTTCTCGTCATGCCCACTTTCTGGAACATCAGTTTTTAGAAAAAGAATCAAGTGGGAGCGTAGTAGAACTGGAAGAAATTCCAGAACCACAAGCTATTACTGAAAGCTTAGAAGAACCAGAAGGTTCAGGAGAACCGTACATCCCGGCGCCACTCCGCAGGAGTAGTAGGCAGTCTCATCCGCCCGAGAGATACTACAGTTTTCTCATAGACGGGAATAGAGAGGATTGCACTATGGATTATGGTGAGCCTACTAGCTTCCAGCAAGCCATTCAGAGTGGTGACTCAGTAAAATGGCTGGATGCAATGCGGACCGAGATGGAGTCCATGTACACCAACAAAGTTTGGACTTTGGACTTTGCTCTAGAGGGGGTAAAACCCGTAGGCTGCAAATGGATCTTCAGAAAGAAGATTGGTGTAGATGGGCAGGTTAAAACCTACAAAGCTAGACTTGTTACAAAGGGTTTTCGTCAAAGACCTGGTTTGGACTATGACGAGACCTTTTCTCCAATGGCTATGCTCAAATCCATTCGGATCCTTCTTGCCATTGCTGCTTTCCACGATTATGAAATCTGGCAGATGGACGTAAAGACGGCTTTCCTAAATGGAAATTTAGAAGAGTGCGTCTATATGGATCAGCCGGAGGGATTCATTCAAAGTGGGAGCAGCGGTAAAGTGTACAAGTTGCTCAAGTCCATCTATGGACTGAAGCAGGCATCGCGGAGTTGGAACATCTGCTTTGATAATACTGTCAAGGAATTCAACTTTATCAAAAACCCAGATTAACCATGCATTTACAGTAAGATTGTAGGGAGAACTGTGGTATTCCACGTCTTGTACGTGGATGACATTATCCTAATAGGAAATGATATTCCTAAGCTACAGTCAGTCAAAGGATTCTTGTCGCAGAGGTTCTCCATGAAGAACCTGGGCGATGACAACTACATTTTGGGGATCCAGATCTATCGTGATAGATCTAAGAGGATGTTGGGACTTTCACAGTCCAGGTACATTGACACCATACTGAAAAGATTCAGTATGGAAGATTCAAAGTGCGGTAATCTACCGGCTTGTCATGGAATCACCCTCTCCAAAGAGATGTCTCCCAAGACTGATTTGGAAAGGGATCGCATGTCAATTATACCCTACGCTTCTGCGGTAGTCTCTATAATGTATGCGATGTTATGTACCAGACCAGATGTAGTATATGCATTGAGTGTTGTAAGCCGGTATCAGTCGGACCCAGGAGAGAAACACTGGATAGCGGTAAAGAACATTCTCAAGTACGTGAGAAGGACTAAGGAGATGTTCTTGGTGTATGGCGGAAAAGACCTCCAAATCGAGGCCTTTGCTGACTCCAGCTTCTAGAGTGATAAGGATGACTCCAAGTCCATGTCGGGTTATGTCTTTACCCTCAATGGAGGGGCGGTTTGCTGGAAGAGTTCCAAGCAGGAGACCGTTGCTGACTCAACTATGGAAGCGGAGTATATAGCTGCTTGCGATGCCGCAAAGGAAGCTATCTGGATGAAGAAGTTCCTTACGGAGCTTTAGGTGGTTCCTACCATTGTTGATCCAAAACCGCTGTATTGCGACAACAACGGAGCTATAGCTTTAGCGAAGGAACCCAGGTCCCATCAGAAGTCCAGGCACATTTTGAGGCGGTCCCACCTGATCAGGGAGATCGTAGATCGCCGGGAGATCGAGGTGAAAAGAGTAAATTCGGAGAATAACACTGCAGATCCACTCACGAGGGCCCTACCCCAGACTCAGTTCGAGCGGTTGATCGAGATGATAGGTCATCGATACGCCAGTACATGTCCTTAGTGCAAGTGGGAGATTGTTAGTGTATATGCCCTAGAGGCCATTACTGTATCATACTAGCTTGTATATTACTTAATGGAAGCTTGGGATATTCACAGTTGTATTGACAATCTTGCTCAAAATGGTAGTATACTACTTGGTTTGTCTCTACTTCAATATGTGCATGTGTTTCTTTTAGCATATCGCTTATATACATATTAGTGGAGCCCTTAGGATCTTTGCTTAATTACCAGCGTTGTGATGGCAGTCACACTTGTGGGGGCTGGGTAATCTATAAGCACATCCATATACAGGTCCCTAGTCGTTGGACTATCGAGACAGGGCATCGATACTCCGGAGTAGACTAGCGTATGCGCTTCTCATCCCAGCAGGGGAGATGGTCTGTCCCACAGCCATCAGTACGCCGTACTGGAGATAGTATGCGGGTGCTCCTTGGGTTACGAGTACACTGGACAGGACTCGTCGGGAACTGTTGGTTGTTATTATACCTATCATCAGTTATCAGTTCCCAGGTGACATGAGTACAGCTTAGTCCGCTGACTCGACACTGTCACTTCGCCTCGAGTGTGTTCCCACTGTACTTAGATTACTACCCTACCATGGCTCAAAGGAGTCGTGCAAACAGGTAGTAGTTGGGTGCAGTCCCGAAGCACTTGGAGGCGGTGACGGTTAGACAGGATTCGTCTCTCCCGATATTGGGATTTGACATCGCGCTGTGTCTAGGAGAGCCATTACACGAGTAGTCCCTGGCCAGGGCAAGCGAGATATACTGGTAGGTTTCCAGTGTTATCTCAGGGTGTTCTGGGTTTCGCTCCGACACGACTTGTACCGCTATTAGGGGACTGATGTTTACCGCCCCCCTAGGCCCGCCATGCGATGTATCAGACGAACAGACCAGACCGTACGGAGATTGTCACATACAGGCTCAGTAGGACTTCGGATGGGTTTACCTCATCGGCCTTCTTATCGACATCTACCTGGGGACCGTTACGTACAGCTAGTGCCGCTTGTGGTATGTGGTTAAACCCACTGCCAGCGTAGTGTCGAGTCTTTAGAGTCCCACACAGAGAGTTTCCCTGCACTGAGCGAAACGTGTAGAGGCCGTATGGTTTTACGGCAGGGCTGCGATCACTTACATGCACTTGTGTGCGTATGCTGTTCGGGCAGGCAATACTAGTGGGCTTTGGTTTAAGCCGGATCCTAGTATTGCACAGATGGATTTGTTTTGTCTTCTGTGCATTCGGATTCTACGGAATGCGGATGCGGGTGTGTATGCATAGTTTTGAGGAGCGATGAAGGAGGAGGTGCCTCATTAAGGTTTTGGCAGTTGGTTCGGCCAAAACCGTTATGTGGCAGGCTCATTAGGGTTTTGACAATTCGTTCGGTCAAAACCATTATGAGCCGGAGACATTATTTTACTAATCCTTTTTGCGATAATTTTGTGATGGCTAATTGCATTGACCATTTGACCACCTTGACCACTCTTGACTTTGTTGACCCATTGACCAAAGTTGACCATTGACCTTCATGAGAGGTCTACACTCTTCTTTGGATTTTTTTTTCTTTTATGGATTATGAAAATGGTCAATTCAATTAGTAGCCATCAACTTTATCATGAAAGGATTGGTAATGATGATAGTTTTGCATTATTGCAACCATGGTTCATTTCTTTAGCTCATAATTCATTTTCTCATTCTCTCTCTTATTCTTGTGAGAAGAAAAGAAAAGCTCTCATGGTTGCTAGCTCCTCCTTCTTCCTCCTCTTGATTTCTTCTTGTGATCTCATGTGTTGAGAGAAAAAGTTCCTACAAAGACAAACACTTCCATACATCTCTACTACACAACCTAGGGCATCTAGACCAGCGATCTCGTTGCCCTAGTTGCCTCGGCTCGAGGTGGAGCTCGGTGTACAACTCTCGGGTGGATCGTCTTCGACTCAAGAAGGCCGCGGAGGTGACCAAGAGCCGGATCGTTCCTTAGAGCTTGGATGGACGAGCGGGACAGCGGAATGAAGACCCGAAGGACCAGTTTCGTGAGGTATAATTTCTACGGCATAGTAGTTAACACCTCTAGTAGTTTGCTAGTTTATAGTTTAGCAAAGATCCGGCTTTTTGTCCATATTGTCTTGCGCCAAATAATTGTTTTTCGTCGTTTCCGCCTCCCCGTAACAACCGGGGTGAGCAACGTGGACTTACAGCTATGTTATTTGCTGTGATGCTTCTCGAGTGGGGCTCGGTTGTGTATTGATATAGCATGATAGAGTTATCGTTTATGCTTCTTGGCAGCTGAAGAAGCACGAGCAGAATTACCCCACTCACGATCTTGAGATGGCCGCGGTGGTCTTTGCGCTGAAGATTTGGAGACACTACTTGTACGAGGAGTCGTATCAGATTTTCACGGATCACAAGAGCATGAAGTACATCTTCCAGCAGCGGGATCTGAATCTGAGACAGCGCCGTTGGATGGAGCTTGTGAAGGATTATGATTGCGAGATCCTTTATCACCCGGGCAAGGCAAATGTGGTTGCTGATGCTTTGAGTCGTAGGCCCGGGGGTAGCTTATCCCAGTTGAGCGCAGTTCAGTGATAGTCTTCTGCAGATTGGCAGATCTTGTGCGATGGTAGAGTACAGTTTGAGTTCACTTCCACTGGAGGACAGCTTGCTCACATCCGCGCCCGTCCACTTCTACTTGATCGTATCCATGAGGCGCAGCCCAGTGATGCCCGTTTGTCTGAGATTCTTGAGCTTGTTCGGCAGGGTACAGATTCGAAGTTCATGATTGATGACCAGGGTGTGCTGTGTTATGGGACTCGCTTTTGTGTACCTGATACTGATGGGTTGAGACGCGGGATCCTAGTGCAGGCACATCAGTCAGCCTTTAGTGTTCATCCAGGTTCCACCAAGATGTACCATGATTTGAGAGACATTTACTGGTGGGCAGGGATGAAGAGTGATGTTTTGAACTTTGTTTCGAGGTGCTCGACTTGTCAGCAAGTCAAGGATGAGCATCAGAGACCGGCAGGAGAGTTGCAGCCTTTACCCGTTCAGGAGTGGAAATGGGAGAAGATTTCCATGGACTTCGTTGTGGGTCTACTCAGGTCCAGTCGAGGGTATGACTCTATCTGGGTGATTGTTGACCGGTTGACGAAAGCGGCTCATTTCCTTCCAGTGAAGACCACTTTTGGTTATGCTCAGTATGCTCAGTTGTATATAGATGAGATTGTGTGTTTGCACGGCGTTCCCACATGCATCGTATCCGACAGAGGCACCCAGTTTACTAGCCTTCTTTGGCAGAAGCTTCAAGAAGTATTAGGTACCCGGTTGAGTTTTAGCACCGCTTTTCAACCGCAGACCGATGGTCAGTCGGAGCGGACTATACAGACTCTGGAGGATATGCTTCATGCATGCGTGCTTGATTTTGGGGGCAGTTGGGATCGTCACTTGCCGTTGATTGAATTCTCCTACAATAACAGTAATCAGGAGATGATTCAGATGGCGCCTTTTGAGGCTTTGTATGGTAGAAAGTGTCGATCGCCAGTCTGTTGGACCGAACTCAGCGAGAGTAGGGTTTTGGGACCCCCAGCTAGTTCAGGAGACTACGGAGAAGATCCAACTGATTCAGGACAGGATGAGAGCAGCCCAGTGCTGATAGAAATCTTATGCCGACCGTCGTCGTTGCAGACTTGAGTTCGTAGTGGGGGATAATGTAATCCTGCGGATTTCTCCGATGAAGGGGGTGATGAGATTTGGGAAGAAGGGGAAACTCAGTCCCAGATTTGTGGGTCCTTTCGAGATCCTTGAGCGAGTTGGTGCCGTTGCCTATCGTTTGGCACTTCCGCCCTGTTTTCTGAATGTTCACCTCGTATTCCATGTGTCGATACTTCGCAGATACCTTCATGATCCTTCTCACATGATTCAGCACCAGACCGTTCAGCTTGAACCCGATCTTTCGTTCACCGAGCAGCCGGTAGTTATATTGGATCGGCAGGTGAAGAAACTTCGATCAAATGTCTTGCCATCTGTGAAGGTTCTTTGGCATGGCCCTACTAGTGAAGAGATCACTTGGGGGGGCGAGAGCGAGATGCGGAAGAAATTCCCCCATCTCTTCGAAGGTATGCGTAGTTAAAATTTTAAATTCGGGGACTGAATTTTCTTTAAGGGGGAAGATTGTAACGTTTTAGAAATCGTTTAGGCGGTTTTTTCGATAATAGGTAAAAATAAATTGTGTTTTCCGTAAAAACCCAAAGGTGATCATTTTTCTGTATAGATTTAACTGCACCTAGTTTAACTAGGAAATTGCTAGTTTGCGGCTTTTAATTGTCACTTGAAAATTTTAGTTCACTTTAATATTTTTCCTTAATTAAAATATTATTATAAGCTTTTAATTATGTACTTAATTATTGGTAATTACAAATTTGATTGGGTTAATTATGCTAATGTGAATCCATGCTAACTTAATCACAAGATTAAGAACTTTGACTTCTTTGCAAAATATCTAGATTTTTGTTGGAATTAAAGAAAATTTTAATTAAAGAATTAAAAGGTGGCATGATGGGAGGTGCATTAATTAATCTTTAATGATGTTTTTAGACTAGAATTTTCCACACAACTCCACAATTTCCACCTCCTCCTAGGTTTGGCCGAGCCCCCCCCCCCCTTGCTGCCCTCTCTTTTCCTTCACCCCATTTCCACTTCTTCAAGCTCCAATAATTCATCAAAAATTATCAAATAATCCCACAAACTCAAATACAAATCCATACCCATTATTCTTTAAGCTTAACTAAGCTTGGATCTTCATGAAAGTTATCATTTTGGAGGCTTATTTGGAAGTTTAGTTGCAAGTTTGTGAATCTACGTGAGATATAAAATCCTAACCCTAAACTTTAGTGTTGTTTAAATACCTTAATCTAGTTATTAGATGTTTAATTATACCTTTAATTAGCATGTTTATAAATTCATGATAGAGTTGTGAAGATCAAGTTAGGGTTTTGATTGTTTGAAATGGTTAATCGAGAAGTTTAGACTTAGAAAACTTAACCTAGTTGTAAGATTGTTAAATGATATTTTTCCTAATTGTCTAATTAAGCTTAATTGCAAACTAACTTTTACTAAATCTTCTATGGGTGAGATTAAAATTGTGGTAAAGGTTTGTGTGACTTAATTAAGCTACTATGTGATGATTGTGATCACTAAATTTGTTTAAACTTCTAGACTTGAGCTAAAATGATTAAAAGTTGCTTACTAGGTTTTCGGTTAAATTAGGCGTGGGATAAATTGACGTTGCGAAGTTATATATATTATCTTCCACGATATATATTGTGTTATGAATGCGCGATCGGTACGATCGGGGTCTAGGCATGGTGGTTGTGTAGTTTAGCGTTTCTAGCTAGGGTTGTGCCGATGTTGTACGCGTTTTGTGCACTAAGTGCAAAGTGTGTATATCTTGTGGACGTTATCCTTGCGTTTCGTTGTCATTGTGTCGGCACAGGATATTTAGCCTTATGTGTTGTGTTTGTGAAATTTTAGGATCGCAAGTGGGGACTTCGGACGCTGCGAAGAAAGGGAAGCAGGTGGTCGGATTTTCATAGCTCGAGATCATCGGTGAGTAGATTTAACATCTACGGGGAAATCGCCTGTATGGCGTTAAGCGTCAGGGCTAGATATGATATGATATGATATGATGTTAGCTCATGTTTATATGCGCATATAGAGATAGTGCATGAACTTCTTTGCATTTATCATTTGTTGTGCCTGGACTTGTACCCTTTTGTACACCGCACTATTATTGACATTTCATGTTGCACGAGCACTAATTGTATGCTACACACACACTGTCGGTAATTGCCATGATATGCACAACACATATACATAAGTAATATTGTATTGATTAGTGACATTGAGGCATTGATTCTTGTGCGATGGCGCATATGAAATATAGCATACATGCATACCTACATACTCACACATATACCTTGGTATAACTACATGTTCACTTTATATGATGTTGCGTTGGATTTGGATAATTGGGAACCGCGTGACATATTTAATAACTTGATGCATTTAAATAGTGGATTTTCCCTTGATATGCTCATATTGTTGTTCTATGTTGCATACATCATATTACATGGATTTACGCATTGAGATATGGATTTCATGTGATTTTCTGGATTTGAGAACCGCGGGGATATTTCAAGAAATGTGTGTTGTTTTGAAAACCCGGTTTCTCTTGATATGTGGATTGCGAGTGTCGGGTTGGACACTCAGGTTCCGTGAGATGTATGGATATGTGGATTGCGAGTGTCGAGGTTAGACACTCGGGTTCCGTGGATTGCGAGTGTTGATGTTGGACACTCAGGTTCCGTGAGATGTACAGATACGATATGTGGATTTACAGGTAGATGTTGGACAAGAGCATTTCATGATGTTTTCGAGTGCTGATGTTGGGCACTCGGGTTCCATGAGATTTACAGGATATGAGGGCCAGTCCGGGTGACGACGCCTGAGGATTTTGGGATTTGGGGTGTCGTTAATAGACACCAAGTTTTTCCATGCTGATGATTTGTGCATGAGATTTATTATTTATCCCACACTTAGGATTTATTTGATATGCATTTGATTCATATAGATATAGTACCCTGGTGGTGTACCTTGATCATGATAGTTGCATATTCATATTTGCCATACTTATGCTATCAGATTACATGTGATAGATTATCGCTGTTAGTGCATACTTGTGATTACAGTATGATGTTATTTACTATTCACGAGTTGGAAACTCACCCCCGTTGTGCCTGTTAGTTGTATGTATGCCCTAGAGGTCAGTATTGTACAGATGATGTATATTATATTGGATGCTTGGACATATATAGAGAGGACTTTCTTGCTCGACATGATAGTATGCTATTTGGTTGCTCTTTATCTTAACATGTGTACTTGTCTCTTTATACTGTCTTATAGTTACATGTTGGTAAAGCCCTTAGGATGTGTACTTGACTACCTGGACTATGATGTGGATCATACTAATGGGGACATGGTAGTCCATAAGTACATCCTTTAATGTCCCTAGTCGTGGGTGTATCAAGACTGGGCATCGATATACCAGAGTAGACTAGCGTATACGCTTCTTGACCCATGAGATGGGCGATGGATAATCCCATATCCATTGGTGTTTGACATCAGAGATGGTATACGGGTGCTCAGTGGAGACTGGGTACACTGGACGGACTCACCGAGAACTCCCAGATGGTATTATACCTCACGTCAGATGGCAGTTCTCTGGTGACACTTGTGCAGGTTAGTCTGTAGACCCGAGATCGTCATAAAGTCTTGTGTGATTCCCACTGTGCTTTGATTTCCACCTTACCACGTCCATGAGGGCATGCAAAATGGTGGTTTTTGGGTACAGTCCCGAGTCACATGGAGGCAATGAGCGATAGGAGGGGTTTCGTCTCTCCCGGTATTGGGGGTTGATGTTGCGCTGTGCTCGATTGGCCGTAACAGGGAAGTCCCTGGCCAGGGCTGATTTAGAGATTTACTGGTAAGTGTTACCAGTAGTTTCTCGACCCGTTATGAGCCTCACATCGGCGCGACTTATCGGTTATTGGGGTCTGACGTTTACCACCCCTAGACTTGATATGCGACATATCAGACGAGGAGACCGGACTGTACGGGAAATGTTACCGGCAGGCTTTTGCAGTAGTTGGAGCGGGCTTGCTTGCTGATCTTCTGATCGCTCAATAACCGGGTAGCCGTTACGTCCAGCTAGTACCGCTGACGGCTTGTGGGTACTTGATGTGATCATCACCTACTGCCGGCGTATTGACGAGTCTTTAGAGTCCTACACAGTAGTTTTACTGGCTCATGCAAAACGAAATAGGAGCACGTATGTGATATGTGCGGGACCGAGAATAATGCATGTATGTAATACCGTATTCTATTCTCGCGACTTATTGTATCGGTCGGTTATATATGATATAGCCGGGTTATCGAATCAAGTGTTGATTCGATAAGTCGATGCATTGGATGTTAGTCGGTTATATGAGATATGACCGGATTATTAAGTCAAATGTTGATTTAATAATTTATTGCATAATTGTATATTTGATATACTAGTTTGCATTAACTAACACTTGTTCACTTTATGGTTTTTCTCACATGTGAACACTTGAATATATATATATGTGATATATATATATATATAAATGTTTTCTTTTGTATCATGGTTGATGATACACTAAACATGGGTGTGTAAGACATACACCATACATTATTAGATGATGGTTAATAATTATTTAAGGTAATTAAAAAATTGGTGGAATTTTGGAAAGAGCATGAAGCTTGTAGAAGCTTGCTTTGCTTTGACAAAGTCCACTACCTTTGTCTTCACCTTAGATTTTTTATTAACCTAACCATTTAGATAAACTATGGTTATGGCTCTAAAAGAGTTAGTATATGATACTCACTCACCATGGTTAGCCTACACACTTGATCATTATCCTCTTCACTTTCTTTTGTTCATCTTCTTCTTCAATGAACAAGAGAAAAGGAAAACTAGGGTTTGATCTAAAGTGAGAAAGATTGTGAGAAACAAAATTCTAAAGAGAACCCACTTCCTATTTCTCCATCCTCTACTAGACTAGCACTTTAGTTTAGGGTATTTACTTCACTAATTCTCTAGTTAGTGAAGTAGGAGCTTGAGTCGGAATTCCCTCGACGTAGATCATCTTCGGCCTAGGAGACCTCAAGTAAGGTCACATCCTTCGCGTCGTGAAGCCATGCAAGAGCCCGGGAGAACCTTGATCGCAGCGAAGGGAGTTCAACAAGGAGCAAATGAAGTGGAGGACCGATCTACAAAGGTTGTATTTCGTGTTCCCTTTAGAGTAAAGTTGTTTACTTGCCTTTTGATTCGCCTAAACTCTAGTACAAGATCTTCATTAGGGTTTTTAGGCACATAAATTTTTTAAACGGGCATGGTCGATGCCTTGTAGAGCCTTGTTAGTGTGCCTAGTAACCCTACAGTGGTATCAGAGCCTAGCTAGAGCATTAGGTGATGAGTTAACGAAGTTAAAACTCCGAACGAACCCGAACACGTCAAGATAACCCCCTCTCTGGACAATTTTTAAAATCTGGGATTTTTCTGAATTAAAAATACCTAAAAAATTCAGCAGGGTTTTCTAAGAATTGTGGTGAAAAACGAGAGCATACACTGTTCACTCCATCACGGAACTGCGGCCGTACCGCGCTTGGGCCGCGGATCCGCGGCAGCACAGAGAAGATATGCCCTAGTTTTTACACCATATTTTCTATATCTGTGATTGGTATTTTCTGGGTATTTTTAATTTGACTCAAGTGTTGAGTATACAGGGGTTTATTTTGTAATCGTCGATTCGATCGGAGAATTTAATTTTGTTTTGTTATTCCGGATAATTTAGAAAGTATTAAAATGTTCGAACGGATATCATTAACTCAATTTTTCCCGGCACGAAAACTTTCAAGTGTTGAATTTTTTCCCGAGTTTAAATCTTTCGGGAAAACGTGCAAAGAATGTGATAGACCCTCTAGAAGACAACAAACCTTAACTCGATTATGTGACCGTCTTGAACTGCCTTTTGAACCTTAGGGTTTAGGGTAGTAGGCGTGCCACATGTGAGGCGTTGGCTTGACCCTTCTACGGCTGGACCGTTGCTACTGTGACGTATTCTGGAATTTTTGAACTCTGCTCAAGTGTTGAGCTATTATGGAAATCTTGGGTATTTGATTATTCTATCGGAAAGTTTAATACTGTCTATTTATCTGGAATGTGATACAATATGTGGAATTCATACGGTTAGGCATGAAATGCGAAGTATATGATACTTCGGATTTACGATGTCTAAAGAGTTTGTGGATTCCAAATGTTGTAGTTTTACACTTTCTTTTCTGTGACCGTAAGTGTACTATGTGATATCGCCGGTTTCGTTGCTATATGTCAACGACAATTGGGATGCGCATATTTACTTACGTTGATAACATGTGATGTTCTGTGTTGCTGGATATGTTATATTGGATCGTCGCGTTCTGAATAGCCGGGGGTTTTATGTGAGATGAGAGTTTTTATTTTCATTCATGTAAATTTAAATGTATGTAATATTCTTTTATTGGGGCACTTCAGGGATGAGGTCGATGTCACCATTTGTATATTATTTACTTTTCCGCACTAGGATAGACCCAAGGAGGGGAGCACAAGTAACCGGGTTCTAGGGTCCAGTAGGAGACCAACTCGAGGAGTCGAGTCCGGGTCTCCTAACCCTAGAATTGGTAGGGTTGCTTTCCGCTCTCGTAAGGGTCTAGGGGTGTGGGTTTGGCTATTCATCGCAACCGTGGCTTCCGTGTTTTATAAAGGCTCAAAATAAAACACGGACGTCCTAGTATATCCAATGTTTCATATGTTTCTTCTGCTGTGATATCTGTGATGTGATCATGTGATGTTTTGTGATAAATACTGTATATAGTATATATGATATATTATATAGACGTTACTTATGTTTTACACCCGGGCTAGCCCTGCCCCGCTCTGCCGTTAGTTACCTAACCTAACGGTGCACGAGGGGACATCGAGGCAAATGCGGATGGCATAAGTGTACGTCGTATTTATCTGTGATGTTTAGGTGATTTAAATGATGGGACTTCATTAATGTGATTAATGAAAGAAAAGAAACCTAAAAGATATTGTAGAATCAAATTTTCAAATAAAAAGGGTAGCTACAGTTTTGCTTTGCATAGCGGTATATATGATATACCCTGCACCTTATTCGATGAGGAAAGAGCCGAGATCCCTTCACCGGGAGTGACCACTTTAGCAAAACTGGCAGATGCTACAAAACTCGGTTTGGTTTTTGATTGCTTTTGGGGTTTTGCTTTGCATAGTGATATATATGATATGTCCTGCACCTTATTCGATGAGGAAAGAGCCGAGATCCCTTCACCGGGAGTGATCTCTTTAGCAAAACTAATGAAAGCCTCAAAATCACTCCATTTCAAAATTCACTCGATTCTACAACGATATCAAGTTCATTACGCAATAGGTTTTCAGAAAAACCTGTCGTAGCCCTCCGTCATTTCAGATAAATCCTACTTAGTATTCATGCTACGTTTGTTGGCCTGCGTCAAGACGTAGTGTGCGGTAGCTAACTAGTATTTATCTGCTTATGCATATGATGCAGATTGGATTAGGGTAGTCGTGCGACTTTGTTGACCTACGTCAAGGGTCGTACGGGTGGGTTTAATTCAATCAAGAAATGACGGGTTGAACTTGACTAGCTCACTATGGCTTGTTGGCCTGCGTCAAGGTCATGGGACGCTAGGGGCAAAATACTATCGGGAATTTCAAGTGTTGAGATTTGCAATGAGATTGCAAACCTTCTATGAGATAGTTGGATCCCGATACCCACTGCGAGTAATTGTTACTCCTGGGAGAGTTTTACACAGGACAATTAGCCGATCAAGTAGGTATCTAGAAAAATGTCAACGGGGTTACGCCTCTGGGAAAACGAGGTTTACTTTAATTAGGTCCATGCGAAAGCACGGGGAACCTCCCTCAAAGTACCGACACTGGCCTGGCTGAAAGATTGGCGAAGTTGTAGGGTGTAATTAATCCCGGCTAGTCTTTCCTTTTAGGGTTTGAAGGAAGATTTGATAAAAAACAGTGGGAGCCATCCTGATTAGATAAGATAATAACCAATCTGATCTTGCAAGAGCATACGCTAAAGTGTTTTCTTCTCTCTCTCTCCAGGTAGCGACCATATCATGCCTTGATCAAGATAATAATATGGATGTATTGACCGAACCCGCATGTTATACTGTGCTGGGGAACGTTGGTTCCGTTCTTTCTTATAAGAGTTATAGAACTGAACTGGATATAGGGGAATACCAGGATTCTCATGCCACCCGTGTGAAGAAAGTACACGTTGATGCATTTTCTTCGGGTGTGTTCGTTACGGAGAACTGTTTCTCCATTTGCTCTATGTCCTGGGTATTAGATACCGGGTCAGGATCCCATATATGTAATCAGTTACATGGGCTTACAAAAGGTAGAGAACTTGGAGAAGGTGATAAAGACATAAGGGTTGGAAATGGTGCAATTGTTGCAGCTAAAACTGTCGGGGAATATAACCTTGTATTGCCAACTGGTAATACATTGGTTCTGAACGAATGCTATTACATGCCGAACCTGATATGCAACATTATATCGGTTTCTTTACTAAGTAAAGAGGGATATAATTTTGTATTACAGGATAATGTTATGAACATTTTCCTTAACCAAAAGTTGGTTGGATCAGGCACGTTGTGCAATGGCATTTATGTTCTAAGTCAATCAACAGTTCTGAGCATAACAAACACACACAAGAGGAAGAGTTCAGAAATGAACGAATCCTTCTTGTGGCATTGCAGACTGGGTCACATCAATGCGACACGACTCCCTAAGTTGCATAAGGATGGATATTTGAATCCGTTTGAATTTTCATCTTATGACACTTGCCAGTCATGTCTCAAAGGCAAGATAACCAAAACTCCATTTACGGGACACGGAGAGAGAGTTACGGAACTCTTGGGACTGGTACATAGTGATGTATGCGGCCCCATGTCTACACATGTCAGGAATGGTTCTGCGTACTTCATTACATTCATTGACGATCTCTCTAGATTCGGATATGTGTTCCTGATGAAACACAAATCAGAAGCTTTTGAGAAATTTAGAGAATATAAACAAGAAGTCGAGAACCGAACCGGAAAAAATATTAAAATCCTTCGATCTGATCGAGGAGGTGAATACTTGAGCAATGAATTCCTGGACTTCCTAAAAGAGAATGGGATTCTCTCTCAGCTGACTCCTCCATATACACCACAGCACAACGGTGTATCAGAACGGAGGAACCGCACCCTATTAGATATGGTACGCTCTATGATGAGCACAGCTGAGTTACCTATTTCCTTCTGGGGGTATGCACTGGAAACAGCTGCAGACCTATTGAATATGGTTCCCACCAAATCTGTGCCAACCACTCCATATGAGATATGGAAAGGAAAGAGACCATGTCTTAATTATGTTAAGATATGGGGTTGTCCGGCCTATGTAAAAACGCAAAATCCGGACAAACTCGCGGTAAGGTCCATTCTGTGTAAGTTTATTGGATATCCCAAACATTCGTGCGAGTATATCTTCTACCACACCGAGGAACAAAAGGTGTTTGTTTCTCGGCATGCCACCTTTTTAGAAAAGGAATTTCTTGAAAAACAAATTAATGGCAAGGAGGTAGAACTGGAAGAGGTTCCAGCAATACAGACTACGACAGAAGATTTGGTTGAACCGGAGGATTCAGTAGTTCCCGATGAACCCCAGCCATTCCGCCTATCTAGTAGGGTTCCTCACCCACCTGAGAGATACTACGGTTTTCTCGTGAATGGTGGGAGCGAGGATTGCATCATGGTTGATGATGACCCAACTAGCTTCGAGTAGGCCATCACGAGTGGGGACTCAGTGAAATGGCTGGATGCAATGCGGTCCGAGATGGAATCCATGTACACCAACAAAGTATGGACTTTAGAAGTTGCTCCTGAAGGGGTAAAACCCATTGGGAGCAAGTGGATCTTCAAGAAAAAACTTGGTGTAGATGGGAAAGTGGAGACTTTCAAAACTAGACTTGTTGCAAAGGGTTTTCGTCAAAGACCAGGTGTGGACTATGACGAAACTTTTTCTCCAGTGGCTATGCTTAAATCCATCCGGATCATGCTTGCCATCGCTGTATATCATGACTACGAAATCTGGCAAATGGATGTTAAGACCGCCTTTCTAAACGGTGATTTAGAAGAGTGCGTGTACATGACTCAGCCAGAGGGCTTCATAGATAGTGGGAGCAGCGGGAAGGTGTGCAAGCTGCTTAAATCCATTTATGGATTAAAGCAAGTATCGCGGAGCTGGTACATCTGCTTTGACGTCGTTATCAAAGAGTTTGATTTCGTCAAAAACGTAGATGAACCTTGTATCTACAAGAAGGTGGCAGAGAGTAAGGTTGTCTTCCTCGTATTGTACGTGGACGACATACTCTTGATAGGAAATGATATTCCTATGCTGCAATCGGTCAAGCTCTTCTTATCACAAAGATTCTCAATGAAAGATCTTGGTGATGCCTCCTGCATATTGGGAATTATGATCTATAGTGATAGATCTAAAAGGATATTGGGATTGTCCCAATCCAGGTACATTGACACCATACTAAAGAGGTTTAGTATGGAAGAGTCCAAACGTGGGTTTTTATCCACAATCTCAGAGCTCACTCTCTCCAAAGAGATGTCTCCCAAGACTGATTTGGAGAGAGCTCGCATGCAAGGGATACCCTATGCTTCGGCAGTAGGCTCTATCATGTACGCGATACTATGTACCAGACCCGATGTAGCATACTCGCTAAGTGTAGTGAGTAGGTATCAAGCTGATCTTGGAGAGAGTCACTGGACAGCTGTGAAGAGCATTCTCAAGTACTTACGAAGGACTAAAGAGATGCTCTTGGTGTATGGTAACGGAGAACTCCAAGTGGAGTCCATTACCGATTCGAGCTTCCAGAGTGATAAGGACGACTCTAAGTCGCGGTCGGGATTTGTCTTTACCTTTTACGGAGGGGCGGTTAGCTGGAAGAGTTCCAAGAAGGAAACCGTGGCAGACTCGATGATGGAGGCTGAATACATCGCTGCCAACGATGCTGCCAAAGAGGCTGTCTGGATCAAGAAGTTCATTACTGAACTTGGAGTGGTTCCATCCATTGAGCATCCAATACCTTTGTATTGTGATAACAATGGAGCGGTGGCTTTGGCCAAGGAACCCAGGTCCCATCAGCGATCCAGGCATATTCTGAGGCGGTATCACCTGATCCAGGAGATAGTTGATCGCCGGGAGATCGAGGTCAGGAGGATTGACAAGAAGAACAACACAGCGGATCCACTCACGAAGGCCATTCCCCAGATACAGTTTGTGAGACTCTTTGGGATGCTCGGTATGCGATACTACAGCAGCTGGCCCTAGTGCAAGTGGGAGATTGTTAGTTGTATGTATTCCCTAGTGGCCAGTATTGTACAGATGATGTATATTATATTGGATGCTTGGACATATATAGAGAGGACTTTCTTGCTCGACATGATAGTATGCTATTTGGTTGCTCTTTATCTTAACATGTGTACTTGTCTCTTTATACTGTCTTATAGTTACATGTTGGTAAAGCCCTTAGGATGTGTACTTGACTACCTGGACTTTGATGTTGATCATACTAGTGGGGACATGTTAGTCCATAAGTACATCCTTTAATGTCCCTAGTCGTGGGTGTATCGAGACGGGGCATCGATATACCAGAGTAGACTAGCGTATACGCTTCTCGACCCATGAGATGGGCGATGGATGATCCCATATCTATTGGTGTTTAACATCAGAGATGGTATACGGGTGCTCAGTGGAGACTGGGTACACTGGACGGACTCACCGAGAACTCCCAGATGGTATTATACATCACGTCAGATGGCAGTTCTCTGGTGACACTTATGCAGGTTAGTCTGTAGACCCGAGATCGTCATAGAGTCTTGTGTGATTCCCACTGTACTTTGATTTCCACCTTACCACGTCCATGAGGGCGTGCAAAACGGTGGTTTTTGGGTACAGTCCCGAGTCACATGGAGGCAATGAGCGATAGGAGGGGTTTCGTCTCTCCCGGTATTGGGGGTTGATGTTGCGCTGTGCTCGATTGGCCGTAATAGGGAAGTCCCTGGCCAGGGCTAATTTAGAGATTTACTGGTAAGTGTTACCAGTAGTTTCTCGACCCGTTATGAGCCTCACATCGGCACGACTTATCGGTTATTGGGGTCTGACGTTTACCACCCCTAGACTTGATATGCGACATATCAGACGAGGAGACCGGACTGTACGGGAAATGTTACCGGCAGGCTTTTACAGTAGTCGGAGCGGGCTTGCTTGCTGATCTTCTGATCGCTCAATACCCGGGTAGCCGTTACGTCCAGCTAGTACCATTGACGGCTTGTGGATGCTTGATGTGATCATCACCTACTGCCGGCGTATTGACGAGTCTTTAGAGTCCTACACAGTGGTTTTACTGGCTCATGCAAAAAGAAATAGGAGCACGTATGTGAAATGTGCGGGAACGAGAATAATGCGTGTATGTGATATCGTATTCTATTCTTGCGACTTATTGTATCGGTCGGTTATATATGATATAGCCGGGTTATCGAATCTAGTGTTGATTCGATAATCGATGCATTGGATGTTAGTCGGTTATATGAGATATGACTGGATTATTAAGTCAAATGTTGATTTAATAATTTATTGCATAATTGTATATTTGATATACTAGTTTGCATTAACTAACACTTGTTCACTTTAGGGTTTTTCTCACATGTGAACACTTGAATATATATATATATATATATGTGATATATATATATATATAAATGATTTCTTTTGTATCATGGTTGATGATACACTAAACATGGGTGTGTAAGACATACACCATACTTTATTAGATGGTGGTTAATAATTATTTAAGGTAATTACAAAATTGGTGGAATTTTGGAAAGAGCATGAAGCTTGTAGAAGCTTGCTTTGCTTTGACAAAGTCGACTAACTTTGTCTTCACCTTAGATTTTTTATTAACCTAACCATTTAGATAAACTATGGTTATAGCTCTACAAGAGTTAGTATATGATACTCACTCACCATGGTTAGCCTACACACTTGATCATTATCCTCTTCACTTTCTTTTGTTCATCTTCTTCTTCATTGAACAAGAGAAAAAGAAGACTAGGGGTTGATCTAAAGTGAGAAAGATTGTGAGAAACAAAATTCTAAAGAGAACCCACTTCCTATTTCTCCATCCTCTACTAGACTAGCACTTTAGTTTAGGGTGTTTACTTCACTAATTCTCTAGTTAGTGAAGTAGGAGCTTGAGTCGGAATTCCCTCGACGTAGATCATCTTCGGCCTAGGAGACTTCAAGCAAGGTCGCATCCTTCGCGTCGTGAAGCCATGCAAGAGCCCGGGAGAACCTTGATCGCAGCGAAGGGACTTCAACAAGGAGCAAATGAAGTGGAGGACTGATCTACAAAGGTTGTATTTCGTGTTCCCTTTGGAGTAAAGTTGTTTACTTGCCTTTTGATTCTCCTAAACTCTAATACAAGATCTTGATTAGGGTTTTTAGGAACATAAATTTTTTAAACGGGCATGGTCGATGCCTTTTAGAGCCTTGTTAGTGTGCCTAGTAACCCTACAGTGCCACAGTGTTTTGCAGGATTTACCCTCAGAGTAGTCGCGGCAGGGCTTCTTTTTATCTCTACTTTTGCGGATACCGCTACGGTTGGCTGTGAGGCCTTTTTACTATAGGTCGGTTTGCGGTTATCCGAGGATGTTCATTATTTACCTTTTGTATCTAGTACTCTCCATCTACCACCTTCTTGTATTTGACTTAGAGACGAGTTGTGAGGATCGATGTTGTATTATTTTGTGACTCTGGGTGCCGTGCTCGTGGGATCAGGCCTTGTTATGAAGTTTTACCTCCTTATGCTGTTTTCATTTATATTTCTTCGCTACGGTGTCGTATATATGCTTATGGTGGTTGTTTCCACCGTTGGGCGTGATTTGCTCCCGTTTGGGATGCTTTATTTATATTCTATGTTGTACCCATTTTCGGGGCTAGTTTTTACAAAGGAGGTGCTGCCGAAATTTTTAAGAAAGTAAACTTAAGTTTAAAGGTTTTTACTTGAGATTTCCAAAGATTTTTAACTATGTTTTCTCCACTTATCCCTTTTGGGGTGGTTTAGATTTCTGGGTTTCGGCTTACTTAAATTGTGTACGCCTGTTGACGTCACGTGGCTTAAGTGCCGGTCACGTGCCTAAATTGGGTCGTGACAAATGGGTACACCGAACAGGACTTGCCGAGAACTCTTAGATGGTATTATGCCTATCGTCAGATAGCAGTTCTCTGGTGACACAGGTACAGGTTAGTCTGTACACCCGAGATCGTTATAGAGTCTTGTGTGGTTCCTGCTGTGCTTTGATTTCCTCTCTACCACGGCTCAAAAGATTCGTGCAAACTGGTGGATTTTGGGTACATTCCCGAGTCATATGGAGGCAATGAGCTGTAGGAGGGGTATCGTCTCTCCCGGTAATGGGAGTTGATGTTGCGCTATACTCGATTTGCTATAACAGGAAGTCCCTGGCCAAGGCTGTTGATGAGAGTTACTGGTAAGTGTTATCAGTTGTTTCTCGACCCGTTAGGAGCCTCACACCGGCATGACTTATCAAGTTATCGGGGTCTGACGATTCCACTCCCAGACTCGATATGCGACATATCAGACGAAGAGACCGGACTGTACGGTAGTGTTACTTGTAGGATTCATGGGAGTTTGGAAAAGCTTGCTTGTTGATCTTCTATTCGCTCAATACCTGGGTAGCCGTTACGTCCAGCTAGTACCGCTGACGGCTTGTGGGTAACTGATATGATCATTACCTACTGCTGACGTATTGACGAGTCTTTAGAGTCCCACACAGAGGTTTCCTATATCAAGCGAAACGAAGTAGGGCACATATGTCATATGTGCATGACCGAGATTAAATACGTGCATGTGATACCGTATTCTAATCTCGCGTATAGGTTATATATGATATAACCGGATTATTGAATCAAGTGTTGATTCAATGATTTGTTATATGTATATTTGATATACAAAGAAATGATATTAGTCGGTTATATATGATAAAACCGGATTATTAAATCAAGTGTTGTTTTAATAATTTGATAAATATTTATATATTTGATATATTAATATATGTTAACTAATATTAGCTCACTAAAGAATTTCCTCTCTTGATTTGTATATATGATGATATCAACATTTATGTGATATATATATTTGTGTATATATTACATATATTATTGTGTCATGGTAGATGATACATTAGACATGGGTGTATGAGACTCACACCAAACTAAAGATAATTTGGGTGATTTAATTATTAAGGGATAAACCAAAATTAGGTGGAAATTGCCATGGCTTAAGATGCCATGGCTTAAGATGCTTGTGGAAGCATGTAGAAGCCTTGACTTAGTCCACTAATTTTGTTTTACTCTAGATATTTATTAACCCAACCATTATCTTTTGCAATGGTTAAGTCTCTATAAATATCATTTGAGATATCTTTTCACCATGGTTGCTCACAAGTTCATCTTCTTCATCTCATTTTTGTTCTCTAGCTTTTCATGAGTTGAAAAAGAAAAAGAGAAACAAAATTCTAAAGTGAGCAAAATTCCTACTTCATCAATCTATACCAAACTAGCCCTTTAGTATAGCTTGTTTACTTCACTAATTTCTTAGTTAGTGAAGAGGTAGCTTGAGTTAGAGATTCCTCAAGGTGGATCATCTTCAGCCTCGAAGATCCTTAAGTAAGCTTGTTCTTTTCACCTAGTGAAGCCTAAGAAGAGTTCGGGTGACCACTACTTGGAGCTAAGAGAGTACTACTTGGAGCTTTAGAAGTGAAGGACCGGTCTACAAAGTTTGTATTCCTTGTTCACTTAGTGGAAAGCTTGTTTACTAGTTTAAAAACTCTAATTCTCTAGTTTGATTCTAGGATAGCATGCAATAGCACACTAGATTTTTTAAAATTGTATACTTGATCCTTCTAAAAACCTAGTAGTGGTGGTAAGGCATACTTTCATGGTATCAGAGCCAAGCTAGAGCATTAGGAGTGGTCTAGACGATGTTAAAGTGTTCGATTGACTTTTCGAAACCCGTACATCCATGTTTCTATAATTTTTTTCAAAAGTTGGATTTTTCCAGATTAAAAATATTCAGAAATTCGTGCAGGTAATATTATAGAGCCAAAAGAATTTCGAGACCATGACTCGACCATTGCGCCGCGGAACCGCCGCCAATCCTAAGGTTTGGCCGCGGTTCCGCTGCAGCCTTGGTGAGTTGATGGTTCAATTTTCTTGTGCTGCTCCATTCTGATATTTCTGGCTTTCTGGGTATTTTTTTTAGGCTCAAGTTGTTGAGGTCTCTGGGAATTGTAGGTGTTTGATAAATAAATCGAAATGTTTAACATCGTCTAGATATCTGTGATCTGTGATACAATATTTGGAATCCACAATAATTAGTTTTGTGAAAACTAGTTAATGTTTTGTAAATCTAGCACTTTAGTCACTTTTGATAGATTGCCACAGAGTTTCGATTCGGATCAAAACTCCGTCGCAATCTCGTATAGTACGTGAACATTCGCCGGGTAACACTAGTAAATAGCCATGCCCCATAGCCCCGACCAAGTGACTGTAGGAGAACCCTATTGCCAAAAGCATCCGCTCGGGTGCTCGCGACCGCGGTGTTCCACCTAAGTGCACTTCGTCGACGGCATCAGGGGTGCGTTCGATCACATGTCGAGAATCATGTTGAATTACCCGACTGGTTATTGAGAAGAGTTTTCTATCCAAGACTAAAATGAGAGGTTTATAATGTTAGTCATGAAATCTGGAGTATGAGATATTCCGGGTTTATGATGTATAAGTTGGTTACGGATTCTAATTATTGTAGTTTTCATTTCTTTTCTGCTACCGTAAGTGTAATATGTGGTGTATCGCCGGTTTCGTTGCTATACGTCAAAGACAATTGGGATAGGCATATTTACTTACGCTGATGACATGTGATGTTATGTGTTGCTGTGATATGATATATTGGATCGTCGTGTTTGAATAGTCAGGGGGTTTTGCGTGAGATGAGAGTTTTTCATTTTCATTCATGTAAAAATTTGTATGTAATATTCTTTTATTGGGGCACTTCCGGGTTGAGGATAATGTCACTATTGATGTATATTATTTACATTTCCGCATTAGAATAGACCCAAGGTGGGGAGCACAAGTAACCGGATTCTATAGTCCAGTGGGAGACCATCTCGAGGAGTCGAGACCGGGTCTCCTAACTCTAGAATTTGCAGGATTGCTTGCCGCTCTCGTAGGGGTCTATGGATGTGGGTTTGGCTATTCATCACGACCGTGGAATCCGTGTTTTTTTTACTGGCTTGATTTAAAACACGGACCTCCTAGTATATCCTATATTTCATATGTTGACTTCCACTGCAATGTTCTTTGATGAGATCATATAACTGCGTGAGACGAATGCTTTATATTATATATATGATATATGAAAAACGTTGCTTATGTTTTGCACCCACGCTAGTCCATCCTCCGCTTTGCTGGTAGTTAAGTAACCTAACGGTGCATGACGGAGCCTCATGGCGAATGCGGATGGTATAAGCGTACGTTGTATTTTCGTTTCTTTATCTGTAATGTTTAGGGAACATAAATGATGGGACTTCATTAATGAGATTAATGAAAAGAAAAGAAACCTAAAATGTTGTAGAATCAAATTTTCAAAAAGGTATCTCTAGTTCTTGCTTTGCATGGCGGTATTCTTTATGAATATCCAGCACCTCATTCGATGAGAAAAGAGCCGAGATCCCTTCACCGGGAATGACCTCTTTAGCAAAAGCAAGCAAATGATACAACCCACTCGGTTTGTTTTTAAAACTATTCGATTTTAAAAAGTGGAGCTTAAACCACTCCTTTTCAAATCACTCGATTCTTCGACGACGATATCAAGTTTATTACGCAAAACGTTTTCTTAAAAACATTTCATAGCCCTCTGTCAGTTCAGATAAGGATTATTTAGTATTCGTGCTACGTTTGTTGGCCTCCATCAAGACGTAGTGTGCGGTAGCTAATTAGTGCTTATCTGCAACCATATGATGCGATTGGATTAGGGTAGTCGTACGACTTTGTTGGCCTCTGTCAAGGGTCGTACGGGTGGGCTTAATTCAATCAGGAAATGAACGGGTTGAACTTGACCAGCGCCCTATAGTTTGTTGGCCTCCGTCAAGGTCATAGGACGTTAGGGGTAAAAACAATATTGGGAATTTCAAGTGTTGAAATTTGAAATGAGATTGCATACTTTCTATGAGATAGTTGGATCCCGATACCCACTGCGAGTAAGAATTACTCCAAGGAGAGTTTTCCAATTTACAATTAACTGATCAAGTAGGGGTCTAAGAAGGGTGTTAACGGGGTTACACCCATGCGGAAATGAGGTTATTTAATTAGTTCCATGCGAAAGCACGGATAGACTCCCTCGGAGTACCAATACCTGCTTGGCTGAACGATTGGCGAACATGTAGGGTGTAATTAATCCAAGCTAGTCTTACCTTTTAGGGTTTGAAAGAAGATTTGATAAAAATAGTGAGAGCCATCCTAATTAGATAAGATAATAACCAATCTAATCTTGCAAGAGCATACGCTAAAATGTTTTCTTCTCTCTCTCTCCAGGTAGAGACCATGACACGCCTAAATCAAGATAATAATATTGATGTACTGACCGAATCCGCTTGTTATACTGAGGTGGAGAACGTTGGTTCCGCTCTATCTTATGATTGTCATAAGTCAGGGCTAGGAATAAGGGAATATCAGGATTCCCATTCAACCCGAACGAGGAATGAGCATGTTGATACATCTTCTTCGGGTGTGTTCATTACCGAGAATTGTTTCTCAGTTTGCTCTACGTCCTGGGTATTAGATACCGGATCAGGATCCCCCATTTGTAATGTGTTACATGGGCTAAAAAAAGATAGAGAACTGGGACTAGGTGATCATTCTCTCAGAGTAGGGAATGGTGCAATGGTTGCAGCCGAACCAGTTGGCGAATATCACCTAGTATTACCTAAAAGTAATGCATTGATTCTGAACGACTTTTATTACGTACCAGAAATGATGTGCAATATTATATCAGTATCTATGTTACATAAAGATGGATATAATTTTGTATTATGAATATTTTCCTAAATCAAGAGTTGATTGGTTTTGGCACGTTATGTAACGGTATATACGTTCTAAATCAAAATACAATTCTTAACATATAGAACACACACAAGAAGAAAAGTTCAGAAATGAACGAAGCCTTCTTGTGGCACGGTAGACTAGGTCATATCAATGCGACAAGACTAGCTAAGTTACATAAATATGGATATTTGAATCCGTTCGAATTTACATCTTATGAAACTTGCCAGTCATGTCTCAAAGTTAAAATGACCAAAACTCCATTTACTGGACACGGAGAAAGAGCTACTGAACTCTTGGGACTAATACATAGTGATGTATGCGGTCCTATGTCTACACATGCCAGGAATGGTTCTGCGTATTTTATCACATTCACCGACGATCTCTCAAGATTCGGACATGTGTTCCTGTTGAAGCACAAGTCTGATGCTTTTGAGAAATTTAAGGAATACAAGTACGAAGTAGAGAACCAAATGGGTAAAAGTATTAAAATCCTTCGATCTGATCGGGGAGGAGAATACTTAAGCACGGAGTTCCTGGAAAATTTAAAAGAGAATGGGATTCTCTCTCAGCTTACTCCTCCGTATACACCACAGCACAACGGTGTATCGGAGAGGAGAAATCGCACCCTATTAGATATTGTGCGCTCTATGATGAGTACTGCTGAGTTACCTATTTACTTTTGGGGCTATGCACTTGAGACAGCTGCATACCTATTAAATAGTGTTCCAACCAAATCAGAGCCTACCACTCATATGAGATATAGGAGGGGAAGAGACCATATCTTAATTTCATTAAGATGTGGGGTTGTCTGGCCTATGTTAAAAAGCAAAATCTGGACAAGCTTGAGGCAAGGTCAGTTCTGTGCAAGTTTGTAGGATATCCTAAGCATTCGCGAGGGTATAACTTCTACCACACTGAGGAGCAAAAGGTGTTTGTTTTTCGGAATGCCACCTTTTAAGAAAAGGAATTTCTTTTGAAAGAAATTAGTGGTCATAAGGTAGAACTGGAAGAAGTTCCAGCTATACAAACTACAACTGATGATTTGGTAGAACCGGAGGATTCGATAGTCCCGGACGAACCTTGGCCACTCTGCAGATCTAGTAGGGTTCCTCATCCGCCTAAGAGATACTACGGTTTTCTCATAGACGGTGGGACTGAGGATTGCATCATAGAAGATTATGACCCAACAAGTTTCGAGCAGGCCATCACGAGTGGGGACTCTGTGAAATAGCTAGATGCAATGCGATCTGAGATGGAATCTATGTACACCAACAAAGTATGGACTTTGGAAGTTGCACCTGAAGGGGTAAAACCCATCGGGAGCAAGTGGATCTTTAAGAAGAAACTTTGTGTAGATAAAAAGTTGAGACTTTCAAAGCTGGACTTGTAGCAAAAAGTTTTCATCAACGACCAGGTATGGATTATGATGAAACCTTTTCACCAGTGGCTATGCTTAAATCCATCCGGATCCTACTTGCCATCGCTGCATACCAAGACTATGAAATCTGCCAGATGGATGTCAGGACCGCTTTTCTAAATGGTGATTTAGAAGAGAGCGTGTACATGACACAGCTAGAGGGCTTCGTAGATAGTAGGAGTAGCGGAAAGGTGTGCAAGCTGCTTAAATCAATTTACGGATTAAAGCAGGCATCGCGAAGTTGGAACATCTGTTTTGATGTAGCAGTCAAAGAGTTTGACTTCATTAAAAATGTAGATGAACCTTGTATATACAAAAAGGTTGTAGAGAGTAAGATTGTTTTCCTCGTATTGTACGTGGATGACATACTCTTGATAGGAAATGATGTTCCTATGCTACACTCAGTCAAGCTCTTCTTATCACAAAGCTTCTCCATGAAAGATCTGGGTGATGCCTCCTACATCTTGGGGATTAAGATCTATAGAGATAGATCTAAGCGAATGTTGGAATTGTCCCAATCGAGGTATATTGACACCATACTAAAGAGGTTTAGTATGGAGATTCTAAGCATGGTAATTTACCCACTTGCTCAGGAATCACTCTCTCCAAAGAGATGTCTCCCAAGAATGATTTGGAGAGGGCTCGCATGCAAGGGATACCCTATGCTTCGGCAGTCGGGTCTATCATATATGCGATGTTATGTACCAGACCGGATGTAGCTTACGCACTAATTGTAGTAGGTAGGTATCAATAAGATCCTGGGGAGAATCACTAGACAGCTGTAAAGAACATTCTTAAGTACTTGAGAAGGACTAAAGAAATGTTCTTGGTGTATGGTAACGGTGAACTCCATGTGGAGTTCTCTACCGATTCAATCTTTCAGAGTGATAAGGACGACAGTAAGTCAGTCTCGGGTTTTGTCTTCACCCTCAATGGAGGGGCGGTATGTTGGAAGAGTTCCAAACAAGATACCGTGGCAAACTCGACGATGGAGGATGAATACATCACTGCCAACGATGCCGCCAAAGAGGCTGTCTGGATGAAGAAGTTCATAACTGAACTTGGTGTGGTTCCATCCATTGAGCATACAATACCTTTGTATTGTGATAACAATAGAGCTGTGGCTTTGGCCAAGAAACCCCGTTCCCATCAGCGATCCAGACATATTCTTAGGCGGTATCACCTGATATGGGAGATAGTTGATCGCCGGAAGATCGAGGTTAGGAGAGTTGACACAAAGAATAACACGGCGGATCCACTCACGAAGGCCCTCCCCCAGATACAATTTGAGAGACTTTTTGGGATGTTGGGTATGAGATACAACAATAACTGGCCTTAGTGCAAGTGGGAGATTGTTAGTTATATGTATGCCCTAGAGGCCATTATTGTACATGATTGTATATTATAGTGGATGCTTAGACATATATAGAGAGGACTTTCTTGCTCGACATGATAGTTTGCTATCTAGCTGCTCTTTATCTTAATATGTATACTGGTATTATTATACTGTCTCTCTCTGAAACATGTTGATAAAGCCCTTAGGATGTTAGCTTGACTACCAGGACTATGATGCAGATCATACTAGTGGGGCTTGGGTAGTCCGTAAGCACATCCTTTAATTGTTCCTAGTCGAGGGAGTATCGAGACAGGGTATCGATATTCCAGAGTAGGCTAGTATGTACGTTTCTTGACCCTGTGGGCGATGGATGATCCCACATCCATTGGTGTTTGACATCAATGATTTTACACATGTGCTCCTTGGAGAATGGGTACACCGAACAGGACTCGCCGAGAACTCATAGATGGTATTATGTCTATCGTTAGATAGCAGTTCTCTGGTGACACTGGTACAGGTTAGTATGTACACCTGAGATCGTCATAGAGTCTTGTGTGGTTCCCACTGTGCTTTGATTTCCTCCCTACCACGGCTCAAAGGTATCGTGCAAACAGGTGGATTTTGGGTACAGTCCCGAGTCACATGGAGGCAATGAGCGATAGGAGAGGTTTCGTCTCTCCCGGTATTGGGAGTCGATGTTGTGCTATGCTCGATTGGCTATAACAGGAAGTCCCTGGTCAGGGCTGTTGATGAGAGTTACTGATAAAAGTTATTAGTAATTTCTCAACCCGTTATGAGCCTCACATCGGCATGACTTATCAAGTTATTGGGGTCTGATGATTCCACCCCTAGAGTCGATATGCGACATATCAGACGAAGAGACCAGACTGTACAGTAGTGTTACTTGTAAGATTCATGGGAGTTTGGACAAGCTTGCTTGTTGATCTTCTATCCGCTCAATACCTGGGTAGCCGTTACGTCCAGCTAGTACCGCTAACGGCTTGTGGGTAACTGATATGATCATTACCTACTGCTGGCGTATTGACGAGTCTTTAGAGTCCCACACAGAGATTTCCCAGCTCAAGCGAAACGAAGTAGGGCACATATGTGATATGTGCAGGACCGAGATTATATACGTGTATGTTATACCTTATTCTAATCTCACGATATAGGCTATATGTGATATAACCGGATTATTGAATCAAGTGTTGATTCAATGATTTGTTATATGTATATTTGATATACATAGAAATGATATTAGTCGGTTATATATGATATAACCGGATTATTAAATCAAGTGTTGATTTAATAATTTGATATATATTTATATATTTGATATATTAATATATGTTAACTAATATTAGCTCACTTAAGAATTTCCTCTCTTGATTTGTATATATGATGATATATATATTTATGTGATATATATATTTGTGTATATATTACATATATTATTATGTCATGGTAGATGATATATTGTACATGGGTGTATGAGACTCACACCAAACTAAAGATAATTTGGGTGATTTAATTATTGAGGGATAACCAAAAATTAGGTGGAAATTGCCATGGCTTAAGATACTTGTGGAAGCATGTAGAAGCATTGACTTAGTCCACTAATTTTGTTTTACTCTAGATATTTATTAACCCAACCATTATCTATAGCAATGGTTAATTCTCTACAAATATCATTTGAGATATCTTTTCACCATGGTTATTCACAAGTTCATCTTCTTCATCTCATTTTTGCTCTCTAGCTTTTCATGAGTTGAAAAAGAAAAAGAGAAACAAAATTCTAAAGTGAGCAAAATTGCTACTTCATCAATCTATACCAAACTAGCCCTTTAGTATAGGTTGTTTACTTCACTAATTCCTTAGTTAGTGAAGAGGTAGCATGAGTTAGATATTCCTCAAGGTGGATCATTTTCGGCCTCGAAGTTCCTTTAGCAAGCCCGTTCCTTTCGCCTAGTGGGGTCTATGAAAAGAGTTCGGGGGACCACTACTTGGAGCTAAGGGACTACTACTTGGAGCTTTAGAAGTGAAGGACCGGTCTACAAAGATTGTATTCCTTATTCACTTAGTGTAAAGCTTGTTTACTAGTTTAAAATCCCTAATTCTCTAGTTCGATTCTTAGATAGCATGCAATAGCACACTAGATTTTTTAAAATTGTATACTTGATACTTCTAAAAACCTAGTAGTGGTGCTAAGGCATACTTTCACTGATATGTGCCGGGGCCTGATTAAATACGAGTATGTGATACCGTATTCTAATCTGGCGATAAATGTTATCAGTTAGGTTATATGTGATATAACCGGATTATTAAATCAAGTGTTGATTTGATAATGTGATATACAGATAAATGATATTAGTCGGTTATATGTGATATAACAGGATTATTAAATCAAGTGTTTATTTAATAATTTGATATATATTTATATTTAATATAATTATATATATTAACTAATATTATTGCTCACTAATTATTTTGTTTTTTTAATAAATATATATATTAATATATGTATATGTGATATATTTGTGTGTGTGTGTGAAGCATGGTTGAATTTCTATTTTGAAAAAAGTGAAATGAGGAGAAAAATAAGGAGATATTTTGGGCATGGGTGTGAGGCATGGCACATATTATTGTTTATTAGTTTACTTGCACTATTGAAGTATGGTTGATGTTTTATTATTGGATAATATTCATACTTCAATAATGCAAGAGATATGAGAGCCATTCTACACTTGGAGATTTTTCTAGAGCTCATTTGCTTTCACTCTTTCTAGCTTTCTTCATTTCCTTCTTCCTCCACCTCAAAGCCATAAACTCTCATATGTGATGTGAACCATATGGCTTTGGACAAATCCTAATGAGCTTAGAACCCCTACTTCACCATCCTACACTAAATTAGCACTTGAGAATAGGGTGTTTCCTTCACTAAAAAGAGTTTAGTGAAGAGGTAACTTTAATTAGAGGAGCTTCGGATGGATCATCTTCGGTACGAAGATCGCGAAGGAAGCTCGTTCATTCTTCAAGTGGAGCCTAGTGGAGTCGTAGGGACTATTACCCGAAGCTATAAAAAAGAAGGATACGTTCTACAAAGGTTGTAGTTTCTTTCTCTTAGTGTAAATCCTTTTATATCATCATGTAAATCCTAATCATCTAGTTTTCCTTTGTTAGTGTAGCTTAGCACCAAGAAATTTTTAAAATTGCATGCTTGATGCCGGTTCAAACACAGTGGTTATGCTAGGGTAGACTTTCATGGAATCAAAACCAAGTTAGAGATTAGACGATGTTAGTAGAATTGCGAAACCGAAAAAACTCCGAAACATGCTGACCCAAAAACCAAGTTTCTGTAAATTTCTAAACGGACTCTGAATTTTTTGTAAACAACTGCACAATGCTACATGTGATGTAACTAGAACACTGTAGAAAAACGAGCCCCAAATTTTAAATTTTGGCTGGCCAAACATGCTAGAATCCCAGCCTGGCCGGTTTTTACAAAGAATTGGGGTTTGGGTTTTGTATGGTGTTCTTAACTCTTGAATTTGAGGTTTCAGGTTATATTTGATTTTGCGAAGATTGCATGTGATGTTATCTTTTCTGTTAAGGCAATTCAGAGTGTTTCGTAGTCGCAATTTTAGTATCGTTTACCGGTTTAAGTATTGATATGCGATACAATATTTAGAATCCATATTTAATTAGTTTTGTGAAAACTAGTTTGTAATTGTAAATCTAGCAATTTAGTCTCTATTGATCGATTGCCACGAAGTTTTGATTCGGATCAAAACTCCGTCGCAATCACGTATAGTACGCGAATACTCGCCGGATAACATTGCTAGATAGCCACGCCCCATAGCCTCGACCAAGTGACTTTAGGAGAACCCCTTCGCCAAAAGCATCCACTCAGATGCTCGCGGCCACGGTGTTCTGCCTAAGTGCACTTCGTCGACGGCATCGGGGGTGCAGCTATCTACTAAAGTTCCCGACGAGCATTCGATTAGGTAGTCGGGAATCTTGTTGAATCACCTGACTAAGTTATTGAAAAGTGTTTTCGAATTGAGACTAAAATGCAAGGTTTATAGGTTAGGCATGAAATTCGGAATATGAGATATTCCGGGTTTATGATGTCTAAGGTAAATGCAGATTCTAAATATTGTAGTTTTTCATTTCTTTTCTGCGACCGTAAGTGTAATATGTGGGGTATCCCTGATCTCGTTGCTATACGTCAACGACATTCGGGATACGCATATTTACTTACGTTGATGACATTAGATGTTTATGTGTTGCTGTGATATATTATATTAGATCGTCGTGATTGCATAGCCGGGAGTTTTTGCGTGAGATGAGAGTTTTTTTTATTTTCATCCATGTAAAATTGTATGTAATATTCTTTTATTGGGACACTTCCGGGTTGAGGATGATGACACCATTGATGTATATTATTTACTTTTCCGCATTAGGATAAAACCAAGGCGGGGAGCACAAGTATCCAGGTTCTAGAGTCGCATGGGAGGCCATCATGAGGAGTCGAGACCGGGTCTCCTAACTCAAGAATTGGCAGGGTTGCTTGCCGCTCTCATAGGGGTTTAGGGATGTGGGTTTGGCTATTCATCACGACCGTGGAATCCGTGTTTTTCATTACCGGCTAAATTTAAAACACGGACCTCCTAGTATATCCAATATTTCATATGTTTGCTTATGCTTCTTGGTTCTGTGATGTGATCATATTACTGCGTGTGACGAATGCAATATATATACGATATATATAATAAACATTGCTTATGTTTTGCACCCGCGCTAGTCCAGCCCCCGCTCTTCCGTTAGTTAAGTAACCTAACGGTGCATGATGGGGTCCCGTGGCGAACGCGGATAGCATAAGTGTACGTTCTCTTTTCGTTTCTTTTCTGTGATGTTTAGGGAAACATAAATGATGGGATTTCATTAATGAGATTAATGGAAAGAAAAAAACCTAAAGATGTTGTAGAATCAAGATTTTCAAATGGTAGCTCAAGTTCTTGATTTGCATAGTAGTATTCCTTGATGAATATCCAGCATCACATTCGATGAGGAAAGAACCGAGATCCCTTCATCGGGAGTGACCTCTTTAGCAAAACTAGCAAATACTATAACCCACTCGGTTTTGTTTTTGATGGCTTCTCTAGTCCTTGCTTTGCATAGTGGTATTTCTTGAAGAATATCCAGCACCACATTCGATGAGGAAAGAGCCAAGATCCCTTCACCAGGAGTGACCTCTTTAGCAAAACTAGCGAATGCTACAAAAAAACCACTCCTTTTCAAAATACTAAATTCTACAACGATATCAAGTTTATTATGCTAAAGGTTTTCTTCAAAACCAGTCATAGCCCTCCGTCATTTCTGTTAGTTATATGTATGCCCTAGAGGCCATTATTGTACATGATTGTATATTATAGTGGATTCTTGGACATATATAGAGAGGACTTTCTTGCTCTACAAGATAGTATGCTATCTGGTTGCTTTTTATCTTAACATGCATACTAGTATTATTATACTGTCTCTCACTGATACATATTGATAAAGCCCTTAGGATGTTAGCTTGACTACCAGGATTATGATACAGATCATACTTATGGGGCTTGGGTAGTCCGTAAGGACATCCTTTAATTGTTCCTAGTCGAGAGAGTATCGAAACAGGGAATTGATGTTCTAGAGTAGAGTAGTATGTACATTTCTTGACCCTGTATGGGGCGATGGATGATCCCACATCCATTGGTGTTTGACATCAAAGATTGTACACAAGTGCCCATTGGAGAATGGGTACACCGAAAAGGACTCGCCGAGAACTCCTAGATAGTATTATACCTAACGTCAGATAGTAGTTCTCTGGTGACTCTGGTACATGTTAGTCTGTAGACCCAAGATCGTCATAGAGCCTTGTGTGGTTCCTACTGTGCTTTGATTTCCTCACTACCACGGCTCAAAGGAGTCATGCAAACAGGTGGATTTTTGGTACAGTCCCGAGCCACATGGAGACAATGAGCGATAGGAGGGGTTTCCTCTCTCCCGGTATTGGGAATTGATGTTTGCGCTATGCTCGATTGGCTATAACAGGAAGTCCCTGGCCAGGGCTGTTGATGAGATTTACTGGTAAGTGTTATCAGTAATTTCTCGACCCGTTATGAGCCTCACATCGGCATGACTTATCAAGTTATTGGGGTCTGACGTTTACCACCCCCAGACTCAATATGCGACATATCAGATGAAGAGACCGGATTGTACGGTAGTGTTACTTATAGGATTCAAGGGAGTTTGGACAAGCTTGCGTGTTGATCTTCTATTCTCTCAATACCTGGGTAGCCGTTACGTCCAGCTAGTACCGCTGACGGCATGTGGGTAACTGATATGATCATTACCTACTGCTGGTGTATTGACGAGTCTTGAGAGTCCTACATAAAGCTTTCCTAGCTCAAGCGAAACGAAGTAGGGCACGTATATGATATGTGCGGGACTGAGGTTAAATACGTGTATGTGATACCGTATTCTAATCTCGCGATATAGGTTATTTGTGATATAACCAAATTATTGAATCAAGTGTTGATTCAATGATTTGTTATATGTATATTTGATATACATATAAATGATATTAGTCGGTTGTATATGATATAACCGGATTATTAAATCAAGTGTTGATTTAATAATTTGATATATATTTATATATTTGATATAATAATACATGTTAACTAATATTAGCTCACTAAAGAATTTCTTCTATATATATATATATATATATTTGTAAATATGTATTACCTATTCTATTGTGTCATGGTAGATGATACATTGGACATGGGTGTATGAGACTCACACCAAACTAAAAATAATTTGGGTGATTTAATTATTAAGGGTTAAACCAAAATTAGGTGGAAATTGCTTGGCTTAAGATGCTTATGGAAGCATGTAGAAGGTTTGACTTAGTCCACTAATTTTGTTTTACTCTAGATATTTTTTAACCCAACCATTATCTTTATCCATGGTTAACTTTCTACAAATATCTATGAGATATTTTCTTCACCAAGGTTCACTACTTGATCATCTTCTTCATCTCATGCTTTTGCTATCTAGCTTTTCATGAGTTGAAAAAGAAAAGGAGAAACAAAATTCTAAAGTGAGCAAAATTCCTACTTCATCAATCTATACCAAACTAGCCCTTTAGTATAGGTTGTTTACTTCACTAATTCCTTAGTTAGTGAAGAGATAGCTTGAGTTAGAGCTTCCTCAACGTGGATCATCTTCGGCCTCGAAGATCCTTAAGCAAGCTTGTTCCTTTCGCCTTGTGGAGCTTAAGAAGAGTTCGGGGGACCACTACTTGAAGCTAAGGGATTACTACTTGGAGCTTTAGAAGTGAAGGACCGGTCTACAAAGGTTGTATTCCTTGTTCACTTAGTGTAAAGCTTGTTTACTAGTTTAAAAACCCTAATTCTCTAGTTCGATTCTAGGATAGCATGCAATAGCACACTAAATTTTTTAAAATTGCATACTTGATACTTTTAAAAACCTAGTAGTAGTGCTAATGCATATTTTCATGGTATCAGAGCCAAACTAGAGCATTAGGAGTGGCCTACACGACATTTAAGTGTTCGGTCGAATATCGAAACCCATATTTTCCCAAGTTTTTGTAAATTTTTTCAAAAGTTGGATTTTTCCAGATTAAAAATATTTAGAAATTCGTGTAGGTAATATTATGGAGCCATAAGAATTTCGAGACCGTGACTCTACCATTGCGCCGCAGAACCGCCGCTAATCCCAAGGTTTGGTCGCGGTTCCACCGTAGTCTTGGTTAGTTGATGGTTCAATTTCCTCGTGCTGCTCCATTCTGACATTTCTGGCTTTGTGGGTATTTTTTCTGAGGCTCAAGTTGTTGAGCTGTCTGGGAATTGTGGGTGTTTGATAATGTAACACCTGAGAATGCGTTTAGTGACTAATTATATTTTAATATGTGATTTGATAATAAAAAGTTACCAAATTGCTTTTCAAATATTTTATCAAAATTAATAAACATATTTCTAGAATTTTCCTAATCTTGCACAAACATGTGCATGTAAACTAGGGTTAGAATTTGGGTTTAACCATGTTTAGGCAACCATGGTGGCCTAACCCACTTTGTTAGGCTAATTAGTTTTAAATTAAGAATTTGGTTTTCTAAAAATAAAAAAGGGGATTTAAAATTTAATTTGGTTGACTTGTGTTGTGAGAGAGAGTGCATGATGACTTAGGCACATGCAAGCTTTAATTTGATAGAGAGAGAATGGTGGCTTAAGGAAGTGTCACACCCATTTCACTTCAACACTTTTTGCTTATCTTTCAAACCCTCTCACTCACATCCCTCACATCCCTCACACCCACGATCATCTTTACACAACCCTTCTATTACTACAGCAGTAGCTGCTGCTACAGCAACCCCAAAAAAAAACAATAACAACAGCACCAGCTGCACGTAACAGCAGCAGCAGTTTTCAGCCCCAGAAGCTGCAGCTGTAACCACAAAAAAACACCACACAACAACCATTCCCACATCTACAACAACTCCACTTCTTCTCTTCTCCTTGGTGTAGGGGTCAAGTGAGGTATACTTCTTTGGCTTAGCTTCTTAGCTTTCAAAGTTTATGTGTAGAAATAGCTTCGATTAGTGTAAAATATGAGATTTTGTGCTCGTTTTGGTGATTTGTGTGAAGATTTGTTTAAGGGATGTTAGTATTGGGTTGAATAGCCTAAGTAAGTGTTGTTAAGGCCAAGTTAACCTAGGATTAACCCAGATTACATTAAAATACCCTCAGTTTTCAAATTGTACAAAACTTGACGTTTTTGAGCAAAATTTAGCTTTTTGAAGTCTGCTGTTTCCCCTGCAAGTTCAGAATGAAATTGAGTGGACCATAGCCTACTAGTGATACCCTGACCCACCACCAGAGCCCGACCCCACCACTCCAACCTACGGCCACCGAAATAATCATTCTGGCCGCAAATTGCGGCCAGACCAGGGAGTTAGGAGCTAGGGTTTTTGGTACAGGTGTCTGCTACTATTTTTAGGTCCATGGTATATATAGTTTTGTAATATTCTAACCTGGGTAAAATCTGGGGCAGTATGTCGTTTTCTGGTATTTTTAGTTTGCGCGATATACGCGATACCTGAGTGGATTCTGTGGTTCAGCGTATCGCGGCGTATCGGGTTGAGTTTTAGACACAAACGTTCCAGCATATCGCGCGCGCGTTAATTCGCGACGCGAGTTTCTCATTTCGTTCCGATATCGCATTTTACGAGATTTTGATATATTGTGATTCTTTTGTAAATTCCAGGTTCGCAGGCGGGTACATCAGACGCCGCCAGGAAAGAGAAGCAGGTGGTCGGCTATACTTAGCACGCGACCAGGTGAGTAGATTTAACATCTACGGGGAAATCGCCCGTATGGCGTTAAGCGTCAGGGCGTAATAGGATGTTGGTTTTATGTGTTCATGTAGACATACTAGAGTAGCATACCTCCTTATATATATAGAACTGGTAGTATAGAACACTGCACTGTCACTAACGGTCCAAGTTGCACGAGCACGATTTATATGCTACACTCACACCGTTAGTGATTGCCATGACACTCACATTATAGGATTGCTATAGACCGCATATTTGATTCTGCTTTATTGACGTTGTCATGATTTGCCGCATACTATCATATGTATATTTATACCATGCACACTGTATACGTACTTTTGTGAGTTCCTTCATTGATATATCACTACTTGGGCACATATGCATCATATGTCTACAATAGTGCACATATACATTGTTATATTCACTTTGCATGCTTATCCATTCACACATCCATACCTATACACATATTCATATGCTACATACATGGATGATATTGACTTGATTTAAAACTAAGGGACCGCAAGCGATATTTTCAAAACTAGATCTTTCAAAGGAGCGGTTTTCCCTTTCTTTTACTCTTAGCGTCATACGACACATTGCATGGATTATGCATTGGATTTGATTTATGCGATTTCTGGATTTGGGAACCGGAGTACTATTTTAAGAAAATACGCACTGTTTAAAAACCCGGTTTCCTTTGATATGATATTTTAGTGCGTGCACCATGAGTTTTCTCGGTTCCAGAGAGCTTGTGTGAGTATATCCGATTCGAGGAGAGGTAGGCACCGATTGCGGGTACATGGTGGACCCGGTACGGTCCCCCGGGGCGAGAAGACTCGTATTATTAGACGGTGAGCCCGGCGGAGGGACTACTACCTACTGGTGATTGGTTAGACCTGGCGATTATCCGGAAGATACCGACCAGAGTCGATAGATGGATACGGGACGACGCGTACTGCCGGGGGCCGAGGGCCGATTCCGCAGACGGAGCCCGTGGGTGGATCCAATGGACGGACGCCCATACTGGAGGATTTACGTGTCGATGCTGGACACGGCTGATTTTATGAGATTTGGAGTGCCGATGTTGGGCACTCACGATTGTATGAGATTCACAGGATTTGAGGGCCGATGTGGATGACGGCGCCTGAGTTTTACTGGGATTTGGGTGTATTGATGGACACCGGTCATTTTTCCACATTGATATTCCGTGTAGACACTTTTTATTCCCATGCTCAGCATTTAGTATTGACATCTCATCCTGTACCTATTGTACCTGATATTGTACACATGCTATACATGATTATCGCATACCCTGCTCATGTTATATAGGGTTGTTAGATTCATATCAGACATGATTATTGCATATCTTGCACATCACATGGAGAGACTTTTAGATCGCACTTGTTGCCTGATGTGAGCATTCAGTTCATCATATAGATGTTATCTGTTGGCATAGGTTAGAGTATCGCAGCACGTGCATACTCGCGATTACCTTTATATGTTATCTACTATTCACGAGTTGGCAACTCACCCCCGTTGTGCCACAGTGCTTGCAGGTTGCCCGTTGGAGTAGTCGCGGCTGGCTGTTTACCGCACCTTTTGACACAGATACCATTGCTGAGGCGTGTTAGCCCTTTTGCTATTAGGTGGGTTTTGTACGGTATCTGTTTACTTTTCAGTTGCATCTTGATGTATCTAGTACTCTCCATCTACTTTCATGTATTGACTTAGAGACAGTTGTGAAGACGATGTATGTTATTTTGTACTCTGGTGTCGAGCTCATTGTGAGCCGACTTTATTTATGCAGTTTTACCTCTTATGATATTTGTTTTCACCTTACTGCTCATTCTTCGCTTCGGCGTCGTATATTATATTGTGGTGATTGCTCCGCCATTGGGCGCGATTCTCCCATTGAGATGCTTTATTTATTTCACATGTTACTTTTACTTATATCTCGCCTTTTACCCGATTTCGGGACAAATGTTTGGTAAAGGAAATGTTGTTAAAATTATTTTTTAAAAATAAGTTGAACCAAAACAAAAAGATTTCTACTAAACAACTTAAGGTTTTCTGAATGTTTTGATAAGTATTCTAATAAATGTTTTAACACTCTATATTTTAATGGTTTTGATTTCTGGGTTCGGCTTACTTAGTCACGTTACACCTGTAGACGTTGCGTGGTTAAGTGCCGGTCACGGGCCGAACTTTGGGTCATGACAAAGTTGGTATCAAAGCGTAGGTTTTACCTTCGGAGTGTAGGATGACCTTGGTATGATGGAGTAGGTAGCTGCAGCAAGGTGGCATGGCGTGTGTTTGTTCCGCGGCATACTTACGACACGGTACTCCGCCTAAGCGACCTTAAGACTTATTAATTAAAATTCCTTCATGACTGTATACATTTTTGCGATTCGATTTCCGTATCCTTATCGAATCCTACCTTCCTTTTCAGCCACTATGCCGCCAAAGACTACGAGGGCACAGAGAACGGCTGCGAGAGCCGAGGTTTGTGTTGACTCGTCCGAGATGAGGACTGATCCGGGCAGTACACCTGTTGCACCCGAGCAGGCTGTCCCTCCTATGACAGATCAGATCGCCACACTAGGGGCTGGTATGCAGGAGATGCGCCAGACGGTGGGATCCAGCATGCAGGAGATGCGTCAGATGATAGGGTCGCTAGTTGAGACGCTTCGAGCACAGTGACCAGAGGTAGCTCCACCAGTCATGGGGACCGCGATGATATCTACAGCACAGACAGTTGCCCCTGCAGCCACGGAGGTGATTACAGTATCGTTAGCAGAATTCATGAGGCTGAAGCCTCCGGTCTTCACAGGCACCGACGCAGCCGAGGATCCACAGTCCTTCATTGATAGGATGGCCCGGATATGCCGTTCCTTTAGATGCTTAGATACGAGATGGGTCGAGTTCGCGAGCTTTCGCCTGGAAGGACTTGTGCTGAAATGGTGCAAATCGGTCGAGAAGGGCAGAGCAGCAGGTCTTCCTCCTTTGACCTGGACAGAGTTTGTGACGATCTTTCTAACCCGCTTCCTTCCCCAGAGTGTTAGGGATGCCCGAGCACGCAGATTTGAGTCCTTACGCCAGACGCCAGAGATGACCGTGGCAGAGTACGATGTGCTGTTCACCGAGCTATCAGTGTATGCTCCGTACCCAGTTGCTACTGAGGAACTGCGAGTCAAGAGATTTGTCCGAGGCTTGCTTACACCACTGTTCCTTGCGATCAGTGCACAGCATTACGAGACATATGCCGCAGCCGTAGACGCAGCCCTATTAGTCGAGGAGCGCCTTGCCGAGACTTCAGTAGTTCCAGGGCCGAAGAGGGTTCGTACTGACACAGCAGCTCAGAGACATCCATTCAGACGCCGTGATAGACGTTATACAGGTGGCAGAGACTCGGGGCGAGTCAGATGTTTAGCTCATACCCCCAGGAGGGTCAGCAGTCGTCCCGTGGATGCTTTGGATGTGGTAGTCTTCATCACCGCGTCAGAGATTGTACCGAGACACGCCAGAGGGAGCCAGTCGTACCGCATGTCACACATCCACCTTCTCCACCCCATAGGGCGTTGCCCATTGTACCCACAGTTGCTCCGCGTCAAACTCAGGCACAGAGAGGCCGTGGTCGCGGAGGGTTTGTTCCTAGAGGGCGAGGCGGTCGAGGCAGAGGACAGCCAGCCACCGGCAGAGTACAGCCCGCTGCTAGTAGGGGACCGCCAGTTATAGGTGGAGGACAGGCACGGGTTTTCGCTTTGACGCATCAGGACGCGCAGGCGTCCAATGCGGTGGTCTCAAGTACCTTATCAGTATGTTCTGTTGATGCACACGTATTATTCGATCCCGGATCTACGCACTCGTACGTTTCCACACATTTTTTGCCAAGTTTGGGTAGAGAGTCTGGGTTTCTTGATCAGCCGCTTGTTGTGACCACTCCCGTGGGAGAGTCGTTTGTTGCTAGGCACGTGTTCCGATCCTGCATTGTCCGTATTGGCGAGAGAGAGCTGCCCGTCGATTTGATCCTTCTTGAGATGTTGAACTTCGATCTTCTTTTGGGCATGGATTGGTTGGCCACGTGCTATGCGTCTGTGGACTGCCGCGAGAAGACAGTTAGATTCTGTTTTCCCGGCGAGTCGACTTTTGTTGTGCAGGGTGACCGTGGTGCCACCCCTCACCTTTTGATTTCTTCTCTTCGCGCTGGACAGCTTTTGAGGAAGGGATGTCAGGGATTCCTGGCCTATGTTTCTGATATTAGAGCTACGGATGTTCCATTGGACCAGGTTCCGATTGTATGTGAGTTCCCTGACGTGTTCCCTGACGAGCTTCCTAGGCTACCGCCTGAGCGTGATATTGTGTTCTGTATTGATCTGATTCCCGGCATGGGGCCTATTTCTATACCGCCTTATCGGATGGCCCCGGCGGAGCTTAGTGAGTTGAAGAGTCAGTTGGAAAATTTGCTGGACAAGGGACTTATACGACCCAGTGTTTCTCCTTGGGGTGCTCCAGTCCTATTTATTAAGAAGGACGGCGGTTTGCGTCTGTGTATCGACTACCGGCAGCTGAACCGGGTGACCGTGCGGAACAGGTATCCTTTGCCACGCATCGACGATTTGTTCGACCAGCTTCAGGGGGCAGGATATTTTTCGAGGATCGATTTGCGATCAGGCTATCATCAGCTGAGAGTTCGACAGGAGGACATTCCGAAGACAGCTTCCCGTACGCGTTATGACCATTATGAGTTTTTGGTGATGTCGTTCGGACTCACCAACGCGCCAGCAGCCTTCATAGACATGATGAACCGTATATTCAGGCCGTATCTTGACTTGTTCATCATCGTATTCATTGACGATATATTGGTGTATTCCCGGAGCAGAGAGGAGCACGAGCAGCACCTGCGGATCATACTGCAGGCTTTGAGGGAGCACCGACTTTATGCAAAATTCTCTAAGTGCGCGTTCTGGTTGGACAGCGTAGACTTCTTGGGTCACGTGATTACACGGGATGGTATATGTGTAGACCCGAGGAAGATCAAGGCCGTTCGGAGTTGGCCCAGACCTACATCCGTTACTGAGATACGCAGCTTTTTAGGACTGGTCGGCTACTACAGGCGATTTGTATAGGATTTCTCCCGTATTGCTGCACCATTGACCGGATTGACCCGGAAGGGAGTTCCTTTCGTTTCGACGGAGGAGTGCGAGCGGAGTTTCCAGGAGCTATGGACTTGTTTGACTACGGCGCCAGTATTATCTTTGCCTTCAAGATCAGGCGGGTTTGTAGTCTATTATGACGCTTCACGGGTGGGGCTAGGGTGCGTATTGATGCAGCATGGCAGGGTGATCGCTTATGCATCCCGGCAATTGAAGAAACATGAACAGAACTACCCCACTCACGATTTGGAGATGGCTGCTGTGGTCTTTGCACTTAAGATCTGGTGACATTACCTCTATGGCGAGTCGTGCCAGATATTCACTGATCACAAGAGCCTAAAGTATATATTTCAGCAGCGAGACCTGAATCTCCAACAGCGCCATTGGATGGAACTGGTGAAGGACTACGACTGCGAGATCTTGTATCACCCGGGCAAGGCTAATGTAGTAGCGGATGCTTTGAGCAGGAGGCCCGAGGGTAGTCTATCATGTTTGAGTGCAGTACAGAAGCAGTCGTCAGCAGATTGGCAGATATTATGCGACAGCCGAGTGCAGTTCGAGTTCACGCAGATAGGGGAACAGCTTGCGCACGTTCGTGCACGCCCACAGTTGCTTGACCGTATATATGAGGCACAACGCAGTGATGACCGTTGCTCAGAGATCATGGCACAGATTGGACATGGCAGATTCTCCGAGTTCGTGATTGATGATCTGAGGATATTACGATTTGGGTCTAGACTGTGCGTACCAGATGCTGTGGGATTGCGGCGCGATATTCTTAAGGAGGCACATCGATCGGTGTACAGTGTCCACCCCGGTTCCACCAAGATGTACCATGATATGAGAGAGGTTTACTGGTGGGACGGAATGAAGAGGGACATCACAGATTTCGTATCGAGATGCCTGACTTGTCAGCAAGTCAAGGCCGAGCACCAGAGGCCCGCAGGAGAGCTACAGCCGTTACCCATTCCAGAGTGGAAATGGGAACAGATTTTGATGGATTTCATTGTGGGTCAACTCAGGACTAGGCGGGGGTATGACTCCATTTGGGTGATCATGGATCGTTTCACGAAAGCGGCTCACTTCCTGCCGGTGAAGATGACTTTCGGATTTGCTCAGTACTCCCAGATTTACATCGACGAGATTGTACGACTGCATGGGGTCCCGACGTGTATTGTGTCCGACCGAGGCACCCAGTTTACCAGCCGACTATGGCAGATACTTCAGGAGGCTTTGGGCACTCGTTTGAGTTTCAGCACAGCATTTCATCCGCAGACCGATGGACAGTCAGAGCGGACCATTCAGACTCTCGAGGACATGCTCCGAGCGTGCGTTTTAGACTTTGGTGGTAGCTGGGATCATCATTTACCCTTGATAGAGTTCTCCTACAACAATAGCTTCCAGGATACTATTCAGATGGCACTTTTCGAGGCTTTTTATGGGAGGAGATGTAGATCGCCCGTCTATTGGACAGAGCTCAGTGTGAACAGTATTTTAGGGCCACAGATCGTACAGGAGACGACCGAGAAGATACAGCTGATTCGAGACAGGATGAGGACAGCCCAGAGCAGGCAGAAATCGTATGATGACAGATGGCGCCGCAGACTAGAGTTCGCAGTTGGCGATCACGTTTTTCTGAGGGTCTCTCCAATGAAGGGAGTGATGAGGTTTGGACGAAAGGGGAAGCTTAGCCCCAGATTCATAGGGCCTTTCGAGATCCTCGAGTGGATAGGCGCCGTAGCATATCGTTTGGCTCTTCCACCCAGTCTTTCGGATGTTCACCCCGTCTTCCACGTATCGATGCTACGCAGATATCTTCATGACCCTTCCCACACGATCCAGCATCAGACAGTTCAGCTTGAGCTCGACTTTTCGTTCACCGTGCAGCCAGTTGAGATATTGGATCGGCAGGTGAAGAAACTTCGATCTAGGGTCCTGCCGTCGGTGAAGGTTCTTTGGCGCAGCCCGAATGGTGAGGAGATCACTTGGGAGGCCGAGGGAGAGATGCGGAGGAAATTCCCTCATCTCTTTAAAGGTACGCGTAGTTATATATTTTAAATTCGGAGACGAATTTTCTTAAGGGGGCAAGACTGTAACACCTGAGAATGCGTTTAGTGACTAATTATATTTTAATATGTGATTTGTTAATAAAAAGTTACCAAATTGCTTTTCAAATATTTTATCAAAATTAATAAACATTTTTCTAGAATTTTCCTAAGCTTGCACAAACATGTGCATGTAAACTAGGGTTAGAATTTGGGTTTAACCATGTTTAGGCAACCATGGTGGCCTAACCCGTTTGTTAGGCTAATTAGTTTTAAATTAAGAATTTGGTTTTCTAAAAATAAAAAAGGGGATTTAAAATTTAATTTGGTTGACTTGTGATGAGGGAGAGAGTGCATGATGACTTAGGCACTTGCAAGCTTTAATTTGATAGAGAGAGAATGGTGGCTTAAGGAAGTGTCACACCCATTTCACTTCAACACTTTTTGCTTATCTTTCAAACCCTCTCACTCACATCCCTCACATCTCTCACACCCACCATCATCTTTACACAACCCTTCTATTACTACAGTAGTAGCGGCTGCTACAGCAACCCCAAAAAAAAAAACAATAACAACAGCACCAGCTGCATGTAACAGTAGCAGCAGTTTTCAGCCCCAGCAGCAGCAGCTGTAACCACAAACAACACAACACAACAACCATTCCAACACCTACAACAACTCCACTTCTTCTCTTCTCCTTGGTGTAGGGGACAAGTGAGGTATACTTCTTTGGCTTAGCTTCTTAGCTTGCTAAGTTTATGTGTAGAAATAGCTTCGATTAGTGTAAAATATGAGATTTTGTGCTCGTTTTGGTGATTTGTGTGAAGATTTGTTTAAGGGATGTTAGTATTGGGTTGACTAGCCTAAGTAAGTGTTGTTAAGGCCAAGTTAACCTAGGATTAACCCAGATTAGACTAAAATACCCTCAGTTTTCAAATTGTACAAAACTTGACGTTTATGAGCAAAATTTAGCCTTTTGAAGTCTGCAGTTACCCCTGCAAGTTCAGAGTGAAATTGAGTGGACCATAGCCTACTGGTGATACCCTGACCCCACCACCAGAGCCCGACCCCACCACTCCAACCTACGGCCGCCGAAATAATCATTCTGGCCGCAAATTGTGGCCAAACCATGGAGTTAGGAGCTAGGGTTTTTGGTACAGGTGTTTGCTACTATTTTTAAGTCCATGGTATATATAGTTTTGTAATATTCTAACCTGGGTAAAATCTGAGGCAGTATGTCGTTTTCTGGTACTTTTAGTTTGCGCGATACACGCGATACACGAGTGGATTCTATGGTTCAGCGTATCGCGGCGTATCGGGTTGGGTTTTAGACACACACGTTCCAGCGTATCGCGCGCACGCGCGTTAATTCACGACGCGAGTTTCTCGTTTCGTTCCGATATCGCGTTTTACGAGATTTTGATATATTGGGATTCTTGGGTAAATTCCAGGTTCGCAGGCGGGTACGTCAGACGCCACCAGGAAAGGGAAGCAGGTGGTCGGCTATACTTAGCACGCGACCAGGTGAGTAGAATTAACATCTATGGGGAAATCGCCCGTATGGCGTTAAGCGTCAGGGCATAATAGGATGTTAGTTTTATGTGTTCATGTAGACATACTAGAGTAGCATACCTCCTTATATATATAGAACTGGTAGTATAGAACACTGCACTGTCACTAACGGTCCAAGTTGCACGAGCACGATTTATATGCTATACTCACACCGTTAGTGATTTCTTTGACACTCACATTATAGGATTGCTATAGACCGCATATTTGATTCTGCTTTATTGACGTTGTCATGATTTGCCGCAAACTATCATATGTATATTCATACCATGCACACTGTATACGCACTTTTGTGAGTGCCTTCATTGATATATCACTACTTGGGCACATATGCATCATATGTCTACAATAGTGCACATGTACATTGCTATATTCAATTTGCATGCTTATCGATTCACACATCCATACCTATACACATATTCATATGCTACATACATGGATGATATTGACTTGATTTAAAACAAAGGGACCGCAAGCGATATTTTCAAAACTAGATCTTTCAAAGGAGCGGTTTTCTCTTTCTTTTACTCTTAGCGTCATACGACACATTGCATGGATTACGTATTGGATTTGATTTATGCGATTTCTTGATTTGGGAACCGGAGTACTATTTTAAGAAAATACGCACTGTTTAAAACCCGGTTTCCCTTGATATGATATTTTAGTGCGTCCACCATGAGTTTTCTCGGTTCCAGAGAGCTTGTGTGAGTATATCCGATTCGAGGAGAGGTAGGCACCGATTGCGGGTACATGGTGGACCCGGTACGGTACCCCGGGGTGAGAAGACTCGTATTGTTAGACGGTGAGCCCGGCGGAGGGACTACTACCTACCGATGATTGGTTAGACCTGGTGATTATCCGGAGGATACCGACCAGAGTCGATAGATGGATACGGGACGATGCGTACTGCCGGGGGGCGTGGGCCGATTCCGCAGGCGGAGCCCGTGGGCGGATCCGATGGACGGACGCCCATACTGGAGGATTTACGTGTCGATGCTGGACACAGCTGATTTTATGAGATTTGGAGTGCCGATGTTGGGAACTCACGATTGTATGAGATTCACAGGATTTGAGGGCTGATGTGGATGACGGCGTCTGAGTTTTACTGGGATTTGGGTGTATTGATGGACACCGGTCATTTTTCCACGTTGATATTCCGTGTAGACACTATTTATTCCCATGCTCAGCATTTAGTATTGACATCTCATCCTGTACCTATTGTACCTGATATTGTACACATGCTATACATGATTATCGCATACCCTGCTCATGTTATATAGGGTTGTTAGATTCATATCAGACTTGATTATTGCATATCTTGCACATCACATGGAGAGACTTTTAGATCGCACTTGTTGCCTGATGTGAGCATTCAGTTCATCATATAGATGTTATCTGTTGGCATAGGTTAGAGTATCGCAGCACGTGCATACTCGCGATTATCTTTATATGTTATCTACTATTCACGAGTTGGCAACTCACCCCCGTTGTGCCACAGTGCTTGCAGGTTGCCCGTTGGAGTAGTTGCGATTGGCTGTTTACCGCACCTTTTGACACAGATACCATTGCTGAGGCGTGTTAGCCCTTTTGCTATTAGGTGGGTTTTGTACGGTATATGTTTACTTTTCAGTTGCATCTTGATGTATCTAGTACTCTCCATCTACTTTCATGTATTAACTTAGAGACAGTTGTGAGGACGATGTATGTTATTTTGTACTCTGGTGTCGAGCTCGTTGTGAGCCGACTTTATTTATGCAGTTTTATCTCTTATGATATTTGTTTTCACCTTACTGCTCATTCTTCGCTTCGGCGTCGTATATTATATTGTGGTGATTGCTCCGCCGTTGGGCTCGATTCTCCCATTGAGATGCTTTATTTATTTCACATGTTACTTTTACTTATATCCCACCTTTTACCTGATTTCAGAACAAATGTTTGGTAATGGAAATGTTGTTAAAATTATTTTAAAAAACTAACTTGAACCAAAAAAAAAGATTTCTACTAAACAACTTAAGGTTGTCTAAATGTTTTGACAAGTATTCTAATAAATGTTTTAACACTCTATATTTCAATGGTTTTGATTTCTGGATTCGGCTTACTTAGTCGCGTTACACCTGTAGACGTTGCGTGGTTAAGTGCCGGTCACAGGCCGAACTTTGGGTCGTGACAGATAAATCGATCGAAATGTTTAACATCTTCTAGATATCTGTGATATGCGATACAATATTTGGAATCCAAAATAATTAGTTTTGTGAAAACTAGTTAGCGTTTTGTAAATCTAGCAATTTAGTTTATTTTGATAGAATGCCATGGAGTTTCGATTCGGATCAAAACTCCGTCGCAATCTCGTATAGTATGCGAACATTCGCCGTGTAACACTGGTAAATAGCCGTGCCCCATAGCCCCGACCAAGTGACTGTAGGAGAACCCCGTTGCCAAAAGCATCCGCTCGGGTGCTCGCGGCCGCGATATTCCGTCTAAGTGCACTTCGTCGAAGACATCGGGGGTGCAACCTGTTAGATATGTATGCCCTAAAGGCCTGTATTGTATAGGATGATAGGCATATATTTGTACAGAAACAATCTTCTGCTCGAAATGATAGTATGCTATCTGGTTTATCTTCATCTTAACGTTTGTTGTGTTGTTTTTCATATCTTATATACATGTTGATGAAGCCCTTAGGATTATGATTGACTACCGGGATTATGATCTAGATCATACTAGTAGAGGCCTTGGCAGTCTAAAAGCATATCCTTTAATAATTCCTAGTCGAGGGTATATCGAGACAGGGCATCGATATTACCAGAGTAGACTATGTGTGTACGTTTCTTGACCCTGGAGGCGATGGTTGATCCCACAACCATTGGTGTTTGACATCAAAGATTGTACACAGGTGCTCATTGGAGAATGGGTACACCGAACAGGACTCGCCAAGAACTCCTAGATGGTATATATACCTATTGTCAGATACCAGTTCTCTGGTGACACTTGTACAGGTTAGTCTGTAAACCCGAGATCGTCATCGTGTCTTGTGTGTTTCCCACTGTGCTTTGATTTCCTCCCTACCACGGCTCAACTGAGTCGTGTAAACAGGTGGATTTTGGGTACAGTGTCACGACCGAGGATTCGGCCCATAACCAGCACTTGACCACGTAACGTCTACAGGCGTAACGCGAATAAGTAAGCCGAAACCCAGAAATCAAAACCATTAAAACTAGTGAGTGATGAAAACATTGGTTTAAAACATTTAGAAAACTCGAGTAAAAATCTTTATAGTTTAAGTTATTTTCTTAAAAATTTCGGCAGCACCTCCTTTGTAAAAACTAGCCCCGAAACGGGTACAAGACATGATACAAGTAAAATGACATATAATATAGATAAGGCGTCCCCGAACGGGAGCAATCATACCCAACGGCGGGAACAATCACCACGAGACTAATATACGACACCGTAGCGAAGAAATGAACAATATAAGTGAAAAACATCATAAAAGATAAAACTGCATAAATAAAGTCGGCTCACCCGAGCTCGGCATCCAGAGTATAAAATAATATACAACATCGTCCTCACAACTGGTCTCTAAGTCAATACATGATATGGTAGATGGAGAGTACTGGATACAATACAATGTACAATGAAATATAAACGGATACCCGCAACCCACCTATAAGCAAAATTGTCCACACGCCAACTGTAGCGGGATCCGCAACAAAAAGATACAATGATGTAGCCCTGCCGTGACTACTCTGAGGGTCAACCTGGAAACACTGTGGCACAACGGGGGTGAGTTTCCAACTCGTGAATAGTAAATAACATATGAAGGTAATCGCAGGTATGCACGTACTGCGATACTCTAACATGTGCAATCTGATAATATCAATATGGAAATCTGGGTATGCAACAATCATGCGAGGTACTCTATCAGTTACTACAACTACATGATGCAATGCATATCTGTGAAGGCTGAGCATGGAATAAAATATCATCTACATGAATCATCATCGTGGGAAAAATACCCGGTGTCCACCAAATACACCCCAAATCCCAATAACTCAGGCGTCGTCACTCTAATCGTCCCTCAAATCCTGTAAATCTCATGGAACCATGAGTGCCCAACATCGGCACTCGGAAATGTCATGAAATACTCGTGTCCAGCATCGACACGCAAATCCTCATGTATCGGGCTCCATCAGTCCGGATCGGCCCACGGGCTCCGCCTGCGGAATCGGCCCTCAGCACCGGCAGTACGGGTCGGCCCATATCCATCTCTCGACTCTAGTCAGTATCCTCCGGATAACCGCCAGGTCCAACCAATCACCGGAAGGTAGTAGTTCCTCTGCCAGGCTCATCGTCTACAGCACAACAATCCGGTCTTGCCCCGGGGTACCATACCGGGTCCACCATGTACCCGCAATCGGCCTCATCCAGCTCCTCGAATCGGGTTTCACATGTCACACGTCTCAGAACCGAGAAAACGCATGGTGGACGTATTGAAATATCATATCAAGAGAAACCGGGTTTTTAAAACAGTACATGCTTTCTTTTGAAATAGCCACGGTTTTCAAATCCAGAAATCTCATGAAAACTGCATATCTCAATGCGTAAAATCATAAAGCATGATGTATGCGACATATGATAAAATTGTAAGCATATCCGAATATCATGCAACATGGAACAGTGATATGACATATTAAGGGAAAACCGGTCTTTTAAATGGTCCAGTTTTGAAAATATCTCATGCGGTCCCCAATTCTCCAAAACCAAAGCCAGCATCATCTATGTATGTGCAATAAGTATGTATTTAGGTATGGATGCACAAGTGGTATATACGCATGTATGAGTGTACAATATGTATGTATGCCAATATAGATGTACAAGTGGTATATACGCAAGTATGAGTGTACAATATGTATATGTGCCAATATGGATGTACAAGTGGTATATACGCAAGTATGAGTGTACAATATGTATATGTGCCAATATGGATGTACAAGTGGTATATACGCAAGCATGAGTGTACAATATTTATATATGCCAATATGGATGTACAAGTGGTATATACGCAAGCATGAGTGTACAATATGTATATGTGCCAATATGGATGTACAAGTGGTATATACGCAAGCATGAGTGTACAATATGTATGTGTGCCCATATGGATATACACAATATGTATGCACACAAAGGAACAGAATCATGTCTAATCATCAATGATGAGGTAAGCTAAACGATGTATGGTTCATAGCAATTCCATAGTGCGAGTGTCATGGCAATTACTAAGGGTGCGTGTGTAGCATGCAATTAGTGCTCTGCAGTATGAACCGTTAGTAACAGTGCAGTGTTTCATAAACACTATGTCTATATGCAACAAAAGAGGGGTATGCTACAATGGTACATATGCATAACCAATATATATATGAATATAACACACGACTACAATATCCAATAAGGCCCTGACGCATAACGCCATACGGGAGATTTCCCCTTAGATGTTAAATCTACTCACCGGTGATCTCAATATATGTGTATCTGACCACCTGCTTCCCCTTCTTCGCGGCGTCCGAAGTCCCCGCCTGCGACCCTAGAATTTACACAAAGCAACACACATAAGGCTAAAATCCTGCAAAAACGCGATATCAAGACCAAACGAGAAACTCACGTCGCAAGCTAAACGCGTGTGCATCATACACCAAAACGTGTGTACAAACGTCTGAAACCACCCTGACACGCTGCGACATAAAGCAACCACCAAACCCACTCACATAACATACGTGTCGCGCAAACTTAAAAGCACTAAAACAAGGAAATAGGCTCCAGATTTTGATACGAGCTGAAATAAGAAAAGTTGCATATACCAAACATCTTGAATATACAGCAGACGCCTACCCACCAAACCCCGACACACAGCTCACCCAACTAGCCGCAAATTGCGGCCAGAACACATTAAATTGCGGCCTAAAAGAAGAACAGGGGTCTCGAGCTTTGTGTGTGTGGTCTAAGTTTAGTGAACATTCTCCAGTAAACTCAACTTTTTCTTGAAACATCGGGAGTGAAAGCAGATCCCAAAATGGCTATAATTCTTAACTAAAACACTAAAACACGATATCGGCACTAAAACTAACACTTTATGGTTCTAAACTGGAACTACAAGAAACTACAACATATTAACTAGCTAATTAACAGTAAGAAGAGAACTACCTTCCCAAACTTGCTCAAAACTCTAACTTTCCAAGCTCCAAGTGATCTCCACGGCTTTGGCTTACGTTTAGAGAAGGGTGAAGTGAATTTTGGTGAGGGTAGTGAGGATTTTTGAAGATTGGGGTTGGGTTTTGGTGAAGGGCAGAAAAGTTTCTATTTTGGGAGAGAGAGAGCAAAATATGAGAGAAAGAAAATGGGATTTCAAATAATAGAGAAAGAGTGAGAGAGGGGGGGTGTATGGGAGCAAGCATGGCACATTCTCTCTCCTCATTTAATGCTAAGCATGCTTTGTCTCCCATGCTTAACCCTCATCATTCCCCCTCTCTCTCTCTCTCTCTCTCAAGTCAACCCAAAAGGAAAAAATCATTTTTTTTGAAAACTTATTTAATTAATTAATTATGTTTTACCCTAATGGAATGGTTAATGCACCATGGCTACTTAAGCATGGTTTAACCCCAACTTAGCCCTAGGTTATCATGCACATGTGTGTGCAAGCTCAAATTAAATTCTAATAAAATATTCATTAATTTTTATAAAATATTTAAAAACCATTTTGATAAACTTTTTACTAAAAATCAGCATTATCGCTTAATTAACCACTAATCGCATTCCAAGGTGTTACACACAGTCCCGAATCACATGGAGGCAGTGAGCGATAGGAGGGGTTTCGTCTCTCCCGGTATAGGGAGTTGATGTCGCGCTATGCTTGATCGGCCATAACAGCAAATCCCTGGCCAGGGTTATCGAGATTTACTGATAAAAGTTGTCAGTAGTTTCTCAACCCGTTATGGGCCATAAATCAGCACGGTCGTCCACTAGAGTTTCCGACGAGCGTTCGATCACATGCCGAGAATCTTGTTGAATTACCCGAATGGATATTGAAAAGAGTTTTCTATCCGAGACTAAAATGCGAGGTTTATAATGTTAGGCATGAAATCCGGAGTATAAGATATTCCGGGTTTATGATGTCTAAGGTGTTGCGGATTCTAATTATTGTAGTTTTCATTTTCTTTTCTGCGACCATAAGTGTAATATGTAGTGTATCGCCGATTTCGTTGCTATAAATCAACGACAATTGGGATACGCATATTTACCTACGTTGATGACATGTGATGTTATGTGTTGCTGTGATATGTTATATTGGATCGTCGTGATTGAATAGCCGGGGGTTTTTGCGTGAGATGAGAGTTTTTCATTTTCATTCATGTAAAAATTTGTATTTAATATTCTTTTATTGGGACACTTCCGGGTTGAGGATGATGTTACCATTGATGTGTATTATTTACTTTTCCGCATTAGGATAGACCAAGGGGGAGTGCAAGTAACCGGGTTTTAGAGTCCAGTGGGAGACCATCTCGAGGAGTCGAAACCGGGTCTCCTAACTCTAGAATTAGTAGGGTTGCTTGCCGCTCTCGTATGGGGTCTAGGGATGTAGGTTTGGCTATTCATCACGACTGTGGAATCCATGTTTTTTACGGGCTTGATTTAAAACACGGACCTCCTAGTATATCATATATTTCATATGTTGAATTCTGCTGCCATATTCTGTGATGAGATCATATAACTGCGTGAGACGAATGCTTTATATTGTATATATGATATATAATAAACGTTGCTTATGTTTTGCATCCGCGCTAGTCCTGCCCCCGCTCTGTCGTTAGTTAAGTAACCTAACGGTGCATGACGGGACCCCGTGGTGATTGCGGATGGCATAAGCGTACGTTCTATTTTCGTTTCTTCTGTGATGTTTAGGAAATATAAATGATGTGACTTCATTAATGAGATTAATGAAAAGGAAAGAAAGCTAAAGATGTTGTAGAATCAAATTTTCAAAAAGGTAGCTCTAGTTCTTACTTTGCATATGTAGGGTTACTAGGCACTCTAATAAGGTTCTACAACGCATCAACCATGCCCGTTTAAAATTTTAGCCGTGCCGAATAACCCTAAACAAGATCGTTGCTAGAGAATTAGGGTTTCATATGCAAGTAAACTATGTTTACGACTAAGTGAATACGAAATACAACCTTTGTAGATCGCTCCTTTACTTCTTTAGCTCCTTGTTGAAGTCCCTTCGCTGCGATCGTGGTTCTCCCGGGCTCTTGCATGGCTTCACGAGGCAAAAGAACGTCCTTGCTTGAAGTCTTCGAGGTCGAAGATGATCTACGTCGAGGGGATGCCAACTCAAGCTTCTACTTCACTAACTTGAGAATTAGTGAAGTAAACACCCTAAACTAAAGTGCTAGTCTAGAGGATGGAGAAATAGGAAGTGGGTTCTCTTTAGAATTTTGTTTCTCACAATCTATCTCACTTTGGATCAAACCCTAGCAAGCTTTTCTTTTGAACTAAAGAAAGAAGAAAATGAACAAAAGAAAAGAGATGAGGATAATGATCAAGTGAGAAAGCTAACCATGGTGAGTGAGTATCATATACTAACTCTTGTAGAGACTTAACCCATGGCTAAGCATTGTGGTTGGGTTAACAAATATCCATAGTAAAAACAAACTCAAGTGGACTTAGTCAATGCATCCACAAGCTTCCACAAGCTTCATGCATTGTGCTAATCCTCCACTAATTTTGTAGTTACTTAAAATATAAAAACCCAACATAATAGATAGCATGGTGTAAGTCTCATACACCCAAGTCATGTGTATCATCAACCATGATACAAAAAGAAAACACATTTTAATATATATCACATATATATTAAAGTTGTGTTCATGTGAGAAAAAAACCTAAAGTGAACAAGTGTTAGTAAATGTAAACTAGTATATCTAATATACAATTATACACTTAATTATTAAATCAACACTTGACTTAATAATCCGGTCATATCTCATATAACCGACTAACATCCATTTATCGACTTATCGAATCAACACTTGATTCGATAACCCGGCTATATCATATATAACCGACCGATACAAAAAGTCGCTAGAATAGAATACGATATCACATACACGCATTATTCTCGGTCCCGCACATATCACATATGCGCTCCTATTTCGTTTTGCCTGAGCCAGTAAAACCTCTATGTAGGACTCTAAAGACTTGTCAATACGCCGGCAGTAGGTGATGATCACATCACGCACCCACAAGCCGTCAGCGGTACTAGCTGGACGTAACGGCTACCCGGGTATTGAGCGATCAGAAGATCAGCAAGCAAGCCCGCTCCAACTCCTGTAAAAGCCTGCCGGTAACACTTCCCGTACAGTCCGGTCTCCTCGTCTGATATGTCACATATCAAGTCTAAGAATGGTAAACGTCAGACCCCAATAACCGATAAGTCGTGCCGATATGAGGCTCATAACGGGTCGAGAAACTACTGGTAACACTTACCAGTAAATCTCTAAATATGCCCTGGCCAGGGACTTCCCTGTTACGGCCAATCGAGCATAGCACAACATCAACCCCCAATACCGGGAGAGACGAAACCCCTCCTATCGATCATTGCCTCCATGTGACTCGGCACTGTACCCAAAAACCACCGTTTTGCACACCCTCATGGACGTGGTAAGGTGGAAATCAAAGCACAGTGGGAATCACACAAGACTCTATGACGATCTCGGGTCTACAGACTAACCTGCACAAGTGTCACCAGAGAACTGCCATCTAACGTGTGGTATAATACCATCTGGGAGTTCTCGGCGAGTCCGTCCAGTGTACCCAGTCTCCACTGAGCACCCGTATACCATCTCTGATGTCAAACACCAATGGATATGGGATCATCCATCGCCCATCTCATGGGTCGAGAAGCGTATACGCTAGTCTACACTGGTATATCGATGCCCCGTCTCGATACACCCACGACTAGAGACCTTGAAGGATGTACTCATGGACTACCATGTCCCCACTAGTATGATCTGCATTATAGTCCAGGTAGTCAAGTACACATCCTAAGGGCTTTACCAACATATAACTATAAGACAGTATAAAGAGACAAGTATACATGTTAAGATAAAGAGCAACCAGATAGCATACTATCATGTCAAGCAAGAAAGTCCTCTCTATATATGTCCAAGCAACCAATATAATATACATCAACTGTACAATACTGGCTTCTAGGGCATGCATACAACTAACAATCTCCCACTTGCACTAGGGCCAACTGCTGTAGTATTGCATACCAAGCATCCCGAAGAGTCTCTCAAACTGTATCTGGGGAATGGCCTTCGTGAGTGGATCCGCTATGTTGTTTTTCGTGTCAACCCTCCTGACCTCGATCTCCCGGCGATCTACTATCTCCCGGATCAGGTGATACCGCCTCAGAATATGCCTGGATCGCTGATGGGACCTGGGTTCCTTGGCCAAAGCCACCGCTCCATTGTTATCGCAATACAAAAGTATTGGATGCTCAATGGATGGAACCACTCCAAGTTCAGTAATGAACTTCTTGATCCAGACAGCCTCATTGGCAGCATCGTTGGCAGCGATGTATTCAGCCTCCATCGTCGAGTCTGCCACGGTTTCCTGTTTGGAACTCTTCCAGCTAACCGCCCCTCCTTAAAGGGTAAAGAAAAAACCCGAGTGCGACTTAGAGTCGTCCTTATCACTCTGGAAGCTCGAATCGGTAAAGGACTCTACCTGGAGTTCTCCGTTACCATACACCAAGAGCATCTCTTTAGTTCTTTGCAAGTACTTGAGAATGCTCTTCACAGCTGTCCAGTGACTCTCTCCAGGATCAGCTTGATACCTACTCACTACACTTAGTGAGTATGCTACATCAGGTCTGGTACATAGCATCGTGTACATGATAGAGCCTACAGCCGAAGCATAGGGTATCCCTTGCATGCGAGCTCTCTCTAAATCAGTCTTGGGAAACATCTCTTTGGAGAGAGTGAGCCCTGAGATCGTGGGTAAAAACCCACGTTTGGACTCTTCCATACTAAACCTCTTTAGTATGGTGTCAATGTACCTGGATTGGGACAATCCCAATATCCCTTTAGATCTATCTCTATAGATCATAATTCCCAATATGCAGGAGGCATCACCAAGATCTTTCATTGAGAATCTTTGTGATAAGAAGAGCTTGACCAATTGCAGCATAGGAATGTCATTTCCTATCAAGAGTATGTCATCCACGTACAATATGAGGAAGACAACCTTACTCTCTGCCACCTTCTTGTAGACATAAGGTTCATCTATGTTTTTGACGAAATCAAACTCTTTGATAACGACGTCAAAGCAGATGTTCCAACTCCGCGATGCTTGCTTTAATCCATAAATGGATTTAAGCAGCTTGCACACCTTCCTGCTGCTTCCACTATCTACGAAGCCCTCTGGCTGAGTCATGTACACGCTCTCTTCTAAATCACCGTTTAGAAAGGCGGTCTTAACATCCATTTGCCAGATTTTGTAGTCATGATATGCAGCGATGGCAAGCATGATCCGGATGGATTTAAGCATAGCCACTGGAGAAAAGGTTTCGTCATAGTCCACACCTGGTCTTTGACGAAAACCCTTTGCAACAAGTCTAGCTTTGAAAGTCTCCACTTTCCCATCTACACCAAATTTTTTCTTGAAGATCCACTTGCTCCCAATGGGTTTTACCCCTTCAGGAGCATCTTCCAAAGTCCATACTTTGTTGGTGTACATGGATTCCATCTCGGACCGCATTGCATCCAGCCATTTCACTGAGTCCCCACTCGTGATGGCCTGGTCGAAGCTAGTTGGGTCATCATCAACCATGATGCAATCCTCGCTCCCACCATCCATGAGAAAACCGTAGTATCTCTCAGGTGGGTGAGAAACCCTACTAGATCGGCGGAGTGGCTGGGGTTCATCGGGAACTACTGAATCCTCTGATTCCACTAAATCTTCAGTTGCAGTTTGTGTATCTGGAACCTCTTCCAGCTCTACCACTTTGCCACTAACTTCTTTTACAAGAAATTCCTTTTCTAAAAAGGTGGCATGTTGAGCAACAAACACCTTTGTTCCTCACTGTGATAGAAAAAAATACCTATATGAGTTCTTTGGATATCCCACAAACTTGCAAAGAACTGACCGTGCCTCGAGTTTGTCCGGATTTTGTCTTTTGACATAGGCCGGACAACCCCATATCTTAACTCATTTAAGATATGGCCTCTTCCCACTCCATATCTCATATGGTGTGGTAGGTACAGATTTAGATGGAACTTGATTCAATAGGTATGCTGATGTCTCCAGCGCATACCTCCAGAAGGAAATAGGTAACTCGGCTGTGCTCATCATAGAGCGCACCATATCTAATAGGTTGCGGTTCCTCCGTTCCGATACACCGTTGTGCTGTGGTGTATATGGAGGAGTCAGCTGAGAGAGAATCCCATTCTCTTTTAGGAAGTCCAGGAATTCATTGCTCAAGTATTCACCTCCTCGATCAGATCGAAGGATTTTAATACTTTTTCCGGTTTGGTTCTCGACTTCTTGTTTATATTCTCTAAATTTCTCAAAATCTTCTGATTTGTGTTTCATCAGGAACACATATCCGAATCTAGAGAGATCGTCAGTGAATGTAATGAAGTACGCAGAACCATTCCTGGCATGTGTAGACATGGGGCCGCATACATCACTATGTACCAGTCCCAAGAGTTCCGTAACTCTCTTTCCGTGTCCCGTAAACGGAGTTTTGGTCATCTTGCCTTTGAGACATGACTGGCAAGTGTAATAAGATGAAAATTCAAATGGATTCAAATATCCATCATTATGCAACTTAGCCAGTCGTGTCGCATTGATGTGACCCAGTCTACAATGCCATAAGAAAGATTCGTTCATTTCTGAACTCTTCCTCTTGTGTGTGTTTGTTATGTTCAGATCTATTGATTGATTTGGAACATAAATGCCGTTGCAAAACGTGCCTGATCCAACAAATTTTTGTTTTAGGAAAATGTTCATAACATTATCCTGTAATACAAAATTATATCCCTCTTTACTCAACAAAGAAACCGATATAATGTTGCATATCAGGTTCGGCATGTAATAGCATTCGTTCAGAATCAATGTATTACCAGTTGGCAATACAAGGTGATATTCCCAGACGGTTTTAGCTGCAACAATTGCACCATTTCCAACCCTTATGCCTTTATCACCTTCTCCAAGTTCTCTACCTTTTCTAAGCCCATGTAACTGATTACATATATGGGATCCTGACCCGGTATCTAATACCCAGGACGTAAGGCAAATGGAGAAACAGTTCTCTGTAACGAACATACCCGAAGAAAATGCATCAACATGTACTTTCTTCATTCGAGTGGCATGGGAATCCTGGTATTCCCCTATATCCTGTTCAGTCTTATAACTCTTATAAGAAAGAACGGAACCAACGTTCCCCAACACAGTATAACATGCGGGTTCGGTCAATACATCCATATTATTATCTTGATTAAGGCTTGATATGGTCGCTACCTGGAGAGAGAGAGAAGAAAACACTTTAGCGTATGCTCTTGCAAGATCAGATTGGTTATTATTTTATCTAATCAGGATGGCTCCCACTATTTTTATCAAATCTTCCTTCAAACCCTAAAAGGAAAGACTAGCAGGGATTAATTACACCCTACAACTTCGCCGATCTTTCAGCCAGGCCAGTGTCGGTACTTTGAGGGAGGTTCCCCGTGCTTTCGCACGGACCTAATTAAAGTAAACCTCGTTTTCCCAGAGGCGTAACCCCGTTGACACCTTTCTAGGCACCTACTTGATCGGCTAATTGTCCTGTGTAAAACTCTCCCAGGAGTAACAATTACTCGCAGTGGGTATCGGGATCCAACTATCTCATAGAAGGTATGCAATCTCATTGCAAATTTCAACACTTGAAATTCCCGATAATATTTTGCCCCAAACGATCTATGACCTTGACAAAGTCAACAAACCATAGACCGTAAGTCAAGTTCAACCCGTCATTTCTTGATTGAATTAAACCCACCCGCACAACCCTTGACAAGGTCAACAAGGCCGTACGACTACCCTAAAACAATCTGCATCATATGCATAAACAGATAAATACTGGTCAGCTACCGCACACTACGTCTTGACAAGATCAACAAACGCAGCACGAATACTAAGCAAGACTTATCTGAAATGACGGAGGGCTACGACAGGTTTTTCTGAAAACCTATTGCGTAATGAACTTGATATTGTTGTAGAATCTAGTGAATTTTGAAATGGAGTGATTTGAGGCTTTCATTAGTTTTGCTAAAGAGGTCACTCCCGGTGAAGGGATCTCGGCTCTTTCCTTATGGAATAAAGTGCAGGACATATCATATATATTATTATGCAAAGCAAAACTCCAAAAGCAATCAAAAGTCAAACCGAGTGTTGTAGTATCTGCGAGTTTTGCTAAAGAGGTCACTCCCGGTGAAGGAATCTCGACTCTTTCCTCATCGAATAAGGTGCAGGATATATCATATATATCGCTATGCAAAGAAAAAACTGTAGCTACCCTTTTTGAAAATTTGATTCTACAACATCTTTTAGGTTTCTTTTCTTTCATTAATCACATTAATGAAGTCCCATCAATTAAGTCACCTAAACATCACAGATAAATACGACGTACACTTATGCCATCTGCATTCGCTTCGATGTCCCCTCGTGCACCGTTAGGTTAGGTAACTTACAGCAGAGCAGGGCAGGGCTAGCGCGGGTGTAAAACATAAGTAACGTCTATATCATATATATTATATACAGTATTTTTCACATCACATCACATGATCACATCACAGATATCGCAGCAGAAGAAATATATGGAACATTGGATATACTAGGACGTCCGTGTTTTATTTTTGAGCCACTATAAAACACGGATTCCACGGTTGCGATGAATAGCCAAACCCACACCCCTAGACCCCTACGAGAGCGACAAGCAACCCTACCAATTCTAGAGTTAGGAGACCCGGACTCAACTCCTCGAGTTGGTCTCCCACTGGACTCTAGAACCCGGTTACTTGTGCTCTCCTACTTGGGTCTATCCTAGTGCGGAAAAGTAAATAATATACAAATGGTGACATCAACCTCATCCCGGAAGTGCCCCAATAAAAGAATATTACATACATTTAATTTTACATGAACGAAAATAAAAACTCTCATCTCACATAAAAACCCCCGGCTATTCAAAATGCGACGATCCAATATAACATATCCAGCAACACATAACATCTCATGTCATCAACGTAAGTAAATATGCGCATCCCAATTGTCGCTGACATATAGCAACAAAACCGGCAATATCACATATTACACTTACGGTCGCAGAAAAGAAAGTGTAAAACTACAACATTTGGAATCCACGATCTCTTTAGACATCGTAAATCCGAAATATCACATACTTCGCATTTCATGCCTAACTATATGAATTCCACATATTGTATCACATTCCAGATAAATAGACAGTATTAAACTTTCCGATCGAATAATCAAATACCCAAGATTTCCTAAATAGCTCAACACTTGAGCGGAGTTCAAAAATTCTAGAATACGTCACAGTAGCAACGGTCCAGCCGTAGAAGGGTCAAGCCAACGCCTCAGATGTGGCACGCCGTACTGCCCCAAACCCTAAGGTTTAAAAGGCAGTTCAAGACGGTCACATAATCGAGTTAAGGTTTGTTGTCTTCTAGAGGGTCCATCGTGTCACATGCACGTATTCCCAAAAGATTTAAACCCGAGAAAAATTCAACACTTGAATGTTTTTCGTGCCGGGAAAAATTGAGTTAATGATATCCGTTCGAACATTTTAATACTTTCTAAATTATCCGGAATAACTAAACAAAATTAAATTCTCCGATCGAATCGACGATTACAAAATAAACCACAAAATACTCAACACTTGAGTCAGTTTAAAAATACCAAGAAAATAGCACTATCATATAGTAGTATTACTATGCAAAAACCAAATCACACACCCACTGTACGGCCGCGGATCCGCGGCACAAGTAGCCTAATGCCGCAGTTCCGCGGTCGTCCGTACGGCTTACGTCACCGTTTTGCACGGTAATGCTTAGAAAACCCTGCTGAATTTTTTAGGTATTTTTAATACTGAAAAAGCACCGTTTTGAAAAAATGTACAGAGAGGGGGTTAACTTTGACGTATTCGGGTTCGTTCGGAGTTTTAACTTCGTTAACACATCGCCTAATTCTCTAGCTAGGCTCTGATACCACTGTGGGGTTACTAGGCACTCTAATAAGGTTCTACAATGCATCAACCATGCCCGTTTAAAATTTTAGCCGTGCCGAATAACCCTAAACAAGATCGTTGCTAGAGAATTAGGGTTTCATATGCTAGTAAACTATGTTTACGACTAAGTGAATACGGAATACAACCTTTGTAGATCGCTCCTTCACTTCTTTAGCTCCTTGTTGAAGTCCCTTCGTTGCGATCGTGGTTCTCCCGGGCTCTTGCATGGCTTCACGAGGCGAAAGAACGTCCTTGCTTGAAGTCTTCGAGGCCGAAGATGATCTACGTCGAGGGGATGCCAACTCAAGCTTCTACTTCACTAACTTGAGAATTAGTGAAGCAAACACCCTAAACTAAAGTGCTAGTCTAGTAGAGGATGGAGAAATAGGAAGTGGGTTCTCTTTAGAATTTTGTTTCTTACAATCTATCTCACTTTGGATCAAACCCTAGCAAGCTTTTCTTTTGAACTAAAGAAAGAAGAAGATGAACAAAAGAAAAGAGATGAGGATAATGATCAAGTGAGAAAGCTAACCATGGTGACTGAGTATCATATAGTAACTCTTGTAGAGACTTAACCCATGGCTAATCTTTATGGTTGGGTTAACAAATATCCATAGTAAAAACAAACTAAAGTGGACTTAGTCAATGCATCCACAAGCTTCCACAAGCTTCATGCATTGTGCTAATCCTCCACTAATTTTGTAATTACTTAAAATATAAAAACCCAACATAATAGATAGCATGGTGTAAGTATCATACACCCAAGTCATGTGTATCATCAACCATGATACAAAAAGAAAACACATTTTAATATATATCACATATATATTAAAGTTGTGTTCATGTGAGAAAAAAACCTAAAGTGAACAAGTGTTAGTAAATGTAAACTAGTATATCTAATATACAATTATACACTTAATTATTAAATCAACACTTGACTTAATAATCCGGTCATATCTCATATAACCGACTAACATCCATTGTATCGACTTATCGAATCAACACTTGATTCGATAACCCGGCTATATCATATATAACCGACCGATACAAAAAGTCGCGAGAATAGAATACGGTATCACATACACACATTATTCTCAGTCCCGCACATATCACATATGCGCTCCTATTTCGTTTTGCCTGAGCCAGTAAAACCTCTATGTAGGACTCTGAAGACTCGTCAATACGCCGGCAGTAGGTGATGATCACATCACGCACCCACAAGCCGTCAGCGGTACTAGCTGGACGTAACGGCTACCTGGGTTTTGAGCGATCAGATGATTAGCAAGCAAGCCCGCTCCAACTTCTGTAAAAGCCTGCCGGTGACACTTCCCGTACAGTCCGGTCTCCTCGTCTGATATGTTGCATATCAAGTCTAGGGGTGGTAAACGTCAGACACCAATAACCGATAAGTCGTGCCGATGTGAGGCTCATAACAGGTCAAGAAACTACTGGTAACACTTACCAGTAAATCTCTAAATCAGCCCTGGCCAGGGACTTCCCTGTTAGGGCCAATCGAGCACAGCACAACATCAACCCCTAATACCGGGAGAGATGAAACCCCTCCTATCGCTCATTGCCTCCATGTTACTCGGGACTGTACCTAAAAACCACCGTTTTGCATGCCCTCATGGACGTGGTAAGGTGGAAATCAAAGCACAGTGAGAATCACACAAGACTCTATGACGATCTCGGGTCTACAGACTAACCTGCATAAGTGTCACCAGAGAACTGCCATCTGACGTGAGGTATAATACCATCTGGGAGTTCTCGGCGAGTCCGTCCAGTATACCCAGTCTCCACTGAGCACCCGTATACCATCTCTGATGTCAAACACCAATGGATATGGGATCATCCATCGCCCATCCCATGGGTCGAGAAGCGTTTTCGCTTTTCTACACTGGTATATCGATGCCCCGTCTCGATACACCCACGACTAGGGACCTTGAAGGATGTACTCATGGACTACCATGTCCCCACTAGTATGATCCGCATTATAGTCCAGGTAGTCGAGTACACATCCTAAAGGTTTTACCAGCTTGTAACTATAAGACAATATAAAGAGACAAGTATACATGTTAAGATAAAAAGCAACCAGATAGCATACTATCATGTCGAGCAAGAAAGTCCTCTCTATATATGTCCAAGCATCCAATATAATATACATCATCTGTACAATACTGGCCTCTAGGGCTTACATACAACTAACAGCATAGCGGTATTCTTTACGAATATCCAGCACCTCATTCGATAAGGAAAGAGCCGAGATCCCTTCACCGGGAATGACCTCTTTAGCAAAAGCTAGCAAATGCTACAGCCCACTTGTTGGCTATAGTGCCCTCAAGTCAATTATTGGATCGCAAGCACACGATTGCGATGATTGAGGGAGGATCTATACCGGTAGAACAGTCTTACCCGAGATGATAGTATGCTATCTGGTTTGTCTTTATCATCGTGTACATGCTTTAGGTGACATTACTGATCACTATTACATGTTGGTAGAGCCCATAGGATTCTTGCTCGACTACCAGCAGTATGATGGCGATCATATACGTAAGAGCTGGGTAGTCTATAAGCACATCCTTAAAATGTCCCTAGTTGAGGGAGTTTCGAGACTGGGCATCGATACTACAGAGTAGACTAGTGTATACTGATCGAGACCCCGACGAGGGGCGGTGGCCGGTCTCACAAGCCATTGGTGTCAGTTTGTTCACCTAAGATGTATATAGGTGCTCATTAGGTTATGAGTACACCGGACGGACTCGCTGGGAACATGCTGGTTGGTATTATACCTATTGTCAGATAGCAATTCCATGGTGACATATGTACAGGTTAGTTTATTGACCTGAGATCGTCATTTGTCTCGTGTGAGTTCCTACTGTGCTTTGACTACTACCCTACCACGGCTCAAAGGAGTCGTGCAAACAGGTTTTAGTTGGGTACAGTCCCGAGCCACATAAAGGCAATGAGCGAATCGTCAGGGGATTCGTCTCTCCCGGTATTGGGGGTTGATGTCGCGGTGTGCATGGGTAGCCATCACAAGAAATCCTTGGCCAAGCTAGTCGAGAATTACTGATCTAGGATCAATAGTTTCTCAGGTGGTGATGGGCTTCATACCGACACTAAATGTCGCATTATTAGGGGTCTGACTTTATCCACCCCCAGACCCGATATGCAATACTCATAGACGAACGGACCGGACTGTACGAATATTGTCACTGTCAGGCTCAGTAAGGTTTCAGGATGAGTTTGCTCGTCGGCCTCCCTTTCGCTCAATACCTGGGCAGCCGTTACGTACAGCTAGTGCCTCTGACGTGCTTGTGGTTAAACCCACTGCCAGCGTATTGACGAGTCTTTAGAGTCCCACACAGAGGGTTTCCCAAGTTCAGGAGAAACGTTGTAGAGGCCGTATGATTTTATGGTAGGGTTCGATTATATACGTGCACTTGTGTACGGATCATGATCGGACGGATAATATTAGTTGGCTTTGGCTTAAGCCGGATCCTAGTATTATATTGTTGGATTACTTTCGTCTCGTTGTATTCGTATTCAGTCGGAATATGGATGCAGGTATGTATATACGGATGAGGGGTATTCTTGTAATTCGTTACAAATTTACTTTAGAAGTTGCATTTTCTTTTTGGATTAAAAATTTGGTTTAAATGTTTATTGTGAGGTGTAAAGTGTGAGTGCAAGTCTCGGCATTGTGCATTGATTCATAGCACATCCACTTGGTGACTCATGCTATTGGGTCATGTGTTGTTTTGTTTTGGCAATAGTATTTATTGTGGGCATTTGGTGAGATGGCAGATCCTTTTTTTAGCCTAGGCTCTTTTTTAATTGCTAACTCTCACAAAATGAACACAAGAAACATGTTAGTGATATGTATGCCCTAGAGGCCATTACTGTACATGCGATGTATATTGTAGTGGATGCTTGGACATATATATGGAGGACTTTCTTGCTCGACATGATAGTATGCTATCCGGTTGCTCTTTATCTTAACATGTACTCTGATAGTCTCTATGTTACATATTGATAAAGCCCTTAGGATGAGTACTTGACTACCAGAACTATGATGCAGATCATACTAGTGGGGACAATGTATTCGCTAAGTACATCTTTCAAATGTTCCTTGTCGCAGGTGTATCGAGATAGGGCATCGATATACCAGAGTAGACTAGCGTATGCTTCTTGACCCATGTAGATGGGCGATGGATGATCCTATATCCATTGATGTTTGACATTAGAGATAGTATACGGTGCTCAGTGGAGACTGGGTACACTGGACGGACTCGCCGAGAACTCCCAGATGGTATTATACCTCACATCAGATAGCAGTTCTCTGGTAACACTGGTACAGGTTAGTCTGTAGACCCAAGATCGTTATAGAGTCTTGTGTGATTCCCACTGTGCTTTGATTTCCATCATACCACGTCCGAGAGGGCATGCAAAATGGTGGCTTTTAGGTACAGTCCCGAATCACATGGAGGCAATGAGCGATAGGAGGGGTTTCGTCTCTCCCGGTATAGGGAGTTGATGTTGCGCTGTGTTCGATTGGCTATAACTGGAAATCCCTGGTCAGGGTGGCTGAAATTTACTGGTAAGTGTTATCAGTAGTTTCTCGAACTGTTATGGATCTCATATCGACACGACTTATCAGTTACTAGGCTCTGACGTTTACCACCCCTAGACTGGATATGCGACATATCAAACGAAGAGACCGGACTGTACGGGAGTGTTACTGATTGGATTCGCAGGAGAATGTACAGGCTTGCTTGTTGATCTTCTGATTGCTCAATACCTGGGTGGCGGTTACGTTTAGCTGACCGCTTGTAGCTTGTGGGTGTTTGATATGATCATCACCTACTCCCGGCATATTGATGATTCTTTAGAGTCCTACACAGAGGTTTCCTGGCTCAGGCAAAACGGAGTAGGAGCACATATGTGATATGTGCGGGACCGAGAATAATACGTGTATACGATACCGTATTAGATTCTCGCGATATGTGATATCGGCCGGGTATATGTGATATAGCCGGGTCATCGGATCAAGTGTTGATTCGATGAACTGATACAGATTATATTGGTCGGTTATTTGTGAAATAGCCAGATTATCGGATCAAGTGTTGATTCGATAATTTAATGTATAGTTATATATTTGATATTTTATATTACATTAACTAATATGAGCTCACTTAAAGATTCTTTTTCACACATGGATAATACATTGATGTATATGCGATATATGTTAATTGTATTATTTTATTTTGTTACATTATATATTATATGTGATATATAATATTGTAACATGTTAGGATTACAAATGCAACATGTTTTGTGGAGTTTAAACAAGTTAGGGTTTTGATTTGGGTTAGCTTTTTCATGAAACTTCATGAAGCTTTCTTTTGTGTTTAGCTAAGATATTTTGTGAAGATATTTCTTAACCCAACCCAAAACCTTTTACCCTAGTTAATTCTCTACAAGGGTTAAGGCTTCATTCTTAACCCATGGTTGAATTTGTAACCACAATAAGATTTCCTTATTCATCACAAATGAAATTCTTCTTCTTCCTCCTCTTTGAAAAGCTTTCTAGCTTTTGGGTTTGTGATGGATTTTTGTGAGATAAAGAAAACAAAAGAGAGCTAAATTCCTACTTCATCATCCTCATCTATTCTAGCCACTTAGATTAGGGTGTTTGCTTTGCTAATACTTGATTAGTGAAGCAATAGCTTGGGTTTGAGATTCTTCAAGGTAGATTATCTTAGTTGTTGAAGATTGGAAGCAAGCTTGCATCTTTCTCTTCATGGAGCCTCTATGAGTCCGGGTACTTGATGATCGCAGCGAAGGGACCACAACAAGGAGCTTATGAAGTGAAGGAAAGGACTACAAAGGTTGTAATCCCTAACTCTTAGATGTAAAGTTGTTTACGTGCATGTTTAACCCTAAGTCTTAAGTTAAGATCTTGGTTAGGGTTTGTTTAGCACCCCAAATTTTAAAGTAGCATGTTTGATGCTTGCCAAAACTTTCACAAGGTGCTATACTAACCCTACAGTGGTATCCGAGCCAAGCTAGAGCATTAGGCGTTGTCTAGACGATGTTTGAAGTCCGATCGAATTCCGAAACCCCGATAAATCCAAGTTTCTGGAAAAATTTTCAAAAGTTGAAATTTTTCATATTAAAATACTCAGAAAATCATGCAGGGAAATCTAAGGATTACTGTGAAGTATGAAACCATAACTCACCCAAGAGACCGCGGAACCGCGGCCAAACCATGCGTTTGGCGGCGGTTCCGCGGCCAACTTTGGGAGTTAGTGGCTAATACTTCAGGGGTTTATTCTTGGGTACTTTTTCATGCTTCTGGGAATTTTTGATTCTACTCAAGTGTTGAGCATTCTGGGAATTATTGGGAACTCGTTGATTCGATCGGAAAGTTTAAACTTCGTTTCAGTTTTTCCGGGTAATTTAGAACGTGTTAAAAAGTTCGAACGGATATCAATAACTCACTTTTTCCCCTGTCGGAAAACTTTCAAGTGTTGGATTTTTCCTGAGTTTAAAACTTTCAGAAAATCATGCAAGCGAATTTGTGGACCCTCTAGAAAAACGTAACCTTAACTCGATTATGTGACCATCAAAACCGCCACTGAACCATATGGTTTGTGGTAGTTTAGCATTGCCACATGTGAGGCGTTGGTTTGACCCTTCTACGGCTGGTTCATAGCGGCTGTGACATGTTCTGGGACTTTTTGAACTCCGCTCAAGTGTTGAGCTATTTGGGAAATCTTAGGTGTTTGTTTATTCGATCGGAAAGTTTAACATTGTCTATTTATCTGGAATGTGATACAATATGTGGAATTCATATAGTTAGGCATGAAATGCGAAGTATGTGATATTTCGGATTTAAGATGTCTAAAGTGATTGTGGATTCCAAATGTTGTAGTTTTTCACTTTCTTTTCTGCGACCGTAAGTGTAATATGTGGTGTATCGCCGGTTTCGGTGCTATATGTCAACGACAACTGGGATACACATATTTACTTACGTTGATGATATGTGATGTTATGTGTTGCTGTGATATATTATATTGGATCGTCGTGTTTTGAATAGCCGGGGGTTTTATGTGAGATGAGAGTTTTTCTTTTTCATTCATGTAAAATTCAATTGTATGTAATATTCTTTTATTGGGGAACTTCCGGGTTGAGGATGATATCACCACTGTATATTATTTACTTTTCCGCATTAGGATAGACCCAAGGCGGGGAGCACAAGTAACCGGGTTCTAGGGTCCAGTGGGAGACCATCTCGAGGAGTCGAGACCGGGTCTCCTAACTCTAGAACTGGCAGGGTTACTTGCTTCTCTCGTAGGGGTCTAGGGATGTGGGTTTGGCTATTCATCATGACCGTGGAATCTGTGTTTTATACAGGCTCGCAATAAAACACGGACAACCTAGTATATCCAATATTTCATATGTTTTTCTTCTGCTGCAATGTTCGGTGATGAGATCATATTACTGCCTGAGACGAATGTTTTATATTATATATATGAGATATATGTTATATTGCTGATTTCGTTTCAAATGTGATGCTTGTGAAGCATAATAAAATGGGACTTCATTAATGAGATTAATGAAATAAAAGAAATCTAAAGATGTTGTAGAAACTTGTTTAAAAACTGGTAGCTCCAGTTCTTGCTTTGCATAGCGGTATTACTTGTAGAATATCCAGTACCTTATTCGATAAGGAAAGAGCCGAGATCCCTTCACCGGGAGTGACCTCTTTAGCGAAACTAGCAGATGCTACATACTCGGTTTGTCTTTTGATTGCTTTTATAGTTTTTGCATTGCATAGCGGTATTTGTGAAATATCCTGCACCTTATTCGATAAGGAAAGAGCCGAGATCCCTTCACCGGGAGTGACATCTTTAGAAAAACTAGTAAAAGCCTAAAAAAACACTCCATTTAAAATCATTCGATTCTACGACGATATCAAGTTCATTACGCAAAGGGTTTTCTTAAAAACATGTCGTAGCCCTTCGTCATTTCAGATAAGTACTAATTAGTATTCGTGCTATGTTTGTTGACTATGTTAAGGCGTAGTGTGCGGTAGCTGATTAGTGCTTATCTGTATAAGCATATGATGCGATTAGATCAGGGTAGTCGTGCGGCTTTGTTGACATGTTAAGGGTCGTGCGGGTGGGTTTAATTCAATCGGGAAATGACGGCTTGAACTTGACTAGCACTTATGATTTGTTGACTATGTTAAGGTCATATAGATGCTAGGGGTAAAATATTATTGGGAATTTTAAGTGTTGAAATTTGCAATGAGATTGAATACCTTCTATGAGATAGTTGGATCCCAATACCCACTGCGAGTAAGAGTTACTCCTGGGAGAGTTTTACACATTACAATTAGCCGATCAAGTAGGTGTCTAGAAAGGTGTCGAACGGGGTTACGCCCCTGGGAAAACGATATTTATTTTAATTAGGTCCGTGCGAAAGCACGGAGAACCTCCCTCAAAGTACCGACACTGGCCTGGCTGAAAGATTGGCAAACTTGTAGGTGTAATTAATCCCGGCTAGTCTTTCCTTTTAGGGTTTGAAGGAAGATTTGACTAAAACAGTGGGAGCCAACCTGATTAGATATATTAATAACCAATCTAATCTTGCAAGAGCAGACGCTGAGTGTTTTCTTCTCTCTCTCTCCAGGTAGCGACCATGCCACGCCTCAAGATAATAATACGGATGTATTGACCGAACCCGCTTGTTATACTGTGCTAGGGGACGTTGGTCCCGCTCCAACTTATAATTATTATAAGACCGAGTAGGAAAGAGGGGATTACCAGAATTCCCGTGCCGCCCTAACGAAGAAAGTACATGCTGATGCATCTTCTTTGGGTGTGTTCATTACCGAGAACTGTTTCTCAGTATCCTTTACATCCTGGGTATGAGATACCGGATCAGGATCCCGCAAATGTAATCTGTTACAAGGGCTACAGACAGGTAGAGAACTGAGAACGGGTGATAAGTTTCAAGAGTTGGAAACAGTGCAATTGTTGCAAGCCAAGCAGTTGGCAGTTATCACCCTGTATTACCAAATATATTGATTCTGAACGAATGTTATTATATACCGAACCTGATATACAACATCATATCAGTATCTTTATTTAATAAAGAAGGATATAATTTTGTATTGTTGGATAATGTTTTGAACATTTCCTATATCAAGAGTTGATCAGTTCAGGCACGTTATCTAAAAACATAAACGTTCTAAATCAAACCACAGTTCTTAATGTACAGAATACACACAAGAGGAAGAGTTCAGAAATGAACGAATCCTTCTTGAGGTTTTGTAGACTAGGTGATATTAATGTGACCCGACTAGCTAAGTTACATTTAAAAGCATATTTAAATTAGTTTGAATTTATATCTTGTGAAACTTGCCGGTCATGTCACAAAGATAATATGACCATAGCTCTGTTTATTAGAAACAGAAAAAGAGTTAGTGAACTCTTGGGATTGATACATGATGATGTATGAGGTCCCCTGTCTACACATGTCAGGACTGGTTCTTTGTACTTCAGAAGTAGAGAACCAAAATGGGTATAAGTATTATGTCCTTTAATGTAATCAGGGAGGAGAATACTTGAGCACGGGATTCCTGGACTATTCTAAAGCAGAATAAGATTCTCTCTCAGCATTACTCCTCCGTATACACCACAGCACGTCGGTGTATCAGGGCAGAGCAATCGCACCCTATATAATAAGGTGTGCTCTATAATGAGTACTACTGAGTTACCTATTTCCTTTTGTGGTTATGCACTTGAGAAGCTGCATACCTATTGAATAGGGTTCCAACCAAATCAGGTGCCTACCACTCCATATGTGATATGGTATGGAAAGAGCCCATCTCTTAAGGATGTTAAGATTTGGTGTTGTTCAAAGGAAAATCCGGACAAACTCGAGGCAAGGTCGGTTCTGTGGAAGTTTGCTGGATATCCCAAGCATTCGCAAGGGAATATCTTCTACCATAACTGGGGAGCAAAAGGTGTTTTGTTTCTCAGCATTCCACCTTTTGGAATGGGAATTTCTTGTGAAGAAATTAGTAGTCATGAGGTAGAGCTGGAAAGGGTTCCAGCTATACAAACTGCAGCTGATGATTTGGTAAACCCGAAGGATTCAATAGTTTCTAACGGACCTCAGCCTCTCCGCCGATCTAGTAGGGTTCCTCATCCACCTGAGAGATACTTCGGTTTCTCTATGACAGTGGGAGCGACGATTGCATCATGAGATGATGACCCAACTTGTTTCGAGCAGGCCATCAAGAGTGGGGACTCTGTAAAAATGGCTAGATGCTTAGCGATCTGAGATGGAATCCATATACACCAACAAAGTATGGACTTTGGTTGCTTTATCTGAAGGGTTAAATCCCCATCAGAAGCAAGTATATCTTGAGAAGATTACTTGGTGTACATGGAAAAGTTAAGACTTTCAAAGCTATGCTTAAGTCTATCCAGATCCTACTTGCCATTGCTACATACCATAACTACGATATCTGCTGGTTGGGTGTCATAACTGCTTTTCTAAATAGTGATTTAGAAGAGAGCATCTATAAGTACACAGCCAGAGGGCTTCGTAGATAGTGGGAGCAGTGGAAACGTGTGCAATTTGCTTTATGGGATAAAGCAGGCATCGCGGAGATGGAACGTCTATTTTGATGTGGTAGTCAAATAGTTTGACTTCATCAAAATGATAGATGAACCTAGTATATACAAAAAGGTAGTAGGGAGTATGGTGGTGATCCTCGTATAGTACGTAGATGGCATACTCATGATAGGGAAGGAGTTTCCTATGCTACACTCGGTCAATCTCCTCTTATCACAAGGATTCTCTATATAGGATCAAGGTGATACCTCATAAATCCTGGTTTTGGATCTATGAGATAGATCTAATTGGATGTTAGGATTCTCACTAGATGTAGTGAGATGCTATCAATCGATCCTGGGGAGAATCACTGGAAAGCTTCCAAGGTGGTAAGGTCGACTGAATGTCAGTCACAAGCATTGTCTTTACCCTCAGTAGAGGGACGGTATGTTGGAAGAGTTCCACACTAGATACCGTGACATACTAGACGATAAAGGCAGGATAAATCACTACCAAGGATGCTACCAAAGAAATAGTCTGGATGTACACTAGTTCATGAGATGAATTTCGTTCCTACTATTGTGGGACAATGGAGTTTTGGCTTATGCTAAGGAAACCCCGTCCCATCTGTGATCCAGACATATTCTAAGGCAGTATCACCTGTTCATGGAGATGGTTGATTTCCAGGAAGATCAAGGTTAGGAGAGTAGACACAGAGGAAAACAGCTTGGATCCACTCACAAAGGCCTATTTCCCAGTAGAGACTTTTATGGGATGGTTGAGTATGAGATACTTCAACCACAGCTAATTGTTGGGTATGAGATACTACAACAGATGGCCCTAGTGCAAGTGGGAGATTGTTAGTGATATGTATGCCCTAGAGGCCATTACTGTACATGCGATGTATATTGTAGTGGATGCTTGGACATAAATATGGAGGACTTTCTTGCTCGACATGATATTATGATATCTGGTTGCTCTTTATCTTAACATGTGCTCTGATAGTCTCTATGTTACATGTTGATAAAGCCCTTAGGATGAGTACTTGACTACCAGAACTATGATGCAGATCATACTAGTGGGGAGAATGTAGTCGCTAAGTACATCCTTCAAATATTCCTAGTCGCAGGTGTATCGAGACAGGGCATCGATATACCAGAGTAGACTAGCGTATGCTTCTTGACCCATTTGGATGGGCGATGGATGATCCCATATCCTTTGATGTTTGACATCAGAGATAGTATACGGGTGCTCAGTGGAGACTGGGTACACTGGACGGACTTGCCGAGAACTCCCAGATGGTATTATACCTCATGTCAGATGGCAGTTCTCTGGTGACACTGGTACAGGTTAGTCTGTAGACCCGAGATCGTCATAGAGTCTTGTGTGATTCCTACCATGCTTTGATTTCCATCATACCACGTCCAAGAGGGCATGCAAAATGGTGGCTTTTGGGTACAGTCCCGAATCACATGGAGGCAATGAGCGATAGGAGGGGTTTCGTTTCTCCCGGTATAGGGAGTTGATGTTGCGCTGTGTTCGATTGGCTATAACTGGAAATCCCTGGACAGGGTTGCTGAGATTTAATGGTAAGTGTTATCAGCAGTTTCTCGAACTGTTATGGATCTCATATCGACACGACTTATCGGTTACTGGGGTCTAACGTTTACCACCCCTAGACTGGATATGCGACATATCAGATGAAGAGACCGGACTGTACGGGAGTGTTACTGATTGGATTCGCACGAGAATGTACAGGCTTGCTTGTTGATCTTCTGATTGCTCAATACCTAGGTGGCTATTACGTTTAGCTGACCGCTTGCAACTTGTGGGTGTTTGATATGATCATCACTTACTGCCGGCGTATTGACGATTCTTTAGAGTCTTACACAGAGGTTTCCTGGCTCAGGCAAAACGGAGTAGGAGCAAATATGTGATATGTGCGAGACCAAGAATAATAGGTGTATGTGATACCGTATTAGATTCTCGCGATATGTGATATCGGCCGGGTATATGTGATATAGCCGGGTCATCGGATCAAGTGTTGATTCGATGAACTGATACAGATTATATTGGTCGGTTATTTGTGAAATAGCCGGATTATCGGATCAAGTGTAGATTCGATAATTTAATGTATAATTATATATTTAATATATTATATTACATTAACTAATATGAGCTCACTTAAAGATTCTTGTTCTCACATGGATAATACATTGATGTATATGCGATATATGTTAATTGTATTATTTTATTTTGTTACATTATATATTATATATGTGATATATAATATTGTACATGTTAGGGTTACAAATGCAACATGTTTTGTGGAGTTTAAACAAGTTAGGGCTTTGATTTGGTTTAGCTTTTTCATGAAGCTTCATGAAGCTTTCTTTTGTTTTTAGCTAAGATATTTTGTGAAGATATTTCTTAACCCAACCCAAAACCCTTTACGCTAGTTAATTCTCTACAAGAGTTAAGCCTTCATTCTTAACCCATGGTTAGATTTGTAACCACAATAAGATTTCCTTATTCATCACAAATGAAATTCTTCTTCTTCTTCCTCTTTGAAAAGATTTCTAGCTTTTGGGTTTGTGATGGATCTTTGTGAGATAAAGAAAACAAAAGAGAGCTAAATTCCTACTTCATCATCCTCATCTATTCTAGCCACTTAGATCAGGGTGTTTGCTTTGCTAATACTTGATTAGTGAAGCAATAGCTTGGGTTTGAGATTCTTCAAGGTAGATCATCTTAGCTGTTGAAGATTAGAAGCAAGCTTGCATCTTTCTCTTCAAGGAGCCTCTCTGAGTCCGGGTACTTGATGATCGCAGCGAAGGGACCTCAACAAGGAGCTTATGAAGTGAAGGAATGGACTACAAAGGTTGTAATCCCTAACTCTTAGATGTAAGGTTGTTTACAAACATGTTTAACTCTAAGTCTCTAGTTAAGATCTTGGTTTGGGTTTGTTTAGCACCCCAAAAATTTTAAAGTAGCATGTTTGATTCTTTCCAAAACCTTCACAAGGTGCTATACTAACCCTACAAAACATTCAAGCCAAAACGAGAAAAGAAAAGGCAGCAAGCATTTTTCTTGACTTGGCCAAAACTTGAGCTCACACTTTCCTCCATGGCTTCTTCTTCAACCTCTACCCAATCCCTCTCATGAGTTGAGAATCCTTGGGTGATTTGAGACAAAGTAATCACACACTTTCTCTACTTCATCTTGGCTATCTAGGCTAGCAAACTAGATACCCGAGTTGCTTCGCTTTTGAGGCGGGAGCCCGTATTACTAACCCTCGACATGGATCTTCTTCGATGTGGGGAGACCGGAGAGCAAACTTGATCGAGGAATCCGCGAGGAGCTTGGGATAGAGGTTGAAGATCGAAGGACTTGGATCGTTCGGTATAACCTCTCTAAACTCTTTTACATATAGCTAGTGTAGGGTTAATGGTACGATTCGGGAATCGGGTTTCGTTAGCGCCGGTTTAATAAAAGTTTTTTTTCCGCATTTGGCCACGGATTGATTGTCAGGGCACTGGCGTAACCCAACATGGTATCATAGCCATTCCATTAACCCCATACTAACTCATTACGATATTAGAAATCCGCTATTTTTGTCGTGCAAAACTGCCGACAAAAAAAGTTCCAAAAACTGAAAGTTTGAGATGTTTGCACACCCCGCGGGCTCACGGTTTGAACTGAGAAGCTGCGGGGTGGTGCATGGGCACCCTTTGGAATCTACGGTGGGGACCGAATGGCTGGGCCCACTCCCCAAGACCACCACAAGGTGGTCTTGGCGTGGGGTACCAAAACTGCCCCATCTTGGGCAGTTTCGGGTCTGCCTCATCCCATGGCCACTTCGTGGTGGCCTCGGGGGTGGGGTACCCCCTCTGTCCCCCCGACTCGAAGTTAATTTCTTGCTATAACTCCCCGTGAAGGTTCAGACGCGTTTCGTTTTGATTCGGACTTCCGAATTAGCTTTTAACGGTCGGTTTTTAGAACTTTAGCTCACTGTTTTTTTTTCCATGGTGTTGGAAATTTGTTTAGTTTGCTAATTACGTACGGGATTCTATTGTCATAGTTTACAGTATATACATTACTATCTGTGACCGTGAATGTCATTAGAGCGGTACATCTTGTTTAATTTCTATAGTTCTTTTAGACGGGTTTGCGAACGTGGCATTCACGTTGATGTTCTGTGTTGTGCTGTGATGTTGGCTGGATCGTCGTGGTGGATAGCCTGGGTGCAATATTAGTACAGTTTAATTTTATTTGTACATTTGATATCGCGGAGCGAGCATGCGACATGTGGACTGCCGTCACTGCCTGTTTGTATATTATTTGTTTGGGACACGACTGGGTTGAGGTCGATTTCACCGTTGTACTTATTTTCTTTTCTGTACTAGGATTATCCCGCGGTGGAGTGCACGGATAGCTGGATTCTAGAGGGCAACGGGCTTGCATCTAATGGCGTTGAGATGAAGGGGGCCTCACTCTAGAATTGGCGGGCTATTCACCGCACTCGTAGGGGGTACAGGTTGACCCAAGGGGGAGTGCTCAAGTTACCGGATTCCGTGAAGTGCCGAGTGGCCCATTCACTTTGATGAAGGGGGCTGCCTCGCTTCTGGTTTTGTCGGGTAACTTGCCGCACTCATAGGGGTCTAGGTTTTCATTGCACAGGCTATCTACACGACTAGGAGAACGTCGGGTTTCAGTTATGGCTCAAAGGAAACCCGGGGCTCCCAGATTATCAGTTTTGTTCTGTGATGCTTATCGCTTTTATGTGATGTTGCATTTATCATGCCTGGAGTGATCATTATATATTGTTATATATATACTAGTAGATATTGTATATGTTTTGCACCCGCGCTAGTCCAGTCCTCTCTCTGTCGTTAATTAAGTAAGCTAACGGGTGATGACGGGACCAAGTGGCGAATGCGCATGGCATATATGTACATCATATTTTCGTTCTTTTCTGGTGTGATTAATTGATGGGACTGCATAGATTCAGATCAATGCAAGGAAAACATACCTATTTGATGTTGTTGGAACAATTTTCAAAAGCTGTTATTACAAGGACGTTTTCTTTTGTTTTGCACAGAGATATTCGGTTATGAATATCCAGCACCTCATTCGACGAGGCAAGAGCCGAGATCTCTTTACCGGGAGTGACCTCTTGGGCAGAAGTTTGCGTCAGGGTAATAACTTCACTATAATCGATTACTTTTTTGCTTTGCATCATAGTATTCAGTCGGAATATCCTGCACCTCATTCTATGAGGAAAGTGCCGAGATCGCTTCACCGGGAGTGACCTCTTTAGCAAAGGTTTTCGCCACTATATATATTTGCAAAGCTATCTGGTTCCTTCAACGATATCAAGTTCATTACGTTAAAGGTTGTTCGCCAAAAACCATTCGTAGCCCTCCGTCATTTCAGACGGATAGCACTTAGTATTCATGCTATGTTTGTTGACCTTCGTCAAGGCATAGTGTATGGTAGCTGTTTGTTACTTTTCTGTTGCATAGATAGATGCGTTGGTTTGGAACAGTCGTACAGCCTTGTTGACCTTCATCAAGGGAGAGTACGGGTGGGTTCAAATTAACCTGGACAATGACGGATAGAACTTGACATGTGACTTATGATTTATTGACCTAAGTCAAGGTCATAAGAGCATGGGGTAAAAATCACATCGGGAGTTTCAAACATACAGGAAACTTGCCAGATATGCTCATACATTCTAGAGTGTGATAACTTGAGTGGATTCCATCAGGTTAGCATGCGATGATAGTTGGATCCTGATTCCCACTGATGACTTGGTTTACTCATCGGGTTATTTTAGATGATCCCGACTAATTCTTCTTTCGGGTTTAGAGGAGAATTTGAGGATACAGTGGGAGACATCCTGATTAGATAAAGTGATTAACCATTCTGATCTAGGTTAGAGTGCACGCTGAGTGTTTATTTTCTCTCTCTCTCTCTTTGACAGTGACCATGTCCCAACCCTAGACTAGAACTCAGAAATTAAGTTAACCGGACCTTCTTAAGACACTGGCCTTTGGATTGTCAGAGTTGCATACATCATTGCCACTCCTTCTTTTACCCTTTGCTTTTCTCCAGAACATTCCGTATGACTACGAAGATCCACATTTTTTGGATATGACCATCGTATAGTTACATACGAACTCGAAGAAACTTGTTTCAGATTCGAGGATGGTTTCCGGTTCTGGAGAAATTGAATAGCACTATTCAGTTGTCTTTTCCTTTTACCTTCTCTAAGGTTGTGAGGGCTCCTAGGATTAGGAGAGGGTACACCTATTGCACTTATTGGATAGCCTTCTTCCAAACCATAGGCAGGTGCCGAAAGGTGGTGAAGGAAGTAAACCGATTAGCCTAAGTGTGCTGTACAGAAGGTAATAAGTAAAGATAAAATAAAGGGATTAGAAAGAGGGCAAAGTAAATTGCGATTGCTATCCTTCACGACCAAACCGCGTATTCCATCGCCACTCCTACTTCACTTTTGAATTTCTCTAGAACACCCCGTATCACTACGAAGATCCACAGTTATTGGATAATCCATCATACTCGAAGGAACTTGTTCCAGTTCGAGTATGGATTCTGGTTCAGGAGAAATAGAATAAGGATTATTCAGTTGTATTTTATCTTTACCTTCTCTCAGGTTGCGAAGGCTCCTAGGATTAGGAAAGTACACCTATTACGCTTAATGGATAGTCTTCTTCCAAACCATAGGCTGGTGCCGAACGGTAGGAAAGGAAGAAAACCATTTAGCCTAAGGGTGGTGTACAGAAGGTAATGAGTAAGACAAATAAAGGGATTTGGAGAGATGGCAAGGAGATATACGGTTATAGTCATGAATCTGGATAATGGAAGATGCATTACTAGGAATACTCGGATACCCCTTCGAAACATTTTCATGTTTCAGTTTCTCTGTGCATTGTTAATTGAAAACTGATTTCCCAATCAGATCTTTACTCCAGTGTATGTATTTACCAGACTTGATTCTCACATCTGTATGGTTTTACAGATGATCAGTGGGAGTAAGTTATTGGGAATTAGGTGATTATATCCATATTATATCGGAATTCGTTGTAATTGATATTTAAGGATATCGTCTGGGGTTTCGTCTGATGGCAGATATTTAGTTTTGAATATCTGTTGTTATGCACCAATTTCAAACTGATATATCTGTACGTTTATTTTATAAATTGAGATATAACTTTTTGAAATTATGTCCATGACATTTACCTATATCAGTTGATGGTTAGGTAAGGAGCATTAAACAGCGGTGTTATTCTTCATAACCATAGTACAGTTTTCAACCTATGAAGCACAGGGTTTGAGTTATTCAACTCAGGGGACTTATACAAAGTATTGTATGTTATCCAGTTTCCATTAGGACAGAGGGGTTGGTACTCGTACTATATTCTGTTTACTTGTGACTTCTCCAGTTTTAAACAAGTATTTCGTAGAAATGCAAGGTCTAAGTTTTAAGAAGTTATAGGTACAAGAATAAAGTAGAGAACCATGTGTTGCAAGCATCAAGATTCTTCAAGGTGATCAAAGATGTAGATACTTGTATTTGGTATTCAGTTGATAGTAATGGTTTTGAGAACTTGCTTCTCTTTCAGGTTACTCATATCTGAATGCACTCCTAAGTTGAGTAATACTGATCGGCCTCTCTCTATTTGGTTGACATGCACTGGAGACAGCTGCATGATTTGAATCTGGTTCCAATTAAATCGGTGCCTCTGTTTCTATATTGTATATAGAATGGTTCATATCTTAACGATGTTAAGGTATATGGAGTTGTCCGGCTTATGCTTAAAACCAGACTCTGGATAACTCAAGGCACGTTTCTGTAATGGTAGTTTGTAGGTTATCCTGGGCTATGATGAGGGTTAACTTTCTACCATCTGGAAGATCAATAGTGATATTGTTCTTGACTCGCCACAGTTTTAGTAAAATGGATTTTTCAGAAAACAGTAGTGGGTGTATGGTAGAACTCGAAGTGATTCCAGAACCGCAAACGATTACTAAAAATTTAAAAGAACCTAAAGATTCAATCGGTTTTTACATTCCATTAGCCACTCAGCAGATAAGGTGGGTAACCTTAGGCACCCGAGAGGTACTTCGGTATCCTCAAAGACGGTGACAGAGAGGTTCTTGTTTACCCAGACTTAACACTACTGTTGTTCCAGACTATGAGACCCGGCAGGAGGATGAGTATAGCGTTGTTCTAAACTAGCTTTAGGAGTGCATGTGTATATGACTCTATTAGAGGGTTGTTGTAGTCAGTGGGAGCAGCGGAAGCATAGTGGACAAGTAGCTTATGTCTATTTATAGACTAAAGTGGATATAGTGGAGATAGATCATCTATTTTTGATATGACAGTCATAGGTTTTTTGATTTCATCAGAATAGGGGATGGATCTGTTAAGAAGGTAGTAGGGTGGTATGTCCTGGTATTTGGATGACATACACTTTGTAGGAAGTGAAATTCCAATACTACGATCGGTTATACTGTGGTTGTCACACAGTGGTTTCTCCACATAGGATATGGATATTATATCATGCATTCTGGTTACTAGATCTATGGTTTTAGATCTAGATTTGGGTAGTTTCCCAATTTGGGTACTTAGACAGTATTCTAAAGGTGTTTTAGAATGGACAACTCCTGGCATGGTGGTGTACCTACAGGTGATGGAGTCACCCTCTCTAAAGGTGTCTTACAGACTAAAGGGGAGAGGGATGTGCATGATTGACATATCACTTGCTTAGGCAATTGAGTCAATAATGAGATGTCAAGTACCAAACCAGATGTTGTTTTTACACTGGATGCAATAAGCTTATATTAATCCCATCCTGGAGAAACGTTCGGAAGCAGTTTTAGAATATAAGTGGATGTTCTAGGGATTTGGTAACGGTAGCCTCCTTCGGGAGACGGTTACATTCCAGGCTTCCAAGGTGACCTGGATAATAGAGTGACTGTAAGAGTTATAGTTTTCCCTCTTACGAGGGGCAGTAATTTGGACAGGTGGACCAAGTGGATAGTGAGAGAGGCATGGCGCAGGATACTGATTAAATTCAGTGGACGATACAGTCTAAGAAGTTTTGCTGGATTTGGAGTTCATTTGTGAACTGGGTCCCATCAGATATCCAAACATATTCTAAGACAGGTATTGCTCATTTCCAGAGATGGCTTTCTCCGCAAACTTGAGATAAAGAGAGACATAGAAAGAAACATTGGAGCGGATCCACTCACCGAGGCTATTTCTCTAACGCAATAGTTTTACAAACGAGATTTGTGAAACTGATTAGTAGAGAAGTTGGGTGTTCGGTATCACACGGGCTGTGAGTATGCGACACCGCAATAATTAGCCTTAAGTCCAAGTGGGAGATTGTTGGCTATAGTGCCCTCAAGTCAATTATTGGATCACAAGCACGTGATTGTGATGATTGAGGGAGGACCTATACCGGTAGAACAGTCTTACTCGAGATGATAGTATGCTATCTGATTTGTCTTTATCATCGTGTACATGCTTTAGGTGACATTACAGATCACTATTACATGTTGATAGAGCCCATAGGATTCTTGCTTGACTACCAGCAGCATGATGGCGATCATATACGTGAGAGCTGGGTAGTCTATAAGCACATCCTTAAAATGTCCCTAGTCGAGGGAATTTTGAGAGTGGGCATCGATACTCCAGAGTAGACTAGTGTATACTGATCGAGACCCCGACGAGAGGCAGTGGCCGGTCTTACAAGCCATTGATGTCAGTTTGTTCACCTAAGATGTATACAGGTGCTCATTGGGTTATGAGTACACCGGACGGACTCACCGGAAACATGCAAGTTGGTATTGTACCTATTATCAGATAGCAGTTCCCTGGTGATATGTGTACAGGTTAGTCTATCGACCTGAGATCTTCATTTGTCTCGTGTGAGTTCCCACTGTACTTTGATTACTACCCTTCTACGGCTCAAAGGAGTCGTGCAAACAGGTTTTAGTTGGGTACAATCCTGAGCCACATGGAGGCAGTGAGCGGATCGTCAGGGGATTCGTCTCTCCCGGTATTGGGGGTTGATGTCGCGGTGTGCACGTGTGGCCATCACTAGAAATCTTTGGCCAAGGTAGTCGAGAATTACTGATCTAGGATCAATAGTTTCTCAGGTGGTGATGGGCTTCATACCGACACTAAATATCGTGTTATTAGGGTTCTGACTTTATCCAGCCTTTAGATCTGATATGCGATACTCATAGACGAACGGACCAGACTGTACGGATATTGTCATTGTCAGGCTCAGTAGGGTTTCAGGATAAGTTTTCTCGTCGGCCTCCCTTTCTATCAATACCTGAGTAGCCGTTACGTACAGCTAGCCACTGACGTGCTTGTAGTTGAACCCACTACCAGCGTATTGATGAGTCTTTAAAGTCCCACACAGAGGGTTTTCCTGGTTCGGGCGAAACGTTGTGGAGGTCGTATGGTTTTATGGCAGGGTTCGATTATATACGTGCACTTGTGCACGGATCATGATCGGACGGATAATACTAGTGGGCTTTGGTTTAAGCCGGATCTTAGTATTATATTGTTGGATTACTTTCGTCTCATTGTATTCGTATTCAGTCGGAATACGGATGCAGGTATGTATATACGGATGAGGGGTATTCTTGTAATTCGTTACAAGTTTACTTTAGAAGTTGCATTTTCTTTTTGGATTAAAAATTTAGTTTAAATGTTTATTGTGAGGTGTAAAGTGTGAGTGCAAGTCTTGGCATTGTGCATTAATTCATAGCACATGCACTTGGTGACTCATGGTATTAGGTCATGTGTTGTTTTGTTTTGGCAAAGATATTTTTTGTGGGCATTTGGTGAGATGGCAGATCCTTTTTTTAGCCTAGGCTCTTTTTTAATTGCTAACTCTCACAAAATGAACACAAGAAACATTCATGCCAAAACGAGAAAACAAAAATGCAGCAAGCATTTTTCTTGACTTGGCCAAAACTTGAGCTCACACTTTCCTCCATGGAGTCTTCTTCAACCTCTATCCAATCCCTCTCATGAGTTGAGAATCCTTGGGTGTTTTGAGACAAAGTAATCATACATTCTCTCTACTTCATCTTGGCTATCTAGGCTAGCAAATTAGATACCCGAGTTGCTTCGGTTTTGAGGCCGGAGCCCGTATTACTAACCCTCGACGTGGATCTTCTTCGATGTGGGGAGACCGTAGAGAAAACTTGATCGAGGAAGCCGCGAGGAGCTTAGGACAGAGGTTGAAGAACGAAAGACTCGGATCATTCGGTATAACCTCTCTAAACTCCTTTACATATAGCTAGTGTAGGGTTAATGGTACGATCCGGGAATCGGGTTCCATTAGCTTCGGTTTAATAAAAGTTTTTGTTCCGCATTTGGCCACGGATTGATGGCCGGAGTTCTGGTGTAACCCAACACCACTCAGTTTGTTTTGAAAACTATTCAATTTTTAAAAGCGGAGCTTAAACCACTCCTTTTCAAATCACTCGATTCTACAACGATATTATGTTTATTATGCAAAAGGTTTTCTTAAAAACCTATCGTAGTCCTCCGTCATTTCAGATAAGGACTATTTTAGTATTCATGCTACATTTGTTAGCCTCCGTCAAGGCGTAGTGTGCGGTAGCTAATTTAGTGCTTATCTGCAACCTTATAATGCGATTGGATTAGGGTAGCGTACGACTTTGTTGGCCTCCGTGAAGGGTCGTGCGAGTGGGTTTAATTCAATCAGAAAGTGAACGGATTGAACTTGACTAGCAGACTATGCTTTGTTGGTCTTCGTCAAGGTCATAGAATGCTAGGTGCAAAAACATTATTGGGAATTTAAGTGTTGAAATTTGCATTGAGATTGCATACCTTCTATATGATAGTTGGATCCCGATACCCACTGCGAGTAAGTGTTACTCTTGGGAGAGTTTTCCACATTACAATTAGCTGATCAAGTAGGTGCCTAAGAAAGTTGCTAATGGGGTTATGCCCCGGCGGAAATGAGGTTATTTAATTAGTTCCATGCGAAAGCATGGGGAGACTCCCTCGGAGTACCAATACCTGCCTGGCTGAACGATTGGCAAACTTGTAGGGTGTTATTAATCCTGGATTCTCTGCGTTAGGAGCTTCCTCGCTATCTATCGATGAGTGAGAGATCATATGGCAGCTTGCCACATAATCCTCAGGTTCATCCGACGAGTCTTTGTCATCATCTTCGTCCTCAAGGACGTGGCTGAGAAATTCTTGAAGTGTGACTGGGGTCCGCGCTTTCTGATTATATTCTTCCAACGCGTCAATCTGTTTCTGCAGGTCCGTGCGCTTGTCACCAGGCTTCACGGGCTTTTTGGTCTTCTTCTTCTTCTTCGAAGACTTTGACGGCTGTGCCTGGTTGTTTTGCCCACTGCTATCAATTCTCGGTGTTGGGCATGGTTTCAGCATCCCATCAATGACCTCGGGCTCCAGTGGATTTTTCCACCTGATTGCCGGGCACATTTGGAGATCCTTCACCATTCTTTTAGTTTTGGCTGAAAGGGCGACCTCCCACATAGTTTCTTCTATAAAAGAGCACGATGCCCCCGGCGTGTCCACCTTTTTAGGGGCGTGAGGTTGCGGCGGTTTCACCTTCCAGTTTTCGGATAATGCGAACTTGCCTTGTTGGTATTGGTCATCAATCCAGCCTTTGAAAACGAAGCAATCTTCGATTGGATGGCTTACTGCTTGATGGTAAGGGCAGTAATTAGGATTGTTGAGATCGCCTGGCTGCAACGGACGTTTTGGATCCGGCAAATTTATGAGCTTGTTCCGCACTGCCAGCTCGAACAGTCTCCTCATTTTATCCTGGGGAAACGAGTAAGGGCATCCTAGTCTCTCTTCAAGGGATGGGCGTGGACGCATATTGTTTTGGCGAACAACCGGCTTTATGTTGCTCGGCTGTTGTTGAGTATTGGCGATGAAAGTCACTTTTCCTCTCCCCTTTTTCATTCCGAGGATTCGGCTTTGGAGGAGACGGTCTATGACCCATCTGGTCCATTTGGGCCAATTTGTCAATCAAGGCCTGGAAAGTAGTTGGCTTTAAGAACACCATGAACTGGAAGATAGTTGACTGAGGGTCAAGAGTACCCACGAACAAGCCTACCGCGGGAGGTTCCTTGATGCGCTGCTCGCATTTCGATCATAAATTTCGCCACCATATCGCGTATTGAACCCATGTTTCACCTGGCCTTACCCTAGCGTTGATCAATGCGGTGATCGGGGTGCGCTCGCTAGCACTTGCAAATCTTTATGTAAACAGCAGCTCCATCTTCGCAAAGCTTTTAACGGAGTCATTGAGCAGTTCAGAGTATCATTCGAACGCTGTCTCTGACAAGCTATCGACAAATTGGCGAAGTAGCAATTTATCATCACCTCCGGTGTTGCCGCATAAAGCCCTGAACTGGGAAACATGCTGGTGGGGATTGCCCGTCCCTTTGTATACATGAAATTTGGGGATCGTATATCCCGGCGGGTAACTTATTTGGTCATACCAGCCCGGATAGGGTCGTCCACTTTTGACAACTTGGCCAGCCGCTTCATTCACCTGGTGAGCTCGTATGTGCTAAGCTATATAATCATCGAGCGTAGCTTTTGAGATGGTCTCCTCTTTGGCTGCTGAAAGAGCCGGAGGAGGGTTCGACGTCTCCGCTCGGTCATCTTTAATAATTTTCGGAGGGTCTTTAGCCGGAGGATCCGGCTGTAACATCATCCAGACTATGTCTTGGAAGAGAAGCGCCATTCGTTTTATGTTGGCAGCTTGTTCTGCTGCTTCTCTGTCCTTCTTTTCGAGGATTCTGCGGAGGAAGTCAGCATCGGTTTCTTGTTCATGACGCTGGTCTGATGACGCCTCTGGGATTTCTTTTGGCCCGGTGAGTGTGGCCATTTGCGTCAGCATTTCTTGAAGCTTCTGTTGCTTCTCGTGGGCTTTTTTCAAGGATCGGGTGAGCGGTCGGTGACCCGTCGAAGCGCGTCTTTCCTATTTTCCAGAAGCCATGTAAACAGTATGCACCGTTATGCCCCCAGAGTTGGGGCGTTTGGGTTCGGTGGTCTTACGATTCGTCGCAGACTCAGGGATTTTCTCCAGCTTTTTCTTTTTGTGGACTGGTGACGTTGAGGGGGCCGTTGCAGTGGGCACCTAAATAGTTGTCGTCCTTTGTAGCTTGCCAGGACGATTTTCTTCTTGCTGAACCTTTAGCTTTTTCTGCCGGCGGGGATCTTGATCAACCACCGACTCTCGGACTTGTCGCCAGATTTTGTAAACTTTAGAAGACAGTCGTTGGGGGGACTGTTCCGGCTTCATTTCTGTGACAGTCTCCACTGGTGGCGGAGATCTTTTTAATACGACGGCAGGCGAATTCCTGCGCACCTTGTTCAGCAGCTCAAAACTGTTCCTGGTTGGAACAGCAGCATTAATTTCCACCATTGGAGCCGGTGGAGTTAGCCCAGAGGGGGAGTTGCCCCCAGCCTTTCTTACTCGGCGCCAGTGGCGACGTCGAGCATGTCGAGCGGACGGTGTTGGTTCGGCAATGGGGATGGCTTTGTCTTGCCCCCTGTCCAGATGAGGCGCCGCTGGTGCCAGCCTCTTGAAGACTGACGTCTTTTGAGTAGCAGTATCCAATCTGTCAAAGACAGACCTTCGAGCAGGAACGCGAGCCGGAATAGTCAGTCTTGTGAAGACCGACCCTTTGGCAGGAGAAGCCGCCTTGACGACATCAGGAGCAGGGATGGCTATCCTCTTCGGAACAACCTTTTCTGGTATTGCAGGCTTCTTCATGGGCCCACATGAGTTTTGGCCCAGTTTGCTGAAAGCTGAGGCATTAGACTTGGGCGACCCGTTGAGAGGGGCCGCGGTAGTTGTAAGACGATCAAAGACTGACTTTTTTGGAGCTTCTTGCGACGACATTGGGGCATTGAAGCTCGTCGGTGGGAGTATGGTCCCAAAGAATAGCCCAGTGGTGGCCTGAGTTACCTGTTCCACTGGCATCTTGAAAAGGGAGGCCGCTTGAGGCCCGTAGGTCACTCCTCCGGACGGGACGGAGAGAGAGTTGCATTTGCAGTTAATGCAGTTTGAAGCCATTAATCTTCTGTTTTCTGCACGGAGCAAGACACCAAACCTAAGTACTTTGAATCCACAGGAAACCAAAGCAAACCGCGATTCGTTCGCGAACACGACACAAGAAGTGTGGAGTGGAAAGAGGAAAATGTCCCACCGGGCGTGCCAGAATCTGTTTACCGCCAGAAACCGGGAAAGACTGACTGTCTTGGCTGAATCTGGGTGCAGATGCTATTTGGTGCTATCTGTCCACCTCTCCGAAGATGCCAAGTTGATTTATGGCACCATGTATCGAAGGTTTAAACGGATGTGGCCGATGTAGCAGACTTCGTCAGATTCCCCCTCGTTTGAGGGGTTTTTGATTGTGGGGACGCTCTTCCCTACAGGCGCAAGCCCCTGCAGTTAATTACGCTACCGCATCGCGGTAACAATTTTCTCCTTCTCCAGATGGTCACTTCGTGTTATGGGTGTTTGTTTTGTTTGTGGTTGCCCGTGGATTGTATACGGAGACTAATTTACGTTGTCGCCCGTAGGACGTGGATTAGTCCAAATCCGTATCTTTTTAGATTTGGGTTTGGGGGTTGGGTTTAAGGATACGTTAGCCACATTTGAGACTAAGATCAACTTAAACGTGTGTTAAGGATACGTTAGTCTAATTTCTAGACTAAGATCAACTTAACAGGATCATTTAGATCCAACAAGAGAGCATTTGGGCTCTATTGTTTAGTTTAGGGACATTTCGGTCGATTTCCAGTTTAGGGACATAGTGGTCCATTACTAGTTTAAGGACATAGTGGTCCATTGTTAGTTTAAAGACATCCCGGTCAAGGTTAAGGACATCATAGTTCATGAGTTTAAAGACCCCACAGTCAAGGTTAAGGACATCATAGTCCGTGAGCTTAAAGACCCTACAGTCAAGGTTAAGGACATCATAGTCCGTGAGTTTAAAGACCCCACAGTCAAGGTTAAGGACATCATAGTCCGTGAGTTTAAAGACTTCATAGTCATGGTTAAGGACATCATAGTCCATGAGTTTAAGGACCCCACAGTCCGTAGTTTAGAGACGTCATAGTTTGTGAGATGTGTGGTTATCGGGACCCGTCACCTCTTTGAAGACGTTGAGGAATTACAACGACAATTATCAAAGGAGTGAAGAGATGTACCCTTGAACCAAGGTTGCTTGGAGATCTGTAGTCCAATTTGGAACTAAGATCAAATAATTAGATTATGAGAACATTGGCTCGGTTAAATCTGAATTGAGGACTTATGGCCAGTTTGGGCTAAGTCCAATTGGATTTGAAGTGTTGGCCCTTTGTTGGACCATTAGACATTTGTTTGGGTTCAAGCCCACATTATTTAGCAATGCTAAACAAGAGTTTGAGGGCTTTGGTAATATTTTTATCTATGATTGGGCAGTAGACATTAGAGCTCTGATTTTTACTCAATGTTGAATGGGAGGCTTTGCCTCTGGAAGATTAACCAATTTGGTTAAAACTAGTGTTAAACACTAGATAACAACAGTGTTAAAGCTCTCAAGTTAGTGTTAAACACTAGAAGGTAACAGTGTTAAACACTGGAAATATAGTCCCCAAATTAGTGTTACACACTAGAAAACACCAGTCTTAAACACTGGGTATAAGTTCTTTTAAATTAGTGTTAAACACTAAATAAGAATGGGTCACGTGGGGCCATGTGAGGGCACATAGAGGTGGGACCAGATCCCCTTTTACTTTGCTTTGCAGATAAGTGTTAAAGACTTCTTTTATATTTTATTTTGAGCATCACGTGTTGACACGTGATGGGGATTTATGCATCGATAATTAAAGCACTTGCTAAGGGGTCACGTGGGGACACATGAGAGTGCCCAAAGCTTTTTTTCTTCTGCTTTTTCTTTTTGTGTTTTGGAGGTCACGTGGGAGCACGTGAGGCATTGCCTCAAAGCCTTTTCCTTTTCATTTTTGGGGATCTCTTCAGGGATCACATGGGGACACGTGACCTTAATACTTTTCATGCACAGAGATCTTTTAAGTCTCCTTATTTTATTTTGAGAATTAAATTCTCTGTAGGGTTAAACCATAATTTCTTTTAGAGGAATTAAATTCCCATATATGTAAAAGAATTAAATTCTTATATAGGGTTAAACCCTAGTTCTGTCTTGGAGGAATTAAATTCCTATGATTTTGGGAGAATTGAATTCTCATGCAGGGCTGAACCCTAATTTTATTTGGAGGAATTAAATTCCTATAACTGTGGGAGAATTAAATTCTCATATAGGGTTAAACCTTAGTTTTATCTTGGGCGCATTAAATTCTCTAAACTCAATTCACCCTCTAAGTTTCGGATCTGCATGGCAGGATCTCAACCCGATGAGAATTAAATTCTCAACTTATAGGGAGATGTGCTCTTTGCAGATCTTCAACCAGAGAAAGAACTAAGTTCTTTTGTGCAGAAGAGTTAAACTCTTAGATTTTGAGAATTAAATTCTCTGTTTGAAGTTTTGATTCCCTTTCTTTTCTCACCTAGGGTTTTCTTTCTTGAGAATTAAATTCTCCTTTCTTTTCTCTCTGCTATTTTCCTTTAGAAAATTTCAATATCCCAAAATTCTCTCCCCCTCTTCTCTTCTTGGCTCCTATTTATAGGAGAAGGAAAAGAATCAATTTGTTTAAAGAATCTTTCACTGAAAGATTTTAATTGATTTTGTAACCAACATGATCTTTTAGATCACTCAGTGAATTTTATTCACTATTGGATTTTTAATCCAAAAGATCTTTTATCTGTTATTCAAATTTCAGGGAAATCTTTCCTTGTATAGAATCATTCTATAAATTGGTGATTGTTAATCACCATTGGATTTTTAATCCAACGGTGCTCCATTTTACAAAACACCATCCTTTTTGTTTGGAAAGATTTAAAGAAATATTTTTCCAGTTAGGTTTTTTGATTTCCCTTAATTAGAATTTAATTCTATTATTTCAGAGATTTTAGGATCCCATCACGTGTTGACACGTGACCCCCTCGATTAAACATTTAATTCTGTTGTTTTAAAGAACTCAGGAATTATCACGTGTCAGCACGTGACCCTTTTTCACGTGTGAGCACGTGATGCCCCATTGGGGGTTTTCCTTGTTATTTTATTATACTTTTAATTCTATTTAATGAGTTTAGAGGCCTATCACGTGTTGGCACATGACCCCATTGTTTAGAATTTAATTCTTATTATGTCAGAGGGTTTAAGAGCCCATCACATGTTGGCACGTGACCCTACTGATTAATTATTTAATTAGAATTTAATTCTATTAATTCAGAGAGCTTAGGAACCTATCACGTGTCTGCACGTGACCTTTGGTCACGTGTTGGCACGTGATGCCCCATTGGGGTATTCCTTGCTGTTTTATAATATTTTTTAATTCCTTTCAGTAGGTTTAAAAGCCCATCACGTGTGGTCACGTGACCCCTTTTAATCATTTATTTTATTAAGTGCTTACAGGCTTTGCCTGTAAATGGTCACGTGTGGGCACGTGATGCCCGGTCACGTGTGGGCATGTGATGCCTCATAACTATTGATCCCGGATGAATTATGAGGCCCATAATATATCAGATCGAAGGATTTTTCGAGACGCTTTCGATACCATCAGAATTTAGCTGTTTCTCATTCGGGAGTTTGTCAAAATATAGCCCGTAAAATACTGGTTTGCATTTTCTTAAGCATATCGCTGTCATTTGATACCTTGGGCTCTTTTGCGCAGAAATTTTTGATGGGAACATGGACCATCGATCAATCTTGCCGAGGGGAACCGTACCGGGCCCCACCATGTGCTCTCATACAGCACCCGACCCTCGTATAGAGTATATAATTAGAACCGATAAATCTCATGGTGGATGCTGAAATATCATATCAAGGGAAACCGGGTTTTTCAAATACTGCATAATTTCATGAACTCCCACGGTTCCCAAATCAAGAAAACATCATGAAAAATCCATATCTCAATGCGAAAATCCATGAATATAATATATGCAACATAAAACTCTATGAAAGCATATAAAGGAAAAGCCGCTAATTAACTGCAACAAGTTAATATAAATATCATGCGGTTCCTAATTTATCCAAGTCTAAATAACATCAAGAAAAGGTAAACATGTAGCTATAACCTGATGTATGTGAAAACATAAAGGTATAGCAAGATATATGTATCTACCTATGAGTAATGATGTAGTATACCCTCTAGGTATAAGTGAAATATGTGTGCAAGCTATACCTGTAGCTATGTCATAAAGTGTGCATCTATCATTAATGGTACAATACTCTATAGGTATACAGGTATCTAACATGTAAGTATGTGAAGGAATATGTGTAAGCATGTGGATATACAGGTATGCTATATGTATATGCGATAAGAAATATGAATCAAAGTCCCAATGTCCCTAACCAGGCAATATCATATCTATAAGTGGGTTGTGCGTGACATGGCAATTATTGACGGTGTGTATGACATACAATCAGTGCTCGTGCAACATGAATCGTCAATAATAGTGCAGTGTCCTAAGGATACAAGTCTAAGCACAACACTAACTAAGAAGTAAGGTGAATGCGCAATTCTAAATATGACATAGAATATGCGACAGAAATAACATCTCTAGCCCAGACGCATAACGCCATGCGGGCGATTCCCTTATAGATGTTAAAGCTACTCACCAACGCTCCAAGCTAGGTGAAGTCTACCACCTGTTTTTCCTTTGTAGCAGTGTCCGAAGTCCCTGCCTGTGAACCTAGAACATTAAAACAATATAACAAAATATATTAATAATAGACCCAAAATACGTACAATCTACACGAGCCAACACGACACACATACGTACTCTAAAGGGTTCGTGTTGCAACTAATGCGTATAGCGACACTACGAAACCAACTCAGCGCAACAGCATCATGGAACATGCATCGTATCGGATAACGTATCGCACGAAAAGAAACACTAGAAATATGCAAAGTGGTCCCAGATTTTTCTGTGCTAACAATTTGCAAAAATTGCAAGTACCATGAGACCATAAATAACCCCAGAGACCCCTACCCAAAAACCCAATCCCCAACTCCCCAGTCTGGCCGCAATTTGCGGCCAGAACCAATAAAACTGCGGCCCAAACATGGCGGAATTGGCTCGTATTCTCAGAGTAGGTTCTAGGTCTCTATACTAGGTTACTGTCATACCAATTTTTGCAACAATTACCTGGTTTAACAGCAGATTATTCGAGACCCCAAATCGACACTAAAAATACGATATTTATCCGAAACGATACGATACGCGATAAAAACAGAAACTAACAAGCTAAGCTATACAAAAATAATTTAAAGAACTGAAAGGAAACACTACCTACACAAAAGTACTCAAAGATCCAAGCTTTGCATGCTCCTAGGCATCCAAGAGGAAATTCCAAGAAAAAGTTATGATTTTGATGAAGTTTGTGAATTTTGTGATGTATTTTGAGATGAAAATGAGAGAGTGTTCAGTTTGAAAGTGGGAGATAGAGAAAAAGAAAAGAGATAGAGAAAAAGAGAGAGAGGAAGTGATAAAGAGAGAGGGAGGTGAGTGTAGGGTGTGAGATGAGAGTGAGTGTATCATAGCATTTAATCCTTATTAATGCCTTCACACACACCTCATCAATCAAACAAATATCTCACCTTCTTCTCATAAAAGATCAAGGAACTAGGGTGAAGGATTGGATTACAGAAAAGATTAGGATAAACAAAGGATTAGGTTAAGTGCCAAGGTTGCAAAGATCAAAATTAGCACAAACAAATCCTCACATTTACGTGCACACGTGCGTGCATGCTTATAACAAATACTAATAAATTATTAATTAAATGTTATAAAATGTGAGGAACCCGAATTGGTAAACTTTTTACAGTAAACCCGCATTAATGTCTAAACGAACACTAACCGAAATCTAAGGCGTTACAATGGTATACGTATCATACTTATATGTTGTATATGTAACCTAGCATGACACAAACATGTACACAAATATACATATCACATATATACAATATGCACATCAAGTGAGAAAAGAAATCATAAGTGAGCAAGTAATAGTTAATGTAACTTAATATATCAAATATATAATTATACATTACATTATTAAATCAACACTTGATTTAATAATCCGGTTATATCATATATAACCGACTAATATCAAATGTAACAACTTATCGAATCAACACTTGATCCGATAACCCGGCTATATCACATATAACCGACCAATGTCACAAATCGCGAGAATAGAATACGGTATCACATATCGAACTAATCTCGGTCCCGCACATATCACATATGTGCTCCTACTCCGTTATGCTTGAGCCAGGAAACTTCTGTGTAGGACTCTAAACACTTGTCAATACACCGGCAGTAGGTGATGATCATATCAAACACCCACAAGCCGCAAGCGGTCTGCTAAACGTAACGGCCACCGGGGTATTGAGCGATCAGAAGATCAACAAACAAGCCTACTCATACTCCTGCGAATCCAATCAGTAACACTACCGTACAGTCCGGTCTCTTCGTTTGATATGCCGCATATCTAGTTTAGGGGTGGTAAACGTCAGACCCTAGTAACTCGATAATTCGTGTTGATATGAGGCTCATAACGGGTCGAGAAACTACTGATAACACTTACCAGTATATGTCTGAAGCAGCCCTGGCCAGGGACTTCCTGTTATAGCCAATCGAGCACAGCGCAACATCAACTCCCAATACCGGGAGAGACGAAACCCTTCCTATCGCTCATTGCCTCCATGTGATTCGGGACTGTACCTAAAAGCCACCGTTTTGCACTTTCTCTTGAACGTGGTAAGGTAGAAATCAAAGCACAGTGGGAATCACACAAGACTCTATGACGATCTCGAGTCTACAGACTAACCTGTACCAGTGTCACCAGAGAACTGCTATCTGACGATAGGTATAATACCATCTATGAGTTCTCGGCGAGTCCGTTCAGTGTATCGAGTCTCCACTGATCACCCGTATACTATCTCTGATGTCAAACACCAATGGATATGGGATCATCCATCGCCTATCTACATGGGTCGAGAAGCTATACGCTAGTCTACTCTGGTATATCGATGCCCTGTCTCGATACACCTACGACTAAAAACATTCGAAGGATGTACTTATAGACTACTCTGTCCCCACTAGTATGATCTGCATCATAATCCTGGTAGTCAAGTACTCATCCTAAAGGCTTTATCAACATGTAACATAGAGACAATCGGTGTACATGTTAAGATAAAGAACAACCAGATCGCATACTATCATGTCGAGAAAGAAAGTCCTCCCTATATATGTCCAAGCATCCACTACAATATACATCGTATGTACAGTAATGGCCTCTAGGGCATACATATAACTAACAGGAGTTGATGTCGCGCTATGCTTGATTGCTATAACAGGAAGTCCCTGGCCAGGGCTATTGATGAGATTTACCGATAAGTGTTATTAGTAGTTTCTCGACCCGTTATGAGCCTCACATCGGCATGACTTATCAAGTTATTGGGGGTCTGATGTTTACCAGCCCTAGACTCGATATGCGATATATCAGACGAAGAGAACGGACGGTACGGTAGTGTTACTTGTAAGATTCATGGGAGTTTGGACAAGCTTGCTTGTTGATCTTCTATTCGCTTAATACCCGGGTTGCCGTTACGTCCAGCTAGTACCGCTGACGACCTGTAAGTAACTGATATGATCATTAACTACTGCTGGCGTATTGACGAGTCTTTAGAGTCTCACATAGAGGTTTCCTAGCTTAAGCGAAATGAAGTAGGGCACATATGTGATATGTGCGGGACTGAGGTTAAATACGTGTATGTGATACTGTATTCTAATCTCGCGATATAGGTTATATGTGATATACCCAGATTATTGAATCAAGTGTTGATTCAATGATTTGTTATATGTATATTTGATATACATATAAATGATATTAGTCGGTTGTGTATGATATAACCGGATTATTAAATCAAGTGTTGATTTAATAATTTGATATATATTTATATATTTGATATATTAATATATGTTAACTAATATTAGCACACTAAAGAATTTCTTCTCTTGATTTATATATATGTTGATATGTATAATTGTGTGATATATATATATTTGTATATATGTATTACATATTCTATTGTGTCTTGGTAAATGATATATTGGACATGGGTGTATGAGACTCACACCAAACTAAAGATAATTTGGGTGATTTAATTATTAAGGGTTAAACCAAAATTAGGTGGAAATTGCCATGGCTTAAGATACTTGTGGAAGCATGTAGAAGCCTTGACTTAGTCCACTAATTTTGTTTTACTCTAGATATTTATTAACCCAACCATTATTTTTAGCCATGGTTAACTCTCTACAAATATCTATGAGATATTTTCGTCACCAAGGTTCACTACTTGATCATCTTCTTCATCTCATTCTTTTGCTCTCTAGCTTTTCATGAGTTGAAAAAGAAAAAGAGAAACAAAATTCTAAAGTGAGCAAAATTCCTACTTCATCAATCTATACCAAACTAGCCCTTTAGTATAGGTTGTTTACTTCACTAATTCCTTAGTTAGTGAAGATGTAGCTTGACTTAGAGATTACTCAACGTGGATCATCTTCGGCCTCGATGATCCTTAAGCAAGCTTGTTTGTTTCGCCTAGTCGAGCCAAAGAAGAGTTTGGGGGACCACTACTTGGAGCTAAGGGACTACTACTGGAGCTTTAGAAGTGAAGGACAGGTCTACAAAGGTTGTATTTTTTGTTCACTTAGTGTAAAGCTTGTTTACTAGTTTAAGAACCCTAATTCTCTAGTTCGATTCTAGGATAGCATGCAATAGCATACTAGATTTTTTAAAATTACATACTTGATGCTTCTAAAAACCTAGTAGTAGTTCTAAGGCATATTTTCAATTTCAGATAAGAGCTATTTAATATTCGTGCTGCGTTTGTTGGCCTCTGTCAAGGCGTGGTGTACGGTACCTGATTAGTGCTTATGTTAGTTATATGTATGCCCTAGAGGCCATTACTGTACATTGGATGTATATTGTAGTGGATGCTGGGACATATATAGGTAGGACTTTCTTGCTCGACATGATAGTACGCTATCTGGTTGCACTTTATCTTAACATGTATACTTTCTGTCTCTCTGATTACATGTTGATAAAGCCCATAGGATGTATACTCGACTTCCAGGACTATGATGTAGATCATACTAGTGGGGCCTGGGTAGTCCATGAGTACATCCTTGAAATGTTCCTAGTCGAGGGAATATCGAGACGGGGCATCGATATTCCAGAGTAGACTAGCGTATATATTCTCGACCCATGTGATGGGCGATGGATGATCCCATATCCATTGGTGTTTGACTTCAGAGATGGTATACGGGTGCTCAGTGGAGACTGGGTACACTGAACGGACTCGCCGAGAACTCCCAGATGGTATTATACCTCACGTCAGATGGCAGTTCTCTGGTGACACTGGTACAGCTTAGTCTGTTGACCCGAGATCGTCATAGAGTCTTGTGTGTCTCCCACTGTGCTTTGATTTCCACCCTACCACGGCTCTACTGAGTCGTGCAAACAGGTGGTTTTTGGGTACAGTCCCGATTCACATGGAGGCAATGAGCGATAGGAGGGGATTCGTCTCTCCCGGTATTGGGGGTTGATGTTGTGCTATGCTCGACTGGCCATAACAGGAAATCCCTGGCCAGGGTTGCAGTGATATACTGGTAAGAGTTATCAGTAGTTTCACGAATGTTATGGACCTCAAGTCGGCATGACTTATCGAGCTATTGGGGTCTGACGTTTACCACCCCTAGGCGAGATATGCGACATATCAGACGATCAAACCGGACTGTACGGTAAGTGTTACTGGTTGGATTCACAGGAGTGTGAGCGGGCTTGCTCGTCGATCTTCTGATCGCTCAATACCCGGGTGGCCGTTACGTTTAGCAGACCGCTTGCGGCTTGTGGGTGTTTGATATGATCAACATCTGCTGCCGGCGTATTGACGAGTCTTTAGAGTCCTACACAGAGGTTTCCTGGCTCAAGCGAAACGAAATAGGAGCGCATATGAGATATGTGCGGGACCGAGAATAATGCGTGTATGTGATACCGTATTCTATTCTCGCGATGAATGTATCGATTAGTTATATGCGATATAACCTAGTTATCGAATCAAGGATTAATTCGATAAGCCGATACGTTGGATACCTGCCGGTTATATGCGACATGACCGGATCATTGAATCAAGTGTTGATTTAATGATTTAATGTATAATTATATATTTGATATATTACTTTGCATTAACTAGTATTGGTTCACTTTAAATGGATTTACTCACTTGTATTGCACATTGTATATGTGATATATTTTTGTGCACATGATTGTATCATGTTTGATGATACATTCTTTCTTGGTTTTGTGTAAAGTATTGAACCATGGTTAGTTAGTGGTTAGGGTATCATTTCATTTGCTTATTCATTTATCTTTTTATTTATTTCATTTGAAAAGAAAAAGAGAAATGAATGGTGGCTATATTTGTTTTTAGTTGAAGATTCATGAAGCATTGACTTAGTCACCATTCTTGTCTCATGCCTAACCCTAACCACTCATCTAACCTAAGTTAAGTCTCTACACTAAACCATGGTTAAAGATATGATAAGTATTGTATTTTCTTTTCTATTTTAATTTAACTTATCATATCTTTTCTTCTTCTTCTTCATCTTGAGCAAGAAAGAGAAAGCTTGACCATCAATGGTGATTGATGGAAAAGTGTGAGAAATCCAAATCTAAAGTTTACCCACTTCCTATTTCTTCATCCTCTACCTCTTGCCAAGTAGTATAGGGTGTTTCCTTCACAAGTTTTCCCGACTTGGTGAAGTTTGAGCTTGTTCTAGCGATGCCTCGACGTAGATCATCTTCGGCATCGAACCGACGATCAAGCCCGCCCATTCTTCGATGATGCCAATGCTAGAGTCATGAGTTCGATTTGGACAGCCGAGGGAGATCATCGCGGAGCATACGAAGTGGTGGACCGGATCTACAAAGGTTGTAGCTCCTTTCCTTTTTGATAAAGTTGTTTATTTGCATCGTTTCGCCTAGATATCTAGTAAACGATCCGTATTAGGGTTTGTAGGCACCCGTAAAATTTGATTTGTGCATGTTTGATCACTTGTGAGATCTCACTAGGGTGCCTAGGATCCCTATAGTGGTATCAGAGCCTAGCTAGAGCCTTAGGCGAAGTCCCGACGGAATTAGAACTCCGATCGAATCAAAACCCAAACCCTAATATAGCTCTCTGGACTTTTTCTGAAATCGTGGTTTTTTCGAAATTAAAAATATGCAGAAAAATCAGCAGGAAGATCTAAGACATACTGTGAAATTCGAGCTCCTGTTTCCATCAAAGAGCCGCGTTTCCGCCGCATAAGCATGGCTTATGCGGCGGATCCGCGGCCATAATGTATCTTTATTTGATGAAATTTGCACAGTAATTCTTAGTATGCAGTGCCGGTTTTCCTGGGAATATTTTAATATTTATTTCAGAGTTTTATTTTCTGGGTTATATTGGGAACTCAGTGTATTCGATCGGAATGTCTAATTTTGTCGGTGTGCTTTTCCGGGTATTTTTAGAATATGTTAAAAAGTTCGACCGGATATAAATACCCATTTTTTCCCCTGCCGGGAAATTTCCAATTGTTGGATTTTTCCGTAGTTTAACGACGTTCTAAGTAGTGCAAGTAACGCGATGGACCCTCTAGAAGACAACAAACCTTAACTCGATTATGTGACCGTCTTGAACTGCCCTTTGAACCTTCGGGTTTGGGGGAGTACGGCGTGCCACATGTGAGGCGTTGGCTTGACCCTTCTACGGCTGGACCGTTGGTACCGAGGCACGAACTGAATGTTGTTAGACTTATTTCATGTGTTGAGCTGTATCGGGAAAACTTGGGTGTTCGATTGTTCGATCGAAAAGTTTAGCATTTTCTATTTATCCGGAATGTTATACAATAATTGGAATTCACAAAATGTTATGAGATAACGGAATGAATATTATAAACGTAGCAGTTTAGTCTCACTTGATCGGTTGCCACGGAATTTTGATGTGATCAAAAGTCCGTCGCAATCACGTAGCGTACGCGGATACTCGCCGGGTAAACTTAATAGACAGCCTCACTCCATAGCCCCGACCAAGTGACTGTAGGAGAACCCCGTCGCCGAAAGCATCCGTTCGGGTGCTCGCGGCAGCGGTTCCTCCTTGGTTCACTTTGTCGACGGCGTCGGGGGTGCGGCCGCCTACTAAAGTTTGCGACGAGCATTCGATCAGAATGTCGGGAATCCTGTTGAATTGCCCGACTTGATATTGAAAAGTATTTTCGATAATGAGACTAAAATGCGGGGTTTATAATTGTTAGGCATGCGATGTCTAAAGAATTCATTTGATCAGGCATACGATGTCTGAGGTGGTTGCGGATTCCAACTGTTGTAGTTTTACACTTTCTTTTCTGTGACCGTAAGTGTAATATGTGATATCGCCGGTTTCGTTGCTATATGTCAACGACAATTGGGATACGCATGTTTGCTTACGTTGATGACATATGATGTTATGTGTTGCTGGATATGTTATATTGGATCGTCGTGTTTGAATAGCTGGGGGTTTTTTATGTGAGATGAGTGTTTTTCATTTTCATTCATGTAAAAACTTGTATGTAATATTCTTTTATTGGGGCACTTCCAGGTTACGGAAGTTGTCACCGTTGATGTATATTATTTACTTTTCCGCATTAGGATAGACCCAAGGAGGGGAGCACAAGTAACCGGGTTCTGGGGTCTAGTGGGAGACCAACTCGAGGAGTCGAGTCCGGGTCTCCTAACCCTAGAATTCGTAGGGTTGCTTGCCGCTCTCGTAGGGGTCTAGGGGTGTGGGCTTGGCTATTCATCATGACCGTGGAATCCGTGTTTTATACTGGCTCGTATTGAAAACACGGACGTCCTAGTATATCCAATATTTCATATGTTTCTTCTGCTGTGATTTATCTGTGATCATGTGATGTTCTGTGATAGATATTATATATAGTATATATGATATATTATATAGACGTTGCTTATGTTTTACACCCGCGCTAGCCCTGCCTCGCTCTGGCGTTAGTTACCTAACCTAACGGTGCAGACGGGACATCGAGGCGAATGCGGATGGCATAAGCGTACGTTATATTTATCTGTGATGGTTAGGTAGACTTAAATGATGGGATATTCATTAATGAGATTAATGAAAGAAAATAAACCTAATTGATGTTGTGGAATCGAATTTCAAAATAAAACAGGTAGCTACAGTTCTTGCTTTGCATCGTGGTGTTCCTTGTAGAACATCCTGCACCTTATTCGATAGGGAAAGGACCGAGATCCCTTCACCGGGAGTGATTCCTTTAGCAATAACTGGCAGATGCTACAACCCTCGGTTTATCTTTTGATCGCTTCTATAGTTTCTGCTTTGCACAGTGATATATATGATATATCCCGCACCTCATTCGACGAGGAAAGGGCCGACGATCCCTTCACCGGGAGTGACCCCTTTAGCAAAACTAGAAAAGCCTCAAAAACATTCCATTTAAAAACCATTTGATTCCGCAACGAGATCAAGTTCAAAGCGTTAAAGGTTTTCACAAAAACCAGCCGCAACCCTCCGTCATTTTAGGAAGTAGAGTACTTAGTATTCGTGCTGTGTTTGTTGACCATAGTCAAGGCACAGTGTACGGTAGCTAAGTGATGTCTTCCTACACCGCATATGATGCGATTAGTTAGGACAGTCGCGTGACTTTGTTGACCTTAGTTAAGGGTCATGTGGGTGGGTCTAATTAATCACGAAATGACGGGTAGAACTTGACTAGTACTTATGATTTGTTGACCATAGTTAAGGTCATAGGTGCTAGGGGTAAAAACCTTTATCGGGAGTTTCAAGTGTTGAAACTTGCAATGAGATTGCATACCTTCTATGTGATAGTTGGATCCCGATACCCACTGCGAGTAATTGTTACTCCTGGGAGAGTTTTGCACTTTACAATTAGCCGATCAAGTAGGTGTCTAGAAAGGTGTCAACGGGGTTACGCCTCTGGGAAAACGAGGTTTACTGTAATTAGGTTCGTGCGAAAGCACGGGGAACCTCCCTCAAAATACCGACACTGGCCTGGCTGAAAGATTGGCGAACTTGTAGAGTGTAATTAATCCCGGCTAGTCTTTCCTTTTTGGGTTTGAAGGAAGATTTGATAAAAACAGTGGGAGCCATCCTGATTAGATAAAATATATAACCAATCTGATCTTGCAAGAGCGCACGCAGAGTGTTTTCTTCTCTCTCTCTCCTGGTAGCGACCATATCACGCCTTAATCAAGATAATAATACGGATGTATTGACCGAACCCGCTTGTTATACTGAGCTGGGGAACGTTGGTCCCGCTCCAACTTATAATTGTTATAAGACAGAGCAGGAAATAGGGGAATACCAGAATTCCTATGCCACCCAAACGAAGAAAGTGCATATGATGCATCTCCTTTGGGTGTGTTCATTACAAAGAACTGTTTCTCAGTATCCTCTGCATCCTGGGTATATGATACCGGATCAGGATCCCAGATATGTAATCTGTTACATAGGGCTACAAGAGGGTAGAAAAACTGAGAACGGGTGATAAGTTTCATGAGGCAGAAAACGGGGCAAGTGTTGCAGCCAAGTCTGTTGGTCACTGTCACCCTGTATTACGAATACATTGATTCTGAACAAATGCTATTAGATACCGAATCTGATATACAAAATCATATCAGTCTCTTTATTAGTAAAGAAAGGATATAATTTTGTATTGATGGATAATGTTTTGAACATTTCCTATATCAAAAGTTGATCGGTTCAGGCACGTTATCTAAAAGCATTGACGTTCTAAATCAAACTACAGTTCCTCGTATACAGAACACACACAAGAGGAAGAGTTCAGAAATGAACGAATTCTTCTTGAGGTATTGTAGACTAGGTCATATCAATGCGACCCGACTAGCTGAAGTTACATTTAGATGCATATTTAAATCAGTTTGAATTTACATCTTGTGAAACTTGCCAGTCATGTCACAATGATATAATGACACCAGCTCTGTTTACTGGAAACAGAGGAAGAGTTGGTAAACTCTTGGGACTGATACATGATGATGTATGTAAGGTCTCCTGTCTACACATGCCAGGACTGGTTCTTTATACTTCATTATATTCTCTGATAATCTCTCAAGATTCAGTCATATATTCCTGTTGAAATATAAGTCCGAACCTTTTGAGGTATTCACAGAATATAAGCAGGAAGTAGAGAACCAAAATACGGGTATAAGTATTATGTCCTATGATGAGATCAGGGAGGAGAATACTTGTGCATAGCATTCCTGGACTATTCTAAAAGAAAATGAGATTCTCTCTTAGCATTACTCCTCCGTATAAACCATAGCACGATGGTATATCGGGGCGGAGCAATCACACCCTATATGATAAGGTGTGCTCTATGATGAGTACTACTGAGTTACCTATTTCCTTTTTGGGGTTATGCACTTAAGAAGCTGCATACCTATTGAATTAGGTTTGAATCAATTCAATGCCTACCACTCCATATGAGATATGGTATGGGAAGATCCTATCTCTTAAGTAAGTTAAGATTTGGGATTGTCCGGCCTATGTCAAAAGCAAAATCCGGACAAGATCGAGGCAAGATCAGTTCTGTAGAACTGGAAAGGTTCCAGCTGTACATAACTGCTAATGATTTGACAGAACCAGAGGATTCAATAGTTTCCGACGAACCTCAGCCTCTCCGCCGATCTAGTAGGGTTCCTCACCCACCTGAGAGATACCTCGGTTTCTCGATGACAGTGGGAGCTAGGATTGCATCATGAGATGATGACCCAACTAGTTTCGAGCAGGCCATCGAGAGTAGGGACTCTGTAAGAATGGCTGGATGCTTAGCGATCTGAGATGGAATCCATGTACACCAGTAAAGTATGGACTTTAGCTGCTATATCTGAAGGGTTAAATCCCCATCAGGAGCAAGTATATCTTGAGAAGATTACTTGGTTTAGATGGAAAAGTTGGGACTTTCAAAGCTAGACTTGTTAAAGGTTTTCGTCATCGACCAGGCGTGGATAATGATGAAACCTTTTTCCAGTAGCTATGCTTAAGTCTGTCCAGATCCTACTTACCACGGCTACATACCATGACTACGATATCTGGCAGTTGGGTGCCATGACTGCTTTTCTAAATACTGATTTAGAAGAGAACGTCTATAAGAACACAGCCAGAGGTCTTCGTAAACAGTGGGAGCAGCGGAAACGTGTGCAAGTTGCTTTACATAATGAAGCAGGCATCGCGGAGTTGGAACGTCTGTTTTGATGGATTAGTCAAAGAAGTTGACATCATCAAAATGGTAGATGAACCTTGTATAAACAAAAGGGTAGTAGGGAGTATGGTGACGATCCTCATAGAGTACGTGGATGACATACTCTTGTTAGGGAAGGAGTTTCCTATGCTACGCTCGATCAATCTCCGCTTATCACAAAGATTTTCCATATAGGATTAAAGTAATACCTACTAAATCCTAAGCTTTGGATCTATGAGATAGATCTAATTGGATGTTAGGATACTCACTAGTTGTAGTGAGATGGTATCAATCGATCCTGGCGAGAATCACTGGAAAGGTTCCAGAGTGGTAAAGACGACTGAATATCAGTCACAGGCATTGTCTTTACCCTCAGTAAAGGGACGGTATGTTGGAAGATTTCCAAGCTAGATACCGTGACAAACTAGATGATAAAGGCTGGTAACATCGCTATTAAAGATACTACCAAAGAGGCAGTTTGGGTGTATATTGGTTCATAAGATGAACGAGGTTCCTGCCATTGTATGACAATGGAAGTGTGGCTTCGGCCCTGGAACCCTGGTCCCATCAGTGACCCAGACAAATTCTGAGGCAGCATCACCTGATCATGGAGATAGTTGATCTCCAGGGTGTCGAGGTTAGGAGAGTAGACTCAGAGGAAAACACGGCGGATCCACACACGAAGGCCTTTTCCCAAAGAGAGACAATTTAGGGGATGGTTGAGTATGTGATACTGCAACCACTGCTACAGATGGCCCTAGTGCAAGTGGGAGATTGTTAGTTATATGTATGCCCTAGAGGCCATTACTGTACATTGGATGTATATTGTAGTGGATGCTGGGACATATATAGGTAGGACTTTCTTGCTCGACATGATAGTACGCTATCTGGTTGCACTTTATCTTAACATGTATACTTTCTGTCTCTCTGATTACATGTTGATAAAGCCCATAGGATGTGTACTCGACTTCCAGGACTATGATGTAGATCATACTAGTGGGGCCTGGGTAGTCCATGAGTACATCCTTGAAATGTTCCTAGTCGAGGGAATATCGAGACGGGGCATCGATATTCCAGAGTAGACTAGCGTATATCTTCTCGACCCATGTGATGGGCGATGGATGATCCCATATCCATTGGTGTTTGACTTCAGAGATGGTATACGGGTGCTCAGTGGAGACTGGGTACACTGAACGGCCTCGCCGAGAACTCCCAGATGGTATTATACCTCACGTCAGATGGCAGTTCTCTGGTGACACTGGTACAGCTTAGTCTGTTGACCCGAGATCGTCATAGAGTCTTGTGTGTCTCCCACTGTGCTTTGATTTCCACCCTACCACGGCTCTACTGAGTCGTGCAAACAGGTGGTTTTTGGGTACAGTCCCGATTCACATGGAGGCAATGAGCGATAGGAGGGGATTCGTCTCCCCCGGTATTGGGGGTTGATGTTGTGCTATGCTCGACTGGCCATAACAGGAAATCCCTGGCCAGGGTTGCAGTGATATAGTGCTAAGAGTTATCAGTAGTTTCACGAATGTTATGGACCTCAAGTCGGCATGACTTATCGAGCTATTGGGGTCTGACGTTTACCACCCCTAGGCGAGATATGCGACATATCAGACGATCAGACCGGACTGTACGGTAAGTGTTACTGGTTGGATTCACAGGAGTGTGAGCGGGCTTGCTCGTCGATCTTCTGATCGCTCAATACCCGGGTGGCCGTTACGTTTAGTAGACCGCTTGCGGCTTGTGGGTGTTTGATATGATCAACATCTGCTGCCGGCGTATTGACGAGTCTTTAGAGTCCTACACAGAGGTTTCCTGGCTCAAGCGAAACGAAATAGGAGCGCATATGAGATATGTGCGGGACCGAGAATAATGCGTGTATGTGATACCGTATTCTATTCTCGCGATGAATGTATCGATTAGTTATATGCGATATAACCTAGTTATCGAATCAAGGATTGATTCGATAAGCCGATACGTTGGATACTGGCCGGTTATATGCGACATGACCGGATCATTGAATCAAGTGTTGATTTAATGATTTAATGTATAATTATATATTTGATATATTACTTTGCATTAACTAGTATTGGTTCACTTTAAATGGATTTACTCACTTGTATTGCACATTGTATATGTGATATATTTTTGTGCACATGATTGTATCATGTTTGATGATACATTCTTTCTTGGTTTTGTGTAAAGTATTGAACCATGGTTAGTTAGTGGTTAGGGTATCATTTCATTTGCTTATTCATTTATCTTTTTATTTATTTCATTTGAAAAGAAAAAGAGAAATGAATGGTGGCTATATTTGTTTTTAGTTGAAGATTCATGAAGCATTGACTTAGTCACCATTCTTGTCTCATGCCTAACCCTAACCACTCATCTAACCTAAGTTAAGTCTCTACACTAAACCATGGTTAAAGATATGATAAGTATTGTATTTTCTTTTCTATTTTAATTTAACTTATCATATCTTTTCTTCTTCTTCTTCATCTTGAGCAAGAAAGAGAAAGCTTGACCATCAATGGTGATTGATGGAAAAGTGTGAGAAATCCAAATCTAAAGTTTACCCACTTCCTATTTCTTCATCCTCTACCTCTTGCCAAGTAGTATAGGGTGTTTCCTTCACAAGTTTTCCCGACTTGGTGAAGTTTGAGCTTGTTCTAGCGATGCCTCGACGTAGATCATCTTCGGCATCGAACCGACGATCAAGCCCGCCCATTCTTCGATGATGCCAATGCTAGAGTCATGAGTTCGATTTGGACAGCCGAGGGAGATCATCGCGGAGCATACGAAGTGGTGGACCGGATCTACAAAGGTTGTAGCTCCTTTCCTTTTTGATAAAGTTGTTTATTTGCATCGTTTCGCCTAGATATCTAGTAAACGATCCGTATTAGGGTTTGTAGGCACCCGTAAAATTTGATTTGTGCATGTTTGATCACTTGTGAGACCTCACTAGGGTGCCTAGGATCCCTACAGCTTATGTGCCGCATGTGATGCGATTGGATTAGGTTAGTCGTACGGCTTTGTTGACCTTAGCCAAGGATTGTACGGGTGGGTTTAATTCAATCACGAAATGACGGGTCAAACTTGGCTAGCGCTTATGATTTGTTGACCATAGCCAAGGTCATAAGTTGCTAGGGGTAAAAACAGATATTGGGTATTTCAAGTGTTGAAATTTGCAATGAAATTGCGTACCTTCTATAAGATAGTTGGATCCCGATACCCACTGCAAGTAAGAGTTACTCCTGGGAGAGTTTTTCACTTTACAATTAGCTGATCCAGTAGGTGTCTAAGAAAGGTGTTAACGGGGTTATGCCCCTGCGGAAATGATGTTATTTAATTAGTTCCATGCAATAGCATGGGGAGACTCACTCAGAGTACCAATACCTTCCTGGCTGACCGATTGGCGAACTTGTAGGGTGTAATTAATCCCGGCTAATCTTACCTTTTATGGTTTGAAGGAAGATTTGATAAAAAACAGTGGGAGCCATCCTGATTAAATAAGATAATAACAAATCTAATCTTGCAAAGAGCGCACGCTAAAACGTTTCCTTCTCTCTCTCTCCAGGTAGCGACTAATGACACGCCTTAATCAAAATAATAATATGGATGTACTGACCGAACCCGCTTATTATACTGAGCTGAGAAACGTTGGTTTCGCTTTTTCTTATGATTGTTATAAGTCTGAGCAAGTTAGTTGACCTAGGAATCGTTGTTTTATTCGATTTCTACCTGATGATGTTTTCTACTCACGAGTTGGCAACTCACCCCTGTTGTGCCACAGTTCTTGCAGGTTGACCGCATGGATCAGTAGCGGTATCGCTAGTACACAGCTTACATTCGGGTGATTTTCTTTAGTAGGTGGTACACATTGGATTGTGTCACACTTGTATTATTATTCCTATTGTATCTAGTCAACTCCATCAATCAAAATCTAGTATTTGTATAATTAGTAAGACTTAGAAAGACTTGTGGTTCCGATACTTGAGCGATGGGTTATATAGTCGCTTGGTGGGTTTGATGTCTTGCTTTACATTTCCTTTGTGTTGATCTTCGCCGTTGGGCGTCGTATACATATATTTCTGTCTTGCGTGGTTGTGATTCCGCCGATTGGCGAAGAGCTAGCTCCCGCTTGGGGATGCCTTTTATATTATCATATATATGTGGTTTTGGATCAAAATATACAAGGGAGGTGCTGCCAAAATTTTTAAAAAGACGAAACATGTTTTCAACTAGTAAAAATCCACTTGCATTTTCATGTTCCATTATCTATGCATTAAGAAAACTTTTGATTTCATCATACCTTTATTTCAAAACTTCACCTCTTCTATTTTCATAAAAAGGTTTAGATTTCTGGGCTTCCGCTTACTTGAATAACGTTACGCCTGTAGACGTGGCGTGATTTAAGTGCCGGTCGCGAGCTAATATTTTTCGGGTCGTGACACACGGTTCAAAGGAGCCGTGCAAACAGGTGGATTTTGGGTACAGTCCCGAGTCACATGGAGGTAATGAGCGATAGGAGAAGTTTCATCTCTCCCGGTATTGGGAGTTGATGTTGCGCTATGCTCGATTGGCTATAACTGGAAGTCCCTGGCCAGGGCTGCTGATGAGATTTACTGGTAAGAGTTACCAGTAGTTTCTAGAACCGTTATGAGCCATACATCGGCATGACTTATCAAGTTACTGGGGTCTGACATTACCACTCCTAGACTCGATATGCGACATATCAGACGAAGGGACCGGACTGTACGGTAAGTGTTACTTATAGGCTTCATGAGATTTTGGACAAGCTTGCTTGTTGATCTTCTAATCGCTCAATACCTGGGTAGCCGTTACGTTCAGCTAGTACCGCTGATGGCTTGTGGGTGACTGATGTGATCATCACCTACTGCTGACGTATTGATGAGTCTTTAAAGTCCCACACAGAAGTTTCCTGGTTCAAGCGAAACGAAGTAGGGCGCATATGTTGATATGTGCGATGGCCTGATTAAATACGAGTATGTGATACCGTATTCTAATATGGCTGTCATTTGTTATCGGTTAGGTTATATGTGATATAACAAGATTATTGAATCAAGTGTTCATTTGATAATGTGATTTACAGATAGATGATATTAGTAGGTTATATGTGATATAACCGGATTATTAAATCAAGTGTTGATTTAATAATTTGATATATATTATATTTGATATAATTATATATTAACTAATATTATTAGCTCACTAATCATTCTTCAAAAAAATAAAATATATATATATATATATATATATTAAAATGAACCATGGCATGGATTTTCTATTTTTAGAAAATAGAAAATGAAAAGAAAAATGTGGAGACTTTTGAGAGCATGGGCAAGGCATGGGTTGAAGGCATGGCACATATTATTGTTTATTACTTTGACTTCACTATTGAAGCATGGTGCATATTTTCTATGTGAAAATATTCATGCTTCAATTAGTGAGATATATTGGTGAGCCATTCTTCACTCTAGGTTTAATGCCTTAGCCATTTTTCTTGAGCTCTTGCTCTCTAGCATTCTCCATTTTCTTCACCTCTTGCTTCAAGCTCTAGCAATCACATGTGTTGTGAACCATAGAGCTTGAAACCCCAGTGAGCAAAACAAAACCCCTACTTCACCATTTTACGCTTGATTAGCAATCAAGTGTAGTGTGTTTCCTTCACTAAAAAGTTTAGTGAAGAGGTTGCTTGGATTGGCGGACTTCAGGTGGATCATCTTCGGCACGAAAGTCATCGGAGGAAGTTGGTTCAACTTTTAAGTGGAACCTAGTGGAGTCGCGTGGAATACAACCCGGAGCATTTGAAGAGAAGGACTTGGTCTACGAAGGTCGTATACTCCTTCCCTTCTTATAGTTTTTGTGATATCATATTTAATACCTTTGTATTCTAGTTAGATCTTGGTATGTGTTCATTAGCACCTATAAAATTTGAAAATTGCATGTGTGATTCCCGTTTTAACCCTACCATGGTGCTAGTAAACACTTTCATGGTATCAGAGCCAAGCTAGAACATTTGGGTTGGTCTTTACGACGTTAAAGTGTTCGATCGGTTTTCGAAACCCCGATTTTCATATGTTTCTGTCGATTTTTCAAAAGTTGAAATTTTCGTGATTAAAAATATGCAAAAATATGTGCAGGGATTTACATGGAGCCCCAAGAAATTTGAAACCCTAACTCCATCAAACCGCCGCGGAACCACAGCCCAAACTCTAGTTTGGCCGCGGTTCCCCCGCATGTTTGATGAGTCTTGGGTTAATTTTTCTTGTGCTGCTCCATTTTTATTTTTGGCACTTTCTGGATATTTTTAATGAGACTCAAGTTGTTGAGGTCTCTGGGGTTTGTGGGTGTTTGTTAAATCGATCAGAATGTTTAACGTCGTATAGATGATGATGATATGTGATACAATATTTAGAATCTGTACTAATTGGTTTTGTGAAAACTAGTTGGTATATGTAAATCTAGCATTTTAGTTTCGGTTGATCGGTTGCCACGGAGTCTTGATTCTGATCAAAACTCTATCGCAATCGCGTATAGTACGCGATTACTTAGTCGGGAATCTTGTTGAATTATCCGACAGTTTATTGAAAAGAGTTTTCAATTTGAGACTAAAATGCATGGTTTATATGTTAGGCATGAAATTTGGAATATGAGATATTCCGGGTTTATGATGTCTAAGGAAAATACGGATTCTAAACATTGTAGTTTTTTATTTCTTTTCTGCGACAGTAGGTGTAATATGTGAGGTATCCCCGATCTCGCTGCTATATGTCAACGGAATTTAAGATACGCATATTTACTTACGTTGATGACTTGTGATGTTATGTGTTGCTGATATGTTATATTTGATCATCATGATTGAACAGCCGGGGGTTTTATGTGAGATGGGAGTTTTTCAATTTTCATTCATGTAAAATTTTTATGTAATATTCTTTTATTGTGACACTCCCGGATTGAGGATGTGTTACCATTGATGTATATTATTTACTTTTCCGCACTAGGATAGACCCAAGGCGGGGAGCATAAGTAACCGGATTCTAGAGTCCAATGGGAGACCATCTCGAGGAATCGAGACCGGGTCTCTTAACTCTAGAATTGGCAGGGTTTCTTGCTGCTCTCGTAGGGGTCTAGGGACGTGGGTTTGGCTATTCATCACGACCGTGGAATCTGTGTTTTACATTACTGGCTGAATTTAAAACACGGACATCCTAGTATATCCAATATTTCATATGTTGACTTCTGCTGGCATGTTCTGTGATGTTGATCATATAACCGCGTGAGACGAATGCTATATTATATATATGATATATAATAAACGCTGCTTATGTTTTGCATCCGTGCTAGTCCAGCCCCCGCTCTGCCGTTAGTTAAGTAACCTAACGGTGCATGACGGGGCCCCGTGGTGAATGCGGTTGACAAAAGCGTACGTTCTATTTTCATTTTATTTTCTGTGATATTTAGGAAACATTAAATGATGGGACTTCATTAATGAGATTAATGAAAAGAAAAGAAACCTAATTATGTTGTAGAATCAAAAGTTTTTAAAAAGGTAGCTCTAGTTCATTCTTTGCATAATGGTATTCCTTGATGAATATCCAGCACCTCATTCGATGAGGAAAGAGCCGAGATCCTTTCACCGGGAGTGATCTCTTTAGCAAAACTAGCAAATGCTATAACCCACTCGGTTTTGTTTTAATAGATTCTCTAGTTCATGTTTAGCATAGTGGTATTCCTTGATGAATATCCATCACCTCATTCAATGAGGAAAGAGCCGAGACCCCTTCACGGGGAGTGGCCTCTTTAGAGAAACTAGCAAGATCTATAAAAAACAATCCTTTTCAAATCACTAGATTCTGCAACGATATCAAGTTCATTACGTTAAAGGTTTTCTTAAAAACCAGCCGTAGCCCTCCATCATTTAAGATAGGTACTATTTAGTATTCATGCTACGTTTGTTGGCCTTCGTCAAGGCGTAGTGTGCGGTAGCTGATTAGTGCTTATCTATAGCATGTGATGCGATTGGATTAGGGTAGTTGTGCGACTTTGTTTGCCTTCGTCAAGGGTCGTGCGGGTGGGTTTATTTCAATCAAGAAATGAACGGGTTGAACTTGACTAGCGGCCTATGGTTTGTTGGCCTTCGTCAAGGTCATAGGAAGTTCGGGGTAAAAAAATTATTGGGAATTTCAAGTGTTGAAATTTGCAATAAGATTGCATACCTTCAATATGATAGTTGGATCCCGATACCTAAGAGTTACTCCTGGGAGAGTTTTGCACTTTACAATTAGCCGATCAAGTAGGTGTTTAAGAAAGGTGTTAATGGGATTATGCCCCTGTAGAAATGAGGTTATTTAATTAGTTCCATGCGAAAGCATGGGGAGACTCCTTCGGAGTACCAATACCTGCCTGGCCGAACGATTGGCGAACTTGTAGGGTGTAATTAATCCCGCCTAATCTTACCTTTTATGGTTTGAAGAAAGATTTGATAAAAACAGTAGGAGCCATCCTGATTAGATAAGATAATAACCAATCTAATCTTGCAAAGAGCGCACGCTAATGCGTTTCCTTCTCTCTCTCTCCAGGTAGCGACCAATGACACGTCTTAATAAAGATAATAATATGGATGTATGACCGAACGCGCTTATTATAGGCTAGGTTCCGCTCTATCTTATAACTGTCATAAGTCTGAGCAAGGAATTGGGGAATACCCGGATTCCCACGCCACCCGAACGAAGGAGTATACTGATGCATCTTCTTCGGGTGTGTTCATTACCGAGAACTATTTCTCAGTTTTCTCTACGTCCTGTGATACCGGATCAGGATCCCACGTATGCAATTTGTTACATGGGCTAAAGAGAGGTAGAGAACTGAGAAAGGAAGATAAGTCTCTAACAGTAGGGAATGGAGCAATTGTTGCAGCCAAGGCAGTTGGTGAATATCACCTAGTGTTACCAACAGGTAATACATTGATTCTGAACGACTGTTACTACGTACCAAAAATGATGTGCAACATTATATCAGTTTCTTTGCTAACTAAAGAAGGATATAATTTCACATTAGAGGATAATGTTATGAACATTTTCCAAAATCAAGTGTTGATTGGGTTTGGTACGTTATGTAACGGTATATACGTTCTGAATCAAACCACAGTTCTAAGCATACACAACACAAACAAGAGGAAAAGTTCAGAAATGAACGAAGCTCACTTGTGGCATTGTAGACTAGGTCATATCAATGCGACAAGACTAGCTAAGTTGCATAAAGATAGATATTTGAATCAGTTTGAATTTATATCTTATGAAACTTGTCAGTCATGTCTCAAAAGTAAGATGACCAAAACTCTGTTTACTAGACATGGAGAAAGAGCTACTGAACTCTAGGGACTGATACATAGTGATGTATGCGGTCCTATGTCTACTCATGCCAAGAGTGGTTCCTTGTACTTTATTACATTCACTGATGATCTCTCAAGATACGGACATGTATTCTTGTTGAAACATAAGTCTAAAGCTTTTGATAAATTCAAGGAATATAAGTGCGAAGTGGAGAACCAAACGGGTAAAAGTATTAAAATCCTTCGATCTGATCGGGGAGGAGAATACTTAAGCACTGAGTTCCTGGATTATTTAAAAGAGAATGGGATTCTCTCTCAGCTTACTCCTCCATACACACCACAGCACAATGGTGTATCGGAACGCGGGTTTCGCACCCTATTAGATATAGTGCGCTCAATGATGAGTACTGCTAAGTTACCTATTTCTTTTGGAGGTTATGCGCTTGAGACAGCCACACACCTATTGAATATGGTTCCCACCAATTCTGTACCCACCACTCCATATGAGATATGGAAAGGGAAGGGACCATGTCTTAATTTTATTAAGATATGGGGTTGTCCGGCTTATATTAAAACGCAAAATCCGAACAAGCTCGAGGCAAGATCGGTTCTGTGCAAGTTTGTAGGATATCCCAAAAATTCGCGAGGGTGTATCTTTTACCACACCGAGGAAAAAAAGTGTCTGTTTCTCGATATGCCACCTTTTTAGAAAAAGAATTTTTTGTGAAAGAAATTAGTGGCAATGAGGTAGAATTGGAAGAAGTTCCAGCAACCCAAACTATAACTGACGATTTGGTGGAACCGGAGGATTCAATAGTCCCCGACGAACCACAGCCACTCCGCAGATCTACTAGGGTTCCTCATCCACCTGAGAGATACTACGGTTTTCTCATAGACGGTGGAAGCGAGGATTTCATCATGGAAGATGATGACCCAACTAGTTTCGAGCAGGCCATCACAAGTGGAGACTCTGTGAAATGGCTGGATGCTTTGCGATATGAGATGGAATCCATATACACCAACAAAGTATGGACTTTGGAAGTTGCTCCTGAAGGGGTAAAACCCATCGGGAGCAAGTGGATCTTTAAAAAGAAAATTGGTGTAGATGGAAAAAATGAGACTTTCAAAGCTAGACTTGTTGCAAAAGGTTTTCGTCAACGACCTGGTGTCGATTATAATGAAACCTTTTCTCCAGTGGTTATGCTTAAGTCCATCAGGATCTTACTTGCCATTGCTGCATACAATGACTACGAAATCTGGCAGATGGACGTCAAGACCGCTTTTCTAAATTGTGATTTAGAAGAGAGCGTGTACATGACACAGCCAGAGGGCTTCGTAGATAGTGGGAGCAGTGGAAGCATGTGCAAGCTTCTTAAATCAATCTACGGATTAAAGCAGGCATCACGGAGCTGGAACATCTGTTTTGATGAAGCTGTCAAAGAGTTTGACATCATCAAAAACATAGATGAACCTTGTATATACAAGAAAGTTGTAGAGAGTAAGGTTGTCTTCCTCGTATTGTACGTGGACGACATACTCTTGATAGGAAACGATGTTCCTATGCTACACTCGGTCAAGCTCTTCTTATCACACAAGTTCTCTATGAAAGATCTAGGTGATGCCTCCTATATCCTGGGGATTAAGATCTATAGAAATAGACCTAAACGGATGTTGGGATTGTCCCAATCCCGTTACATATACACCATACTAAAGAGGTTTAGTATAGAAGATTCTAAGCGTGGTAATTTACCCGCTTGCTCAGGAATCACTCTCTCCAAAGACTGATTTGGAGAGGGCTCGCATGCAAGGGGTACCCTATGCTTCGGCAGTCGGGTCAACCATGTATGCGATGTTATGTACTAGACCGGATGTAGCTTAGTCAGTAGGTTTAGTGAGTAGGTATCAATCAGATCCTGGGGAGAAATACTGGACAGCTGTGAAGAACATTCTTAAGTACTTGAGAATGACTAAAGAAATGTTCTTGGTGTATGGTAAAGGTGAACTCCAGGTGGAGTCCTTTACCGATTCGATCTTCCAGAGTGATAAGGACGACAGTAAGTCGTTCTCGGGTTTTTTCTTTACCCTCAATGGAGGGGCAGTATGTTGGAAGAGTTCCAAGCAAGATACCGTAGCAGACTCGACGATGGAGGCTGAATACATCTCTGCCAACGATGCTGCCAAAGTGGCTGTCTGGATGATGAAGTTCATAGCTGAACTTGGTGTAGTTCTATCCATTGAGTATCCAATACATGTGTATTGTGATAACAATGGAGCTGTGGCTTTAGCCAAGGAACCTCAATCCCATTAGTGATCCAGACATATTCTTAGGCGGTATCACCTGATCAGGGAGATAGTAGATCGCTGGGAGATCGAGGTCAGGAGATTTGACACCAAGGACAACGTAGCGGATCCACTCACGAAGGCCCTCCCCCAGATGCAGTTTGAGAGACTTTTTGGGATGTTGGGTATGAGATACAACAACACATGGCCTTAGTGAAAGTAGGAGATTGTTAGGAATATATATGCCCTAGAGGCCATTATTGTAAATTGATGCATATTATAGTGGATGCTTGGGCATATATATATAGGACTTTCTTGCTCGACATGATAGTATTCTATCCGGTTGCCTTTATCTTAATATGTAGACTAGTATTATTATACTGTCTTTCTCTCACATGTCGATAAAGCCCTTAGGATATGTACTTGACTACCAGGACTATGATGCAGATCATGTAGGGATGCCTAGCACGACTGCAAGGTTTTGGGAGGTATCATCCAATCCAATTTCAAAAATTTGCCATGCTAAACAACCCTAACCCTAGAATCTTAACTAGAGAATTAGACGATAGAACATGTAAACATCTTTACATCTAAGTGAATAAGGAATACAACCTTTGTAGACCGGTCCTTCACTTCAATAGCTCTGTGTAGTAGTCCCTTCACTCCAAGTAGTGAATTCCTGGACTCTAGAAAGGCTCCACAAGATGAACGGAACAAGCTTTCTTGAAGTCTTCGAGGCCGAAGATGATCTACGTCGATGAGACACCAACTCAAGTTACCTCTTCACTAATTAGGGTTTAGTGAAGCAAACACCCTAAACTAAATGGCTAGTATAGTAGAGAATGATGAAGTAGGAATTTTTTTTACTTTAGATTTATTTTTCACACAATATTTCTTCACCTTGAGAAAAGCTAAAAAGCTTTCTCTTGATGAAGAAGAAGATGAAGTGGATAAGAGAATGAAACTCATGAGATGAGAATAGCAAGCATGGGTGAGTTTGTATCATATACTAACTCATGTAGAGACTAAACTATGGTTAAGGATAATGGTTAGGTTAATAAATATCTTAAGTAAAACAAATTAGTGGACTAAGTCAATGGACACTACAAGCTTCTACAAGCTTTAACCATGACTAATTCCACCAATTTGTGAATTACTAAAATAAAAAAAAACCTTTAATTATCAAGAGCATGGTGTGAGTCCCATACACCCATGTTATATATATCAACAACCATGACACAATAACATATATCACATATATATTAAAGTGTACACAAAAGTGAGAAAAAGAATTGTTTAAGTGAGCTTATATTAGTTAATGTAATTAAATATATCAAATATATAATTATACATTAAATTATTAAATCAACACTTGATTTAATAATCTGGCTATATCACATATAACCGATTAATATCATATGTATCAACTTATCGAATCAACACTTGATCCGATAACCCGGCCATAACACATATAACCGTCCGATATGACATATCGTGAGAATAGAATACGGTATCACATACACGTATTAATCTCGGTCCCGCACATATCACATATGTGCTCCTACTTCGTTTCGTCTGAGCCAGGAAACCTCTGTGTAGGACTCTAAAGACTCGTCAATACGCCGACAGTAGGTGGTGATCATATCAGTCACCCACAAGCCGCAAGCAGTCTGCCAAACGTAACGGCCACCCAGGTATTGAACGATTAGAAGATCAACAAGAAAGCCTTTTCATACTCCTGCGAATCCAATCAGTAATACTACCGTACAGTCCGGTCTCTTCATCTGATATGTCACATATCACAGCCTGGGGGTGGTATAACGTGAGACCCTAATAGCCTGATCAGTCATGCCGATGTGCGGCCCATAACGGTTCAAGAAACTACTGATAACACTTACCAGAAGATCTCAGCAACCCTGGCCAGGGATTTCCTGTTATGGCCAATCAAGCATAGCGCAACATCAACCCCCAATACCGGGAGAGACGAAACCCCCTATTGCTCATTGCCTCTATATGACTCGGGATTGTACACAAAAACCACCATTTTGCACGATCTCTTGAATGTGGTAAGGTGGAAATCAAAGCACAGTGGGAATCACACAAGACTCTATGACGATCTCGGGTCGACAGTCTAACCTGTACCAGTGTCACCAGAGAACTGCTATCTGACGATAGGTATAATACCATCTAGGAGTTCTTGGCGAGTCCGTTCAGTGTACCCAGTCTCCACTGAGCACCCGTATACCATCTCTGATGTCAAACACCAATGGACATTGGATCATCCATCGCCTATCATATGGGTCGAGAAGTGTATACTGTAGTCTACTCTGGAATATCGATGCCCCGTCTCGATACTCCCACGACTAGGAACAATTGAAGGATGTACTTACCGACTACCTCTGCCCTACTAGTATGATCTACATCATAATCCTGGAAGTCAGGTACTCATACTAAGGGCTTTATCAACATGTAATAGAGAGACAATAAGTATACATGTTAAGATAAAGAGCAACCAAATAGTATACTATCATGTCGAGCAAGAAAGTCCTCCCTATATATGTCCAGGCATCCACTATAATATACATCGCTTGTATAATAATGGCCTATAGGGCATACATATAACTAACAGATCATCCTAGTGGGGCCAGGGTGGTCCACAAGTACATCCTTTAAACAGTTCCTAGTCGAGGGGATATCGAGACTGGGCATCGATATTCCAGAGTAGACTAGTGTGTACGTTTCTTGACCCTGTATGGGGCGATGATTGATCCCACAACCATTGGTGTGTGACATCAAAAATTGTACACATGTGCTCATTAGAGAATGGGTACACCGAACAGGACTCTCCGAGAACTCCTAGTTAGTACTATACCTATCGTCAGATAGCAGTTCTCTGGTAACACTGGTACAGGTTAGTCTGTAGATCCGAGATCATCATAGAGTCTTGTGTGGCTCCCAATGTGCTTTGATTTTCTCCCAACCACGGCTCAAAGGAGTCATGCAAACAGGTGGATTTTGGGTACAGTCCCGAGTCACATGGAGGCAATGAGCGATAGGAGGGTTTTCGTTTATCCCGGTATTGGGAGTTGATTTTGCATTATGCTCGATTGGCTATAACTGAAAGTCCCTGGCCAGGGCTGATGATGAGATTTTCTGGTAAGAGTTACCAGTAGTTTCTCGAACCGTTATAAGCCATACATCGGCATGACTTATTAAGTTACTGGGGTTTGACGTTACCACCCTAAACTCGATATGCGACATATCAGACGAAGAGACCGGACCGTACGGTAAGTGTTACTTATAGGCTTCATGATATTTTGGACAAGCTTGGTTGTTGATTTTCTAATCGCTTAATACCTGGGTAGCCGTTACGTCCAGGTAGTACCGCTGACCGCTTGTGGGTGACTGATGCGATCATCACCTACTGCTGGCGTATTGACAAGTCTTTAGAGTCCCACACAGAAGTTTCCTGGTTCAAGCGAAACGAAGTAGGGCATATATGTTGATATGTGCGGGGGCCTGATTAAATACGAGTATGTTATACCATATTTTAATTTGGCTGCCATTTGTTATCGGTTAGGTAATATGTGATATAACCGGATTATTGAATCAAGTGTTGATTTGATAATGTGATATACAGATATATGATATTAGTCGGTTATATGTGATATAACCGGATTATTAAATCAAGTGTTGATTTAATAATTTGATATATATTATATTTGATACAATTATATATTAACTAATATTATTAGCTCACTAATCATTCTTCATAATATATATATATATATATTAATATATATGATATATATATTTATATATTAAAATGAAGCATGGCATGGATTTTCTATTTTTAGAAAATAGAAAATGAAAAGAAAAATGTGGAGACTTTTGAGAGCATGGGCAAGGCATGGCACGTATTATAGTTTATTACTTTGACTTCACTATTGAAGAATGGTGCATATTTTCTATATGAAAATATTCATGCTTCAATGAGTGAGATATATTGGGGAGCCATTCTTCACTCTAGGTTTGATGCCTTAGCCATTTTTCTTGAGCTCTTGCTCTCTAGCATTCTCCATTTTCTTCACCTCTTGCTTCAAGCTCTAGCAATCACATGTGTTGTGAACCATAGAGGTTGAAACCCTATTGAGCAAAACAAAACCACTACTTCACGATCCTACACTTGATTAATGTGTTTCCTTCACTAAAAAGTTTAGTGAAGAGGTAGTTTGGATTGGCGGACTTCGGGTGGATCATCTTCGGCATGAAGGTCATCGGAGGAAGTTCGTTCAACCTTCAAGTGGAGCCTAGTGGAGTCGCATGGACTACAACCCAGAGCATTTGAATAGAGGGACTTGGTCTACGAAGGTCGTATACTCCTTCCCTTATTATAGTTTTTGTGATATCATGTTTAATACCCTAATATTCTAGTTAGATCTCGGTAAGTGTTCATTAGCACCTCTAAAATTTGAAAATTGCACGTGTGATGCCCGTTTTAACCCTACTGTGGTGCTAGTAAACACTTTCACTCGAATCCGGAATACGGAAACTGGAAACTGGAAATTTCCAAAAGTGATCCCGAAACGAATTTCAGGATAACCCCGTAACAGTATAAACATACCCGCATTTGTATTACAACTGAATACAAATGCATCTGAGACATAGATATTATATCTACACAGTATAATACTCGGATCCGGCTTAAACCAAAGCCCACCAGTCTTATCTGCCCGAAATATGACACGTGCGTAAACGCACGTGCATTTTCCGAGCCATGCCATAAAACCATACGGCCTCTACAACGTTTCGCCCGAAATTGGGAAACTATCTGTGGGGGACTCTAATGACTCGTCAGTACCCTGGCAGTGGGTTTAACCACAAGCCGTCAGCGGCACTAGCTGTACGTAACGGCTGCCCATGGACTGACCTCAAGGGATGCCGATGAGCGAACTCATCCGGAAACCCTACTGAGCCTAACAGTGACAATGTATATACAGTCCGGTCCATTCGTCTATGAGTATCGCATATCTGCCTAGGGGGCTGGAAACGTCAGACCCCCAATAGCGGTATAAGTCGTGTCGGAGTGTAGCCCAAAAACACCCTGAGATACTACTGGAGTACCTACCAGTAAATCTCCTGCCACGGCCGTGGGCTTTGTGTAATGGCTCTCCTAGACACAGCGCGATCTCACCCCCAATACTGGGAGAGACGAATCCCCTGCCGATCCGCTCACCTGCCTCCATGTGGCTCGGGACTGTACCCAAAAACTACCTGTTTGCACGACTCCTTTGAGCCGTGGTAGGGTAGAAATCAAAGCACAGTGGGAACTCACACGAGACAAATGATGACCTCAGGTCGATGAACTAACCTGTACACATGTCACCAGGGAACTGCTATCTGACAATATGTATAATACCGACTAGCAGATTCCCAGCGAGTCCTGTCCGGTGTACTCATAACCCAATGAGCACCTGTATACATCTTAGGTGATCCAACAGACACCAGTGGCTTGTGAGACCGGCCACCGCCCCTCGTCGGGGTCTCGACTGTATACACTAGTCTACTCCGGAGTATCGATGCCCTGTCTCGAAACTCCCATGACTAGGGACCACAATTAAGGATAAGCTTATAAACCACCTAACTCTCACGTATATGATCGCCATCATACTGTTGGTAGTAAAGCAAGATCCTAAGGGCTCTATCAAAGTGTAACGGTGATCAGTCACCTGAACCTGTACACGACTGATAAAGGCAAACCAGATAGCATACTATCATCTCGAGTAAGACTGTCCTACCAGTATAGGTCCTCCGCAATTATTGCAATCGCGTACCTGCGATCCAATAATTGACTCTGAGGGCACTATATCCAACGATCTCCCACTTGCACTTAAGGCTAATTATTGCGATGTCGACTACTCACAGCCCGTGTGAAACCGAACATCCAACTCCTCTACTAATCAGTTTCACAAAGCCCGTTTGTAAAACCATTGTGTTCGAGAAATAGCCTCAGTGAGTGGATCCGCCCTGATGTTTCTTTCTATATCTCTCTTAATCTCAAGTTCACGGAGAAAGCCATCTCCCGAATTGAGTAATACCTGTCTTAGAATATGTCTGGATATCTGATGGGACCTAGTTCATAAATGAACTCCAAATCCAAACTTCTTAGACTGTATCGATAACTAAACCTAATCAGTATCCAGCACCATGCCTCCCACAGTATCCTCTTGGACCAGCTGTCCATAATACTGTCCCTCGTTAGAGGGAAAACTATAACTCTGACAATCTCTCTGTCATCCATGTCACCTTTGAAGCCTGGAATGATAACCGTCTCCCGAAGGAGGCTGCTGTCATCAAATCCGTAGAACATGTATTTATGTTCTAAAACTGCTTCCTTATGTTTCTCCAGGATTGGATTAATATAAACTTATCGCATCTAGTGCAAAAACAACATCTGGTGTGGTACTTGACATCTCATGATTGACTCAATTGCCTAAGCAAGTGATCTGCCAATCATTCGCATCTCTCTCCCCTTTAGTCTGTAAGACACCTTTAGAGAGGGTGACTCCATCATCTGCAGGTACACCACCATGCCAGGAGTCATCTATTCTAAAAACTATTAGAATACTGTCAAAGTACCTACATTGGGAAACTACCCAAATCTAGATCTAAAACCATAGATCTAGAAACCAGAATGTCGTATATTATATCCATATCCTGTCTGGAGAAACAACTGTGTGACGACCACAGTTCAACCGATCGTAGTATAGGAATTTTACTTCCTACTCTGTGGATGTCATCCAAATACCATGACATCACACCCTACTACCTTCTTAACAGATCCATCCCCTATTCTGATGAAGTCAAACCCATGACTGTCACATCAAAATTAGATGATCTATCTCCGCTATATCTGCTCTAGTCTATAAATAGACATAAGCTACTTTCCCACTATGCTTCCGCTGATCCCACTGACCACAACTACTCTCTGGAAGAATAATATATACGTGCACTTCTAAAGATAGTTTAGAACGACGCTATAATTAACCTCCTGCCGGGTCTCATAGTCTGGAACAACAGTAGTGTCAAGTCTGGGTAAACAAGAACCTCCCTGTCACCGTCCTTGAGGCTACCGGAGTACCTCTCCGGTGTCTGAGGTTACCCACCATATCTGCGGAGTGGCTAATGGAATGTCAAACCTGATTGAATCTTTAGGTCCTATTAAATTTTCCGTAATCGTTTGTGGTTCTGGAATCACTTCCAGTTCTACCATACTCCCACTACTATTTTCTGAAAAAATCCATTTTACTAAAACTGTGGCGAGTCAAGAACAATATCACTATTGATCTTCCAAATGGTAGAAAATCAACCCTTGTCATATCCAGGGTCAACCCACAAACAGCCATTATAGAAACATGCCCTGAGTTATCCAGAATCTGGTTTTAAGCATAAGCCGGACAACTCCCCGTACCTTAACATCGTTAAGATATGAACCATTCTATATCCAATATAGAAACTTTGGCACTTATTTAATTGGAATCAGATTCAAATCATGCAACTGTCTCCAGTGCATATCAACTTAATGGAGAGAGGCTAATCAGCATTACTCAACTTAGGAATCCATCCAATTATGAGTAACCCGAAAGAGAAACAAGTTTCTAAAAACTATTACTATCATCTGAATACCAATCACAAGAATCTACATCTTCGATCTCTTTGAAGAATCCCGATACTTGCGATACCTGGTTCTCTACTTTATTCTTATATCCACAACTTCTCAAAACTTAGACCTTGTATTTCTACGAAACACTTGTCTAAAAACTAGAGAAGTCATAAGTAAACAGAACATAGTACGAGGACCTACCCCTTTGTCCTGATGGACACTGGACAACATATAATACTCTGTATAAGTCCGCTGAGTTGAATAACTCATAACCTGTGCGTCGTAGGTTGAAAACTGAACCCTGGCGATTTCCTCAAATATCACCAATTACAACGAATTCTGATATAATGAGGATGATCACCTAATTCCCAATAACTTACTCTCACTCATCATCTGTAAAACCATACAGATATGAGAATCATACCTGGTAAATACATACCCTGGAGTAAGTATCTAATCGGGAAAATAGTTTTGCTTTAACAATGCACTGAAACATGAAAATGTTTCATAGGGGTATCTTGGTATTCCTAGTAATGCCTCTTCCATAATCCAATTCATGACTATAACCGTATATTTCTTTTCCATCTCTCCAAATCCTTTTATTTGTCTTTAGTCGTTACCTTCTGTACACCATCGTTAGGCTAAATGGTTTTCTTCCTTCCCTACCGTTTGGCACCAGCCTATGGTTTGGAAGAAGACTATCCAGTAAGCATAATAGGTGTACCCTCCTAAACCAAGGAGTACTCACAACTTGAGAAAAAGTGATGATTAAAGAAAACTGAATAATACCTTATTCTATTTCTCTTGAACTGGGGAAAAAGGCAAATGTGAAATAGGAGTGGCGATGAAGTACGCGGTTTGGTCGTGAATGATAACAGTCGCAATTTACTTTGCCCTCTTTCTAATCCCTTTATTTTGTCTTTAGTTATTACCTTCTGTACACCCTATTTAGGCTAATTGGTTTTCTTCATTCCCTACCTTTCGGCACCTGCCTATGGTTTGGAATAAGACTATCCAATAAGCGTAATAGGTGTACTCTCCTAACCTAAGGAGCTCTCGCAACCTGAGAGAAGGTGATAATAAAAGACAACTGAATAAACCAATTCTATTTCTCCTGAACCTAGATCCATCCTCGAAGAAGTCCCTCCGAGTTCGTATATAACCATACGATGGATCTATCCAATGGAAGTCGATGTCCGTAGTAATACGGGGTGTTCTGAGAAATGCAAAGGGTAAAAGAAGGAGTGGCAATGACTTATGCAACTCAGACAATCCAAAAGCCAGTATTTTAAGAAGGTTCGGTCAACTTGGTCACTGAGTCATAGTCTAGGGTCGGTCAAAGGTCGCTGCCAAAGAGAGAGAAAAGAAACACTCTGCGTGCACTCTAACCTAGATCAGAATGTCACTTTATCTAATCAGGAAACCTCCCACTGTACTGTCAAATTCTCCTCCAAACCTGAAAGAAGAATCAATCGGGATCACCCGAAGAGTAAACCAACTCATCAGTGGGAATCGGGATCCAACTCTCATCGCATGATAACGTGACGGAATCCACTCACGTTATCACGCTCCAGAAGGTATGCGCATACTTGGCAAGTTTCAGTTTCTTTAGAAACTCCCGATATGATTTTTTTGCCCCATGCTCTTATGACCTTGGCGTTAGATCAAAATGTCATAAGTCACATGCCATGTTCTACCCGTCACTATCTTGTCAATTTGAACCCACCCGCACATGCCCTTGGCGTTAGGTCAAAATGGCAGAACGACTGTCCCAAACCAACTCATCTATCTATGCAACAAATGAATACCCAGCAGCTACTAAACACTATGCCTTGGCATTAGGCCAAAATACATAGCTTGAATACTACTGAATACCCAAAAGAAATGACGGAGGGCTACAGCCGGTTTTTGGCGAAAAACCTTTAACGTAGTGAACTTGATATCGCTGAAGGAACCTGATAGCTTTTTATAAAAAAATAGTGATGAAAACTTTTGCTAAAGAGGTCACTCCCGGTGAAGGGATCTCGGCTCTTTACTCGTGGAATGAGGTGCAGGATATTCCAACTGAATACCGCGATGCAAAGCAACTTGTAATCGACTATAGTGAAGTTATTACCCTGACGCAAACTTCTGCCCAAGGGGTCATTCCCGGTGAAAGGATATCGGCCCTTGCCTCGTCGAATGAGGTGCAGGATGTAGGGTTCCTAGGCACTCTAGTGAGGTCACACATAGCATCGGACATGCCAAATTAAAAAAAAAATTGTGCCGAGAAACCCTAGACTACGGATCTTTGCTAGATTTCTAGGCGAAAAGAAAAGCTAGTTAACACTTAACTACTAGGATACGGAAATACAACCTTTGTAGATCCGGATGTCCACCTCCACGGCTCCGCAACGATGTCTCCTCGCTGTCCAAGTCGAACTCCGGGCTCAAGCGTCGGCTTCGTCGGAGAAACGGGTGAGGTAGGTCGCCGGCTTCGTGTCAAAGACGATCTACGTCGAGGCATCGCAAGTTCAAGCTCCGACTTCACAAAGTGATGAAATTTGTGAAGAAAACACACTCTACAACTTGGCTAGAGGTAGAGGGTGAAGAAATAGGAGATGGGTTCACTTTAGATTTGGATTTTGCTCACTAGATCACAAGTTGCCATTGATGGCATGAAGGTTGCTCACTTGAAGAAGAAGAAGAAGATGAGCTAGAATATTATGATGAGTATTTTTTAAAATGAAAAGAAAAACAATACTTATCATAATTTGCACCATGGTTAAGTGTAGAGAGTTTACTAAGGTTAGATATATGGTTAGGGTTAGGAATGAGGACAAAAATGGTCACTTTAGTCAAGCTTCATGAAGCTTCACCAAACTTCAAGAAGAAAGCAACCTTTTTTGTTTTCTTATCCTTTTCTTTTAATCCAAAATAATAAATGATAAAAGAAAGAATAATTAGGAACCCTAACCATTTACTTAACCTAAATTTAATTCTTCACACTTAACCAAAAGAGCAAGCATCATCAAACATGATACTATAAAGTGCACAAAAGTATATCACATATACAATGTGCAATCCAAGTGAGAAAAATCCGTTTAAAGTGAACCAATACTAGTTAATGCAAAGTAATATATCAAATATATAATTATACATTAAATTATTAAATCAACACTTGATTCAATGATCCGGTCATGTCGCACATAACCGACTAGTATTCAATGCATCGATTTATCGAATCAATGATTCGATAACTAGGTCATATCGAATATAACCAATCGAAACATATATCGCGAGAATGAAATGCGGTATCACATACACGCATTATTCTCGGTCCTGCACATATCTCATATGCGCTCCTATTTCGTTTCGCTTGAACCAGGAAACCTCTGTGTAGGACTCTAAAGACTCGTCAATACGCCGGTAGCAGATGATGATCATATCAAGCACCCACAAGCCGCAAGCGGTCTGCTAAACGTAACGGCCACCCGGGTATTGAGCGATCAGAAGATCGACGAGCTAGCCCGCTCACACTCCTGCGAATCCGACCAGTAACACTTACCATACAGTCCAGTCTCTTCGTCTGATATGTCGCATATCAAGTCTAGGGGTGGTAAACGTCAGACCCCAATAACCCGATAAGTCGTGCTGATGTGAGGCTCATAACGGGTCGAGAAACTACTGGTAACACTTACCAGCAAATCTCTGATCAGCCCTGGCCAGGGACTTCCCAGCTACGGCCAATCGAGCACAGCGCAACATCAACTCCCAATACCGGGAGAGACGAAACCCCTCCTATCGCTCATTGCCTCCATGTGACTCGGGACTGTACCCAAAGACCACCGTTTTGCACGCCCTCATGGACGTGGTAAGGTGGAGATCAAAGCACAGTGGGAATCACACAAGACTCTATGACGATCTCGGGTCTACAGACTAACCTGTACAAGTGTCACCTGAGAACTGCCATCTGACGCGAGGTATAATACCATCTGGGAGTTCTCGGCGAGTCCGTCCAGTGTACCCAGTCTCCACTGAGCACCCGTATACCATCTCTGATGTCAAACACCAATGGATATGGGATCATCCATCGCCCATCACATGGGTCGAGAAGCGTATACGCTAGTCTACTCTGGTATATCGATGCCCCGTCTCGATATACCCACGACTAGGGACCTTGAAGGATGTACTTATGGACTACCATGTCCCCACTAGTATGATCTGCATCATAGTCCAGGTAGTCAAGTACAAATCCTAAGGGCTTTACCAACATGTAACTATAAGACAGTATAAAGAGGCTAGTGTACATGTTAAGATAAATAGCAACCAGATAGCATACTATCATGTCGAGAAAGAAAGTCATCTCTATATATGTCCAAGCATCCAATATAATATACATAATCTGTACAATACTGGCCTCTAGGGCATACATACAACTAACAATCTCCCACTTGCACTAGAGCCAGCTGCTGTAGTATCTCATACCGAGCATCCCGAAGAGTCTCTCAAACTGTATCTGGGGAATGGCCTTCGTGAGTGGATCCGCCGTGTTGTTCTTCATGTCAACTCTCCTGACCTCGATCTCCCCGCGATCAACTATCTCCCGGATCAGGTGATACCGCCTCAGAATATGCCTGGATCGCTGATGGGACCTGGGTTCCTTGGCCAAAGCCACCGCTCCATTGTTATCGCAATACAAAGGTATTGGACGCTCAATGGATGGAACCACACCAAGTTCGGAAATGAACTTCTTGATCCAGACAGCTTCTTTAGCAGCATCGTTGGCAGCGATGTATTCAGCCTCCATCGTCGAGTCTGCTACGGTTTCCTGCTTGGAACTCTTCCAGCTAACCGCCCCTCCGTAAAGGGTAAAGACAAAGCCCGACTGCGACTTAGAGTCGTCCTTATCACTCTGGAAGCTGGAATCGGTAAAGGACTCCACTTGGAGTTCTCCGTTACCATACACCAAGAACATATCTCTAGTCCTTCGTAAGTACTTGAGAATGCTCTTCACAGCTGTCCAGTGACTCTCTCCAGGATCAGCTTGATACCTGCTCACTACACTTAGTGAGTATGCTACATCGGGTCTGGTACATAGCATCGCATACATGATAGAGCCTACTGCCGAAGCATAGGGTATCCCTTGCATGCGAGCTCTTTCCAAATCAGTCTTAGGAGACATCTCTTTGGAGAGAGTGACTCCAGAGATCGTGGGCAAGTTCCCACGCTTGGACTCTTCCATACTAAACCTCTTTAGTATGGTGTCAATGTACCTGGATTGGGACAATCCCAAAATCCGTTTGGATCTATCTCTATAGATCCTGATCCCCAATATGCAGGAGGCATCACCAAGATCTTTCATTGAGAATCTTTGTGATAAGAAGAGCTTGACCGATTGCAGCATAGGAATATCATTTCCTATCAAGAGTATGTCGTCCACGTACAATACGAGGAAGACAACCTTACTCTCTGCCACCTTCTTGTAGATACAAGGTTCATCTGGATTCTTGACGAAATCAAACTCTTTGATAACGACGTCAAAGCAGATGTTCCAACTCCGCGATGCTTGCTTTAATCCATAAATGGATTTAAGCAGCTTGCACACCTTCCCGCTGCTCCCACTGTCTACGAAGCCCTCTGGCTGAGTCATGTACACGCACTCTTCTAAATCACCATTTAGAAAGGCGGTCTTAACATCCATTTGCCAGATTTCGTAGTCATGAAAGGCAGCAATGGCAAGCATGATTCGGATGGATTTAAGCATAGCCACTGGAGAAAAGGTCTCGTCATAGTCCACACCTGGTCTTTGACGAAAACCCTTTGCTACAAGCCTAGCTTTGAAAGTCTCCACTTTCCCATCTACACCAAGTTTCTTCTTGAAGATCCATTTGCTCCCAATGGGTTTTACCCCTTCAGGAGCAACATCCAAAGTCCATACTTTGTTGGTGTACATGGATTCCATCTCGGACCGCATAGCATCCAGCCATTTCACTGAGTCCCTACTCGTGATGGCCTGCTCGAAGCTAGTTGGGTCATCATCCTCCATGATGCAATCCTCGCTCCCACCGTCTATGAGAAAACCGTAGTATCTCTCAGGTTGGCGAGGAACCCTACTAGATCGGCGGAGTGGCTGGGGTTAATCGGGAACTATGGAATCCTCTGGTTCCACCAGATCTTCTGTTGTAGCCTCTGCAGCTGGAACCTCTTCCAGTTCTACCTCATGACCACTAATTTCTTTTTCAAGAAATTCCTTTTCTAAAAAGGTGGCATGCCGAGAAACAAACACTCTTTGTTCCTCAGGGTGGTAGAAGATATACCCTTGAGAATTCTTGGGATATCCTACAAATTTGCATAGAACAGACCGTGCCTCGAGTTTGTCCGGATTTTGTCGTTTGACATAGGCTGGACAACCCCATATCTTAACATAGTTAAGACATGGTCTCTTCCCTTTCCATATCTCATATGGAGTGGTAGGCACAGATTTGGTGGGGACCATATTTAATAGATGTATGGCTGTCTCAAGCGCATACCCCCAGAAGGAAATAGGTAACTCAGCTGTGCTCATCATAGAGCGCACCATATCTAATAGGGTGCGGTTCCTCCGTTCTGATACACCGTTGTGCTGTGGTGTATATGGAGGAGTCAGCTGAGAGAGAATCCCATTCTCTTTTAGGAATTCCAGGAATTCATTGCTCAAGTATTCACCTCCTCGATCAGATCGAAGGATTTTAATACTTTTTCCGGTTTGGTTTTCGACTTCTTGTTTATATTCTCTAAATTTCTCAAAAGCTTCAGACTTGTGTCTTATTAAGTACACATGTCCGTATCTTGAGAGATCGTCAGTGAATGTAATGAAGTACGAAGAACCATCCCTGGCATGTGTAGACATGGGACCACATACATCACTATGTATCAGTCCTAAGAGTTCGGTAACTCTTTCTCCGTGTCCCGTAAACGGAGTCTTGGTCATCTTGCCTTTGAGACATGACTGGCAAGTGTCATAAGATGAAAATTCGAAAGGTTTCAAATATCCATCTTTATGCAACTTAGCCAGTCGTGTCACATTGATGTGACCCAGTCTACAATGCCACAAGAAGGATTCGTTGAGTTCAGAACTCTTCCTCTTGTGTGTGTTTGTTATGCTCAGAACTGTTGATTGATTTAGAACATAAATGCCATTGCATAACGTGCCTGATCCAACCAACTTTTGGTTAAGAAAAATGTTCATAACATTGTCCTGTAATACAAAATTATATCCCTCTTTACTTAATAAAGAAACCGATATAATGTTGCATATCAGGTTCGGCATGTAATAGCATTCGTTCAGAACCAATGTATTACCAGTTGGTAATACAAGGTGATATTCCCCGACAGTCTTAGCTGCAACAATTGCACCATTTCCAACTCTAATGTCTTTATCACCTTCTCCAAGTTCTCTACCTTTCCTTAGCCCATGTAACTGATTGCATATATGGGATCCCGACCCGGTATCCAATACCCAGGACGTAGAGCAAATGGAGAAACAGTTCTCAGTAACGAACACACCCGAAGAAAATGCATCATCATGTACTTTCTTCATTCGGGTGGCATGGGAATCCTGGTATTCCCCTATATCCTGTTCATTTCTATAACTCTTATAGGAAAGAACGGAACCAACGTTCCCCAGCACAGTATAACATGCGGGTTCGGTCAATACATCCATATTATTATCTTCATTAGGGCATGAAATGGTCGCTACCTGGAGAGAGAGAAGAAAACACTTTAGCGTATGCTCGTGCAAGATCAGATTGGTTATTATCTTATCTAATCAGGATGGCTCCCACTGCTTTTTATCAAATCTTCCTCCAAACCCTATAAGGAAAGACTAGCCGGGATTAATTACACACTACAGGTTCGCCAATCTTTCAGCCAGGCCAGTGTCGGTACTTTGAGGGAGGTCCCCCGTGCTTTCGCACGAACCTAATTACTGTAAACCTCGTTTTCCCAGAGGCGTAACCTCGTTAACACCTTTCTAGACACCTACTTGATCAGCTAATTGCAATGTGTAAAACTCTCCCAGGAGTAACTCTTACTCACAGTGGGTATCAGGATCCAACTATCTCATAGAAGGTATGCAATCTCATTGCAAATTTCAACACTTGAAATTCCCGATATGCTTTTGCCCCTAGCGTGCTATGACCTTGACGAAAGCCAACAAACCACAGCCCGCTAGTCAAGTTCAACCCGTACATTTCTTGACTGAATTAAACCCACCCGCACGACCCTTGACGAAAGCCAACAAAGCCGTACGACTACCCTAATCCAGTCGCATCATATGCAGCAGATAAACAGCACATAGCTACCGCACACTACACCTTGACGAAAGCCAACAAATGTAGCACGAATACTATATGTAATTTATCTGAAATGACGGAGGGCTACGCAGATTTTTCATAAAAACCATGAGCGTAATGAACTTGATATCGTTGTAGAATCAAATAAAGTTTTGAAATGGAGTGATTTTGAGGCTTTTCTAGTTTTGCTAAAGGAGTCACTCCCGGTGAAGGGATCTCGGTCCTTTCCTCGTCGAATGAGGTGCGGGATATATCATATATATCGCTGTGCAAAGCAAAAACGCAAAAGCAGTCAAAAGCAAACCGAGTGTGTAGCATCTTCCAGTTATTGCTAAAGGAGTCACTCCCGGTGAAGGGATCTCGGTCCTTTCCTCGTCGAATGAGGTGCGCGGTATATCATATATACCGCTATGCAAAGCAAGAACTGTAGCTACCTGTTTTATTTAAAATCTGATTCTACAACATCTTAGGTTTCTTTCCTTTCATTAATCACATTAATGAAGTCCCATCATTTAAATACCTAAACATCACAGATAGATATGACGTACACTTATGCCATCCGCATTCGCCTCGATGTCCCCTCGTGCACCGTTAGGTTAGGTAACTAACGACAGAGCAGGGCAGGGCTAGCGCGGATGTAAAACATAAGTAACGTCTATATAATATATCATATATACTATATACTATATCCATCACAGAGTCACATCACAGATATCGCAGCAGAATAAACATATGAAATATTGGATATACTAGGACGTCCGTGTTTTCAATACGAGCCAGTATAAAACACGGATTCCACGGTCGTGATGAATAGCCAATCCCACACCCCTAGACCCCTACGAGAGCGGCAAGCAACCCTGCCAATCCTAGGGTTAGGAGACCCGGACTCGACTCCTCGAGTTGGTCTCCCACTGGACCCCAGAACCCGGTTACTTGTGCTCCCCTCCTTGGGTCTATCCTAATGCGGAAAAGTAAATAATATACAAAGGGTGACAACTTCCGCTACCTGGAAGCGCCCCAAATAAAAGAATATTACATACAAGTTTTTACATGAATGGAAATGAAAAACACTCATCTCACATAAAAAAACCCCGGCTATTCAAACACGACGATCCAATATAACATATCCAGCAACACATAACATCACATGTCATCAACGTAAGTAAGTATGCATACCCCAATTGTCGTTGACGTATAGCAACGAAACCGGCGATATGAACATACTACACTTACGGTCACAGAAAAGAAAGTGTAAAACTACAACAATTGGAATCCGCAACCTGTTTAGACATCACATGCCTAACAGTTACAAACCCCGCATTTTAGTCTCATTATCGAAAACTCTTTTCAATATCGTATGGGACTAAACTGCTAGATTTATAACATTCATCCAGTTATCTCATAACTGTTTGTGAATTCCAATTATTGTATCCAATTCTGGATAAATAGAATATATTAAACTTTCCGATCGAACATTCGAACACCCAAGTTTTCCCGACACCGATCAACACATGAAAAAGGTTCAACGATATTCATTTCGTGCCTCAGTACCAACGGTCCAGCCGTAGAAGGGTCAAGCCAACGCCTCACATGTGGCACGCCGTACTGCCCCAAACCCGAAGGTTCAAAGGGCAGTTCAAGACGGTCACATAATCGAGTTAAGGTTTGTTGTCTTCTAGAGGGACCATCGCGTTACTTGCACTACTTCGAACGTCTTTTAACCACAGAAAAGTCCAACACTTGGAATTTTTCGGCAGGGGAAAAGTTGGGTATTTGTATCCGGTCGAACTCTTTAACATATTCTACAGTTATCTGGAATAACACATAGACAGAATTAGACTTTCCGATCGAAACAATGATTTCCCAAAACAACTCAGAAAAACTCAACTCTTGAGTTCAGATAAAAATATTCCAGGAAAATAAGCACTGCACATTAGGAGTAACTGCGCAAATTTGGACACGTGTCGTGAACAGTTGGCCGCGGAAGGGCCGCACAAGCCCCACTTGTGCGGCGCTTCCGCCGCACTCTGGTGGAATCGTGTGCTCAAATTTCACAGTTATTCTCAGAAAAGCCTGCTTGTTTTTATGGATATTTTAATTCCTAAAAATCAACAGTTTTGAAAAAAGTACAGAGAGCAATTTTGCAATGGGATTTCGGTTCGATCGGGTTTCTAATTCCGTCCGGGGATCGCCTAAGGCTCTAGCTAGGCTCTGATACCACTGTAGGGTTCCTAGGCACTCTAGTGAGGTCACACATAGCATCGGACATGCCAAATTAAAAAAAAATTGTGCCGAGAAACCCTAGACTACGGATCTTTGCTAGATTTCTAGGCGAAAAGAAAAGCTAGTTAACACTTAACTACTAGGATACGGAAATACAACCTTTGTAGATCCGGATGTCCACCTCCACGGCTCCGCAACGATGTCTCCTCGCTGTCCAAGTCAAACTCCGGGCTCAAGCGTCGGCTTCGTCGGAGAAACGGGTAAGGTAGGCCGCCGGCTTCGTGTCAAAGACGATCTACGTCGAGGCATCGCAAGTTCAAGCTCCGACTTCACAAAGTGATGAAATTTGTGAAGAAAACACACTCTACAACTTGGCTAGAGGTAGAGGGTGAAGAAATAGGAGATGGGTTCACTTTAGATTTGGATTTTGCTCACTAGATCACAAGTTGCCATTGATGGCATGAAGGTTGCTCACTTGAAGAAGAAGAAGAAGATGAGCTAGAATATTATGATGAGTATTTTTTAAAATGAAAAGAAAAACAATACTTATCATAATTTGCACCATGGTTAAGTGTAGAGAGTTTACTAAGGTTAGATATATGGTTAGGGTTAGGAATGAGGACAAAAATGGTCACTTTAGTCAAGCTTCATGAAGCTTCACCAAACTTCAAGAAGAAAGCAACCTTTTTTGTTTTCTTATCCTTTTCTTTTAATCCAAAATAATAAATGATAAAAGAAAGAATAATTAGGAACCCTAACCATTTACTTAACCTAAATTTAATTCTTCACACTTAACCAAAAGAGCAAGCATCATCAAACATGATACTATAAAGTGCACAAAAGTATATCACATATACAATGTGCAATCCAAGTGAGAAAAATCCGTTTAAAGTGAACCAATACTAGTTAATGCAAAGTAATATATCAAATATATAATTATACATTAAATCATTAAATCAACACTTGATTCAATGATCCGGTCATGTCGCACATAACCGACTAGTATTCAATGCATCGATTTATCGAATCAATGATTCGATAACTAGGTCATATCGAATATAACCAATCGAAACATATATCGCGAGAATGAAATGCGGTATCACATACACGCATTATTCTCGGTCCTGCACATATCTCATATGCGCTCCTATTTCGTTTCGCTTGAACCAGGAAACCTCTGTGTAGGACTCTAAAGACTCGTCAATACGCCGGTAGCAGATGATGATCATATCAAGCACCCACAAGCCGCAAGCGGTCTGCTAAACGTAACGGCCACCCGGGTATTGAGCGATCAGAAGATCGACGAGCTAGCCCGCTCACACTCCTGCGAATCCGACCAGTAACACTTACCATACAGTCCAGTCTCTTCGTCTGATATGTCGCATATCAAGTCTAGGGGTGGTAAACGTCAGACCCCAATAACCCGATAAGTCGTGCTGATGTGAGGCTCGTAACGGGTCGAGAAACTACTGGTAACACTTACCAGCAAATCTCTGATCAGCCCTGGCCAGGGACTTCCCAGCTACGGCCAATCGAGCACAGCGCAACATCAACTCCCAATACCGGGAGAGACGAAACCCCTCCTATCGCTCATTGCCTCCATGTGACTCGGGACTGTACCCAAAGACCACCGTTTTGCACGCCCTCATGGACGTGGTAAGGTGGAGATCAAAGCACAGTGGGAATCACACAAGACTCTATGACGATCTCGGGTCTACAGAGTAACCTGTACAAGTGTCACCTGAGAACTGCCATCTGACGCGAGGTATAATACCATCTGGGAGTTCTCGGCGAGTCCGTCCAGTGTACCCAGTCTCCACTGAGCACCCGTATACCGTCTCTGATGTCAAACACCAATGGATATGGGATCATCCATCGCCCATCACATGGGTCGAGAAGCGTATACGCTAGTCTACTCTGGTATATCGAGGCCCCGTCTCGATACACCCACGACTAGGGACCTTGAAGGATGTACTTATGGACTACCATGTCCCCACTAGTATGATCTGCATCATAGTCCAGGTAGTCAAGTACAAATCCTAAGGGCTTTACCAACATGTAACTATAAGACAGTATAAAGAGACTAGTGTACATGTTAAGATAAATAGCAACCAGATAGCATACTATCATGTCGAGCAAGAAAGTCATCTCTATATATGTCCAAGCATCCAATATAATATACATAATCTGTACAATACTGGCCTCTAGGGCATACATACAACTAACACAGGATATTCCAACCGAATACCGCTATGCAAAACAAAAGGAAATGTCTTTGTAACAACACTTTTTAAAATTGTTCCAACAACTGCCAAATAGGTTTGTTTTCCTTTGCATTGATCCGAATCAACGCAGTCCCATCAATTAATCACACCAGAAAAGAACGAAAATAAAATGTATGTATATGCCATCCGCATTCGTCACTGGGTCCCGTCATCACCCATTTGGTTACTTAACTAACGACAGAGCGGAGACTGGACTAGCGTGGGTGTAAAACATATACAACATCTAATAGTATATATACCAATATACAATAATCACTCCAGGCTTGATAATATGCAACATTACAGAAAAGTAATAAGCATCACAGAACAATACAGATAATCTGGGATCCCCGGATTTCACAGAGCCGCTACTGAAACCCGACGTTCCCCTGGTCGTGTGGATAGCCTGTGCAATGAAACCTAGAACCCTACGGGTGCGGCAAGTTACCCGCCAAAACCTGAAGCGAGGCAGCCCCCTTACAGCAAAATGAATGGACCACTCTGTACTTCACGGAATCCGGTAACTTGAGCACCCCTCCTTGGGTCAACCTGTACCCCCTACGAGTGCGGCGACTAGTCTGCCAATTCTAGAGTGAAGCCCCTCTGCCTCTCAAAGCCATGAGATGCGGATCCGTTTCCCTCCAGAACCCGGCTATCCGTGCACTCCGTCGCGGGGTAAAACCTAGTACAGAATGAAAAATATGTACAACGGGTACATCGACCTCAGCCCGGTCGTGCCCCAAAAGAATATTATACAAACAGGCAGAGACGGCAGTCCACATGTTGGACGCTCGCCCCGCAATATCAAATGTACAAATAAATCCAAACTGCACGACCATTGCACACTGCTATCCACCACGACAAATCCGCAACATCACAGCACAACACAGAACATCAGCGCGAATGTCACGTTCGCAAACCCGTCTAAAAGAACTATAGCAATCAGACGCGATTTACCGCTCGAATGACATTTACGGTCGGAGATATAATTTAAGTACTGTAGACTAACATGTTTAAAATTCGATCGACTAAATATCACGAAGTGGGCCCCACGTACATCTGCTGTACAGTAACAAAATCTGGGCCCAAAAGAATATTACCAAAAACCACAATTTACTCAAGAGAAGCAACTGTACAAATTTGGATCACTGATCCAACAGACTGGCCGCGGATGCGCGGTCAAACCCTAGGTTTGACCGCGGTTCCGCGGCGGTCCTGTAGGATCACGTGACCAAATTTCTACCATATGCTTAGAAAACCCTGCTGAATTTTCTATGATATGTAAAATTATTTTAAGAACCCTTTTAAAATCGACAGAAACTCAGAACTTGGAATTTGCGGTTTTCAAAAATCCGTTCGATCGATGTTTTAAACGCGTTAGCACAAATTAGTAAAGCATAATGGTGAGGCTCTGATACCACTATAAGTCTACGATAGCGCCCTGGCCGTCTAACAGACGCCAAATGCGGAACAAAAACTTTTTAACTGGCGCTATCGTATACTATAAACTGGATCTGCCATTATTGCTAAACTAACAAACTATAAAGAGGGTAGAAAGGTTATACCGAACGATCCAAGTCCTTCGTTCTTTAACCATCATCCCAAGCTTGGTTGCGGCTGCTCCGATCTCGTCGATCTCCGATCTGCTCGTCCAGGTGGCACCACGTCAACGGATCTTTAAATGGGCTCCCGCCTCTGACTCAAGGCAACTCGGTCATCAAGTTTGCTAAAAGAGATGACCAAGATTGATATAGAGAATGAGTAGAACACTTTGTCTCGTTACGTCCAAGGCTATGGACGAACGGTTAATGAAGTTGCCTTTTGGATCGATATGAAAATGAGATATGAATATGTTAATTTCCATGAACCAAAACCATAGTCTTTTTCAAAATCAACCTCTCTCTCTCACTCACAAGGGGCCGGCAATAATATAAGAGGGGGGTGAGTGTAGGAACCAAAAAGGTGACCTTAAGCACTAAAACAAATGAATGAGTCATATAGAACACCTTGCATAACATTAATTGCATACAATGAACCTTAACAACACATCATCAAAGCAATTAATGCACTAAGCCACCTCACCATCCTAGTCATCAATCTAGAAGGTTCTAGAAGCACGACTCACCCTCATGACTCACCCGAGTGACAGAAAGATAAATCCGCATTTAACCGAATGTCAAATACGGAAACTGGAAACTGGAAACTGGCAACTTCCAAAAGCGATCCCGAAACGAATTTCAGGATAACCCCGTAACAGTATAAACATACCCGCATTTGTATTACAACTGAATACAAATGCATCTGAGACAAAGATATTATATCTACACAGTATAATATTCGGATCCGGCTTAAACCAAAGCCCACCAGTATTATCTTCCCGAAATATGACACGTGCGTAAACGCACGTGCATTTTCCGAACCCTGCCATAAAACCATACGGCCTCTACAACGTTTCGCCCGAACTTGGGAAACTATCTGTGGGGGACTCTAATGACTCGTCAGTACCCTGGCAGTAGGTTTAACCACAAGCTGTCAGCGGCACTAGCTGTGCGTAACGGCCGCCCATGGACTGACCTCAAGGGATGCTGATAAGTGAACTCATCTGGAAACCCTACTGAGCCTAACAGTGACAATGTATATACAGTCCGGTCCATTCGTCTATGAGTACCGCATATCTGCCTAGGAGGCTGGTAACGTCAGACCCCCAATAGCGGTATAAGTCGTGTCGGAGTGTAGCCCAAAAACACCCTGAGATACTACTGGAGTACTTACCAGTAAATCTCCTGCCACGGCCGTAGGCTTTATGTAATGGCTCTCCTAGACACAGCGCGATCTCACCCCCAATACTAGGAGAGACGAATCCCCTGCCGATCCGCTCACGTGCCCCCATGTGGCTCGGGACTATACCCAAAAACTACCTGTTTGCATGACTCCTTTGAGCCGTGGTAGGGTAGAAATCAAAGCACAGTGGGAATTCAGACGAGACGAATGACAACCTCAGGTCGATGAACTAACCTGTACACATGTCACCAGGGAACTGCTATCTGACGATATGTATAATACCAACTAGCAGATTCCCGGCGAGTCCTGTCCGGTGTACTCATAACCCAATGAGCACCTGTATACATCTTAGGTGAACCAACTGACACCAGTGGCTTATGAGACCGGTCACCGCCCCTCGTCGGGGTCTCGACTGTATACACTAGTCTACTCCGGAGTATCGATGCCCCGTCTCGAAACTCCCACGACTGGGGACCACAATTAACGATAAGCTTATAAACCACCCAACTCTCACGTATATGATCGCCATCATACCGTTGGTAGTAAAGCAAGATCCTAAGGGCTCTATCAAAGTGTAACAGTGATCAGTCACCTGAACCTATACACGACTGATTAAGGCAAACCAGATAGCATAATATCATCTCGAGTAAGACTGTCCTACCGGTATAGGTCCTCCGCAATCATTGCAATCACGTACCTGCGATCCAATAATTGACTCTGAGGGCACTATATCCAACAGGCTTGATTAATATGAGCTTAGAAGTGTCATAGACGAACTTAGAATTTTAAGATATCGGTTTTTGATGAAATGTGGTGATCAATTAGACTTTGGGATGAATAAGGGACTCTGAAAATTTTATAGCAGTTACAGTGAGATGTGCAGGCAAATAAGAAGCTACCCCAGAAGCCCGAGCCCCCACTTCCCTTTCTTGGCCGCCAAAATATTCACTTCGGCCGCAAATTGCGGCCCAAAGTTCGAGTTAAGGTTTGGTTTTTGGTCTGTAGCTCAATCTTTAGATAACTAGACCTACCCTATATACAAAATATTATAATTTCATCTTAAGTAGAATCTGGGAGTGTTTTACTAAGTTTCTAATTATGTTTTGCAACTTTTGAAAACTTGGGTTTTGATATTTGAGTTTTGACTTGGTCGCTTGACGTTCGTACATCAATGTCGGGGGTTTGTTTTATTGTTCTTGCATGCATGGACCATAGGTTCTAACCTATGTGCCTTTCGCTTGTCGTATCGGTTTTGGATACGAATTTAGAATTCGATTCGGGTTTTTATTAGATTTGGTTATGGACTTGATTTGTAGGTACAAGCGTATGGACTTCCGGGACGTTGAAGGAGGGCAAAGCATCCGTCTAGATCGACTAAAGCAAGGCGTAGTAGGTAAATAGATGTTTTTCTACCGGGGAAGTTGGGTGGATGGTGTATAGCACCCCCACAACCGTAGTACTGCGATACTAGAGATATAGTATATTTAGGTATTTTAGATGTGTATACCCAGCTGATAGGGTTCTAAGATACTATAAATAATAGTAATGTACGTGTAAGAAGGTATATCCATAGTTCTAGTTTTTCTTAGTCCATGAGTTATATGTATATACGATTATATATGTGTGTATAAACATAAGGATAATTACAAGATGCTATTATGAGATGAGGATATGATCGAATATGATGACACGAGTCGATATGATTTGGTATGAGAATACAAGACGTTATATATATGATATGATATGACAGGCATGATACGATATGACATGAGATGATATATGATGATATGAGATGAGGTGATGTACGCGACTATAGATCCGTATCGTACGATGGATTATACCGTACGTGATATGATGAGGATGGATCACCGACATATATATATATATATATCGATTTGAGATATATTGATTAAAATCATTAGGTAGATATTAGGATATATTTATTGCCATACCGATTTTCAAAACTAATGAATCATTATGCACCTTTAAATGATAATTTCAAGGAACGCTACGAATTTTCAAATGGTGACCTTTTTTAAAACCTCGTAGCCCTTATTTTAAAAACAACGATTCGTACTATCTTAACTTTAGCTGTATGGCTTATAAGTGGTTATGTATTTTATACTATTCATGCTATGATATCTTATTTCCGCAGACGTTCATACTATTTTTCCTTTGCGACATATATATCATACGTTCCGTGTACTTACCTTATTATGACTTTGTCTGCTAGGACACTTGCACCATTACCGATGATGCCCATGTTGCACGTACACCTACTCACCGGCTCACACATAGATCATCGGTAATTGCCATGCCACGTACACATTAGAAATTGCTATATCGTTGTATTGTTTTCTAACTTGTAAAATTATAGTTATTGTTTAGTACTCATTGCCGCACATGCTATTTCAGATATTGCACTTCCTTACCTAGTTACACGACATGCTTATATGAAAACACCTGCTACACCTTGCAGTACTGTTCCGTGCTTGTACTTATTATTCTATTGCGGTTACATGCTTATGAGATTCTGTTTTCGTGAAATTTCTGGATTTGAGAAACTGCGGATATATTTTTAAAGTCTTATGATTGTTTTAAAAACACGGTTTCTCTTGATATGATATTGCGATGTCCACCATAAGTTTTCTCGGTGCTGAGCTATGATGATTACCCAATTCGAGGAGTGAGCAGTCACCGTCTGCGGATACATGGTGGATCCGGTGCAGTACCCCGGGACAAGAAGATAGTATAGAAAGGTGTTGAGCCCGGCAGGGGAACACTACCTACCAGTGATGGTACTGGACTCGGCTGATATCCGGAGGATATCGACCGGAGTGATATGAGACAGATGGATATGAAGACCTATCCAATAAGACGGTGCCTGAGATATGAGGATTTACGTGTCGATGTTAGACACTGGTTTTGTGATGATTTCGAATGACGATACTGGGCACTCGGGTTTTATGTTGATTTGATGTGTCGTTGATGGACATACGTTGGATGATGCACGTATATACATACGTATGATACAGATGACTTGGTACTATATGTTGATACAGGCACGACATTATTATTATTACACATTTGTATACACGATCACCCTAGATACCACACGGTATGATATTATTATATAACAGTATAACCTAGGAGATCGTTATACATTCGATTTGTACCTGCTGATAATTTCTACTGTAACATTTCAGAAAAATAAATTATTATTTTGGGAATTTAAATAATTAAAATAATAATTTCTATGAATATTATTAAGTATGAGAATTAGTTTTAATAAAACAGTAAGATGATATACTAATAGTTTGGAAATTATATCAAATATCGATTTTGAAATTAATTTCTATGTGATTTAGACATTTTATAAATGTTTATACAATTAATTACATGCAAGTTTATTTACTAAACTCGATTAGTATTTACTAATTATGCATAAGACATGCACCATATCATGTTTCAAAACACTTGTTACATATTTGTGACCATGACTTCATTTTATTGGTATGGTTTTGTTTTGTTTTTAAATAAAAAGAGAAATGTATATAAAAAGAATTTAGGAGAGAGAGAGAGGGTGGGGACCATGAAGGTAAGGTTAGAGAGAGAGAGAGAAGAAGAAACTTCTACACGCACCCACACCATGGCTTTAACCCCTTCTTCCTCCTTCATTTCCTCATTCTTCATCTTCTTCATACTTCTCCACTCCCTCCACCTTCTCTCTACCATCCAAAACATACCTAAAATTCCACCAAAATCACCTCTAGCCTTCACAAAAAATGACTCTAACCCCACCACAAACCCTATGGAGGCCTTAAGTTTGGATTTTGAAGACTTTGAGCAACTCAAAAAAATTCTTGAGTTGCCAAATGAGATATAATCACTACCCTTTTAGTTAAGTTTTGGTGTTTCTTATATCTTACCATAGTTTAGAGGTTAACCAATGTGGTTTAGCGAACTTCAAAAATTCCTAGTTAAGGGTTAGGTGATTTCTTGACTTGTGAAGGTAGATTTGAGGCTTGGTTAGGGACCACAACCCTTGTAGTGTTAGTTTCATGGACCAAAACAAAGAGTAAAACCCTAGACTTGAGTTAGAAATAATTCAAATGTCGGTTTTGTGAATATTTTGGGGACTACAGGGAATCTGGAGCAACCTGAGGTGTTTTTAGAAAACTCAAACAAGTACACTAACCTAATTAGACAACTAGAAAGCCACCACCAAAGTTCGAGACCAAGATTTCACTTCCTGACCGGCGGCACCGGGGATCTAGGCCATCTCGCCGAGCCGAGTATGGGCAATTGTGTATTGGTTTTCCCTGGAGCTCCTATTCCATGTAATGTTAGTTTGGTCCATATATACCTAAGTCAAAATCTGGAGCTATTTTCTTTAGTCGTTGTTTTGGGTTTTGCGGTTTTAGTAACTTGAGTTTTCATTATTGTGTTCTGTCTCGGTCGATTGATGTTTGTATGTCAACGACGAGAGTTGTTTGTTTGTTCTTGCACACGTAGACCATAGGTTCTAACCTATGTGTGTTTCGTATGCCGTATCAACTTTTCTTGTATTTGATTCTTGTTTTACGATATAATGTATTGGAAACTGTAGGACATCGTAGGACAAGGGAGAGCGCTGCGTCATTGACTTCGGCAAGCGAGAATCAAGGTGAGTAGATGTATATTTATGGGGGAAGTCGGGTGGATGGCGTATAGTACCTCCGCAACCGTAGAATAGGGTATTACTATATTAGTAAGTTTGGATGCGATATTTGGATACTTAGAGAATAGGGTATTTAGAAGATCTCAGGTTAGATTAGGTTGATTTAGGAAGACCTATCCATAGGATGTTTACCTTGGTGGCGAATCGCAGGTAATATGTAGTCACACACACGTACACACACACGTACACACTTGATTTTGTGTGTATATGTGTATATATATATGTATGTGTGTATGTGTGTATATATATACATATACACAGGTGATGAGGATAGTATGCGATATGTGGAGATAAGTCGATATGATCGGGCATGATGCTACGAGATTTTGATATGTGATTGAGTCGTGATATGGTATATGATATGATATAAGATTATAATCGATCGTTGGGCGATATGTATTCATACATATAATAATATGTAAGTTGATAATATTTGAATGTACGAGACTTTAGAACCATACCCATGATCATGATATTGTACGCTGATGATACCGTACGAATGATGATATTATGTATGATTTTGACCCGTACCCTCGATTTGAGGATGCCGTATGATGGATATTACCGTACAAGACATATAAGATGATTGATCCACACTCTTGACTCGAGGATGCCGTATTATGTATTATACAGTACGTGACGCTATGAGGCTGGATCGCTGACTACTAGGTATATCGACTAGGAATATATGTAGATTTTCTTATCCTTCTGACTAGGTTCTTGGTTTAGTCTTTTAGTTGTTTAGGTAGATGATAGTCTTGGCTCGAGTCATACCTTTCTTCAAAACTAACGAATCGTGAGTATTTTCAAAAAACAACCCGAGGGATGCTACGGATTTTTCAAAGGACATATCTTTTCTCAAAAACACCGTAGCCCCTACTTTTCTAAAAACCACGATTCGTGCTATTTCAAAACACTAAAACCGTATGACTCGTACACCGATATGTATATTATTAATGTTACGTTTACTATTCACTTTTCTTTTATATTTATATTGTTCTCATTGGATTGCATATTTACTACATGTGTTTCTTTAGCTATTATGAATCCCGTCTGTTAGGACACCAGCACCATTACAGATGATGCGTATGTTCCACGTACACTTGCTTGCCGGCTCACACACATCATCGGCAATTGCCATGTCACGTACACTTTAGAAAACGTTACTTCATTTGTATAACCTGCTAGCCGGTAGTTTCAACATATTATTAGTATGCTTGCTCTCATATACTAGTTTAGATTTTGCATTCCTTACTTAGATACCCCATGCATTTATATATTCACTCTGTTATGAAATATTGTGGGGGCTTTATGCCGATATTCACTGTTTATTGACTCATGATTTTGAGATTTCGGATTTTCCATGAGATTTCTGGATTTTGGGGAAAACCACAAGAATTTTATAAACATATTATCATTTAAAAGATGCAAGTTGCGGTTTTCTAATGATATGATGTTTATGGCGTCCACCATGAGTTCTCCTGATAGAGTTTGTTTTCGAGACCCGATTCGAGAAGTAGGATGAACCGTCTCGGATACATGGTGGACCCGGTAAGGTACCCGGGGCAAGAAGCTCGAGTTGTAGACGATGAGCCTTGCACGGGAGGACTACCTACCGGTGATATTTGGCGTGGCGGATATCCGGAGGATATGTTAGTTATATGTATGCCCTAGAGGCCATTATTGTACATGATTGTATATTATAGTGGATGCTTGGACATATATAGAGAGGACTTTTTTGCTCGACATGATAGTATGCTATCTGGTTGCTCTTTGTGTTAACATGTAGCCTTGTATTGTGATACTGCCTTGCTCTCACATGTTGATAATGCCTTTAGGATGTGCACTTGACTACCAGGACTATGATGGAGATCATACTAGTGGGGCCAGGATAGTCCACAAGCTCATCCTTTAATTGTTCCTAGTCGAGGGTGTATCGAGACAGGGCATTGATATTCCAGAGTAGACTAGCGTATACGCTTCTTGACCCATATGATGGGCGATGGATGATCCCATATCCATTGGTGTTTGACATCAAAGATAGTATATGAGTGCTCAGTGGAGACTGGGTACACTGAACAGGACTCGCCGAGAACTCCTAGATGGTATTATACCAAGCGTCAGATAGCAGTTCTCTGGTGACACTGGTACAGGTTAGTGTGTAGACCCGAGATCATCATAGAGTCTTGTGTGATTCCCACTGTGCTTTGATTTCCACCTTACCACGTTCAAGAGAACGTGCAAAATGGTGGTTTTTGGGTACAGTACCGAGCCACATGGAGGCAATGAGCGATAGGAAGGGTTTCGTCTCTCCCGGTATTGGGGGTTGATGTTGCGCTGTGCTCGATTGGCTATAACAGGAAGTCCCTGGCCAGGACTGATTCGGAGATTTACTAGTAAGTGTTATTAGAAGTTTCTCGACCCGTTATGAGCCTCATATTGGCATGACTTAACAAGTTACTGGGGTCTGACGTTTACCACCCCTAGACTAGATATGCACCATATCAGACGAAGACACCGAACTGTACGGTAGTGTTACTGACAGGCTTTGCGGGAGTTTAGACAAGCTTGCCTGTTGATCTTCTGATTGCTCAATACCCGGGTAGCCGTTACGTCAAGCTAGTACCGCTGACGGCTTGTGGGTGACTGATATGATCATCATCCACTGCCGGCGTATTGACGAGTCTTTAGAGTCTAACACAGAGGTTTCCTAGCTCATGCGAAACGAAGTAGGAGCACATATGTGATATGAGCGGGACCGCGATTAATACGTGTATGTGATACCGTATTCTATTCTCGCGATATGTGATATCGGTCGGTTATATGTGATATAGACGGGTTATCGAATCAATTGTTGATTTGATAAGATGATACATATGATATTAGTCGGTTATATGTGATATAGCCGGATTATTAAATCAAGTGTTGATTTAATAATTTAATTTATAATTATATATTTGAGATACTAACATACATTAACTAATATTAGCTCACTTAAGCATTTCTTTTTCTCAGAAGTGTACACTTAATATATATGTGATATATATTATTGTGTTATGCTTGTTGATACATGCTACATAGGTGTATGAGACTCACACCATGCTTATGATAATATGGGGTTTATTTATTTAAAGTAAATCAAATAATTAGTTGGAAATTAGTCACATGGTTTGAGCTTAGTGGAAGCTTGTAGAACCATTGACTTAGTCCACTAGTTTTGTTTTACATTAGATATTTATTAACCCAACCATTAGCTTATGCCATGGTTAAGTCTCTACGTAAGTTATATGAGATATTTCTCACCCATGGTTGCCATAACATTATTGGCTTCAGCTTCTTTTTCTTCAAGAGAGAGCTCTCTAGGTTTATGAGAGATGAAGAAAATTAGTGAGAAAAATAAATCTAAAGTGAGCAAAATTCCTACTTCACCAACCTACACTAGATTAGCCATTTAGCTTAGGTTGTTTGCTTCACTAATTCCTAATTAGTGAAGAGGTAGCTTGAGTTAGAGTCTCCTCGACGTAGATCATCTTCGGCCTCGAAGACTTCAAGGAAGCTTGTTCCTTTCACGTTGTGGAATCCAACTAGAGTCGGGGGGACCACTACTTGGAGCGAAGGGACTTCTACACGGAGCTATTGAAGTGAAGGACCGGTCTACAAAGGTTGTATTTCCATTCACTTAGATGTAAAGATGTTTACATTCTTGTTTCGTCTAATTCTGTAGTTAAGATTCTTGATTAGAGTTATTTAGCATGGCAAAATTCTGAAAACGGCATGGTCGATGCTTCCCGAAACCCAGTGGTCGTGCTAGGTAACTCTACAGTGGTATCAGAGCCAAGCTAGAGAATTAGACGATATCTGTAGAATTACGAAACCGAAACAACTCCGAAACATCGAAACAAAAACCCTAGTTTTTGTCGAATTTTAAAAGTCCTCTAAAAATTTTTTAAGCAACTGCAGAATGTTACATGAGATGTAACATGAACACCAGAGCAAAACGATTCAGTTTCACCGGGTTTGACCAGGCGAGACTTGCCCCAAAACCGGCCCCACCGGTTTTCTAGAGGAGATTTGGGCTCGTTTCGCTTTGGTGTTCCAGGCTCTAGGTTTTAGTGTTTTAGGTGTTGCTTGTTTTTGTTAAGATTGCATGTGATGTTATCTTTCTGTAAAGGCAATTCAGAGTGTTTCGTAGTCGTAATTCTAACATCGTTTCGGGTATTTTAGACGGCGTTAAAAAGTTCGAACGAATATCAATAACCCAATTTTTTCCCCTCTCTGGAAATTTTCCAAAAGTTGGATTTTTTTGCCAAGTTAAAAATATTCAAAAATCATGCAAGTAATTCTATGGACCCTCTAGAAGAATGAAACCCTAACTCGATTCTATGACCGCCAGAATCGTTGCCAAACCCTAGGGTTTGCGGTAGTTCCGCGGCGCCATAGATGAGGCAAGTGTTGGCCCTTCTACGGTTGGTCCATAGGCACTGTGGCATGTTCTAATTATTTTTTTAACTGTGCTCAAGTGTTGAGCTCTTTGGGAAATTTTGGGTGTTTGTTGATTCGATCGGAATGTTTAACATCGTCTAGCTATCTGTGGAATGTGATACAATATTTGGAATCTACACTAATTAGTTTTGTGAAAATTGATTAGATGCTTGTAAATTTAACATTTCGGTCTCGGTAGGAATCAGGAATCTTGTTGAATTACCCAATTTCTTTTGAAAAGGTGTTTTCATGAGTGAGACCCAAATGTAAGATTTACAATGTTAGGCATGAAATCCGAAATATGAGATATTCCGGGTTTATGATGTCTGAGGGTTGTGTCGATTCCAAATGTTGTAGTTTGACATTTTCTTTTCTGCGACCGTAAGTGTAATATGTGGTGTATCACTGGTTTCGTTGCTATATGTCAACGACATTTGGGATATGCATATTTACTTACGTTGATGACATGTGATGTTATGTGTTGCTGGGATATGTTATATTGGATCGTCGTGTTTGAATAGCCGGGGTTTTCTATGTGAGATGAGAGTTTTTTCATTTTCATTCATGTAAAAAACTTGTATGTAATATTCTTTTATTGAGGCACTTCCGGGTTGAGAGAGATGTCACCATTGATGTATATTATTTACTTTTCCGCATTAGGAAAGACCCAAGGTGGTTAGCACAAGTAACCGGGTTCTAGAGTCCAGTGGGAGACCATCTCGGGGAGTCGAGTCCGGGTCTCCTAACTCTAGAATTGGTGGGGTTGCTTTCCGCTCTTGTAGGGGTCTATAGATGTGTGTTTTGGCTATTCATCGTGACCGTGGAATCCGTATTTTTTACTGGCTTAATATAAAACACGGACATCCTAGTATATCTAATATTTCATATGTGGACTTCTGCTGCTGATATTCTGTGATGTGATCACTTTATATGCTTGAGACGAATGCTTTATTATTATATATATATGATATATAATAAACGTTGCTTATGTTTTGCACCCGCGCTAGCCCCGCCCCGATGCCTTTAGTTAAGTAACCTAACGGTGCATAACGGGACACTGTGGCGAATGCGGATGGCATAAGCGTACGTTGTATTTTCGTTTCTTCTGTGATGCTTAGGAAGCATAATTGATGGGACTTCATTAATGAGATTAATGAAAGGAAAGAAACCTAAAGATGTTGTAGATCATTTTTCAAAAAGGGTAACTTTAGTTTTTGCTTTGCATAGCTGTAATCCTTGTAGAATATCCAGCACCTCATTCGATGAGGAAAGAGCCGAGATCCCTTCACCGCGAGTGACCTCTTTAGCAGAAGCTAGCAGATGCTACAACCCACTCGGTTTTGTCTTTTGATTGCTTTTCTAGTTCATGCTTTGCATAGTGGTATTTATGAATATCCAGCACCTCATTCGATGAGGAAAGAGCCGAGATCCCTTCACCGGGAGCGACCTCTTTAGCAAAACTTGCAAAAGCCTCAAAAACACTCCTTTTCAAAATCACTCGATTCTACAACAAGATCAAGTTCAAAGCGTTAAAGGTTTTCATAAAAACCATCCACAACCCTCCATCATTTTAGGATGTAGAGTACTTAGTATTCGTGCTACATTTATTGACCATAGTTAAGGCGTAGTGTACGGTAGCTAAGTGATGTCTTTGTACACAGTATATGATGCGATTAATTAGGACATTTGTATGACTTTGTTAACTATAGTTAAGGATCATATAAGTGGGTCTAATTAATCACGAAATAACGGGCAGAACTTCACTAGTGCTTATGATTTGTTGACCATAGTTAAGGTCATAAGTCAGTAAGGGTAAAAACCACATCGGGAATTTCAAGAGTTGAAATTTGCAATGAGATTGCATACCTTCTATAAGATAGTTGGATCCCGATACCCACTGCGAGTAAGAGTTACTCTTGGGAGAGTTTTACACATAACAATTAGCCGATCAAGTAGGTGTCTAGAAAGGTGTTAACGGGATTACATCCCTTGGAAAACGAGGTTTATTTTAATTAGGTCCGTGCGAAAGCACGAGGAACCTCCCTCAAAGTACCGACACTGGCCTGGCTGAAAGATTGGCAAACTTGTAAGGTGTAATTAATCTCGGCTAGTCTTACCTTTTAGGGTTTGAAGGAAGATTTGATAAAAACAGTGGGAGCCATCCTGATTAGATAAGATAATAACCAATTTAATCTTGCAAGAGCATACGCTAAGTGTTTTCTTCTCTCTCTCTCCAGGTAGCGACCATGTCAGGCCTTAATCAAGATAATAATATGGATGTATTGACCGAACCCGCTTGTTATACTGAGTTGGAGAATATTGGTTCCTCTCTATCTTATAATTGTTATAAGTCCAAGCAGGAAATATATCCGGATTCCCACGCCACCCAAATGAAGAATGAGCATGCTGATGCATCTTCTTCGGGTGTGTTAGTTACCGAGAACTGTTTCTCAGTACAATCTACGTCCTGGGTAATAGATACCAGATCGGGATCCTACATATGTAATATGTTACTTGGGCCAAAGAAAGGTAGAGAACTGGGAATAGGTGAACATTCTATAAGAGTAGGGAATGGTGCAAATGTTACAGCCAAAGCAGTTGGCGAATATCACCTTGTATTACCAAATGGTAATACATTGATTTTGAACGAATGCTATTACATACCGAACCTGATATGCAATATTATATCAGTTTCTTTATTAAGTACAGAAGGATATAATTTTGTATTGCAGGATAATATTATGAACATTTTTCTGAATCAAAAGTTGATTGGATCAGGCTCGTTAAATAATGACATATACGTTCTAAATCTGTCACGACACGAAATAGCACATGACTGGCACTTGAATCATTTGAAGTCTATAGGACCCAACCTAATTCAAGTAAGACAAAAGCCCGGAAATCTAAACCTTTTAGGGAAAATAGTGGAGGTGAAGTTTTGAAATAAGGTTTAACGAAATCAGGTTCTTTCTTTAAATACATAAGTAATATAATGTGAAAACAACGTTTTGTAACTAATTAAAAACACTTTTCACCATTGAAAATTTCGGCAGCACCTCCTTTGTATATTTTAACCCGAAAACGGTACAAGCAATATAATAAAAGGCATCCCCAAGCAGGAGCTAGCTCTTCGCCAAATGGCAGAACAACCACGCAAGATAAAATTAATATACAACACCAAAGAGCGAGGATCAAAACTCAGAAAGAAAGTAAAGAACTCAACATCGTCAAGGAAGCCAGAAAACCATAATAATACATGAGCACGACTCTAAGGTCGAAAGAATAATCATCTGTGGTTTTCTAAGTGTATTAAATATACAAGTATGTTTGATGGAGATTACTAGATACAACTGAAATAAATAAAAGTACAACGGTGGTCACGATGCATGTGAACCCACCCACCAAAGCAATCACCCGAAAGAAAGTGAAGTGCCAGCAAACCTTTACGGAACCTGTACGGCAAAACCTGCAAGAAACTGTGGCACAATGGGGGTGAGTTTCCAACTCGTGAGTAGAAGACATCACCGAGCAGAAATCGAAAGTATGAATATCTCCTAGGTCATACAGTAATGTCCTCATAATATACCCTGAAACATCTAATAGTGGCAAGGGTAATCATCTAAACATAAGTGTAATACCAAGTGCTCGTGTCAGTGCCTCAGGTAGCAACATGTCACATATATGATGTACGAATGTATTAAGAATGAAAGCAAAATACATCTTGTACGAGAAAACAGTTTTCTTATCTCAGTAAGATTTTAGTGTAAAAACCGAAGTATCATCAATGAAATCGACAGAAAAGTCCGTGTCAAACATCGACACAATATCCTCAATATCTCGGGCTCCGTTAGTCCGGATCGGCCTATATCATCAAATCTCACGACTATGGTCGGTCTCCTCCGCAGGACCGCCGAACCAAATATCATCGGTCGGTAGTGCTCCCCTGCCGGGCTCAACGCCTTTCTTTACGATCCTCTTGCCTCGGGGTACCGCACCGGGTATACCATGTACCAGCAGACGGTGCATCCCCCTCCTCGAATCGGGTATGTGATACACCTCAAGAACCGAGAAAACTCATGGTGGACACCACACACATCATATCACGAGAAAACCGCAAATTTCTATTTTTAGAAATGATAATGAGTTTATAAAATCTTTGCGGTTTCTCCAAATCCAGAAATCTCATGGAAAATCCGAAATCCAAAAATCGAGAGTCAATAAACAGTGAATTACCGGCATAAAGCCCCATAATATTGCATGACAAATGAATATACACATGCATGGATATCTAAGTAAAGAATGCAATATCTAAACTAGCATAGTAATGATATATTGGAACTATCAGCTAACAAGTTATATCAATGATGTAATATTCTCTAAAGTGTACGTGACATGGAAATTACCGATAATGATGTATGTGAGCCGGCAAGCAAGTGTTCGTGGACATACGCATCATCGGTAATGGTGCTGGGTTCCTAACAAACGAGAGCATAATAGTTAAGGAAACACATGTATAAACATGCAATGCAATGAGAACATGAATATAACGGAGAATGAATAGTAAACACAATATGTAAGAATATACATTTCTATATACGAGTCATACAGTTTTGGCATTTGAAATAGCACGAATCGTGGTTTTTAGAAATTAGGGGCTACGGTGTTTTTAAGAAAAGGTACGTCCTTTGAAAAATCCGTAATATCCCTCGGGTTGTCTTTTGAAAATATGCACGATTCGTTAGTTTTTGAAAATAGGTATGACTCGAGCCTGGTCCAACATCTTCCTAATCAACTAAAAGACTAAACTAAGGAACTAGTCGAAAGGGTAAGAAATCCACCTAAATTCCGAGTCGATATACCTAGTAGTCGGCGATCCAGCCTCATAGCGTCACGTACTGTATAATACATAGTACAGCATCCTCGAGTCAAGAGTGGGGATCAATCACCATATCTATACCTCGTACGGCATCCCAAAATCGAAGGTATGGTTCAACTATCATATATGCATCATCATCATATGCCATCATCATCGAACGATATCATGATCAGGGGTACTGTTCTAAAATATCGTACATTCCAATATCATCAACACATATCATCGTATGTATGATTACACATCGCCCAACGACCCACTGTAATATCACGTCGCATATCATATCATGACTCAAACACATATCCAACCTCACGACATCATGCCCGATCATATCGACTCATCTCCAAGTATCATATACCATCCTTATCTCACATGTATATGTATGTATGTATGTATGTATGTATGTATGTATGTGTGTGTGTGTATATATATATATATATATATATATATAAACCTACACTCATACAAGAATACACACACACACACATATACACACAAAAACAAGTGTGCGTGCGTGCGTGTGTGTGTGACTATATGTAACCTGTGATTCGCCTCCAAGGTAATCATCCTTCGGATAGGTCTTCCTAAATCAACTTAATCTAACCTAAGGTCTTCTAAATACCATACTCACAATTATCCAATGTCATATCCAAAACCCATAATAATAATACGGTAATAACCCTATTCTACGTTTGCAGGGGTGCTATACGACATCCACCCGACTTCCCCTGTAGATATACATCTACTCATCTTGATCCTCGTGTGCCGAAGTCGATGACGCTTACTCGTGAAAAGGAGATGAAATGCACCCTCAACGTCCTTTCGACTTTGAGAGGAGAAAATTCCCGCGTGAGATCCTTACGACTCACAAAGGAGCAACACACTTAGGAGTCCCAACGACTCCTAAGGATAAAATACACCTACGAGATCCTTTCGACTCGTAGGGAGAAAATGCTTTTATGGGACCCTTACGGCCCATAAACTTGAAAAGCCTTAGGTGATAGGGATCTAAACCTGCCTCCTAAGCCATCAATTCCCAAATCCTCTCGGGGCAAATGATGAGTTGCTCCTGGTATTATTTCAGTGCAGCAATGCAGATGCCAAACAAAAAAATCAATCCCCAAATCCTCTCAAAGACAGATGATGATTCGCTCCTGGTACCATATTCCAATGTAGCGGTGCTGATGTCAATCAAAATCACATCAAATCAGCAAAACAACCAATGACCTCCCTGGTAGAATCAAATTCCACCTCGGAAACAGGTCAACTTCATCCCTGACACAGCAAGAAGCGGAGCAAGTCAAATCCAGAACTGACCGTCCACGTCGCTAAAAGGGCAGCACCGACCGTCCAAGTCGCAAAAAGGGCAGAACCGACCGTCCAAATCGCAAAAAGGGCAGAACCGACCGTCCACGTCGCTAAAAGGCAGCACCGACCGTCCACGTCCTAAAAAGGGCAGCACCGACCGTCCATGTCGTAAAAGGGGCAGCACCGACCGTCCACGTCGCTAAAAAGGCAGCATCGACCGTCCACGTCGCTAAAAGGGCAGCACCGACCGTCCAAGTCGCAAAAAGGGCAGAACCGACCTCCAGGTCGCTAAAAGGGCAGCACCGACCGTCCAAGTCGCAAAAAGGGCAGAACCGACCGTCCACGTCGCTAAAAGGGAAGCACCGACCGTCTACGTCCCTAAAAGGGCAGCACCGACCGTCCAAGTCACAAAAAGGGCAGAATTGACCGTCCACGTCGCTAAAAGGGCAGAACCGACCGTCCAAGTCGCAAAAAGGGCAGAACCGACCGTCCAAGTCGCAAAAAGGGCAGAATCAACCTTCCACGTCGCTAAAAGGGTAGCACCGACCGTCCACGTCGCTAAAAGGGCAGCACCGACCGTCCAAGTCGCAAAAAGGGCAGAACCGACCGTCCACATCGTTAAAAGGGCAGCACCGACCGTCCACGTCGCTAAAAGGGCAGCACCGACCGTCCAAGTCGCAAAAAGGGCAGAATCGACCGTCCAAGTCGCTAAAAGGGCAGCATCGACCGTCCAAGTCGCAAAAGGGCAGCACCGACCGTCCACGTCGCTAAATGGGCAGCACCGACCGTCCAAGTCGTAAAAAGGGCAGAACCGACCGTCCACGTCGCTAAAAGGGCAGCATCGACCGTCCAAGTCGCTAAAAGGACAGCATCGACCGTCTAAGACGCAAAAAGGGCAGAATCGACCGTCCATGTCGTAAAAAGGTCAGTGCCAGCTTCCCAAAAGAGGGAACTAAATCAAGTCGCCTCCACGTGAAAGAAGATCCATCAATTTTATGCACACGACCCATATGTGTGGTGTGCATTTATTGATGGGGGCAATTTGTTGGGGTAAAAATTTACATCCCGGTTGACCAAGTCAAAATCAAAGTCAACCCCAATCCAAGTGGGCCCATGCCCGGGTCAAGTCCGAACAAGAAGCGGCCGGCCTCCCCCCATGCCAAGATAAAAAAATTTGTAATAAATAGTTTTATTGTATTTCTTTTATTTTATTTTATGAATAAATGTAAGAAAATGGGCATAAAGCCAAATTTTTGTAAAGCCCATGGCTTATGTGCAAAAAGAAATGGCACATGAGCCATGGGCTAGGCAAAATGCCATTTTGTGAAGCCCAAGGGACTATGTGTAATGTGTATAGCCTATAAAGGCAAGGATAATGAAAATATCCCAACAACTTTTTTCTCTCCTAAAAAAATCCAGATCTGTGATCTTCTTCTTCCTCAAGGTTCTAAAACCTTCTTTTTTTTCTGTGAATTAAATCAAGAGTTTTACTCTTCCTTTTATAAAACAAAATAGTTTTTCACCACAAAAACCACAAAGGGGAACTCAGATCTGCCATCAGATCTCATAAAGGAGAGATTTTTAAAATCTCATACTTCTTGATCTTCAAGATCCGGCCAACAAAGAAAGAAGAAGGAGACCCATCTTCAGAAACCCCACTTTGGGGAAGAACTGGGGCTCAAGAAGAGAAGCCCTTCATCAGCTTCAAAACAGCTTAGGAGTTTAACTCCACTCTAATTTCCCTTTCGGGAGTTTTTGGGGCTAAAAGCCCCTTTTCTTACCGGCGCCCGAGCGCCTTGCGCTCAAGCGCCCAGCGCCCACGTGCCAACACGTGGCCTGCTAGTGCTCGAGCGCCCAGCGCCCACGTGCCAACACGTGGCATGCTTGCGCTCGAGCGCCTAGCGCCCAGCGCCCACGTGCCGACACGTGGCGCGCTAGCGCTCGAGCGCCTGGCGCTCAAGCGCCAAGCGCCCACATGTCGACTCATGGAACGCTCGAGCGCCCAGCGCCCAGCGCTCAAGCGCCAAGCGCCAAGCGCCCACGTGCCGACACGTGGTGCGCTAGCGCTCGAGCGCCCAGCGCTCAAGCGCGAAGCGCCCACGTAACGACACGTGGTGTGCTAGCGCTCAAGCGCCCAGCGCTCAAGAGCCAAGCGCCCACGTGTCGACACGTGGTGCGCTAGCGCTCGAGTGCCTAGCGCTTAAGCGCCCAGCGCCCACGTGTCGAACACATAGTGCGCTAGCGCCTAAGCGCACAGCGCTCAAGGTGCTTGCCCCACGCGTCCTTTAGGCGCTTTTTCTTCTTTTTTTTATATGTATACATGTATATATACATAGATACACACATACTCTACAATACTGTCCCTCCCAAAAAAAATTTTGGGCCGAGGCACTGCCCCACACCCCGCAAGGGGGCTGCTAGCCCCCTTGACCCCCAGCCCGCTATCCGGGTAGCGGGACCCCAGTAAAAACTCTGCGTGGCTCCCGATGTATCCAAAACCCCCTTTCAAAACACAACACATGCACGCTGCATATTGAGTTTGCATGACCAGTTTAACCCGTTAATCGGAGGTTCCCTCGCTCCAAAGGCAGGGGGTAATTAATGGCAGCTTAGTCCGCGGCTGCCGGAGATTCGGATCCCCACAATCAATAAACCCCGTCCTACCCTAGGCAGGGGGAATCTGTAGTACGCCCGACAAGCGCGTGCGTATTCCCATCTCAATGGGGAGACGAAAAACACCCTACACCTAGTAGTCGGCGATCCAGCCTCATAGCGTCACGTACTGTATAATACATAGTACGATATTCTCGAGTCAAGAGTGTGGATCAATCACCATATCTATACCTCGTACGGTAAAATCCATCGTACGGCATCTTAAAATCGAGGGTACGGTTCAACTATCATATATGCATCATCATTCATATGTCATCATCATCGAACGATATCATGATCAGGGATACTGTTCTAAAATCTCGTACATTCCAATATCATCAACACATATTATCATATGTATGAATACACATTGCCCAATGACCCACTGTAATATCACGTCACATATCATATCATGACTCAAACACATATCCAACCTCACAACATCTTGCCCGATCATATCGACTAATCTCCAAGTATCATATACCATCCTCATCTCACGTGTATATGTATGTGTGTGTGTGTGTGTGTGTGTGTGTGTGTGTGTATAAACCTACACTCATATATGAACACACACACACACACACACATAAAAACAAGTGTGCGTGCGTGCGTGTGTGTGTAACTACATGTAACCTGTGATTCGCCTCCAAGGTAATCATCCTCTGGATATGTCTTCCTAAATCAACCTAATCTAACCTACGGTCTTCTAAATACCCTACTCACCAAGTATCCAATGTCACATCCAAAACCTATAATAATAATACGGTAATAACCCTATTCTATGTTTGCGGGGGTGCTATACGCCATCCACCCGACTTCCCCCGTAGATATACATCTACTCACCTTGATCCTCGCTTGCTGAAGTCGATGACGCTTGTTTTCCCTTGTCATCTTAAAGACCACGCGAAGTACCTAAATATCACAAAATACATCATATCGCATCAAAATCCGATTCAAAAACTGAGACGATACGCGAAGAGCTCATAGGTTAGAACCTATAGCCTACGAATGCAAAAACAATCATAAAACCCTCGTCGTTGATGTAAAAACATCCAACGACCAAATCCACAACTAAATGCCAAAATCCATATTTTAGATATCGGAAAACCATTGCTATTATTAACTCAAACGCTCCCAGACTTTGCCTCAGATAATCTGGGACAAAACAAAAAATACAGTGACTAAGTTATGAGAGTATGAGCTACAGGCGAAAACCCAACCTCAATAGAAAAAATATGGTCAGCCTATATGCTACAGTAACCGCCCCAGCCGGCCCAATTTTTGAAGTTTGGTCTCGTCTTCTCATGTTGGTCTCTTATTGGTCTAACTATGTTAATGTATATGTTTAATTTTTTTATAAAGGTCCCGGGTTGCTCCAGATTCCCTATAGACCTCCAAAAATATCACAAAACCGACACGGAAAGTTCTAAGTTCATGTCTTGGTGTTTCAAAATTCACTTGGTCCAAGATTTTTAACACTAGATGGGTTGTAGTCACCAATTACACTCAATAGCACCATCACAACTTATTGAAATCCTCAAATCCTCATCTTGGAATTTTCCGACATTGCTAATCAACTCAAGACTAACTCTAAACTATACTAGGATGAAAGGAAAACTATAAACTTAACTAAGGGTGTAGGATTTACCTCATTTGGCAACTCAAGAATTTTCTTGAGTTGCTCAAAGTCTTCAAAATTGCAACTTGCTTGGTCCAAGGTGTTTGTATGGGGTTTGGGGTCATTTTTAGTGAAGGAAATTTAGTGTTTTGAAGAGGTTTTGAAGGTGGCATGGGGAGGTAGAGGAAGTGAGGAAGTGGAGATGGAGAAGGAGAAGAAGGCTGATGAATGAAGTGAAGAGAACAATGAGCCATGGTCAATGAAGACCCCTCACCTTCTCTCTCTCATGAACCATACCTCCATGTCCCCTCCAAACAAAATATCTCACATTTAAATAACTTTTTTCTTTTCAATTTTTTTTTTGAATATAACAAAATACCAAACCATGCACAATGAAGCATTTAAGCCATGTTTCCAAAAATGTAACAAGTGTTAGCAATATGACATGGTGCATGTCACATGCATAAAAAAACCTTTTAATTAAGTTTAGCCGTAAACTTGTATGTAATTTAATTATAATTATCCAAATCGACTTAATACACTCAAAAACAATAATTAATATAAATTTCCAAATATTTCCCAAATTATCCGTATATAATTATACCATACCATTAAAAACTAGTCTCCATACTTTAAAATATTCATAATATTCATTATTTATTTTTTTTTAAATTCCCAAATATAATATTTTATTTTCCTGAAATGTTACAAAATCAAACCATAGTTCTTAATGTACAGAACACACACAAGAGGAAGAGTTCAGAAATGAACGAATCCTTCTTATGGCATTGTAAACTAGGTCTTATCAATGCGACATGACTAGCTAAGTTACATAAGGATGGATATTTGAATCCGTTCGAATTTTCATCGTATGAAACTTGCCGGTCATGTCTCAAAGGAAAGATGACCAAAACTCCGTTTACTGGAAACAGAGAAAGAGATACTGAACTCTTGGGACTGATACATAGTGATGTATGCGGTCCCATGTCTACACATGCCAGGATTGGTTCCTCATACTTCATTACATTCACTGACGATCTCTCAAGATATAGACATGTATTCCTGTTGAAACACATGTCTGTAGCTTTTGAGAAATTCAAAGAATATAAGTGCGAAGTCGAGAACCAAACGAGTAAAAGTATTAAAATCCTACGATCTGATCGGGGAGGAGAATACTTGAGCACGGAATTCCGTGACCATCTAAAAGAGAATGGGATTCTCTCTCAGCTCACTCCTCCGTATACACCACAGCACAACGGTGTATCGGAGCGGAGGAATCGCATCCTATTGGATATGGAGCGCTCTATGATGAGCACCGCTGAGTTACCTATTTACTTTTGGGGTTATGCACTTGAGACATCAACATACCTATTGAATAGAGTTCCAACCAAATTAGTGCCTACCACTCCATATGAGATATGGAATGGGAAGAGACCATCTCTTAAACGAGTTAAGATATAGGGTTGTCCGGCTTATGTTAAAAAGAAAAATCCGGACAAGCTCGAGGCAAGATCTGCTTTGTGTAAGTTTGTGGGATATCCAAAGGATTCCTATGGATATATCTTCTATCACGGTGAGGAACAAAAGAGTTTTGTTTCTCAATATGCCACCTTTTTAGAAAAGGAATTTCTTGTAAAAGAAATTAGTGGCGAAGAGGCAGAGCTGGAAGAAGTTCCAACCGCACAAACTACAACAGAAAATTTGGTAGAACCGGAGGATTCAATAGTCCCCGACGAACCTCAGCCTCTCCGCCGATCTAGTAGGGTTTCTCATCCACCTGAGAGATACTATGTTTTTCTTATTGATAGTGGGAGAGAGGATTGCATCATGGAAGATGATGTCCCAACTAGCTTCGAGCAGGCCATCACGAGTGGGGACTCTGTGAAATGGCTGGATGCAATGCGATCTGAGATGGAATCCATGTACACCAACAAAGTATGGACTTTTGATGTTTTCCCGAAGGGGTGAAACCCATTGGGAGCAAATGAATCTTTAAGAAGAAACTTGGTGTAGATGGAAAAGTTGAGACTTTCAAAGCTAGACTTGTTGCAAAAGGTTTTCGTCAACGACCAGGTGTGGATTATGATAAAACCTTTTCTCCAGTGGCTATGCTTAAGTCCATCCGGATCCTACTTGCCATCGCTGCATGCCATGACTATAAAATCTGGCAGATGGATGTTACGACCGCCTTTCTAAATGGTGATTTAGAAAAGAGCGTGTATATGACTCAGCAAGAGGGCTTCGTAGACAGTGGCAGCAGCGGAAAGGTGTGCAGGCTGCTTAAATCAATATACGGGTTAAAGAAGGCATCGCGGAGTTGGAACATCTGTTTTGATGTGGTGGTCAAAGAGTTTGACTTCATCAAAAACATAGATGAACCTTATATATACAAGAAGGTGGCAGAGAGTAAGTTCGTCTTCCTCGTATTGTTCGTGGATGACATACTCTTTATAGGAAATGATGTTCCTATGCTGCACTCGGTCAAGCTCTTCTTATCACAAAGATTCTCCATGAAGGATCTAGGTGATTCCTCCTACATCCTGGGGATTAAGATCTAAAGAGATAGATCTAAACGGATGTTGGGATTGTCCCAATCCAGGTACATTGACACCATACTAAAGAGATTTAGTATGGATGATTCCAAGCGTGGGAATTTTGTTAGTTATATGTATGCCCTAGAGGCTATTACTGTACATACGTTATTGTAGTGGATGCTTGGACATATATAGGGAGGACTTTCTTGCTCGACATAATAGTATGCTATCTGGTTACACTTTATCTTAACATGTACTCCGATTGTCTCTATGTCACATGTTGATAAAGACCTTAGGATGAGTACTTGACTACCAGGACTATGATGCAGATCATACTAGTGGGGATAGAGTAGTCGCCAAGTACATCCATGAAATGTTCCTAGTCGTGGGAGTACCGAGACAGGGCATCGATACTCCAAAGTAGACTAGCGTATGCGCTTCTTGACCCATATGATGGGTGATGGATGATCTTATATCCATTGGTGTTTGACATCAGAGAAGGTATACGGGTGCTCAGTGTAGACTGGGTACACTGGACGGACTCGCCGAGAACACCCAGATGGTATTATACCTCACGTCAGATGGCTGTTCTCTGGTGACACTGGTACCGGTTATTCTGTAGACCCGAGATCGTCTTAGAGTCTTGTGTGATTCCCACTGTGCTTTGATTTCTATCATACAACGTCCATGAGGGCATGCAAAAAGGTGGCTTTTGGGTACATTCCCGAATCATATGGAGGCAATGAGCGATAGGAGGGGTTTCTTCTCTCCCGGTATAGGGAGTTGATGTTGCGCTGTGCTCGATTGGCTATAACTGGAAATCCCTGGACAGGGTTGCTGAGATTTACTGGTAAGTGTTATCAGTAGTTTCTCGAACTGTTATGGACCTCATATCGACACGACTTATCAAGCTAGTGGGGTCTGACGTTTTACCACCCCTAGGCGAGATATGCAACATATCAGACGAAGAGACCGGACTGTACGGGAGTGTTACTGGTTAGATTCACGGTAGAAAGTACTGGCTTGCTTGTTGATCTTATGATCGCTCAATACCTGGGTGGCTGTTACGTTTAGCTGACCGCTTGCAGCTTGTGGGTGTTTAATATGATCATCACCTACTGCCGGCGTATTGACGATTCTTTAGAGTCCTACACAGAGGTTTCCTCGCTCAGGCAAAATGGAGTAGGAGCACATATATGATATGTGCGGGACCGAGAAAAATACGTGTATGTGATACCGTATTAAATTCTCGCGATATGAGATATCGGCCGGGTTTATGTGATATAGCAGGGTCATCGGATCAAGTGTTGATTCGATGAACTGATACAGATTATATTAGTCGGTTATTTGTGAAATAGCCGGATTATCGGATCAAGCGTTGATTCGATAATTTAATGTATAATTATATATTTGATATATTAAATTACATTAACTAATATAAGCTCACTAAAAGATTCTTTTTCTCACTCGGGTAATATATTGATATAAATGAGATATATGTTAATTGTATTATTTTATTTTGTTACAAAATATATTATATATGTGATATATAATATTGTAACAAGTTGAGCTTACAAATGCAACATGTTTTGTGGAGTTTAAACATGGTTAGGGTTTGGATTAGGGTTAAACCTTCTTGAAGCTTCTAGAAGCTTTGCTTTTGTTTTTAACTAAAGATATTTTCTAAAGATATTTTGGTTGATATTTGTTAACCCAACCCAACCCTTCACCATGGTTAAGCCTCTACATGGGTTAAGTTATCATACTTAACCCATGGTTGCATTTCTAACCTCACATTTTTTCATTTTATTCATCACAAAAGGATTGATCATCTTATTTCTTCTTCTTCCTTGCATGAAAAGTTTCTAGCTTTTTGTGAAGTGATGAAAATGAGTGAGAAATAAAAAAAAACAAATGAGAGCTAAATTCCTACTTCATCATCCTCATCTATTCCATCCACTTAGATTAGGGTGTTTGCTTTGCTAATACTTGATTAGCAAAGCAAGAGCTTGGGTTTGAGTTTCTTCAAGGTAGATCATCTTTGTTATCGAAGATCGGAAGTAAGCTTGCATCTTTCTCTTCATAGAGCCTCTCTTGAGTCCGGGTACTCGATGATCGCAGCGAAGGGACCTCAACACGGAGCTTTAGAAGTGAAGGAACGGACTACAAAGGTTGTAATCCCTAACTCTTAGAAGTAAAGTTGTTTACTTGCTTTGTTTCGCCTAATCTCTAGTTTAAGATCTTGGTTAGGGTTGTTCGGCACGTCTAAAATTTAAATTAGGCATGGTTGAATCTTTGTTGAACCTTGTGAAAGTGCCTAGTAACCCTACAGTGATATCAGAGCTAAGCTAGAGCTTTAGGCGTTGTGTTGGCGAAGTTTAAAGTCCGATCGAACTCCGAATACCCGATAAAACCTAGTTTCTGGAAAAAATTTCAAAAGTTGATATTTTTCATATTAAAAATACTCAGAAAATCATGCAGGGAAATCTAAGAAATACTGTGAAGTACAGACCACCAATTCGATCACTGGACCGCGGAACCGCGGCCAAACCTCGGGTTTGGTGGCGGTTCCGCGACCAAAAGTTTGAATTGGTGTCTGGTTTTTCAGGTATTTATTCTTGGGTCCTTTTTCATAGTTCTGGGAATTTTTAATTCTACTCATATGTTGAGCCTTCTGGGAATTATTAGGAACTCATTGATTCGATCGAAAAATTTAACTTCGTTTATGTTTTTTTCCGGGTAATTTAGAATGTGTTAAAAAGTTCGAACGGATATCAATAACTCATTTTTTCCCCTGCCGGAAAATTTCCAAGTGTTGGATTTTTCCCTTAATTAAAGAACATTCATAGTCGTGCAAGTAACGCGGTGGACCCTCTAGAAGAACACAAACCTTAACTCGATTATGTAACCGTCTGAACCGTCTCTAAACCTTAGGGTTTGGGGCAGTACGGCGTTGCCACATGTGAGGCGTTGGTTTGACCCTTCTACGGCTGGACCATTGGTACTGTGGCATGTGACGGATACTTTTTGAACTCCGCTGAAGTGTTGAGCTATTTGGGAAATCTTGGGTGTTTGTTTATTCGATCGAAAAGTCTAATATTGGCTATTTATATGGAATGTGATAAAATATTTGGAATCCACAAGTAGTTATGAGATAACTAATTTGAATGTTATAAATCTAGCAGTTTAGTCTCAGATGATCGGTTGCCACGGGATTTTGATGTGATCAAAAGTCCGTCGCAATCACGTAGCGTACGCGGATACTCGCCGAGTAAACTTAATAGATAGCCACGCCCCATAGCCCCAACCAAGTGACTGTAGGAGAACCCCGTCGCCAAAAGCATCCGTTCGGGTGCTCGCGGCAGCGGTGTTCCGCCTTCACTTCATTGACGGCATCCGGGGGTGCGTCCGTCTATTAAAGTTTGCGACGAGCATTCGATCAGGATGTCGGGAATCTTGTTGAATTTCCCGATTAGATATTGAAAAGTGTTTTCAAGATCGAGACTAAAATGCGGGGTTTATAATTGTTAGGCATGCGATGTCTAAGGAATTCATTTGGTTAGGTATGAGATGTCTAAGAAGGTTGCGGATTCCAACTGTTGTAGTTTTACACTTTCTTTTCTGTGACCGTAAGCGTAGTATATGGTGTATCACCGGCTTGATTGCTATACATCAACGACAATCGGGATACTCATACTTGCTTACGTTGATGATATGAGATATTATGTGTTGCTGTGATATGTTATATTGGATCGTCGCGTTTTGAATAGCCAAGGGTTTTATGTGAGATGAGAGTTTTTCTTTTTCATTCATGTAAAATTCATTGTATGTAATATTCTTTTATTGGGGCACTTCCGGGATGAGGATGATGTCACCGTTGTATATTATTTACTTTTCCGCATTAGGTAGACCCAAGGCGGGGAGCACAAGTAACCTGGTTCTAGGGTCCAGTAGGAGACCATCTCGAGAAGTCGAAACCGGGTCTCCTAACCCTAGAATTGGCAGTGTTGCTTGCCGCTCTCATAGGGGTCTAGGGATGTGGGTTTGGCTATTCATCGCAACCGTGGAATCCGTGTTTTATACAGGATCGTATTAAAACACGGACCTCCTAATATATCCAATATTTCATATATGTTCTTCTGCTGCAATGTTCTGTGATGAGATCATATTACTGCCTGAGACGAATTTTATATTATATATATGAGATATATGTTATATTGCTGATTTCGTTTCAAATGTGATGCTTGTGAAGCATAATAAAATGGGACTTCATTAATGAGATTAAGGAAACTAAAAGAAACCTAAAGATGTTGTAGAAACTTGTCTCAAAAAACTGGTAGCTCTAGTTCTGGCTTTGCATAGCGGTGTTTCTTGTAGAACATCCAGCACCTTATTCGATAAGGAAAGGGCCGAGATCCCTTCACCGGGAGTGACCTCTTTAGCGAAACTAGCAGATGCTACAAATTCGGTTTGTCTTTTGATTACTTTTATAGTTTTTGCTTTGCATAGTGATATTTGTTAAATATTCTGCACCTTATTCGATTAGGAAAGAGCCGACGATCCCTTCACCAGGAGTGACCTCTTTAGCGAAACTTGCAAAGGCCTAAAAAACGTTCCATTTAAAATCACTCGATTCTACAACGATATCAAGTTCATTACGCAAAGGGTTTTATTAAAAACCTGTCATAGCCCTCTGTCATTTTAGGAAGTAGAGTACTTTGTATTCGTGGTGCGTATGTCGATTATAGTTAAGGCGTAGTGTACGGTAGCTAAGTGATGTCTTCCTACACAACATATAATTCGATTAATTAGGACAGTCATGTGATTATATTGACCATAGTTGAGGGTCATGTGGGTGGGTCTAATTAATCATGAAATAACGGGATGAACTTGACTAGTGCTTATAATATGTTGACCATAGTTAAGGTCATAAGTACTAGGGGCAGAATATTATCGGGAATTTCAAGTGTTGAAATTTGCAATGAGATTGCATACCTCCTATGAGATAGTTGGATCCCGATACCCGCTGCGAGTAAGAGTTACTCCTGAAAGAGTTTTACACATTACAATTAGCCGATCAAGTAGGTGTCTAGAAAGGTGTCAACGGGGTTACGCCCCTGGGAAAACGAGGTTTATTTTAATTAGGTCCGTGCGAAAGCACGGGGAACCTCGCTCAATGTACCAGCACTGGCCTGGCTGAAAGATTAGCGAACTTATAGAGTGTAATTAATCCAGGATAGTCATTCCTTTTAGGGTTTGAAGGAAGATTTGACTAAAACAGTGGGAGACATCCTGATTAGGTATATTAATAACCAATCTAATCTTGCAAGAGCATACGCTGAGTGTTTTCTTCTCTCTCTCTCCAGGTAGAGACCATATCACGCCTTAATAAAGATAAAAATATGAATGTATTGACCGAATCCGCTTGTTATACTGCGCTAGGGAACGTTGGTCCCGCTCCAACTTATAATTGTTATAAGACAGAGCAGGAAATAGGGGATTACCAGAATTCCCGTGCCGCCCAAACGAAGAAAGTGCATGTTGATGCATCTTCTTCGGGTGTGTTCATTACACAGAACTGTTTCTCAATATCCTTTACGTCCTGGGTATTTGATACCGGATCAGGATCCCACATATGTAATTTGTTACATGGGCTACAGATAGGTAAAGAACTGAGAACGGGTGATAAGTTTCAAGAGTTGGAAATGATGCAAGTGCTGCAGCCAAGTCTGTTGGCAGTTATCACCCTGTATTACCAGAATACATTGATTCTGAACGAATGTTATTAGATACCGAACCTGATATACAACATCATATCAGTCTCTTTATTAGTAAAGAAGGATATAATTTTGTATTGTTGGATAATGTTTTGAACATTTTCTATATCAAGAGTTGATTGGTCCAGGCACGTTATCTAAAAGCATAGACGTTCTAAATCAAACCACAGTTCTTAAACGTACAGAACATATACAAGAGGAAGAGTTCAGAAATGAACGAATTCTTCTTGAGGCATTGTAGACTAGGTCATATCAATGCGACCCGACTAGCTGAAGTTACATAAAAATGCATATTTAAATTAGTTTGGATTTACATCTTGTAAAAATTTCCAGTCATGTCACAAAGATAAGATGACAACAACTCCGTTTATTAGAAACAGAGAAAGAGTTAGTGAACTCTTGGGATTAATACATGCGGATGTATGAAAGTCCCCTGTCTACATATGCCAGGACCAGTTCTTTGTACTTCATTACATTCACTGATTATCTTTCAAGATCCGGACATATGTTCCTGTTGAAACACAAGTCCGAAACTTTTGTGATAATCACAGAATATAAGTTAAGAAGTAGAGAACCAAAAACCGGGTATAAGTATTATGTCCTTCGATGAGATCAAGGAGGAGAATACTTGAGCACGGAATTCCTGGACTATTCTAAAGGAGAATGAGATTCTCTCTCAGCATTACTCCTCCGAATACACCATAGCACGTCGGTGTATTGGGGCGGAGCAATCGCACCCTATGTGATTCTCTATAATGAGTACTACTGAGTTGCCTGTTTTCTTTTGGGGTTATGCACTTGAGAAGTTGCATACCTATTGAATAGGGTTCCAACCAAATCAGATGCCTACCACTCCATATGTGATATGGTATGGGAAGAGCCCATCTCTTAAAGAAGTTAAGATTTGGGGTTGTCAGGCCTATGTCAAAAGCAAAATCCGGACAAGCTCGAGGCAATGTCAATTCTGTGGAAGTTTGTTGGATATCCCAAGCATTCGCAAGGGAATATCTTCTACCACACCGAGGAACAAAAGATGTTTTATTTCTCGGCATACCACTTTTTGAGAAAAAGGGAATTTCTTGTGAAGAAATTAGTGGTCATGAGGTAGAACTGGAAGGAGTTCCAGCTATACAAACTGCAGTTGATGATTTGGTAAACCCGGAGGATTCAATAGTTTCCAACGAAGCTCAGCCTCTCCGCCGATCTGGTAGGATTTCTCATCCACCTGAGAGATACTTCGGTTTCTCTATGACAGTGGGAGCGAGGATTGCATCATGAGATGATGACCCAACTAGTTTCGAGCAGGCCATCAGGAGTGGGACTCTGTAAGAATGGCTGGATGCTTAGCGATCTGAGATGGAATCCTTATACACCAACAAAGTATGGACTTTGGTTGCTTTATCTGAAAGGTTAAATCCCCATCAGGAGCAAGTATATCTTGAGAAGATTACTTGGTGTACATGGAAAAGTTGAGACTTTCAAAGCTATGCTTAAAGTCTATCCAGATCCTACTTGCCACGGCTACATACCATGACTACGATATCTGGCGGTTGGGTGTCATGACTGCTTTTCTAAATGATGATTTGGAAGAGAGCTTCTATAAGTACACAGCCAGAGGGCTTCGTAGACAGTGGGAGCAGCAAAAACATGTGCAAGTTGTTTTATGTGATAAATCAGGCATCGCGGAGTTAGAACATCTGTTTTGATGTGGTAGTCAAAGAGTTTGACTTCATCAAAATGGTAGATGAACCTTGTATATACAAAAAGATAGTAGAGAGTATGGTGGTGATCCTCATAGAGTACGTGGATGACATACTCTTGATTGGGAAGGAGTTTCCTATGCTACGGTCGGTCAATCTCCGCTTATCACAACGATTCTCCATAAGGATCAAAGTGATACCTCCTAAATCCTGGGTTTTGATCTATGAGATAGATGTAATTGGATGTTAGGATTCTCACTAGTTGCAGTGAGATGGTATCAATCAATCCTGGGGAGAATCACTGGAACGGTTCCAGGGTGATAAGGACGACTAAATGTCAGTCGCAGGCATTGTCTTTACCCTCAGTGGAGGGACGGTAAGTTGGAAGAGTTCCAAGCTAGATACCGTGACTTACTAGATGATTAAAGGCAAGATACATCGTTACTAAGGATGCTACCAAAGAGGCTGTCTGGATATATATAAGTTCATGAGATGAACTTCGTTCAAACCATTGTGTGACAATGGAGTTATGGCTTTGGCCTAGGAACCCCCGTCCCATCAGAAATCCAGATATAATTCTTAGGCAGTATCACCTGATCATGGAGATGGTTGATCTCCATGGAGATGGCTGATCTCGAGGTTAGGAGAGTAGACACAGAAGACAACAGCGCGGATCCACTCACAAAGGCCTATTTCCTAGAAGAGACTTTTATGTGATGGTTGAGTATGAAATACTTCAACTACAGCTGATTGTTGGGTATGCGATACCACAACAGATGGCCCTAGTGCTAGTGGGAGATTGTTAGTTATATGTATGCCCTATAGGCCATTATTGTACATACGTTGTATATTGTAGTGGATGCTTGGACATATATAAGGAGGACTTTCTTGCTCGACATAATAGTATGCTATCTGGTTACACTTTATCTTAACATGTACTCTGATTGTCTCTATGTCACATGTTGATAAAGCCTTTAGGATGAGTACTTGACTACCAGGACTATGATACAGATCATACTAGTGGGGACAGAGTAGTCTCCAAGTACATCCTTGAAATGTTCCTAGTCGTGGGAGTACCAAGAGAGGGCATCGATACTCCAAAGTAGACTAGCGTATGCGCTTCTTGACCCATATGATGGGCAATGGATTATCTCATATCCAGAGTAGTCTCCAAGTACATCCTTGAAATGTTCCTAGTCGTGGGAGTACCAAGAGAGGGCATCGATACTCCAAAGTAGACTAGCGTATGCGCTTCTTGACCCATATGATGGGCAATGGATTATCTCATATCCATTGGTGTTTGATATCAGAGAAGGTCTACGGGTGCTCAGCGGAGACTGGGTACACTGGACGGACTCGCCGAGAACTCCCAGATGGTATTATACCCCATGTCAGATGGCAGTTCTCTGGTGACACTGGTACAGGTTAGTCTGTAGACCCGAGATCGTCATAGAGTCTTGTGTGATTCCCACTGTGCTTTGATTTCCATCATACCACGTCCAAGAGGGCATGCAAAAAGGTGTCTTTTGGGTACAGTCCCGAATCACATGGAGGCAATGAGCGATAGGAGGGGTTTCGTCTCTCCCGGTATAGGGAGTTGATGTTACGCTGTGTTCGATTGGTTATAACTGGAAATCCCTGGCCAGGGTTGCTGAGATTTACTGGAAATTATTATCAGTAGTTTCTCGAACTGTTATGGACCTCATATCGACACGACTTATCATGCTACCAGGGTCTGATATTTTACCACCCCTAGGCGAGATATGCGACATATCAGACGAAGAGACCGGACTGTACGGGAGTGTTACTGGTTGGATTCACGGGAGAAAGTACATGCTTGCTTGTTGATCTTCTGATCGCTCAATACCTGGCTGGCCGTTACGTTTCGCTGACCGCTTGCAACTTGTGGGTGTTTGATATTATCATCACCTACTGCCGGTGTATTGACGATTCTTTAGAGTCCTACACAGAGGTTTCCTGGCTCAGGCAAAACGGAGTAGGAGCACATATATGATATGTGAGGGACCGAGAAAAATACGTGTATGTGATACCGTATTAGATTCTCGCGATATGAGATATCGGCTGGGTATATGTGATATAGCTGGGTCATCAGATCAATTGTTGATTCGATGAATTGATACAGATTATATTAGTCGGTTATTTGTGAAATAGTCGGATTATCGGATCAAGTGTTGATTCAATAATTTAATGTATAATTATATACTTGATATATTAAATTACATTAACTAATATAAGCTCACTAAAAGATTCTTTTTCTCACCCGGGTAATACATTGATGTATATGCGATATATGTTAATTGTATTATTTTATTTTGTTACAAAATATATTATATATGTGATATATAATTTTGTAACAAGTTAAGGTTACAAATGCAATATGTTTTGTGGAGTTAAAACATGGTTAGGGTTTGGATTAGGGTTAAACCTTCTTGAAGCTTCTAGAAGCTTTGCTTTTGTTTTTAACTAAAGATATTTTCTAAAGTTATTTTGGTTGACATTTGTTAACCCAACCCAACCCTTCACCATGGTTAAGTCTCTACATGGGTTAAGTTATCATACTTAACCCATGGTTGCATTTCTAACCTCACATTTTTTCATTTTATTCATCACAAAACGATTGATCATCTTCTTTCTTCTTCTTCCTTGCATGAAAAGCTTTCTAGCTTTTTGTGAAGTGATGAAAATGAGTGAGAAATAGAAAATAAATGAGAGCTAAATTCCTACTTCATCATCCTCATCTATTCTAGCCACTTAGATTAGGGCGTTTGCTTTGCTAATACTTGATTAGCAAAGCAAGAGCTTGGGTTTGAGTTTCTTCAAGGTAGATCATCTTTGTTATCGAAGATCGGAAGCAAACTTGCATTTTTCTCTTCAAAGAGATGTCTCCCAAGACTGATTTGGAGAGAGCTCGCATGCAAGGAATACCCTTTGCTTCGGTAGTAAGCTCTATCATGTACACGATGTTATGTACCAGATCCGATGTAGCATACTTACTAAGTGTAGTGAGTAGGTATCAATCAGATCCTGGGGAGAATCACTGGACAGCTTTGAAGAACATTCTTAAGTACTTGAGAAGGACTAAAGAGATGTTCTTAGTGTATGGTAATGGTGAACTCCAAGTGGAGTCCTTTACCGATTCGAGCTTCCAGAGTGATAAGGACGACTCTAACTTGGTCTCGGGTTTTGTCTTCACCCTCAATGGATGGGTGGTTTGTTGGAAGAGTTGCAAGCAAGAAACCGTGGCAGACTCGACGATGGAGGCTGAATACATCGCTGCCAACGATGCTGCCAAAGAGGATGTCTGAATGAAGAAGTTCATAACCGAACTTGGTGTGGTCCCGTCCACCGAGCATCCAATACCTTTGTATTGTGATAACAATGCTGCAGTGGCTTTGACCAAGGAACCCAGGTCCCATCAGCGATCCATGCATATTCTGAGGTAGTATCACCTGATCCGGGAGATAGTTGATCGACGGGAGATCGAGATCAGGAGAGTTGACATGAAGAATAACACAACGGATCCACTCACCAAGGCCATACCACAGATACAATTTGAGAGACTCTTCAGGATGTTGGGTATGAGATACTACAACAACTGGCCTTAGTGCAAGTGGGAGATTGTTAGTTATATGTATGCCTTAGAGGCCATTATTGTACATGATTGTATATTATAGTGGATGCTTGGATATATATAGAGATGACTTTCTTGCTCGACATGATAATATGCTATCTGATTGCTCTTTGCCTTAACATGTAGACTTGTATTGTGATACTGTCTTGCTCTCATATTTTGATAAAGCCCTTAGGATGTGTACTTGACTACCAGGACTATGATGGAGATCATACTAGTAGGGCCAGGGCAGTCCACAAGTTCATCCTTTAATTGTTCCTAGTCGAGGGTGTATCGAGAAAGGGCATCGATATTCCAAAGTAAACTAGCGTATATGCTTCTTGACCCATATGATGGGCGATGGATGATCCCATATCCATTGGTGTTTGACATCAAAGATAGTATACGGGTGCTCAGTGGAGACTGGGTACACTGAACATGACTCGCCGAGAACTCCTAGATGGTATTATACCTAGCGTCAGATAGCAGTTCTCTGATGACACTGGTACAGGTTAGTTTGTTGACCCGAGATCGTCATAGAGTCTTGTGTGATTCCCAACATGCTTTGATTTCCACCTTACCACCTTCAAGAGAACGTGCAAAACGGTGGTTTTTGGGTACAGTCCCGAGTCACATGGAGCCAATAAGCGATAGAAGGGGTTTCGTCTCTCCCGGTATTAGGGGTTGATGTTGCGTTGTGCTCGATTGGCTATTACAGGAAGTCCCTATCCAGGGCTGATTCGGAGATTTACTGGTAAGTGTTATCATTAGTTTTCTTGACCCGTTATGAGCCTCATATCGGCATGACTTATCAAGTTACTGGGGTCTGACGTTTACCACCCCTAGACTAGATATGCAACATATCAGACAAAGAGACTGGACTGTATGGTAGTGTTACTGACAGGTTTTGCGGGAGTTTAGACAAGCTTGCTTATTGATCTTCTGATCGCTCAATACCCGGGTAGCCGTTACATCCAGCTAGTACCGCTGACGGCTTGTGGGTGACTGATATGATCATCACCCACTGCCGGCGTATTGACGAGTCTTTAGAGTCCTACATAAAGGTTTCCTAGCTCAAACGAAACGAAGTAGGAGCACATATGTGATATGTGCGGGACCGAGATTAATACGTGTATGTGATACCGTATTCTATTCTCGCGATATGTGGTATCGGTCGGTTATATGTGATATAGCCGGGTTATCGAATCAAGTGTTGATTCGATAAGATGATACATATGATATTAGTCGGTTATATGCGATATATCCGGATTATTAAATCAAGTGTTGATTTAATAATTTAATGTATAATTATATATTTGATATACTAACATACATTACCAAATATTAGCTCACTTAAGTATTTCTTTTTCTCAGAAGTGTACACTTAATATATATGTGATATATATTATTGTGTCATGCTTGTTGATACATGCTACATGGTTTTGAGACTCACACTATGGTTATGATAATGTAGGGTTTATTTATTTAAAATAAATCAAATAATTAGTTGGAAATTAGTCACATGGTTTGAGCTTAGTGGATGCTTGTAGAACCATTGACTTAGTTCACTAGTTTTGTTTTACATTAGATATTTATTAACCCAACCATTACCTTAAGCCATGGTTAAGTCTCTACATGAGTTATATGAGATATTTCTCACCCATGGTTGCCATAAAATTATTGGCTTCATCTTCTTCTTCATCAAGAGAGAGCTCTCTAGGTTTATAAGAGGTGAAAAAAATTAGCGAGTAAAATAAATCTAAAGTGAGCAAAATTCCTACTTCACTAACCTACACTAGATTAGCCATTTAGCTTAGCTTGTTTGCTTCACTAATTCCTAATTAGTGAAGAGGTAGCTTGAGTTAGAGTCTCCTCGACGTAGATCATCTTCGGTTTTGAAGACTTCAAGCAAGGTTGTTCCTTTCATCTTGTGGAGTCCAACTAGAGTCCGGGAGACCACTACTTGGAGAGAAGGGACTTCTACACGGAGTTATTGAAGTGAAGGACCGGTCTAGAAAGGTTGTATTCCCATTCACTTAGATGTAATGATGTTTACATTCTTATTTCGTCTAATTCTCTTGTTAAGATTCTTGATTAGAGTTATTTAGCATGGCAAAATTTTGAAAATGGTATGGTCGATGCCTCCCGAAACCCAGTGGCCGTGCTAGGTAACCCTATAGGATACCGACCATAGTCGTGAGATTTTATGATATGGGTCGATCCGAACAGACGGAGCCATGGATATTGAGGATTTTGTGTCGATATTTGAAACGGATTTGTATCGATTTTATTGATGATACTCTAGTTTTTATACAAAATTTTTACTAAGATAAGAACACAGCTTTCTTATGCAGATATATCCTGATTTCATGTTAATTATTCATTCATGATGTATTCATACATCAGATATATGACATGTTGCTACTTTGTGACACTGACACGAGTACTTGGTATTACACTTATGCTTAGGTTATGTTCATACCAGAATATTGCATTTAATACCATCTATTCTTCTTCTCATTTGTTTATAGGCAGGTGCTTTTGATCCGTGTTTGCTACATATTTATAGGTTACAGGTTCCTGGTCCAAATTGATGCAAATCATTCAAAATCTCCACAGTTACCTTAAAAATCCAGAACATCTGTCACAGACAGATAAAATCCGGGTTCCAGTCATCCGTATCCGTCCAGTGTCGCTTACCAGTTCAAGAGACAAGACAAATAACGTGGTCATTCGTGTCTCGGACAAGCACAGAGCACGAGAGGGGCAGCACAAGATTCAATGGGTGCGCGGAGCTCGAGGGAGATAAAGGTCAAATGAATTAAAAGTGAAGCCATTTTGGACTGTTGCAAATCTGAAGAAACTTTGGAAGCATTTAGCAATTTGGGACATGTAGAACAACAGAAGATAGCAACACAAGGAATCCCAGAAAATACGAGACCCCAATTCCACAAAACCGCGGCGGAACAGCCGCCAAATGTGGGTTTTTGCGGCGGTTCCGCCGCGGTTTCGTGTCATCATCTGACCAAACTTTGGGGTTATTTTGGTCATTGTATTTGGGCTCAGAATTTAGCCCTAGGGTTTCAGCTCTTTGCCTATAAGTACTTCAGTTTTGAGCCATTGTAGGGATGCTTATTTTTAGTGTAGGTTAGTTTGTATCTTCTTCTTCCTCTTCATCTATTCTCTATTAAAGTGTAGTGAGAACTCTTGAACGGAAAATCAATGAAGATGAGGATTTTTATTTAACTTGTATCTTTTAATTCTTGTATTGTAATTCTAATTCCTAAGTGTAATTTTGTTTCTTGTTGTTAAGTAGTTGTTGATATTTCTTTGCTTGTTTTATTTTCCTTCTCTTCTTATCCGTATTATTTTCAACGCATGATACTCGACGGAGTTCCTTGCTTAGGTGAGGACCCAAGTAGTTAGCTTGTAAAACCGTATTTTTCCTTTCTTTCTTTGCTTCTTTCTTGCTTTGTTTTCTTTTCATTTTCATGTGTGAATAATTTCCATACTTGTTAGAGGCTAAGGAAGCTTAGTATGAGGGACGGAAAAATCCCTTGTGCTTCTCTTCACCAAACATCATAAAACGAACCTAGACCAAACAAACGCAACCCCCTCATTTAGGCGCGCTATACGTAACATATAGCCGCGACCTAAGTCGAGAAGTCCTTTAAGCTCACTACAACGTGATATGTAGTTGTGACTTAATTGGATACATGGTTGCGGGTGTTTGGTCTAGGGTTGGAAATAAGCACAATTAGCTGACGGATAAGGGGCACTAGGAATGGATTTAGCGTTGGAAAGCTTGCTTAAACTCGCAAATCCCATTCCTATGTCCTCCTAATCCCCGCTATTTTCGATTATCCCAACATCATTTTAAGAATAGCAAAAGACAAGTACAAGACTAATCCTAACTCTACTAACCAACCTTAACCCTAACAAGCTTACTTGAAAATACATACAAACACTTAGGATGAATTGAACACATATGTACATTCTTTCGTTGACCCGTCTAAAACACGAATGGACATACTATCATCTCCCTGCGGATCGACCCGTGCTCAACCGGCTAGCTGCAAAGCGATACCGTCTTGATTGCGGAGTAGTTGGTTATATTTCTTTGCTTGTTTTATTTTCCTTCCCTTCTTATCCGTAATATTTTCAAGCCATGATACTCGATGGAGTTCCTTGCTTAGGTGAGGACCTAAGTAGTTAGCTTGTAAAACCGTATTTTTCCTTTCTTTCTTTGCTTCTTTCTTGCTTTGTTTTCTTTTCATTTTCATATATGAATAATTTCCATACTTGTTAGAGGCTAAGGAAGCTTAGTATGCGGGACGGAAAAATCCCTTGTGCTTCTCTTCACCAAAGATCCTAAAACGAACCTAGACCAAACAAACGCAACCCCCTCACTTATGCGCGCTATACGTGACATATAGCCGCGACCTAAGTCGAGAAGTCCTTTAAGCGCACTACAACGTGACATGTAGTTGTGACTTAATTGGATACATGGATGCGGGTGTTTGGCCTAGGGTTGGAAATAAGCGCATTTAGCGGACAGACAAGGGGCATTAGGAATGGATTTAGCGTTGGAAAGCTTACTTAAACTCGTAAATCCCATTCCTATGTCCTCCTAATCCCCGTTACTTTCGATTATCCCAATATCGTTTTAAGAATGGCAAAAGACAAGTACAAGACTAATTCTAACTCTACTAACCAATCTTAACCCTAACAAGCTTACTTGAAAATACATACAAACACTTAAGATAGAATTAAACACATATACATTCTTTCATTGACTCGTCTAAAACACGAACGGACATACTACCATCTCCCTGCGGATCGACCCGTGCTCAACAGGCTAGCTGCAAAGCGAAATCGTCTTGATTGCGGTAAGTAGAGAACAGAGTGGAACGCATATCGTAAAAACGTATCGAGTTCTGCTACCAATCAAATGGCACCGTTGCCGGGGAGACGGTAACGTATTTTCTTTCTTGTTATTCGGGTTAATATTCTTTTTGTGTATATATATATATAAATATATATATAAATAAATAAATATAGCAAAAACCCTTTTTGTTATTTTTGATATTTTTTGTGTGCAAGTTTGCAAGTTATCTGGAGCAAGTACATTATTCAAATAAAGATATAGAGATTTTTATTCTGTCGTACAGAGTAAGAGGAGTGCAGGGACCAAAGTTTCTAGCCCCAAGTCCACATTTTGATAGCAAAACCGCGGTCAAAGCTTGGATTGTGCCGCGGTTCCGCGGTTCTATTGAGGCTTCTAAGCCTCAATTTTTTCCCCACCCTTTCTCTTTCCTTTTATCTCCTCTATGAACCCTATTGAACTGTATTTTATGCAGATTTCTTTGCACAGATTGCGCCGCCGCTAAATTTTTTTTTGTTGTTTTATATTTTGTTTATTTATACGCTTTGCATATAATAATACGGACATTAAGGGACTTGAACACCAATTAAGATTGGTTGGGGATTTCATCACCCTTCCTAGGACCCCACAAATCACAAAAAGCATACGCATCACCTTGCGTTAATAAAAAATATCTAGACCAAACCTATAAGGACTTGTCGTGCTCATTTAGGACAAGTGAAGGTTGCGGAGAATCGGTCGTTTATCTAAACTTGACTTTGTGGTGCCTAGGCTTGACAAGCGAGGAGGTAATTTTAAAAGGCTCGTCTCACGGTGATTCGTGAGCGAAACCCTCCTTCCCTCACTTGGGCTTACCTAGCTACATTTGGCAGTGAAGATGCGATTTGAGGGTTATCCTGCAACTTGTCGTTTGGAAGTCTAGGAGCGGTCTAGTTGGACTTTAAAGACCCTAGCTCTAGGTGTTGTTTGTGCATATTGTGATTCTGATTGTGCTTGTGTAAAGTTTAGTCCCATAATTCCGTATTCTTTCAAAACAAACAATTTCGAAAACTGCTAAAAAAATAATAATAATAATAAATTCAAAAAAAATTATAAAAATTTTCCACTTACACCTTCTCCACTTTTCATAACATGGGTACTCCAAAACGACCAACTCTTGCCGAACTTTGGTACCCACAACCAGACATTTCTTCTTACGGTTCTTGCTTTGGCCGAACTTCGAACGATCCATCCATGCCCAAAATTTCATTGAAAGATCGAATAGACGCGTCCTGGACAAACAATTGGACCCCGTAATCCACTTTGTATCAACCATTTCAACCTACCCTACTTTCTTACGTTGATTCCCTTTTTGCTAGTCATATTGCGACTCCGAGACCCATGTCCATTGCCGACAGAATTGAACAATCTCGTAGCCGATCTTTCACTCCATTCACCACTGCCAATTCTTTTGATCAACAATTCCAATCACCTTCTTATCCGAATGTTGATCCTACTCCTGTCCAACTATTCGATTCCTATAACTCCTACCCGACTTTTACACTTTCCCTAGACATTGCTTCTGAACAGCCATTTGGGAGTTTCACGTATCCACACGAATTTGAATCTTTTACTGAAACCCCTCACAACCCATGTCTAGTCTTGAACAGTCGTTGGAAGAATTTCGGGTGGCGTCGTGCCAATAGATGATGGCTTTGAATGCGTCCATGGCCGTCCTTATACAACCTAACGAACAGGTAGCTAGTTTCCAACTAGCTTCACATTTTCCAATGTATGATGAGGCGATAGGACAGGTTGAGAATTTGAATGGTGAGAGTGAGCAGTACACCCTTCTAAATCAAACCTATCCGTTGCAAATTGAATTCCAGAACTCCGGTTTTGAAAGTTTATCGAGTGTCCCACATGAATCACCAATTGAAGATAGAATGTTTGATGAGTTGCGCGACTTTGTAGTGTTTGATTTACCAGATTGTGAAGGGACCTTGTCAAGTGAAACCACACCCAATCCTTTTGATCACTACACCTCCACTCCAGAATCTGAATTGATTGAAATCCATGCTGTTGATGAGGTTTCTGAGAAATTTTATTTCCACTTGATTAAGGATATTGACGCTGAGAATATTTTGGATGATGAACCCGCAGTTTTAGATGAGTTTTTCTCACCAATTCATCATGTCCTTTCACTTCCGTGTGGACATCATCCCGAACCATTAACTGTTTTTCCCGAACCCCATATGCGTTGGGATTTTGAGGATAAATGCATGGATGAGCTGAATTTTGAAGAGAATTTTGAGGTTAGTATTAAGGATCAAACAATTTCACCAGATGGGTTGGATTTTTCAATTCATCCTATCCCTTTCATTGACTGTGTATACCCTCCTGAACCTTTAACCGATACCAGTCCTCAATCACTTCCCTACATTTTTTCCATTGTTCCCACTTTGCAAGCCACAGTATCACCTTCTTTTCTTATGTCTAGTTCACCAAGTTCGCTCTACCCATGTTTTCTCACGAATCTTGAGAGGTTTGACCCCATTTTAGAAACAACCCTAAACTTTCTTTACAATTTTTTTCGAAAATACAGAAAGGGGTATTTTTTCCTGAGCACAAGATATAAATTTGTTTTGCTTTTTAATAGCAAGAAAGAGCTTGTAGATCATTGGTAAGACCTTGCACTGCTGAACCAAAGCACCAGAGTTCAAATCCTATCCCCCACATTATATTTAATATTGTTTTCTTTTAATATTTTTAGAATTCCAAGAGTCTACACGTTCTAAACCCGTAAAACCCCACTACACATATAAAAAATATCCCAAGGGGTACACCAAACGTCGCTGGACACGTGGAGGCGGAGAATCGGCTTGACTCGGCCGACTCGGGCCGGCGGCGCGGCCGGACCGAGTCGGATCGCCGATCTCCCAACATGAAAGATGTGTCTTTTTGTATTCTTAACTCCCCTGTATACTTTAAAAGTCCTGCACATTTCCAGAGCTCTTTAAAACCCTATTAAACTATATTTTTAATATAATTTTTAATACATTTTTAATACAACCTTTCACCTACCCTAGCCTTAGTTTTACCCTATAAATACCACCCCTAAACACACACCCCCTCACTCACAAATTCTGTCCAAACTCTCAAGAAAATTCTCTAGAAATTTTGTGTACAAGTGAAGTTAGCGAAGGGAGAAACTCCGGCGAACTTCCGACGACGACCCTAGGAGCTCCCGGCGACGAAACGACGCACCGGCACCTCCTACGTCTTCCTCTCCCTCTTCTCTTGAATCTAAACCCGTAAGTCCCACCTCACTCTTCTCTATTCTTTACTAAAAACTCGTATTACTAAAACCCGACAGAATCGGAGTTAATCCGATTTCCGATTCGGTTCTTCCTAAAAATTCGACTTTTTCTTAAATACAAACATACCAAACTCTTACATGTGGACTATTAACCATTAACAAGACATATTGAACAATTTCCATATCAAAAGGATTTCTATTTCAATTTTTATAGTACTTTTTCAGTAAAATACCATGTAGTTTAGTTTCGACTTTAAAACATCATTAATCATGCTATACCTTTAAGTAGATCACGAGGTAATGACCTACCTCCTCACAACACTCGTATGCAACATAGCACAATACCTTTCGGGAACATAGAATACGGGAAAACAAGATTTTACATATAAATACCATTTCCTAATAAAGCCTTTTTCTACAAGAAATATGTATTTACACAAATCTTTGCAAAGCGCCGCTACAACCCATTTGGGAAACCCGTTCGGGATGGTGCGGATTATCGCACATCCTCGGGCTTAGTGGTGCGAGATGCAGACCTCAGCAAGGAGCATTCAGTCTCGAAGGATTTAAAATACAAATATCTTAAGAAAATGAGATTTTTAGAAATATAGTATATTAAAATTATATATATATATATATGTATCATCAAAATATCTATTTTTATGATAATATAAATATTCCAACCTTTCTAAATCACAAAAATCATTTTACATGAAAACACCATGCAATTCTATACAAGTTCAACACTTTACAATTAAATACCATGTATTATAAAAAATTGGTTTATTCACTAGAATTGTCACAATGATAAAATATACATCAATGAAAACTTTAAAGACGATAATAAAATACTTGAGGTGTATTTTGAAAATTATACAAAATTATTTTACATAAAACCCTCTCAAGTTTTATAAATTACAATAAGGACCCTAGTAAATATAGGTTTAAGAGGGACCAGTCTCTTGAGCCTCAAGGAGCCGGAGATATGGGTGCTTGCCTATTTAAGGTAGACAACTTAACAAACGGTGTTATCAACACGGTAATTGTTGGATATAGTGCCCTCAGAGTCAATTATTGAATCACAGGCACGTGATTGCAATGATTGAGGGAGGACCTATACTGGTAGGACAGTCTTACTCAAGATGATAGTATGCTATCTGGTTTATCTTTATCATCGTGTACTGCTTTAGGTGACCTTACAGGTCGCTATTACACGTTGATAGAGCCCTTAGGATTCTTGCTTGACTGCCAGCAGTATGATGGCGATCATATACGTGGGAGCTGGGTTCTATAAGCACATCCTTAAGTGGTCCCTAGTCGTGGGAGTTTCGAGACCGGGCATCGATACTGTCACATCCCGAAAGTACGGAATATGACTGGCACTTAAACTACGAACGTCTCGAGGCGTAAGTAATCTAAGTAAGCCGAAAACCCAGAAACCCAAACCAAGAAAAGTAGTAGAGTGAAGGAAAACCAATTTAAAACAAGTAGTTTTAATAGCATATGCCGAGTTATGCGGTTTTAAAAAAAACATCAAGTATTTCCTGAAAATTTCGGCAGAGACTCCTTTGTAAATACCGGCTCCCAAACGGGATACAACATGAATAGCATACGAAATCAATGAAAGGCATCCCCAAGCGAGAGCTAGCTCTTCGTCAATCGACGGTCACAACCACACAAGCAATATAATATACAACGCCAACTGCGAGGATCAAAATTCAAAAGGAAACTCAAAACCACAAGAAAACCACAGAAATATAACGCGCGACTCTAAGGTCGAAGGAATAACATCACTGGTCTCTATCTCAAATGAATACATGTTTGGTTGATGGAACTTCTAGATACAACAGAGTAATAATATACAAGTTATATAATGGTAGGTACGATACAAGTAAACCCACCTACTAGCAAATCACCCGAGGGAAACTAAGCCCGCAAGCCGTAAAGAAACCTGTACGGCAAACCTGCAAGAAACTGGGGCACAACAGGGGTGAGTTACCAACTCGTGAATAGAAAAATATCTACAAACAGAAATCGCATAAATAACGCAATCTAGGTCAATGATCATAATATATCCTCAAATATATGTATAACATGCAGCCTATAACAATGGCTAGGGTAATATCTAACCCGAGTGTAATTTCATGTGCCCGTGTCAGTGCTTCAGGTAGCGATATATCATATGAATGAGGTATGAATGCATGAAAACAGAATACATGTAAATGAAGAACTGTTTTCATAATTTAGTGAGATTTCCTTTGTGTTTTTAAAATGAGGTATCATAATGAAATCAGCATAAAACAGTGCCTAGCATCGGCACAAAACGTAATCCCAATATCTCGATATCTCTGTATCAGTCTCTGTACCTCAATATCTCGAAATCTCAATATCTCAATCACAATATCTAGGGCGCCGTCAGTCCAGACCGGCCCCTACCATCCATCTCAAGACCATGACGGTATCCTCCGGATATCCGACGCGTCGGATAAAATCACCGGTAGGTAGTGCTCCCCTGCCAGTCTCACATCGTCATCATCACACGCTTCTTGCCCCGGGGTACCTTACCGGGTCCACCATGTACCCGAAACGGTTCATCCGTCTCCTCGAATCGGGTCTCGAAATCTATCAGCAAACTCATGGTGGACGACTCATACATCATGGGAAAAACCGCACTTTTATTTAAAAAGAGAGAAATCAGTTTATATATGTTTTGCGGTTTTCCTCCAAATCCAGAAAATATCATGGAAATCCGAATCATCAATAGCATGTAAAACCATGAATATAAGCATGAGAATGAATAACAGTATGCATGAAGCGACAAGTAATAACTTCAATATCTAAGCTGGCATATAAGGTATGTACACTAATATTATGTCAAACTACTGGCTATCAAGCTAAGTTAAGCAACAATATTTTCTAAGGTGTACGTGACATGGCAATTACCGATGAAGATGTGTGTGAGCCGGCAAGTAAGTGTATGTGGTACATACGCATCATCGGTAATGGTGCTGGTGTCCTAACAGCATAATGTCAACAATGCAATATGAAATAACAATGTAAATATGCGATGCGGAGCGAGCAACCAAAATGATCGGGAGCTAAAAATTAAACAATGGTGCCATTTGAAATAACACGAATCGCGGGGTTTTGAAAATAGGGCTACGGTGGTTTTTAAGAAAGGATACGTCTTTTGAAATATCCGTAGATCCCTTGACCTGTCTTTTAAAATACCCACGATCCGCTAGTTTTGAAATAGGTAGGAGTCTAATCTAATCTAACAACTACACTAAACTATACGGCTGAACTAACAAGCTGAACTACAGGTAAGGAAACCGCCTATCATCTGAGTCGATACATATACATACCTGTATATATACAGTCGGTCATCCCGCCTCAATAATATCATCTCCGATACCACATCTATAAGCAGGCATCCAAAGTCAAGAGTGCGGATCAATCATCAATATAGCTCGTACGTAAATCCGTCGTACGGCATCCCAAATCTGGGTACGGGTCAATATCACATTCATCATACTATTCACCCGGTATCCTCTTTATCAAACATCATGATCGGGGTACTGATCTACGTCTAGTACAATACTGATACCGCCTAAGTATGCATGCACGTGTGTGAAACACTACGTCAAGACCCGTTACAACGTCATGTTGTATCTCAAATACGAATCCTGCTATATCACCGATCTCACGGCCTCAAATCAAATCTCATCGACTCATCTTAAATCCCAAGTACTATCCTCATTATCCATGCATGTGTATATGAATGTATATATGCATAGTCCCATACCCACGCATATATACATATATACACATCCCAATCGGTGCACAAGAAGGTAATGTATGCAAGTCTGTGTGTGCGTATGTGGTATAACAACTACTCTAGGGTTTCGCAACTAACCCAAAGCTAATCCAGGAACACATAAACATAACATGGATACACATTCTCGTATCATAAAACACCTATATAAACATATATATAAGCTACACTACGGACTGCGGGGGTGCTATACGCCATCCACCCGACTTCTCCCCGTAGATATAAATCTACTCACATGGTCCTCGCTTGCCGGTGCCGACGTCGCCACGCGCTTGCTTGTCGTCTCGAAGTCCACATGGGGTACCTACATATCATAACGCAACGTATCGCATTAAAATCCGACTCATGCCCAAAATGACACACGAATCCCACATAGATCAAAACCTATGGTTTGCTTTCCCAAATCAACCCAAAAACCCTCGACATCGGCGTACAAACGTCGATTGATCAAGAAAAACACCAAACATACCAATCATGGTTTCAAAACTCACTAACTACATAAGAAATAAGGTTTAGTTCGTCAAAACGATAAAATTAAACCAATCGTTTTGTTTTCCAAAAACCTAGTTAGCATAAATTCCCATTTCGGCTAAAAACTTGATGTTTTAACCAATCTACCAATTTTAACGATTCCAATGGCCAAAATTCTCATTAAATAACATAATTAGGTCATACAATCACTTTCATAAAATTAAACTCATCAATTTGTATAAATTCCAAATTCCTATTCTGCAAAAATACCGATTTTAACTCTTTTTAAAGTGAAATTCACAATTTTTACAATTAAGCTTGGTTTTGCATATACTAAAACATTAAACCACAATTTATAATGTTAATAATGCCATGAAACCCTAATTAGAATTTTATCTCACCAATATATACATATTTTTTAAAAACCTAGTTTGCCATTTATATACTTATTACAAATTTAAATTAACAAAAATGCAAACTAGAGACTAGATTAATTTTAGCAAGCAATTATATGTTAATCTACCCATCACAACCCAAATCCAATGCTCAAACCCTAATCTTCATTCAAAACCATCCACTTGAAATTTCAAACTTCAATTCAAAACCCTTTTTTTTTAAACACCTAATTAAACACTTAATTAACTTAGATTAAGCAATATAAACAACAAATTCTATATAGGGCCAAATTTTATACCTCCCAATTTTTGAGATCTAGCCATCCAAAAAGCTCTCCTTTCACCACAATCCATGCATCGAAGGCTACACTAAAATGGGTAAGAGCTTGATTTAGATTTTGGATTTTTTTGATGGGTATTTGATGAATTTTTGAAGCAAAAGAGATAGGAAACTGAGGTCAAGAAAATGGGGGGGCTGCTTGAGGGATAGGCTCGGCCAGAATTGAGGAGGGGGAGAAGAGAGGGTGTGGGGGTGTTTGTAAAGTCAAGGAAAAGTCCAAGTCACCATTATCTAACACCATGCCTCTTTATTTAATATTTCCTTTATTCTATTCTCTTGATTTTCTTTTCTTTTATCAAAAGAAGTGGGGACATGGGGGATGTGGCTGCTGAAAATTCAGCCAAGGAGGGAAATTGGTGTAGTGTGTGTGAGTGTGGGGTGAAGGAAAATGACAAATACAATACCCCAACATCCATTTACACTAAAAAAAATGCCTTTTTTCATCAATAATTTCTAAACCGTTTTGGCAAACGATTTCGTTTCAAAAATCACATGATAAAATTTTGTTTAATGTTTTATGATGCACAAAATTTGTTTCAACTCATTCCAATTTGTAATTTTCCCTAATTAAATATATTAGTGACGGCTTAAAATAATATTAAAATAATTAATTTCGGAAAAATTTTCAGAAAATTTGAAATTTCACCAGTGGGTCAGTAAACACCAAATACTAGTAATTACATAACTAGAATATGTATATTTAATTTTATAATAAAGATATTTGTATTTTGAGTTTTTACCGAAACCCCCTTATTTTACCGTTTTTTCGAAATTTCACCGAAACGATTTTCAAAACGTTACAATCTTCCCCCCTTAAAGAAATTCGGTCCCCGAATTTAAATTAAAACTTCCCCCAAATACTAAAATATTTCAGCCAAAACCATCAAATCGCCGGGGCTCCGAAATCATAAATACATAAAACAAATCGTAGCGCAACGCATACGCATGAAAAATAAGCATAAACTCAAAATCAAAACTCCGTCAAGCATCTCGCAATCATTGGAGTCATGGTAAAGACACAAATGTCAAATTCAATACAAAACCAATATGATATAACTCGAAACTATACACGTAAATATCAAATCTATATATGTAAATATCTGAAGGAAATGCATGCCAAATCTCTTAAAGTCGCTGTGCAATGCGCTCAACACTGTACAGTGGCGGACGTCTATCATAAGAAATTAACCATATACATATATACCTTTTGTTTGAAATGTACGTTCCGCCATTTTGGGAAACAATTTAGAAGGGTTTCCTTGTTTTAAACGTTTCGTGTCATATCAGACACGTAGATAAATACTGACACTATAGCTCGCTTTTGGAATTCCCTTCGATAGCTATCAAGGTATGCAAAATACATTCAGGTACTGTCCTCTGACTAGTCCTGCTCAGTACGAAAACACATAACAAATATCATAAAAACGTACTGCTCTATAAGAAATCAATCCCAAAATACGCATATGAATACTCTGTGCGTCCGGTGCGCACGGAAATCAAAATCCATATATGTGCCAACATGTGCACAGAAACAAGATCTAAGTGCATCGGGTGTGCACGAAACATCTGTCATAGGCAACGTGGGCGCCTGACAGCAAAATCAGGTGCATCTGACATGCACGAAGAATCTCGATTTGGTGCATCTGGTGTGCACCAAAATCGCACCTCAAAACATGCGCCCAACATGCGCGAAAATCCAAATCAGGTGCATCCATCGTGCACGAAATCATGAAATCCAATATCAAGCGCCGAATATGCGCAAAATCCAATCAGGTGCACAAGGTGCACAAAACAAATATCGAACATCACAATCGAAATCGAAGTCCAGTGCATCTAAATGCACAACATACGTAACACTGCACTGCAAGCATATATGAACTATACCGAGTGCAAAAACCAAATCGTGTGCGTACATACGCACAAAATCAACTCAACTGTATGAAACCCATAAAATCATAAACGTGAGAAACCAAGGCACGAAAACGATATCAAGTGCAACACTGTGCAAAGATCGTAAATCCTCAATCATCAAAATCAAATCATTCGAATAAATCACCCAAAACATCGAAATCAATAATGGCGGAATAGTACCGCTCAAGCGCATCCTCTAAGAATCTCGGGCCAACTGTCGCGGTTACTAGTGGGATGTCTCGTCGATGATCATGAACTCTGGCCTGCTGGTGTGCGTAACAATGACCACTCCTGGGTCAAGGACTTCTTGTAATTCATTCCAGAAAGGTCCTATCGGGATCTTCCCCAAATCTCGTCTCTGCCGAACTGTCCGGAAGTCATCGTCCCTTACTAGATCTGTTCTCGTTCCGGAAGGGCTGCATACTCATCGCGACTCCTTCTGGAAGGTATATCCAAGTACAATGCCTCGGCATACGTATCGCATCCCTGATGTCGGCGGAGGGGAACGTCATCATATCCAGATCTTGTACGAACCTCTTACTCCATTTTTCTAATGTCGACTGCTCTGGACTCGTCTCATCGTGGCTGCATGGACTGAGCTCCAATGACTATCCTCGTATCTGGAGTCTCCCAAGAAATGCATCCCACCACCTAGCATCCGAATTAAGTCGAGCCATCCGATCGAGTCGTCAAAACCTCATAATCCCCCAAGAGCTCAACATCTTGGGCACAGTTTAATAGTATCGAGTACATACCACAGCATCGGTGGTCCAGCCGTAGAAGGGCAAACCCAAGCCTCACTAATGGCGCCGTAGAACTGCCGCAAACCCGAAGGTTCAAATGCTTTCACACGGTCATTAAGTCGATTTAGGGTTTCATTCTTCTAGAGGGACCATAGAATTGCCTGCATGTCTTTTCGACTACTTTGAACTTGGAATAATAGGTTTCTGACATTCGATCGTCTCTGTCGTCTCTCAACGTCTCCGCGTGAAGTCATCTCTAGCTGGAATCAATCTATCTGATGACCTCGCATCGGGGTAGACGAACGAACCACCTGTCCTAGTCATTCATCATCGTGTGACTAGCGACCTTCTATCATCTCTTCGTACTACTCGTCCCGCAATAGCTCCAACATATGGGGCGATATCTCGTCACTCGCAGCAACAACTGGCTCACTCGTCTGCACGGTGAACAGTGCCTCGACCATCATGAATAAGCAATACACCAACGGTCATCAAAATCTGGCTGGCCTTTGTCGGTGGCCCAATCCTCTGGTACTGATCGGCACGTCCGAGAAATCTCATAAAGGCGATCCGCCAAACGCTCGTGGCGCGAAACACAGTAAAAAGACACATCTCCGCAATCGTGTGTCGCCAAAATTTCGCCCTGGTCAGTCCTTGTTCGTGACGAGCTCATGCTGACCGCAACTCTAGCTGTAGCTCTCCCTGCCTGTAATCGTGGCAGCGAAACCATAACTGGTACCGATGAAGCTAGATCAGGAATGAATATAATACTGAGCAAAGAAATGTACATCCTAAGGCTTCTTAAGTGGAGTAGCGTATCGTAAGTATGCCGCGGAACATACCCACGGTACGTCACTCTACTTTAGTCACCTATTCCATCAACCAAGGGTCATCCTACCCTCCGAAAGTAAAACCTAACGCTCTGATACCAACTTTGTCACGTCCCGAAAGTACGGAATATGACCGGCACTTAAACTACGAACGTCTCGAGGCGTAAGTAATCTAAGTAAGCCGAAAACCCAGAAACCCAAACCAAGAAAAGTAGTAGAGTGAAGGAAAACCAATTTAAAACAAGTAGTTTTAATAGCATATGCCGAGTTATGCGGTTTTAAAAAAAACATCAAGTATTTCCTGAAAATTTCGGCAGAGTCTCCTTTGTAAATACCGGCTCCCAAACGGGATACAACATGAATAGTATACGAAATCAATGAAAGGCATCCCCAAGCGGGAGCTAGCTCTTCGTCAATCGACGGTCACAACCACACAAGCAATATAATATACAACGCCAACTGCGAGGATCAAAATTCAAAAGGAAACTCAAAACCACAGAAATATAACGCGCGACTCTAAGGTCGAAGGAATAACATCACTGGTCTCTATCTCAAATGAATACATGTTTGGTTGATGGAACTTCTAGATACAACAGAGTAATAATATACAAGTTATATAATGGGGGATACGATACAAGTAAACCCACCTACTAGCAAATCACCAGAGGGAAACTAAGCCCGCAAGCCGTAAAGAAACCTGTACGGCAAACCTGCAAGAAACTGGGGCACAACGGGGGTGAGTTGCCAACTCGTGAATAGAAAAACATCTACAAACAGAAATCGCATAAATAACGCAACCTAGATCAATGATCATAATATATCCTCAAATATATGTATAACATGCAGCCTATAACAATGGCTAGGGTAATATCTAACCCGAGTGTAATCTCATGTGCCCGTATCAGTGCTTCAGGTAGCGATATATCATATGAATGAGGTATGAATGCATGAAAACAGAATACATGTAAATGAAGAACTGTTTTCATAATTTAGTGAGATTTCCTTTGTGTTTTTAAAATGAGGTATCATAATGAAATCAGCATAAAACAGTGCCTAGCATCGGCACAAAACGTAATCCCAATATCTCGATATCTCTGTATCAGTCTCTGTACCTCAATATCTCGAAATCTCAATGTCTCAATCACAATATCTAGGGCGCCGTCAGTCCAGACCGGCCCCTACCATCCATCTCAAGACCACGACGGTATCCTCCGGATATCCGACGCGTCGGGTAAAATCACCGGTAGGTAGTGCTCCCCTGCCAGGCTCACATCGTCATCATCACGCGCTTCTTACCCCGGGGTACCTTACCGGGTCCACCATGTACCCGAAACGGTTCATCCGTCTCCTCGAATCGGGTCTCGAAATCCATCAGCAAACTCATGGTGGACGACTCATACATCATGGGAAAAACCGCACTTTTATTTAAAAAGAGAGAAATCAGTTTATATATGTTTTGCGGTTTTCCTCCAAATCCAGAAAATATCTTGGAAATCCGAATCATCAATAGCATATAAAACCATGAATATAAGCATGAGAATGAATAACAGTATGCATGAAGCGACAAGTAATAACTTCAATATCTAAGCTGGCATATAAGGTATGTACACTAATATTATGTCAAACTACTGGCTATCAAGCTAAGTTAAGCAACAATATTTTCTAAGGTGTACGTGACAAGGCAATTACCGATGAAGATGTGTGTGAGCCGGCAAGTAAGTGTATATGGTACATACGCATCATCGGTAATGGTGCTGGTGTCCTAACAGCATAATGTCAACAATGCAATATGAAATAACAATGTAAATATACGATGCGGAGCGAGCAACCAAAATGAGCGGGAGCTAAAAATTAAACAACGGTGCCATTTGAAATAACACGAATCGCGAGGTTTTGAAAATAGGGCTACGGTGGTTTTTAAGAAAGGATACGTCTTTTAAAATATCCGTAGATCCCTTGACCTGTCTTTTAAAATACCCACGATCCGCTAGTTTTGAAATAGGTAGGAGTCTAATCTAATCTAACAACTACACTAAACTATACGGCTGAACTAACAAGCTGAACTACAGGTAAGGAAACCGCCTATCATCTGAGTCGATACATATACATACCTGTATATATACAGTCGGTCATCCCGCCTCAATAATATCATCTCCGATACCACATCTATAAGCAGGCATCCCAAGTCAAGAGTGCGGATCAATCATCAATATAGCTCGTACGTAAATCCGTCGTACGGCATCCCAAATCTGGGTACGGGTCAATATCACATTCATCATACTATTCACCTGGTATCCTCTTTATCAAACATCATGATCGGGGTACTGATCTACGTCTAGTACAATACTGATACCGCCTAAGTATGCATGCACGTGTGTGAAACACTACGTCAAGACCCGTTACAACGTCATGTCGTATCTCAAATACGAACCCTGCTATATCACCGATCTCACGGCCTCAAATCAAATCTCATCGTCTCATCTTAAATCCCAAGTACTATCCTCATTATCTATGCATGTGTATATGAATGTACATATGCATAGTCCCATACCCACGCATATATACATATATACACATCCCAATCGGTGCACAAGAAGGTAATGTATGCAAGTCTGTGTGTGCGTATGTGGTATAACAACTACTCTAGGGTTTCGCAACTAACCCAAAGCTAATCCAGGAACACATAAACATAACATGGATACACATTCTCGTATCATAAAACACCTATATAAACATATATATAAGCTACACTACGGACTGCGGGGGTGCTATACGCCATCCACCCGACTTCTCCCCGTAGATATAAATCTACTCACATGGTCCTCGCTTGCCGGTGCCGACGTCGCCACGCGCTTGCTTGTCGTCTCGAAGTCCATATGGCTACCTACATATCATAACGCACCGTATCGCATTAAAATCCGACTCATGCCCAAAACGACACACGAATCCCACATAGATCAAAACTTATGGTTTGCTTTCCCAAATCAACCCAAAAACCCTCGACATCGGCGTACAAACGTCGATTGATCAAGAAAAACACCAAACATACCAATCATGGTTTCAAAACTCACTAACTACATAAGAAATAAGGTTTAGTTCGTCAAAACCATAAAATTAAACCAATCGTTTTGTTTTCCAAAAACCTAGTTAGCACAAATTCCCATTTCGGCTAAAAACTTGATGTTTTAACCAATCTACCAATTTTAACGATTCCAATGGACAAAATGCTCATTAAATAACATAATTAGGTCATACAATCACTTTCATAAAATTAAACTCATCAATTTGTATAAATTCCAAATTCCTATTCTGCAAAAATACCGATTTTAACTCTTTTTAAAGTGAAATTCACAATTTTTACAATTAAGCTTAGTTTTGCATATACTAAAACATTAAACCACAATTTATAATGTTAATAATGCCATGAAACCATAATTAGAATTTTATCTCACCAATATGTACATATTTTTTAAAACCTAGTTTTCCATTTATATACTTATTACAAATTTAAATTAACAAAAATGCAAACGAGAGACTAGATTAATTTTAGCAAGCAATTATATGTTAATCTACCCATCACAACCCTAATCCAATGCTCAAACCCTAATCTTCATTCAAAACCATCCACTTGAAATTTCAAACTTCAATTCAAAACCTTTTTTTAAACACCTAATTAAACACTTAATTAACTTAGATTAAGCAATATAAACAACAAATTCTATATAGGGTCAAATTTTATACCTACCAATTTTTGAGATCTAGCCATCCAAAAATCTCCCCTTTCACCACAATCCATGCATCGAAGGCTACACTAAAATGGGTAAGAGCTTGATTTAGATTTTGGATTTTTTTGATGGGTATTTTATGAATTTTTGAAGCAAAAGAGATAGGAAAATGAGGTCAAGAAAATGGGGGGGCTGCTTGAGGGATAGGCTCGGCCAGAATTGAGGAGGGGGAGAAGAGAGGGTGTGGGGGTGTTTGTAAAGTCAAGGAAAAGTCAAAGTCACCATTATCTAACACCATACCTCTTTATTTAATATTTCCTTTATTTTATTCTCTTGATTTTCTTTTCTTTTATCAAAAGAAGTGGGGACATGGGGGATGTGGCTGCTGAAAATTCAGCCAAGGAGGGAAATTGGTGTAGTGTGTGTGAGTGTGGGGTGAAGGAAAATGACAAATACAATACCCCAACATCCATTTACACTAAAAAAATGCCTTTTTTCATCAATAATTTCTAAACCGTTTTGGCAAACGATTTCGTTTCAAAAACCACATGATAAAATTTTGTTTAATGTTTTATGATGCACAAAATTTGTTTCAACTCATTCCAATTTGTAATTTTCCCTAATTAAATATATTAGCGACGGCTTAAAATAATATTAAAATAATTAATTTCGGAAAATTTTTCAGAAAATTTGAAATTTCACCAGTGGGTCCGTAAACACCAAATACTAGTAATTACATAGATAGAATATGTATATTTAATTTTATAATAAAGATATTTGTATTTTGACTTTTTACCGAAAACCCCCTTATTTTACCGTTTTTTCGAAATTTCACCGAAACGATTTTCAACACGTTACAGATACTGCATTAGTAGACTAGTGTATACAGTCGAGACCCCGACGAGGGGCGGTGACCGGTCACACAAGCCATTGGTGTCAGTTGGATCACCTAAGATGTATACAGGTGCTCATTGGGTTATGAGTACCCCGGACAGGACTCGCCGGGAACATGCTAGTTGGTATTTTACCTGACGTCAGATAGAAGTTCCCTGGTGACATGTGTACAGGTTAGTTCATCGACCTGATATCGTCATTTGTCTCGTATGAGTTCCCACTGTACTTTGATTACTACCCTACCACGGCTCAAAGGAGTCGTGCAAATAGGTTTTAGTTGGGTACAGTCCCGAGCCACACGGAGGCAGTGAGCGGATTGGCAGGGGTTTCGTCTCTCCTGGTATTGGGGGTGAGATCGCGCTGTGTCCAGGAGAGCCATTACACGAAGTCCTTGGCCAAGGCAGAAGATTTACTGGTAGGTATTCCAGTAGTATCTCAGGGTGTTCTGGGCTACCCTCCGACACGACTTGTACCGCTTTTAGGGGTCTGACTTTTACCAACCCCCTAGGCCCGACATGCGATACTCATAGATGAACGGACCGAACTGTACGGATATTGTCACTGACAGGCTCAGTAGGGTGTCAGGATGAGTTCCCTCATCGACCTCCCTTTTGGTCAATACCTGGTAGCACGTTACGTACAGCTAGTACCTCTGACGTACCAGTGGTTAAATCCACAGCCAAAGTATTGACGAGTCTTTAGAGTCCCCCACAGACAGTTTTCAAGTTTCGGGCGAAACGTTGTAGAGGCCGTATGATATATGGAAGGGTTCGATCATATACGTGCAGTGGTGCACGGATCGTACTAGTGGGCTTTGGTTTAAGCCGGATCCTAGTATTAGATTTGTTGGATTACTTTAGTCTCATCGCATTTGCATTCAGTCGGAATGCGGATGCAAGTATGTATATACAGGTGAGGGGTATCCTTGTGATCCGTCACGAGTTTACTTTAGATATTGCCGTATCTTTTTATTGTTGTAAACATTTGGATTAATGTTTACAAATGGAAATTATGAGCTAGAAATCATCATGAGGTGCATTTATTATAACACATGCAACCTAGTAACTCATGGTCTCTTTTATTGTGCATATGTCACATTTTGTGATTGATTTTGTGGATGAAATGAGAGGGGGGGAGAGAGAGAGAGGGCTGCCATTATGAGGGTTAGCTCTTGTATTTTCCATTCCAACTCTCTCACTCTCATTATCATACAACACAAAAGAGAAATGCTTCTTCTTCTTCTTCCTCTAGCTCACAACCTCCATTGATGGCTTCATCTTCAACCTCCATCCATGCAATGGATGCAAGAGACAAAGTTGTCACACACATTCTCTACTTCTCCTTGGACACGTCGGCTAGTGAACTTCGTGCCTGAGTTGCTTCGGATGAAGCGGGAGCCCGTAAAAAGACTCGAAAATGTGGTGCCCTTTTCGACGAGAAGACCGGAGATCGGAGATGCCGCGAGGAGCTTGGAATGGTGGCCAAAGATCGAAGGACACTGATCGATCGGTATAGCTTTCCAACCCTTTCTCTAGTTGCTAGTTGTAGGTTAATGGTTCGATTCGGGTTTAAAGTATACGATAACGCCAGTTTCAAGTTTTGAAAAAGTTTTCGTTTCCGCGTTTTGGCCTCGGACAGACGGCCGGGGCGCTACCGTAGACTTACATGGTATCAGAGCCATGCCATTAACCTTCACTAGCTTGCTCTAACATGTTTAGAATTTCGATCGAACGAAATTTTCTAAAACTGCATTTCCAATTCTGAAGTTTCTGTCGAATTTTTTTTATCGTCAAATTTTTTTTTTGAGTATTGCAGAAAATCAGGCAGGCTTTTTTAAGAGATCTGAGAAAATTTGGTACACTGTTATCCCTGTAGCGCCGCGGAACCGCGGCCGTACCCACGTTTTGGCCACGGTTCCACCGCAGCACTGTAGCAACAATGCACCAAAATTTCCACAGTGGTCTCTGTCTTGGAAATGGGATTTCTGGTAATTTTATTTTTGGCCCAGATTATTTTGACTATTGGGAATTGTACTTGGGGCCCACTTTGGGAAATTTTGTCGATCGAAAATTTTAAACATGTTAGTTCACAGTATTTACATTATATCTGCGACCGTGTTTGTCATTTGATCGGTAAATCTTGTCTAATCGCTATATCCCCTTTAGACGGATTTGCGAACGTGACATTCACGTTGATGTTCTGTGTTGTGCTGTGATGTTGTGGATTTGTCATGGTGGATAGCTTGGTGCAATGTTAGTACAGTTTGGTATTATTTGTACATTTGATATTGCAGGGCGAGCGTCCGACATGTGGACTGCCATCACTGCCTGTTTGTATATTATTCTTTTGGGGCACGACCGGGCTTATGTCGATGTACTCGTTGTATATTTTACTTTTTATACTAGGATTACCCCGCGGAGGGGTGCACGGATAGCCGGGTTCTAGAGGGCAACGGGCCCGCATCTCATGGCTTTGAGACGGAGGGGGCTTCACTCTAGAATTGGCGGGCTATTCGCCGCACTCGTAGGGGTTATAGGTTGACCCAAGGAGGGGTGCTCAAGTTACCGGATTCCGTAAAGTGCTGGGTGGTCCATTCACTTTGTTGAAGGGGGCTGCCTCGCTTCAGGTTTTGGCGGGTAACTTGCCGCGCCCGTACGGGTCTAAGATTTCATTGCACAGGCTATCCACATGACCAGGGGAACGTCAGGTTTCAGTAGGGGCTCTATGAAACCCGGGGATCCCAGATTATCTGTATTGTTCTATGATGCTTATTACTTTATGTGATGTTGCATTTTATCACGACTTGAGCGAATATTATATATTGATATATATACTAGTAGATGTTGTATATGTTTTACACCCATGCTAGTCCAGTCCCCGCTCTGTCGTTAGTTAAGTAACCTAACGTATGATGACGGGACCTAGTGGCGAATGCGGATAGCATATACGTATATCATATTTTCGTTCTTTTGTGGTGTGATTAATTGATGGGACTGCATTGATTCGGATCAATGCAAGCTAAACAAACATGTTTGATGTTGTTGGAACATTTTTCAAAAAGCTGTTATTGCAAGGACGTTCTCTTTTGTTTTGCACAGTGGTATTCGGTTATGAATATCCAGCACCTCAGTCGACGAGGCAAGGGCCGAGATCCCTTCACCGGGAGTGACCCCTTGGACAGAAGTTTGCGTCAGGATAATAACTTCAATATAGTCAATTACTTTTTGCTTTACATCATGGTATTCAGTTGGAATATCCCGCACCTCATTCTACGGGGAAAGAGCCGAGATCCTTTCACCGGGAGTGACCTCTTTACAACGGTTTTCGCCACTATATTTTTATAAAAAGCTATCCGGTTCCTTCAACGATATCAAGTTCATTACGTTAAAACTTTTTCGCCAAAAACCATTCGTAGCTCTCCGTCATTTCAGACGGGTAGCACTTAGTATTCATGCTATGTTTGTTGACCTTCGTAAAGGCATAGTCAATGGTAGCTGCTTATTACCTTTCTGTTGCATAGATAGATGCGTTGGTTTGGGACAGTCGTATAACCTTGTTGACCTTCGTCAAGGGCTTGTACGGGTGGGTTCAAATTAACCTGGACAATGACGGGTAGAACTTGACATGTGACTTATGATTTGTTGACCTTCGTCAAGGTCATAAGAGCATGGGGTAAAAATCACATCAGGAGTTTCTAAAGAAACTGAAACTTGCCAGATATGCGCATACCTTCTGGAGTGTGATAATGTGAGTGGATTCCATCATGTTATCATGCGATGATAGTTGGATCCCGATTCCCACTGATGAGTTGGTTTACTCCTCGGGTGATCCCGACTAATTCTTCTTTCAGGTTTGGAGGAGAATTTGAGGTTACAGTGGGAGGTTTCCTGATTAGATAAATTGATAACCATTCTGATCTAGGTTAGAGTGCACGCTGAGTGTTTCTTTTCTCTCTCTCTTTGGCAGCGACCATGACACGACTCTTGACTATGACTCAGTGACCAAGTTGACCGAACCTTCTTAAAACACTGGCTTTTGGATTGTCAGAGTTGCATACCTCATTGTCACTCATACTTTTACCCTTTTCTCCAAAACAACCCGTATTACTACGAACATCCACTTCCATTGGATAAAACCATCGTATGGTTATATACGAACTCGAAGGAACTTGTTCCAGATTCGAGGATGGTTTCCGGTTCTAGAGAAAATGAATAGGACAATTCAGTTGTCTTTTCCTTTTACCTTCTCTCAGGTTGCGAGTGTTCCTTGGATTAGGACGGTACACCTATTATGCTAATTGGATAGTCTTCTTCCAAACCATAGGCAGGTGCCGAATGGTAGGGAATGAAGAAAACCAATTAGCCTAACGATGGTGTACAGAAGGTAATAAGTTAAGACAAATAAAGGGATTAGAAAGAGGGCAAAGTAAATTGCGACTGCTATTCACGACCAAACCAAGTATTTCTTCGCCAATCCTACATCACCCTTGTATTTCTCCAGAACACTCCGTATCACTACGAAGATCCACAGTTTATTAGATACTCCATCGTATGGTTATATACGAACTCGACGGAACTTGTTCCAGTTCGGGGATGGATTCTGGTTCAGGAGAAATAGGACTAAGGTTTTATTCAGTTGTCTTTTATCTTCACCTTCTCTCAGGTTACGAGTACTCCTAGGATTAGGAGAGTACACCCATTATGCTTATTGGATAGTCTTCTTTCGAACCATAGGCTGGTGCCGAACGGTAGGGAAGGAAGAAAACCATTTAGCCTAAAGGGGTGTACAGAAGGTAATGACTAAAGACAAATAAAGGGATTTGGAGAGATGGCAAAGAAGTATATGGTTACAGTTGTGAATCTGATAATGGAAGAGGCATTACTAAGAATACCCGGATACCCCTTCGAAACATTTATATGTTTCAGTTTCACTGTGTATTGTTAAAAGAAAACTGATTTCCCAATTAGCCCTTGCTCCAGGGTATGTATTTACCAGGTTTGATTCTCATATCTGTATGGTTTTACAGATGATGAGTGGGAGTAAATTATTGGGAATTGGGTGATCATCCTCATTATATCGGGATTCGATGTAATTGGTGATATTTGAGGAAATCGCCTGCGTTGTTTTGCCGGACGGCAAATATTTGGTTTTGAATATCCGTTGTTATGCACCAATTTCAAATTGATATATCTGTACGTTTATTTTTATAAAGTGAGATATAACTTTTTGAAATTATGTCTATGACATTTACCTATATCAGTGGATGGTTAGGTAAGGAGCATTAAACAGCGGTGTAATTTTTCTTAACCATAAGTACAGTTTTCAACCTACGACACATGGGGAATAAGTTATAAGACTCATGGGACTTATACAGAGTATTGTATGTTGTCCAGTGTCCATGAGGACAGAGGGGTTGGTACTCGTACTATATTCTATTTACTTGTGACTTCTCTGGTTCTTAGACATGTGTTTCGTAGAAATGCAAGGTCTAAGTTTTGAGAAGTTATAGGTATAAGAATAAAGTAGAGAACCAGGCATTGCAAGTATCAGGATTCTTCAAGGTGATCGAAGTTGTAGATGCTTGTGTATGGTATTCAGCTAATAGTAATGATTAAGAGAACTTGCTTCTCTTTCAGGTTACTCATAATTGGAAGCACTCCTAAGTTGAGTAATGCTGATCGGCATCTCTCTATTTAGTTGACATGCACTAGAGACAGCTGTATGATTTTAACCTGGTTCCAATTAAATCAGTGCCTTTGTTTCTATATTGGATATAGAATAGTTCATATCTTAACAATGTTAAGGTACGGGGAGTTGTCCGGCTTATACTTAAAACCAGACTTTGGATAACTCAAGGCACATTTCTGTAATGGCTGTTTGTGGGTTGACCCGGGCTGTGACGAGGGTTGATTTTCTACCATCTGGAAGATCAATAGTGATATTGTTCTTGACTCGCCACAGTTTTAATAAAAGTGGATTTTTTCAGAAAACAGTAGTGGGAGTATGGTAGAACTGAAAGTGATTCCAGAACCGCAAACGATTACTGAAAATTTGATAAGAACCTAAAGATTCAATCTGGTTTGACTATCTATTAGCCACTCCGCAGATATGGTGGGTAACCTCAGGCACTTGAGAGATACTTCGGTATGCTCAAGGACGGTGACAGGGAGGTTCTTGTTTACCCAGACTTTCCATTGCTGTTGTTCCAGACTGTGAGACCCGGCAGGAGGATGAATATAGCATCGTTCTAAACTAGCTTTAGAAGTGTACGTGTATTTGACTCTGCCAGAGAGTTGTCGTAGTCAGTGGGAGCAGCGGAAGCATAGTGGACAGGTAGCTTATGTCTATTTATAGACTAAAGCAGATATAGCGGAGATAGATCATCTATTTCTGATGTGACAGTCATAGGTTTGAGTTCATCAGAATAGGAGATGGATCTATTAAGAAGGTAGTAGGGTGTGATGTCCTGGTATTTGGATGGCATACATAGAGTAGGATGTGATATTCCTATACTACGATCGGTTATACTTTGGTTGTCATACAGTGGTTTCTCCACATAAGAGCTTGGATATTATATCAGACATTCTGGTTACTAGATCTATGGTTTTAGATCTAGATTTGGGTAGTTTCCAAATCTGGGTACTTAGACAGCATTCTAAAGGTGTTTTAGAATGGACGCTCCTGGCACGGTAGTGTACCTGCAGGTGATGGAGGCACCCTCTCTAAAGCTGTCTTACAGACTAAAGGGGAGAGGGATGTGCATGATTGGCAGATCACTTGCTTAGGCAATTGAGTCAATCTTGAGATGTCAAGTACCACACCAGATGTTGTTTTTGCATTAGATGCAATAAGTTGATATTAATCCTATCCTGGAGAAACGTTCAGAAGCAGTTTTAGAATATAAGTGGATGTTCTGGGGATATGATAACGACAGCCTCTTTAAGGAGACAGTTATCATTCCAGGCTTCCAAGGTGACATGGATGACAGAGTGACTGTCAGAGTTATAGTTTTCCCTCTGACGAGGGGCAGTGGTTTGGACAGGTGATCCAAGCGGACACTGAGGGAGGCATGACGCAGGATACTGATTAAGTTCAGTTGACGATAAAGTCTAAGAAGTTTGGATTTGGAGTTCATTTATGAACTAGGTCCCATCAGATATCCAAACATATTCTAAGATAGGTATTGCTCATTTCGGGAGATGTCTTTCTTCGCGAACTTGAGATAAAGAGAGACATTGAAAGAAACATTAGGGCGGATCCACTCACTGAGGCTATTCCTCGAATGCAATAGTTTCACAAATGGGCTTTGTGAAACTGATTAGTAAAGGAGTTGGGTGTTCGGTATTACACGGGCTGTGAGTATGCGACATCGCAACAATTAGCCTTGAGTGCAAGTGGGAGATTGTTGGATATAGTGCCCTCAGAGTCAATTATTGCATCACAGGCACGTGATTACAATGATTGAGGGAGGACCTATACCGGTAGGACAGTCTTACTCAAGATGATAGTATGCTATCTGGTTTATCTTTATCATCGTGTACTGCTTTAGGTGACCTTACAGGTCGCTATTACACGTTGATAGAGCCCTTAGGATTCTTGCTTAACTGCCAGCAGTATGATGGTGATCATATACGTGGGAGCTGGGGTCTATAAGCACATCCTTAAGTGGTCCTTAGTCATGGGAGTTTCGAGACTGGGCATCGATACTCCATTAGTAGACTAGTGTATACAGTCGAGACCCCGACAAGGGGCGGTGGCCGGTCTCACAAGCCATAGGTGTCAGTTGGGTCACCTAAGATGTATACAGGTGCTCATTGGGTTATGAGTACACCGGACAGGACTCGCCGGGAACATGCTAGTAGGTATTATACCTGACGTCAGATAGCAGTTCCCTGGTGACATGTATACAGGTTAGTTCATCGACCTGAGATCGTCATTTGTCTCTGTAAGTCCATATCACGCACCCCACGAACTAGCGGGGAGGCGGAATATATGAGAAACGATTATCAAAGCTTCGTAACACAGACTTGAGCGCATGAATCGTTATCTAAACCATTGCTAACTATCTACTAGAGGTTTAACTACTCGGATACGAAGTTATACCTCACGTTACTTGTCCTTCAGGTCTTCATCGCTGTCCTCCACTCCTCGTAGGCTCCTTGGAACATCGGCACCTCAACGGCCTCCTCGAATCAAAGACGATCCACCCGAAAGCTCCTACGCCAAGCTTAATCTCAAACTTGAGATAACTAGGTTGCTTAAAGTGCTAATCTAAGCTACCTAGGAGATATAGAGTGAGCTTATGGATGTATTAGTCTAGCTAACCCTTGATCTCAACACATGAGAGGCTAGGGTTAGGGTTTGAAGAGAGAGTGAGCTTGAGGAGAGAGAAGGCGAAGATGAGAATGAAATGAGATAATGATCTTATCATAATATATATGAAGCATTATTATTTATCCAAAAATCAAATAATAGAATTAACAACCATGCTTCATAAATATCTATGAGTGATTCATCTCCATGAGTCATTAAGCATTTATGATGCATTAATGACATGGATGAATCACACAAATGAGTCACTAATCTCATTTAATGCAATGCCACCTTAACCCCTTAGTCACCACTCTTCTAGAAGCTTCCCGACAAATTACGAAAACGCCCCTCCAATCCGTGAAAACACGGAAAAACTTTAGACTGTATAAATCCAGTAACCCGATACTAGAATCTGGCTTAAACCAAAGCCGGCTAGTAAAAACTGTCCGAAAAGTCGTACGTGCGTAAACATACGTACGCGTCCGAACCCTTGTCGTAAAACCATACGACCTCTATATCGTTTCGCCTGGAGCAAGGAAACTCTCTGTGTGGGACTCTAAAGACTCGACACTACGCTGGCAGTGGGTTTAACCACAGACCGCAAGCGGCACTAGCTGTACGTAACGGTCCCCAGGTAGATGTCGATAAGAAGGCCGATGAGGAAACTCATCCGAACTCCCACTGAGCCTGATGTGACAATCTCCGTACAGTCCGGTCTGTTCGTCTAAGACTATCGCATATCAAGCCTAGGGGGCAGCAAGCGTCAGTCCCCTAATAGCTGTATAAGTCGTGTCGGAGCGAAGCCCATTACACCCTGAGAAGCTACTGGAACCTACCAGTATATCTCGCTTGCCCTGGCCAGGGACTTTGCGTAATGGCTCTCTGACACAGCGCGATATCATCTCCTAATACCGGGAGAGAAGAATCCTGTCTAACCACTACTGCCTCCAAGTGCTCGGGACTGCACCCAACTGCTACCTGTTTGCACGACTCCTTTGAGCCGTGGTAGGGTAGCAATCTAAGAACAGTGGGACACACTCGAGGCGAAGTAGCAGTGTCAAGTCTGCGGACTATGCTGTACTCATGTCATCTGGGAACTGTTAACTGACGATGGGTATAATACCAACCAATCAGTTCCCCTGCGAGTCCTATCCGGTGTACCCGTAACCTAACGCGCACCTGCATACTATCACCAGTACGACGTACTGATGCCTGTGGGACAGACCATCTTCCTAACTGGGATGAGAAGCGTACACTATTAGTCTGCTCCGGAATATCGATGCCCTATCTCGATAATCCAACGACCAGGGACCTGTATAGGATGTTGCTTACAGACTACCCAGCCCCCACTAGTGTGACTGCCATCACAACGCTGGTAATCAAGCAAAGATCCTATAGGCTCTACTAATATGTATAAGTGATACGTTACAAGAAACATATGCACATATTAAAGTAGACACAAACCAACTAGCATACTACCATTTTTAGCAAGACTGTATATATAACTGTGAATATCCCAAACTTCCATTAAGTAATATACAATCTAGTATGATACAATAATGGCCCCTAGGGCATATACACTAACAATCTCCCACTTGCACTAGGGCCATGAGCTGGCATATCGTAGACCTATCATCTCGAATAGCCTCTCGAACTGCGTCTGAGGAAGGGCCTTTGTGAATGGATCAGCAATGTTATTCTCTGTCTCTACTCTTTTCACCTCGATCTCCCGGCGATCTACGATCTCCCTGATCAGGTGATACCACCTTAAGATGTGTCTGGATTTCTGATAGGACCTGGGTTCCTTCGCTAAAGCTATAGCGCCGTTATTATCACAATACAGAGGTATTGGACCAACACTGGAAGGAACCACCTGAAGTTCTGTGAGGAACTTCTTCATCCAGACAGCTTCTTTTGCGTCATTGCAAGCAGCTATGTACTCCGCTTCCATCGTTGAGTCAGCAACGGTCTCCTGCTTGGAACTCTTCCAACAGACCGCCCCTCTATTGAGGGTAAAGACATAACCCGACATGGATTTGGAGTCATCCTTGTCACTCTGGAAGCCGGAGTCGGGAAAAGGCCTCCATCTGGAGGCTTTTCCACCATATACCAAGAACATCTCCTTCGTCCTTCTTAGGTACTTGAGAATGTTCTTTACTGCTATCCAGTGCTTCTCCCCTGGGTTTGCCTGATACCGGCTTACAATGCTCAATGTGTATGCTACATCTGGTCTGGTACATAACATCGCATACATTATAGAGCCTACTGCAGAAGCGTAGGGTATAATCGACATGCGATCCCTTTCCAAATCAGTCTTGGGAGACATCTCTTTGGAGAGGGTGATTCCGTGACAAGCCGGTAGGTTACCGCGCTTAGAATCATCCATACTGAATCTCTTTACTATGGTGTCTATGTACCTGGACTGCGAAAGTCCCAATATCCTCTTTGATCTATCACGATAGATCCGGATCCCCAGAATGTAGGTGGCATCACCCAGGTCTTTCATGGAGAATTTATGTGACAAGAATCTCTTGACTGACTGTAACATAGGAATATCATTTCCTATTAGGAGAATGTCATCCACGTACAAGACGAGGAATACTACAGCTCTCCCTACAATCTTACTGTATATGCATGGTTCATCTGGATTTTTGATAAAGTCAAATTCTTTGACAGCATCATCAAAACAGATGGTCCAACTCTGCGATGCCTGCTTTAGTCCATAAATGGACTTAAGCAGCTTGCATACTTTACCGCTGCTCCCACTCTGAATGAATCCTTCTGGCTGATCCATATAGACGCATTCTTCTAAATTACCATTTAGAAAGGCCGTCTTTACGTCCATCTGCCAGATTTCATAATCGTGGAAGGCAGCAATAGCAAGAAGGACCCGAATGGATTTAAGCATAGCCACTGGAGAAAAGGTTTCGTCATAGTCCAAACCAGGTCTTTGACGGAAACCCTTTGCAACAAGTCTAGCTTTATAGGTTTCAACCTGTCTATCTACACCAATCTTCTTTTTGAAGATCCATTTGCATCCTACAGGTTTTACCCCATCTGGAGCAATGTCCAAAGTCCATACTTTATTAGTGTACATGGACTCCATTTCGGTCCGCATGGCATCCAGCCATTTTACTGAGTCACCGCTCTAAATGGCTTGCTGGAAGCTAGTAGGCTCAACATAGTCAATAGTGCAATCCTCTCTATCCCCGTCTATGAGAAAACCGTAGTATCTCTCGGGCGGATGAGATTGCCTACTACTCCTGCGGAGTGGCGTCGGGATGTCCTGTTCTCCTGAACTTTCTGGTTCTTCCAAGCTTTCAGTAATAGCTTGTGGTTCTGGAATTTCTTCCAATTCTACTGCGCTCCCACTCTTCTGATTTTCTAAAAATTCAGCTTCTAAGAAGTGGGCATAACGAGAAACAAAAACTTTTTGTTCCTCTGCGTAATAGAAACAATATCCCATGGAGTTCTTTGGATATCCCACAAACTTGCACTGTAGCTTTTTTACAAAAGCTGGACATCCTCATGCCTTCAGGTATTGAAGACAGGGTTTCTTCCCACTCCACATCTGATATTGTGTGGTAGGCACAGTTTTGGTTGGAACCTTGTTCAAAAGATATGCAGCTGATTCTAGTGCATATCCCCAGAATGATCGCGGTAACTCGGCGTTACTCATCATGGAACGAACCATATCCATTAGGGTTCGATTCCTCCTTTCTGATACACCGTTGTGTTGTGGTGTGTATGGAGGAGTAAGCTGAGAGAGAATTCCATTCTCTTTTAAGTAACCCAGGAACTCGACACTTAAGTATTCACCACCTCGATCAGATCTCAGTGTCTTTATACTCTTGCCTGTTTGTTTTTCCACTTCATTCCTGTATTCTTAGAATTTCTCAAAGGCCTCGGATTTATGCTTCATTAAGAAGACATATCCATACCTAGAGAAATCATCCGTAAAAGTAATGAAGTAGGAATAACCACCTCGCGCATGTGTAGACATTGGACCGCACACGTCACTGTGTACGAGTCCCAAGAGCTCGCTTGCTCTTACTCCATGTCCAGTGAATGGAGTCTTTGTCATCTTTCCTTTGAGACAGATTGACAAGTTGCATATGTTTGATATTCGAACGGATTCAAATATCCTTCTCTATGTAACTTAGTTAACCTTCTCTCATTGATGTGACCTAGTCTACAATGCCATAAGAAAGCTTGATTTGTTTCCGGAGACATTCTTTTAAGTGTGTTCTGGACACTGAAAATCTGAGCTTGATTTAATACGTATATTCCGTTTTCTAATGTACCTGACCTAATCATAACTTGATTTAGGTGGATGTTAACCACATTTCTTGCAAAAGGAAAATCATATCCTTCCTTAGAAAGTAAGGGTACAGATATGATATTACAAGTCGTACCTGGTACATAAAAAAAGTTACGCAGAATCAATATCTGCCCAGTTGTCAATCCAAGATGATATTCCCATACGGATTCAGCGTCCATGCTCATTCCGTTAGCAACTGTGAGGGTCATATCACCTATCCCGATAACCCTACGGTTTCTCAGAGCTTGTAAAGAATTACAGATGTGAGTTCCTGACCCGGTATCCAATACCCAGGAAGTAGGGTTAACTGACATACAGTTCTCAATAACAAAAACACTTGAGGCTGAAGCCACAACATGCTTCGTATCCTGGTTACTGGCTTCAAAAGCCCTGCAATCTTTCTGTCTATGCCCAATCCCATAACAATAGGAACGTCCCTCTTTTACTATATCCAGTCCTGAAACTTTTGCCCTTCTCTTCCTTCTACTTCCCTGGTTTCCTTCAGGGTAGAAGGTAGAGACTGTAGAATTAAGTCAGTATCTGACCCTTTTCCCAACGTGGTCTGCAGGTCCTTGAGCTCATCAATATAGCTAGTCATTGAAAGGACGTTGTCCCCTACAGATGACCCGTCAGCCAACCTCGCTTGAATTAATTCGTTCGAGGTTTCATATCTAGTGATATGAGATTGCTCTCCATATAAATCTTTGTTATGGAGAAAGATGGAAAATAAGTCCATCTTCTCGTGCTGCTTCTGGTATACACCATCAACTGAAGCTACCATGAGGCACTTAGCTTTCGCTTTATCTTTTTCCCTTGCCTGACGGATATTCATATCCACGACAGTAGAAACTGGACCAGGGACGGCGGGATCTTGAGTAGTAATAGGGTGGTCCAGCTTGTCATAGGCAATGGACATCTGGACAGACCTTTGCCAGTCATATAAGTCAGATTCAGTCAAATTGTTATCTAGATGTAACCTATGTGTGGTCACAAGGTCGCTGCAATTAAGAGAGAGAGAAGAAAACATTTTAGCATGATGCTGTTGCAAGTTTAGATTGGTTTTATGTTTATCTAAACAGGTTGGCTCCCACTGCTTCTCGAATCCCTCCTCAAACCAAAAAGGAAGAACTAGCCTGGACTATTCGCACCTTACAATACTTGCTTAACCGTTCAGCCAGGCCAGTGTCGATACTTCGAGGGAGGTTTTCCAACGCTTTCGCGAAGTTCCTTAATTAAATAACCTCTTTTCTCTGGGGGCGTAACCCAGCTGACACCTTTCTAGGCACCTACTTGGTTTATATCATTAATCGTTAAGTGACGAATCTCCTGATAAGTAGTATATACTCACAGTAGGATCGGGATCCAAAATATCATCGTATGATAATGTTGTAGGAATCCTACCAACATTCATCAAACTCCAAAATGGTATGCAACACTAGCAAATTTCAGTTTCTTTAGAAACTCCCGATATGGATTTTTGCACCATGCTCTTATGACCTTGACGAAAGCCAACAAATCATAAGTCACATGTCAAGTTCTGCCCATCATTGTCTTGGTTAATTTGAACCCACCCGTACATACCCTTGACGAAAGCCAACAAGGTAATACGACTGTCCTAAACCAACACATCTATCTATGCAACAAATGAATACCCCAGCAGCTACCAAACACTATGCCTTGACGAAAGCCAACAAACATAGCTTGAATACTACTGACCATCCATAAGAAATGATGGAGGGCTACGAATCGTTTTGGCAAAACCGTGAACGCAGCGAACTTGATATAATCGAAGGAACCTGATACTTTTTTTTAAAAGGAGTGGTTAAAGCTCCGCAATTAAAAAATCTGATCTTTTTAAAATAACCGAGTGGTTTCTTTTAAATTTGTTCCAACGATTGAACTTTGGTTTATTTTCTTTGCATTATAATAATGCGTCCCATCATTAATCTTATCATTGCAGAAAACAACGAAAATACCACGTCCTTCTTATGCCATCCGCATTCGCCACTGGGTCCCGTAATCACCCGTTAGGTTACTTAACTAACGACAGAGCGGAGGCTGGGCTAGCGCGGGTGTAAAACATAAGTGGCGTCTAATAGCTATCATATATAGATATTGTACATTCGTCAGACGCAATAATAAGCATTCCAGATCACAGATGAACTTTATTGGATTTACTAGCAATCCGCATTTGCTTTGAGCCTGCAATAAAAGACGGATTACACAGTTGTGATGAATAGCCATTACCCCACCCTAGACCCCTACGGGTATGGCAAACTACCTGCCAAGTACCCGAAGTGAAGCGGTCTCCCTCAACAACGTGAGTAGGCCACTAAACACTTCAACGTACCCGGTAGTTTGTGTACCCCATCTTGGGTCTATCCTAGGAGCAAAAAACAGTAAAAAGAAATAATAATACAACGGTGGCTACAACCGCAACCTGGATGTGCCCCGTAAAAGAATATTACATCAAATTACATTTACATTAAATGAATGAATATTAAACACATCTCAAACCCCGGCTAATCATCACAACAGTCCAACACAGTTCATATACACAAACAGTAAACATTTCAGAAATGTGCAACCCCTGCCAACCGACATACTAGCAGTTAGGGGAGGTTTACGAAGACATTAAACATTACAGATACAAACCCAATTAGCAAATATCTTAGAACATCGATCGAATACCATATTCCGTGTCTACCCCAAAAGCAAACCTGCACTGAAACAACCTAGGTAGAAACAGAGCATACAGGAAACCAAAACACCAATAAATATGAATAACAGAGCAAATCCGAGTCAACTCGGCGTTGACTCAGCGGCGGATCCGTGGCCAAAAGCACCTTCTTGCCGCGGATCCGCAGCCGTCTTGCCGAGTTAGGGGCTCGTATTTTCCCAGTATTCTTACATTTCCCTGCTGTGAATTTTAAAGCATATCAAATAATTGTTCAGACATGTTTAAAATTAACAGAAACTTAGGGATCCCGGGGTTTTGTTTTCGTGTTTTCCGTCGATCGAACTTCTAATTAGTTGCTAACAAGCTAGTAATGGTTTAGTTGGCTCTGATACCACTGTAAGTCCATTTCACGCACCCCACGAACTTGCGGGGAGGCGGAATATATGAAAAACGATTATCAAAGCTTCGTAACACGGACTTGAGTGCATGAATCGTTATCTAAACCATTGCTAACTATCTACTAGAGGTTTAACTACTCGGATACGAAGTTATACCTCACGTTACTTGTCCTTCGGGTCTTCATCGCTGTCATCCACTCCTCGTAGGCACCTTGGAACATCGGCACCTCAACGGCCTCCTCGAATCAAAGACGATCCACCCGAAAGCTCCTACGCCAAGCTTAATCTCAAACTTGAGATAACTAGGTTGCTTAAAGTGCTAATCTAAGCTACCTAGGGGATATAGAGTGAGGTTATGGATGTATTAGTCTAGCTAACCCTTGATCTCAACACAAGAGAGGCCAGGGTTAGGGTTTGAAGAGAGAGTAAGCTTGAGGAGAGAGAAGGCGAAGATGAGAATGAAATGAAATAATGATCTTATCATAATATATATGAAGCATTATTATTTATCCAAAAATCAAATAATAGAATTAACAACCATGCTTCATAAATATCTATGAGTGATTCATCTCCATGAGTCATTAAGCATTTATGATGCATTAATGACTTGGATGAATCACACAAATGAGTCACTAATCTCATTTAATGCAATGCCACCTTAACCCCTTAGTCACCACTCTTCTAGAAGCTTCCCGACAAATTACGAGAACGCCCCTCCAATCCGTGAAAACACGAAAAAACTTTAGACTGTATAAATCCAGTAACCCGATACTAGAATCTGGCTTAAACCAAAGCCGGCTAGTAAAAACTGTCCGAAAAGTCGTACGTGCGTAAACATACGTACGCGTCCGAACCCTTGTCGTAAAACCATACGACCTCTATATCGTTTCGCCTGGAGCAGGGAAACTCTCTGTGTGGGACTCTAAAGACTTGACACTACGCTGGCAGTGGATTTAACCATAGACTGCAAGCGGCACTAGCTGTACGTAACGGTCCCCAGGTAGATGTCGATAAGAAGGCCGATGAGGAAACTCATCCGAACTCCCACTGAGCCTGATGTGACAATCTCCGTACAGTCCGGTCTGTTCATCTAATACTATCGCATATCAAGCCTAGGGGGCGGCATGCGTCAGTCCCCTAATAGCTGTATAAGTCATGTCGGAGCGAAGCCCATTCCACCCTGAGAAGATACTGGAACCTACCAGTATATCTCGCTTGCCCTGGCCAGGGACTTTGCGTAATGGCTCTCTGACACAGCACGATATCATCTCCTAATACCGGGAGAGACGATCCTGTCTAACCACTACTGCCTCCAAGTGCTCAGGACTGCACCCAACTGCTACCTGTTTGCACGACTCCTTTGAGCCGTGGTAGGGTAGCAATCTAAGAACAGTGGGACACACTCGAGGCGAAGTAGCAGTGTCAAGTCTGCGGACTATGCTGTACTCATGTCATCTGGGAACTGTTAACTGACGATGGGTATAATACCAACCAATCAATTCCCCTGCGAGTCCTATCCGGTGTACCCGTAACCTAACAAGCACCTGCATACTATCTCCAGTACGACGTACTGATGCCTGTGGGACAGACCATCTCCCTAACTGGGATGAGAAGCGTACACACTTAGTCTACTCCGGAATATCGATGCCCTATCTTGATAATCCAATGACCAGGGTCCTGTATAGGATGTTGCTTACAGACTACCCAGACCCCACTAGTGTGACTGCCATCACAACGCTGGTAATCAAGCAAAAATTCTATGGGCTCTACTAATATGTATAAGTGATACGTTACAAGAAACATATGCACATATTAAAGTAGACATAAACCAAGTAGCATACTATCATTTTTAGCAAGCCTTTATATATAACTGTGAATATCCCAAGCTTCCATTAAGTAATATACAATCTAGTATGATACAATAATGGCCCCTAGGGCATATACACTAACAGTCTCATGTGAGTTCCTACTGTGCTTTGATTACTACCCTACCATGGCTCAAAGGAGTCATTCAAGCAGCTTTTAGTTGGGTACAGTCCCGAACCACATGGAGGCAGTGAGCGGATCGGCAGGGGTTTCATCTCTCCCGGTATTGGGGGTGAGATCGCGCTGTGTCTAGGAGAGCCATTACACGAAGTCCTCGGCCAAGGCAGGAGATTTATTGGTAGGTATTCCAGTAGTATCTCAGGGTGTTCTAGGCTACCCTCCGACACGACTTGTACCGCTTTTGGGGGTCTGACTTTTACCAACCCCCTAGGCCCGATATGCGATACTCATAGACGAACGGACCAGACTGTACGGATATTGTCACTGACAGGCTCAATAGGGTGTCAAGATGAGTTCGCTCATCGACCTCCCTTTTGGTCAATACATAGTAGCCCGTTACGTACAGCTAGTACCTCTGACGTGCCAGTGGTTAAATCCACAGCCAAAGTATTGACGAGTCTTTAGAGTCCCCCACAGACAGTTTTCAAGTTTCGGGCGAAACATTGTAGAGGCCGTATGATATATGGCAGGGTACGATCATATACGTGCAGTGGTGCACGGATCATGATCGGATGGATCATACTAGTGGGCTTTAGTTGAAGCCGTATCCTAGTATTAGATTTGTTGGATTACTTTAGTCTCATCGCATTCGCATTCAGTCGGAATGCGGATGCAAGTATGTATATACAGGTGAGGGGTATCCTTGTGATCCGTCACGAGTTTACTTTAAATATTGCCGTATCTTTTTATTGTTGTAAACATTTGGATTAATATTTACAAATGAAAATTATGAGCTAGAAATCATCATGAGGTGCATTTATTATGACACATGCAACCTAGTGACTCATGGTCTCTTTTATTGTGCATATGTCACATTTTGTGATTGATTTTGTGGATGAAATGAGAGGGGGAGAGAGAGGGCTGCCATTATGAGGGTTAGCTCTTGTATTTTCCATTCCAACTCTCTTACTCTCATTATCATACAACACAAAAGAGAAATGCTTCTTCTTCTTCTTCCTCTAGCTCACAACCTCCATTGATGGCTTCATCTTCAACGTCCATCCATGCAATGGATGCAAGAGACAAAGTTGTCACACACATTCTCTACTTCTCCTTGGACATGTCGGCTAGCGAACTTCGTGCCCGAGTTGCTTCGGATGAAGCGGGAGCCCATAAAAGGACTCGAAGATGTGGTGCCCTTTCCGACAAGAAGACCGGAGATCGGAGATGCCGCGAGGAGCTTGGGATGGTGGCAAAAGACCGAAGGACACGGATCGATCGGTATAGCTTTCCAACCCTTTCTCTAGTTGCTAGTTGTAGGTCAATGGTTTGATCCGGGTTTAAAGTATACGATAGCGCCGGTTTCAAGTTTTGAAAAAGTTTTCATTTCCTCATTTTGGCCTCGGACAGACGGCCGGGGCGCTACCGTTGACTTACAGTAATCGTCTTTGAAAAAGACACAAATCCTGCCGCTTATGTGCAGCGGTTACCGATAACATCAAAACCTAATTCAGGACTTTAATTTCTTTTCTAATTGTTCTGACTCAGACTGAGTCTCATTATAAATAATCTGACTTGAATATGATTCAAGTACAAACTACAATCCAATATGAATCCATGAATCCATATATTCAATCTATCAATCTATACAACTTGACTGAACCGAACCATCGATATATTCTATTTACATGATTATCCAGCACATCCATTTCCATTTATACGATATCATGGTTTCGGCAAGTCTCCCATTTACAATACAAGTCATCCATCCATACAAATCAATTTACAAGACAATACAATAAGACATCACGGGGTTAAAGGGGTCAATTGGTACGGAAGGTGTTAGAAGTAGTACGAGACTGCAAGATTTAAGACACCTAACCTGAATACCACGCTGTTGTTCTGGGCTTTCGAACGGATCCTTGTACTTCCAGTTGCCTTTAGTCTCTGGCATATAGAGACTCCTCTCGTATACACTGGCATCCTTCTGTACCAAGCTACAAACAACAGCGTTAACACTAAATAAATCATTATTAAAATATACTCTCTCTCTCTGTCTATTCTATTTCTCACTTATGTTTGGGACTTACCGAGCGATTGTTCGCTGCCGACATTCCTTCTCTTTCTTCTTTGCAATGTTGTCAGGTGATTTGGACACTCAGGAGATCGAGCCCACCAGCGAGGACTTGGATCAGCTAGCCTACGACCCAGAGCTTTAGATTAATTGTACACATTTCATTTCAGTACTTTTCATTTCTGTTATGCCACTGTTTAGGCATCGCTTTATCCCATGTATTTACTTTTCCATGTATTGTAAAAAGAATGTTAATAAATAAAGTTGTTGTTTCATTACATTTGTCTCTTGTGTATATTTCTTTTATATTGCTTAGTTACACTTAGCGTATTTACTTCTGAGTAAATACGTAGCGGCCTCGTCGCATTCTCTGCCCGTACACTGGGAAGCGGGGCGTGACAGGTTTTGTTGGTGGCCCATGCAGGTCAGAGTTGTATGGAACACTAACATGCAGTTCTGTTCTGCGTGAACAACCTAAGCAATATAACACAAGAACCAGCAACTAAAATATTTTTTACAATTCATATTCCTTGAATCTTATCATTCCATATACTTTGAATCTGTCCTAACCTAAATTTTTCTTTCAAGATTATGAATTCCCCAAACAACACTAGCACCAACTTCAACAACACTCCACACCACCACTACAAATTACACCTGCTGTCCCTGCTCCGATCAACGAGCAGACGGTTCTGCTTGAGGAGATCCGCAGCCTCCTGGAAGGACAGCAGCAGCAGACTGCTATTCTCTTGAACCGTCCAGAAGTGGAAGCCACCGGAGTGAAGCAATTTCGGGCACTGCACCCTAAGAACTTCTCATGAAAAGAGAGCCCTCTAGAAGTTGAGGAATGGGCTCAGAGCATTGAAGATGATCTGGCAGCAGCACAAGTGCTAGAGATAGCTTGGGTCCGTGTTGCGAAACTACAGCTCACGGACAATGCACGGAATTGGTGGAAGGCGAAAGAAAGCCGTCTTGAACAACCTATCGAATGGAAGAATTTCTGCGACATGTTCGACGCAAAGTACTGCCCTGAGACTGCTAGGTTCGACATGGAACACCGGTTCATCCATCTGCAACAAGGTTCAATGTGGACCAAGTCGGTAGACGAGTATGATGCTGAGTTCACCATGCTCAATAGGTAAGATATGTCTCAATATTCGATTTTGTATCACATTCTACACAGCTAACACAAGACCGTAACAGGTTTGCGGCCCATCTCATACCGACTGCTGAGATCAGAGCTAGAAAATTTCAGTAAGGGTTGGACCCGGAAATCCAAGCTGCTCTAGCTACAGGGGATTTCCCAAGCCATGATTTGGCTTTGAAGGGTTCCCCGAAGATATGAGGCAGTAGTAAAGAGGAAGGGCAGACCCTAATCTGCCGGTTTGAAATGCCCTGTCACTCAAATGGCAGGAGGAGCCTCTTCCAGACCATCGTTCGAACCAAGGAGAACTGAAGAAATCAATAACCAGTTGAGTCCAGACTTCTGCTACTACTGCAGGAGAAAGGGACACTTATGGAAGGACTGTAGGCGCAAAATGCCTATGTATAGTTTGTGGCGCGTCCAATCATGGAATTGAAAACTGTCCTTATAGACGCAACCCGGCTCACACACCCACCAATTACCCGTAGCAGCCAGCTATCCAGGCTCCTGCACCTCGTCTTGCACTCCCTGCTCCACCACCTGCACAGCCTACTCGCCAATTCCAACATGCAATGAGGGACATGCCTCGAGGGCAGAGAAACATGCCCCAAGGACAGAATGTGCCTCCAGCTAGGAGGAATGTACCACGGCGACAGATATTCACATTAGCAGCCGTAGAAGCCGAGAATGTAGGCCAAGGTAACATTAGTAAGTCTCTTTCACATTCTTAAAACCCTTGTATCACTTTGTTATTCATACACTATCAAGTACTTCTATCACCAAACATTTCTTGAATCTGTTACACTTTCCTTTTACAAATTTCGAGGACGAAATTTTTGTAAGGAGGGTAGAATGAAACAACCCTAAACTTTCTGTATAATTTTTTTCAAAAATACAGAAAGGGGTAATTTTGCCTGAGCACAAGATATAAATTTGTTTCGCTTTTTAATAGCAAGAAAGAGCTTGTAGCTCATTGGTAAGACCATGCATTGCTGAACCAAAGCACCAGAGTTCAAATCCTATCCCCACATTATTTTTAATATTGTTTTCTTTTAATATTTTTAGAATTCTAAGAGTCTACACGTGCTAAAACCGTAAAACCCCACTACATATACAAAAAAAAATCCCAAGGGGTATACCAAACGTCGCTGGACACGTAGAGGCGAAGAATCGGCCCGACTCGGTCGACTCGGGGCGGCGGCGCCGGCCAGACCGAGTCGGATCGCCGATCTCCCAACATGAAAGATGTGTCTTTTTGTATTCTTAACTCCCCTGTATACTTTAAAAATCCTGTACATTTCCAGAGCTCTTTAAAACCCCATTAAACCATATTTTTAATACAATTTTTAATACATTTTTAATACAACCTTTCACCTATCCTAGCCCTAGTTTTACCCTATAAATACCATGCCAAAACACACACCCCCTCACTCACAAATTCTGTCCAAACTCTCAAGAAAACTTTCTAGAAATTTTATGTACAAGTGAAGTTAGCGAAGGTCGAAACTCCGGCGAACTTTCGACGACGACCTTAGGAGCTCCCGGCGACGAAACGACGCACCGGCACCTCCTACGTCTTCCTCTCCTTCTTCTCTTGAATCTAAACCCGTAAGTCCCACCTCCCTCTTCTCTATTCTTTTCTAAAAACTCGTATTACTAAAACCCGACGGAATCGGAGTTAATCCGATTTCCGATTCGGTTCTTCCTAAAAATTCCACTTTTTCTTAAATACATACATACCAAACCCTTACATGTAGACTATTAACAATTAACAAGACATATTGAACAAGTTCCAAATCAAAAGGATTTCTATTTCAATTTTTATTGTACTTTTTCAGTAAAATACCATGTAGTTTAGTTTCGACTTTAAAACATCATTAATCATGCTATACCTTTAAATAGATCACGAGATAATGACCTACCTCCTCACAACACTCATATGCAACATAGCACAATAGCTTTCGGGAACATAGAATACGGGAAAACAAGATTTTACATATAAATACCATTTCCTAATAAAACCTTTTTCTACAAGAAATATGTATTTACACAAATCTTTGCAAAGCGTCGCTATAACCCATTTGGGGACCCCGTTCGGGATGGTGTGGATTATCGCACATCCTCAGGTTTAGTAGTGCGAGATGCAAACCTCCGCATGGAGCATTCAGTCTCGAAGGATTTCAAATACAAATATCTTAAGAAAATGAGAATTTTAGAAATATAATATATTAAAATTATATATATATATATATATATGTATCATCAAAATATCTATTTTTGTGATAATATAAATATTCCAACCTTTCTAAATCACAAGAATCATTTTACATGAAAACACCATGCAATTCTATACAAGTTCAACACTTTACAATTAAATACCATGTATTATAAAAAATAGGTTTATTCACTAGAATTGTCACAATGATAAAATATATATCAATGAAAACTTTAAAGACGATAATAAAATACTTGAGGTGTATTTTGAAAATTATACAAAATTATTTTACATAAAACCCCCTCAAGTTTTATAAATTACAATAAGGACGCTAGTAAATATAGGTTTAAGCGGGACCAGTCTCTTGAGCCTCAGGGAGCCGGAGATATGGGTGCATGCCTATTTAAGGTAGACAACTTAACAAACGGTGTTATCAACACGGTAATCGTCTTTGAAAAAGACATAAATCCTGCCGCCCATGTGCAGCGGTTACCGATAATATCAAAACCTAATTCAGGACTTCAATTTCTTTTCTAATTATTCTGACTCAGATTGAGTCTCATTATAAATAATCTGACATGAATATGATTCAAGTACAAACTACAATCCAATATGAATCCATGAATCCATATATTCAATCTATCAATCTATACAACTTGACTGAACCGAACCATGGATATATCCACTTACATGATTATTCAGTACATCCATTTCCATTTATACGATATCATGGTTTCGGCAAGTCTCCCATTTACAATACAAGTCATCCATCCATACAATTCAATTTACAAGATAATACAATAAGACATCATGGGGTTTAAGGGGTAGATTGGTACGGAAGGTGTTAGAAGTGGCACGAGACTGCAAGATTTAAGACACCTAACCTAAATACCACGCCGTTGTTCCGGGCTTTCTAACGGATCCTTGTACTTCCAGTTGCCTTTAGTCTCTGGCATATAGAGACTCCTCTCGTATACACTGGCATCCTTCTGTACCAAGCTACAAACAACATCGTTAATACTAAATACATCATTATTAAAATATACTCTCTCTCTTTGTCTATTCTATTTCTCCCTTATCTTTCGGACTTACCGAGCGATTGTTCGCTGACGACATTCCTTCTCTTTCTTCGTTGGAATGTTGTCAGGTAATCTGCACACTCAGGAGATCGATCCCACCAGCGAGGACTTGGATCAGCTAGCCTATGGCCCAGAGCTTTAGATTCATTATACACATTTCATTTCAGTACTTTTCATTTCTGTTATGCCACTGTTTAGGTATCGCTTTATCCCATGTATTTACTTTTCCATGTATTGTAAAAAGAATGTTAATAAATAAAGTTGATGTTTCATTACATTTGTCTCTTGTGTATATTTCTTTTATATTGCTTAGTTACGCTTAGCGTATTTATTTCTGAGTAAATACATAGCGGCCTCATCGCGTCCTCTACCCTACACTGGGAAGCGGGGCGTGACAATTTCTCAACGGGTTTATAGATTAGTACAATCGCTTTTTTCGCATCGGTCATTACAATTTATACTAATTTATTCACTCCATTTCCACCCTCAAGTTCGTATTCTATTTCTTTTTCCCTTCCGCCATTCTTCTCCTCATATACCGAAACCGTATCCCGCTTCCATCCCCATACGGTCTCGCGTATTCTCCATTTCTTTCCTTTCTGCATTCTTTCACCAGTCCGGGCCTTATCCCGATAAAAATTTTGAATGGTTAGTGCTAACTTTTGGCATATGTAAGGCCTTGTATAGATTGATACTGTTCTCTCCCTCCTAATCCTAAACTGCACCGCTTAAACAGTGGCAACACTATTTCACTTAAGTTTGGGGAGAATCTTTTAGTGTATATATTTTTGGTTTGCCTTTTGTTTTGTATAAAAAAAGGGAGCGCCGACAATTTTGACCCTCTTGGTATAGCCTGACAGTGAGGGCACTGTCAAGTTTACGTTTGGGAGTGTGCTCGGCAAGTTTTCTACTTTCGCATTCATGTATATATTTTTCATTTGCATACTTATTAATAACCCACAAAAATAAAAAAATTTCCAAAAATATAAAAACTTTGTCGTCAAGTTAGCTAGTAGGGTAACTTAGATTTTTATTCCGAAAATTTTGTTGATATGTTAGGAATAAGTAATTCCTAGGCTTAGGAATTAAAAACCCTAAAAATAACCCTTCTTCTGTTTAGCCTTGGTAATTATACGTCCTTGCAGTTTTTTTTAGAAGTAGGTAATCTTGAGTTCAGTTCTTGAGTTAAGTCGAGATGAATGGAAAGTATTGAAAGCTTTATCGAAGGATAAGTCCGAAAAATAGTTTCTATTCTTGAGTCCAAATTTAGAAAGTATATACCCTACAAACTGCATATACACGCACCTTGAAACTTCGGATGGTAGAGAATACATAGAAATACTCTTACCTGAAAACCTAGTATGAAAGAAAAAACGGTATTTAAAGCTAACCACCAAAAGAGCATCATTGAAAAATATATCCGGTCTTGAAAAAGAAAAAGGAAGAAAAAGGAAGAAATAAATAAATAAAGTCAAGACCTGGAAACTGCTATTTACGCTTTAAGCTCACACATTCAGTAATCGGCTGTTAGTGCCTCAAGAAGCATTAATAGTCGCGTGAAAGGTGTGTGAGCAAAACCGTCCTTCATTAATGAAAAGAAGTAGTATTAGGTATTAGGGCAAGGGTACTATAGCTTGAATTGAATTCTTGACTGTATGGGTGAAATTATACACACACGCAGGGGTATACAATCAATGTTTGGAGGAAAGATAAGAATAAAGAATAAGACTTATGTTTTCCGTAAAAATGATAAAAATCCCTGATTGGAGACAGCACTTTAGAAGGAAAACTCAAGAGAACCGAGATCTTTCTCAACTGTCAAAACGTGTAGGATCTAAGGTTGAATAAATAGGAGGTGTGAAAAATAAGGGTTGGATATTTCTAACTTAGGATGATAGAATTTCTAACTTAGATACTAAACTGCAGGAGTAGAATCAACGTTAACTTATGAAACTAGCTTGACGGGATTTTGTGGGTAGGATCCGCTGAAAACCCTCAGGAGACAACACTCCTCCTACTAGGGACACCTAGAGGTTTAATGACTTGTTGCACGAGCTCAGTGCAATCGCGTTCCCTGCGAAAGTGAGGTTAGGACTTTTTGTAAATAATTGGTTTTGCTCGGGACAAGCAAAAGTTAAGTTTGGGGGTATTTGTTCATACCAGAATATTGCATTTAATACCGCCCATTCTTCTGCTCGTTTGTTTATAGGCAGGTGCTTTTGATCCGTGTTTGCTACATATTTACAGGTTACAGGTTCCTAGTCCAAATTGATGCAAATCATTCGAAAACTCCACAGTTACCATAAAAATCCAGAACATCTGTCACAGACAGATAAAATCTGGGTTCCGCTCATCCATATCCGTCCAGTGCCGCTTACCAGTTCAAAAGACAAGACAAATAACAGTGGTCATTCGTGTCTCGGACAAGCACAAAGCACGAGAGGGGCAGCACAAGATTCAATGGGTGTGCGGAGCTCGAGGGAGATAAAGGTCAAATGAATTAAAAGTGAAGCCATTTTGGACTGTTGCAAATCTGAAGAAACTTTGGAAGCATTTTGCAATTTGGGACATGTAGAACAACAGAAGATAGCAACTCAAGGAATCCCAGAAAAAACGGGACCCCAATTCCACAAAACCACGGCGGAACCGCTGCGAAATGTGGGTTTTTGCGGCGGTTCCACCGCGGTTTCATGTCATCATCTGACCAAACTTTGGGGTTATTTTGGTCATTGTATTTGGGCTCAGAATTTAGCCCTAAGGTTTCAGCTCTCTGCCTATAAATACTCTAGGTTTGAGCCATTGTAGGGATGCTTCTTTTTAGTTAGATTTTAGTGTAGGTTAGTTTGTATCTTCTTCTTCCTCTTCATCTATTCTCCATTAAAGTGTAGTGGGAGCTCTTGAGTGGAAAATCAATGAAGATGAGGGTTTTTATTTAACTTGTATCTTTTAATTCTTGTATTGTAATTTTAATTCCTAAGTGTAATTTTGTTTCTTGTTGTTAAGTAGTTTTTGTTATTTCTTTGCTTGTTTTATTTTCCTTCCCTTCTTATCCGTATTATTTTCAAGCCATGATACTTGACGGAGTTCCTTACTTAGGTGAGGACCCAAGTAGTTAGCTTCTAAAATCATATTTTTCCTTTCTTTCTTTGCTTCTTTCTTGCTTTGTTTTCTTTTCATTTTCATGTGTGAATAATTTCCATACTTGTTAGAGGCTAAGGAAGCTTAGTATGAGCGACGGAAAAATCGCTTGTGCTTCTCTTCGCCAAACATCCTAAAACGAACCTAGACCAAACAAACGCAACCCCCACACTTAGGCACGCTATACGTGACATATAGACGCGACCTAAGTCGAGAAGTCCATTAAGCGCACTATAACGTGACATGCAGTTGTGACTTAATTGGATACATGGTTGCAGGTGTTTGGCCTAGGGTTGGAAATAAGCGCATTTAGCGGACGGACAAGTGGCATTAGGAATGGATTTAGCGTTGGAAAGCTTGCTTAAACTCTCAAATCCTATTCTTATGTCCTCCTAATCCCCGCTACTTTCGATTATCCCAACATCGTTTTAAAAATGGCAAAAGACAAGTACAAGACTAATCCTAACTCTACTAACCAACTTTAACCCTAACAAGCTTACTTGAAAATACATACAAACACTCAGGATAGAATTGAACACATATATACATTCTTTCATTGACTTGTCTAAAACACGAACAGACATACTACCATCTCCTTACGGATCGACCCGTGCTCAACCGGCTAACTGCAAAGCAATACCGTCTTGATTGCGGTAAGTAGAGAATAGAGTTGAACGCATATCATAAAAACGTATCGAGTTCCGCTACCAATCAGGTTATTACCCTTGCCACTACTAGATGTTCAGTGTTATATTATGAGTATATTATTGTATGACCTAGGAGATCGTCATTAATTCAATTTCTACTCGGTGATGTCTTCTACTCACGAGTTGGCAACTCACCCCGTTGTGCCACAGTTTCATTGCAGGTCCGTGTTAGTTATGTGTATGCCCTAGAGGCCATTATTGTACATATGATATAAATTATAGTGGATGCTTGGACATATATAGAGAGGACTGTCTTGCTCGACATGATAGTATGCTATCTGGCTACTCTTTGTCTTAACATGTAAACTTGTATTGTGATACTGTCTTTCTCTCACATGTTGATAAAGCCCTTAGGATGTGTACTTGACTACCAGGACTATGATGGAGATCATACTAGTAGGGCCAGGGTGTTGGAGATAGTGCCCTCAGAGTCAATTATTAGGTCACAGGTACGTGATTGTAATGATTGAGGGAGGACCTATCCCGGTAGGACAGTCTTACTCGAGATGATAGTATGCTATCTGGTTTACCTTTATCATCGTGTACTGCTTTAGGTGACCTGACACGTCGCTATTACACGTTGATAGAGCCCCTAGGATTCTTGCTTGACCACCAGCAGTATGAGGGCGATCATATAAGTGGGAGCTGGGGGTCTATAAGCTTGTCCTTAAAAGGTCCCTAGTCGTGGGAGTTTCGAGACTGGGCATCGATACTCCATTAGTAGACTAGTGTATACAGTCGAGACCCCGACGAGGGGCGGTGGCCGGTCTCACAAGCCACTGGTGTCAGTTGGATCACCTAAGATGTATACAGGTGCTCATTGGGTTATGAGTACACCGGACAGGACTCGCCGGGAACATGCTAGTTGGTCATATACCAGACGTCAGATGGCAGTTCCCTGGTGACATGTGTGCAGGTTAGTTCATCGACCTGGGGATCGTTATTTGTCTCGTGTGAGTTCCCACTGTACTTTGATTACTACCCTACCACGGCTCAAAGGAGTCGTGCAAACAGGTTTTAGTTGGGTACAGTCCCGAGCCACATGGAGGCAGTGAGCGTATCTTCAGGGGTTCGTTTCTCCCGGTATTGGGGGTGAGGTCGTGCTGTGTCTAGGAGAGCCATTACACAAAGTCCTTGGCCAAGGCAAGGAGATTTACTGGTAGGTATTCCAGTAGTATCTCAGGGTGTTCTGGGCTACACTCCGACACGACTTGTACCGCTTTTGGGGGTCTGACTTTTACCAACCCCCTAGGCTCGCCATGCGATACTCATAGACGAACGGACCGGACTGTACGGATATTGTCACTGACAGGCTCAGTAGGGTGTCAGGCTGAGTTCGCTCACAGACGTCCCTTTTGGTCAATACCTGGTAGCCCATTATGTATTGGCTTATACCTCTAACGTGCTAGTGGTTAAATCCACAACCAAGGTGTTGACGAGTCTTTAGAGTCCCCCACATTCAGTTACTCAGCTTTCGGGCGAAAGGTTGTAGAGGCCGTATGGAGATATGGCAAGGTCCGATCAGATACGTGCGGTATTGCACGGATCAGGATCGGACAGTTTGTACTATAGGCCGTATGGTTTTATGGAAGGGTTCGATCAGATACGTGCGGTATTGCACGGATCAGGATCGAACAGATTTTACTAGCCGGCTTTGGTATAAGCCGGATCTTAGTATAGTACAGTGTAGACTTTGTCTCATTGCATTTGTATTTCGGTCGAAATACAGATGCGGGTGTGTATGCACAGTATCGGGGTTTTTCCTGTAATTCATTACGGGACCAGTTTTATGGAGTTGCCAGTTTGCTTTCCGTTTCGGCCAATTTCCATTGTTCCGTTCATTGGCCGAAGTTTGGTGGAGGAGGGTTTATTTGCATTGTTGCAAATAGGCTTTTTGTGGAGGGGGTCTTTGCTTATTTTGGCATCATGATGGTTTTCATGATGTGCACCATCATTGACTTCTCCTTCTCATGATGGCTTGACTTTTAGTGGGCATGATGGTTGATGATGATGAGGGGTGAGGTTGGTTGAGTGTGGGTTTATTGTTGTGATCATATTCTTTCATAATTGGTTTTTGATGCCTTGCATTATTGTTCAAGCCTCTCACTCTCTCATTGTGATCCATCTCATTCTCTCCCTCCCTCACTTGAGCATGGCCGGCCTCCCCCTTGCTTGGGGCTGTCCAAAACTTTGTTGTGGGAATTTTTGGTTCTTTCATGTTGGAAAATTCCCACTACACCATCTCCAAAAAGCTCATCTCATTATCCTCCACCAAATGGCACCTCCTTAACCCCAAAATGAGACATGGATCTCTACACCACTCATTCTACAGCGAATCTTGGACACGTCGAGTAGCCGGCTTCGTGCCCGAGTTGCCTCGGCATTGAGGTGGGAGCCCGTAAACAAAGTTGGCGATGTGGTGCACTTCCGGCGACGAGGAGGAGACGGGACTTTTCCGCAGGAGATCGGGACCATGACGAGAAGACCGGAGGACTTGGATCGTCGGTATATCTCTAACCCATCTTCTAGTTAGCTTAGACTTGTTAATGGTTACGATCCGGGTGTTTAGTGCGCGGTGGTGCCGGTTTGCTAAGCCCGCAAAATTAAAGTTTTTCACCGCTTCCGCATTCCGGCGTCGGATTGACGGCCGGGGCGCCGCCGTGCACTTACAGTGGTATCAGAGCCTCCCCATTAACTTAGTCTAGCTTTGTGTAATGTGTTTTTCAGTTCCGATCGATCGAAATGTCCAAAAACCCGTATTTGCTCACATCAGTTTTCTGTTGGATTTTTTTGGTGTCGAAAAATTTTTCAGGTTGTAAAATATTGATGTACTAGAAAATCTAAGAACTCTGTAAAATTTCGATGAAGTGATTCCACAGTCAGAGCGCGGAAGCGCCGCACAAACCCCCATTCCGCCGCTCTTCCGCCGCGCACTGTAGACATCACGTCACCAATTTTTTACAGAGGCCTTCTGGGCTTAAAATATGGGTTTTGGAATATTAAAATTGGGCCCAGGATTTCTGTGAGTGCTACAGTTTTGATTGGGGGCCCACTTGTTAATTTTTGATCGATCGGATATTTTAAACACTTTTTTCACAGTATTTACATTATATCTGCGACCGTGAATGTCACTTGATCGGTAAATCCGGTCTAACTGCTATAGCCCGGTTAGACGGATTTGCGAACGTGACTTTCACGTTGATGTTTTGTTTTTGCTGTGATGTTGCGGATCGGTCGTGGGGGATAGCCTGGATGCAATGCTAGTACAGTTTTGTTGTATTATGTACATTTGATATTGCGGGGCGAGCGTCCGACATGTGGACTGCCGTCACTGCCTGTTTGTATTATTATTTTGGGGCACGACCTGGTTGCGGTCGATGTACCCGTTATATGTATATTTTACTTTCTGTACTAGGATTGCCCCGTGGAGGGGTGCACGGATGGCCGGGTTCTGGAGGGCAACAAGCCCGCATCTCATGGCATTGAGACGGAGGGGGCTTCACTCTAGGATTGGCAGGCTATTCGCCGCACTCGTAGGGGGTACAGGTTGACCCAGGAGGGGTGCCCAAGTTACCGGATTCCGTGAAGTGCTGGGTGGTCTATTCACGTTGCTGAAGGGGGCTGCCTCGCTTCAGGTTTTGGCGGGTAACTTGCCGCGCCCGTAGGGGTCTAGGATTTCATTGCACAGGCTATCCACACGACCAGGGGAACGTCGGGTTTCAGCAGTGGCTCTGTGAAACCCGGGGATCCCAGATATCTGTATTGTTTCTGTGATGCTGTTCATTCTCTGTGATGTTGCATTTTATTCACGCCTTGAGCAAATATAATATATTGGTATATATATTAGTAGATGTTGTATATGTTTTGCATCCGCGCTAGTCCAGTCCCCGCTCTGTCGTTAGTAAGCTAACCTAACGGGTAATGACGGGACCCAGTGGCGAATGCGGATGGCATATACGTACATCAGTATATTTTCGTTCTTTTTGGTGTGATCAATTGATGGGACTGCATTGATTCAAATCAATGCAAGTTAAAACAAACCTAATCTGATGTTGTTGGAACACTTTTCAAAAAGCTGTTATTGCAAGGACGTTTACTTTTGTTTTGCATCGTGGTATTCATTGGAATATCCTGCTCCTCAGTCGACGAGGCAAGGGCCGAGATCCCTTCACCGGGAGTGACCCCTTGGACAGAAGTTTGCGTCAGGGCATTAACTTCACTATAGCCGATTACTTTTGCTTTGCATCGCGGTATTCATTTGGAATATCCTGCACCCCATTCTACGGGGAAAGAGCCGAGATCCCTTCACCGGGAGTGACCTCTTTAGCAAAGGTTTTCGTCACTATATTTTCAAAAAGCTATCAGTTCCTTCAACGATATCAAGTTCATTACGTTAAAGGTTTTCGCCAGAAACCATTCGTAGCCCTCCGTCATTTCAGTTAAATATTCGGTAGTATTCAAGCTATGTATTTTGACCTCACGCCAAGGCATAGTGTTTGGTAGCTGCCGGGTATTTAGCTGTTGCATAGATAGATGCGTTGGTTTGGGACAGTCGTACTACTATTTTGGCCTACGTCAAGGGTATGTACGGGTGGGTTCAAATTAACCTGGATAATGACGGGTAGAACTTGACATGTGACTTATGATATTTTGACCTCACGCCAAGGTCATAAGAGCATGGGGCAGAAATCGCATCGGGAGTTTCAAAAGAACTGAAACTTGCCAGATATGCGCATTCCTTCTGGAGTGTGATACCGTGAGCGGATTTCGTCACGTTATCATGCGATGAGAGTTGGATCCCGATTCCCACTGATGAGTTAGTTTACTCCTCGGGTAACCCCGACTAATTCTTCTTTAAGGTTTGGAGGAGAATTTGAGGTACAGTGGGAGGATTCCAGATTAGATAAATTGGTAACCATTCTGATCTAGGTTAGAGTGCACGCTGAGTGTTTCTTTTCTCTCTCTCTTTGGCAGCGACCATTGACCCGACCCTAAGACTTTGACTCAGTGACCAAGTTGACCGAACCTTCTTAACACTGGCTTTTGGATTGTCAGAGTTGCAAACCTCATTGCCACTCCTACTTTTACCCTTTTCTCCAGGACACCCCGTGTTACTACGAACGTCCACTTCCATTGGACAAAACCATCGTATGGTTAGATACGAACTCGAAGGGATTTATTCGAGGATGGTTTCCGGTTCTGGAGAAAACGGATAGGATTATTCAGTTGTCTTTTCCTTTTACCATCTCTCAGGTTATGAGTACTCCTTGGTTTAGGGGTAGTACACCTATTACGCAAATTGGATAGTCTTCTTCCAAACCTTAGGCTGGTGCCGACCGGTAGGGAATGAAGAAAACCAATTAGCCTAACGATGGTGTGCAGAAGGTATTAAGTTCAGACAAAGCAAGGGATTAGTAAGAGGGCAAAGTAAATTGCAACAGATATTCACGACCAAACCAAATATTTCGTTACCACTCCCACATCACCTTTGTATTTCTTCAGGACACTCCGTATCACTACGAAGATCCACAGTTTATTTGGATACTCCATCGTATGGTTATATACGAACTCGAATGGAACTGGTTCCAGTTCGGGGATGGATTCTGGTTCAGGAGAAATAGGAATAAGGTTTATTCGGTTGTCTTTTATCTTCACCCTCTCTCATTGCGAGTGTTCCTAGGATTGGGACAGTACACCCATTATGCTTATTGGATAGTCTTCTTCCAAACCATAGGCTGGTGCCGAACGGTAGGGAAGGAAGAAAACCATTTGGCCTAAAAGAGTGTGCAGAAGGTAAAGACTAAAGACATATGAAGGGATTTGGAGAGGTGGCAAAGAACTATACGGTTACAGTCGTGAATCTGGAAGAGGCATTACTAGGAATACCAGAATACCCCATCGGAACATTTCAATGTTTCAGTTTCACTGTGTAATGTTAAAGGAAAACTGTTTTCCCAATTAGATACTTACTCCAGGGTATGTATTTACCAGGTACGATTCTCACATCTGTATGGTTTTACAGATGATGAGTGGGAGTAAGTTATTGGGAATTAGGTGATTATCCTCATTATATCGGGATTCGTTGTAATCGGTGATATTTGAGAAAATCACCTGGGCTGTTTGCCGGGTGGCAAATATTTGGTTTTGAATATCCGCTGTTATGCACCAATTTCAAATTGATATATCTGTACGTCTATTTTCATAGAGTGAGATATACTTTTTTGAAATTATGTCTACGACATTTACCTATATCAGTGGATGGTTAGGTAAGGAGCATTGAACAGCGGTGTAATTCTTCTTAACCATAAGTACAGTTTTCAACCTACGACACACAGTGAATGAGTTATCAGACTCAAGGGACTTATACAGAGTATTGTATGTTGTCCAGGGTCCATCAGGACAGAGGGGTGGTCCTCATACTATATTCGGTTTACTTATGACTTCTCTAGTTTTTAGACAGGTGTTTCGTGGAAACACAGGGTCCGAATTTGGAGAAGTTATAGGTATTTGAATAGAGTAGAGAACCAGGTATAGCAAGTATCGGGATTCTTCAAAGAGATCGAAGATGTAGATACTTGTGTGTGGTATTCAGTTGATAGTAATGATAAAGAGATCTTGCTTCTCTTTCAGGTTACTCATAATTGGAAGTATTCCTAAGTTGAGTAACGCTGATCGGCCTCCTTCCATTTAGTTGACATGCGCTGGGGACAGCTGCATGATTTGAATCTGGTTCAATTAAATCAGTGCCTCTGTTTCTATATTGGATATAGAACAGTTCATATCTTAACGATGTTAAGGTACGGGGAGTTGTCCGGTTTATGATTAAAACCAGACACTGGACAACTCAAGGCACGTTTCTGTAATGGCTGTTTGTGGGTTGACCCAGGCTATGACGAGGGTTGACTTTCTACCATCTGGATGAACAATAGCGATATTGTTCTAGACTCGCCACAGTTTTATTAAAAATGGATTTTTTCAGAAAACAGTAGTGGGAGTATGGTAGAACTGGAAGTGATTCCAGAACCACAAACGATTACTGAAGATTTGATAAGGAACCTAAAGTTTCAATGTGGATTGACATTCCATTGGCCACTCCGCAGATAAGGTGGGTAACTTCAGGCACCCGAGAGGCACTACGGTAGCCTCAAGGACGGTGACAGGGAAGTTCTTGTTTACCCAAAATTGCCATTGCTGTTGTTCCAGGTTACGAGACCCGGCGGGAGGATGAGTATAGCGTCGTTCTGGACTCGCTCCAGAAGTGTACGTGTATATGACTCTGCCAGAGGGTTGTCGTAGTCAGTGGGAGCAGCGGAAGCATTGGTGGACAGGTAGCTTATGTCTATTTATAGACTAAAGCAGATGTAGCGGAGATAGATCATCTGTTTCTGACGTGACAGTCATGGGTTTGACTTCATCAGAATAGGGGATGGATCTGTTGAGAAGGTAGTAGGGTGTGATGTCCTGGTATTTGGATGACATGCACAAAGTAGGAAAGGAAACTCCTATACTACGATCGGTTATACTTTGGTCGTCACACAGTGGTTTCTCCACAAAGGAAATGGATTTTATATCAGACATACTGGTTACTAGATCTATGGTCTTAGATCTAGATTTGGGTGGTTTCCCAATCAGGGTACTTGACAGCATTCTAAGAGTATTTAGGATGGGCGACTCCTGGCACGGTAGTGTACCTGCAGGTAATGGAGTCACCCTCTCCAAAGGTGTCTTACAGACTAAAGGGGAGAGGAACGGGCATGATTGGCAGATCACTTGCTCAGGCAATTGAGTCAATCGTGAGATGTCAAGTACCACACCAAATGTTGTTCTTGCACTAGATGCAATAAGTTGACATTAATCCAATCCTGGAGAAACAGTCGGAAGCAGTTTTAGAACATAAGTGGATGTTCTAGGGAGATGATAACGACAGCCTCATTCAGGAGACAGTTATCATTCCAGGCTTCCAAGGTGACATGGACGACAAGGAGGTTGTCAGAGTTATAGTTTTCCTTCTGATGAGGGGCAGTATTTTGGACAGGTGGTCCAAGGAAATACTGAGGGAGGCATGGCGCGCAGGATGCTGATTAAGTTCAGTTGACGATACAGACTAAGAAGTTTGGATTTGGAGTTCATTTATGAGCTAGGTCCCATCAGACATCCAGACATATTCTGAGACAGGTATTGCTCTTTTCGGGAGATGGCTTTCTTCGCGAACTTGAGATATAGAGAGACATAGAAAGAAACAACTAAGCGGATCCACTCACTGAGGCTATTCCTCGAACGCAATAGTTCCGCAAACGAGCTTTGTGAGACTGACTAGTAGAGGAGTTGGATATTCGGTATCACACGGGCTGTGAGTATGCGACATCGCAATAATTAGCCTTGAGTGCAAGTGGGAGATTGTTGGAGATAGTGCCCTCAGAGTCAATTATTAGGTCACAGGTACGTGATTGTAATGATTGAGGGAGGACCTATCCCGGTAGGACAGTCTTTCTCGAGATGATAGTATGCTATCTGGTTTACCTTTATCATCGTGTACTGCTTTAGGTGACCTGACACGTCGCTATTACACGTTGATAGAGCCCCTAGGATTCTTGCTTGACCACCAGCAGTATGAGGGCGATCATATAAGTGGGAGCTGGGGGTCTATAAGCTTGTCCTTAAAAGGTCCCTAGTCGTGGGAGTTTCGAGACTGGGCATCGATACTCCATTAGTAGACTAGTGTATACAGTCGAGACCCCGACGAGGGGCGGTGGCCGGTCTCACAAGCCACTGGTGTCAGTTGGATCACCTAAGATGTATACAGGTGCTCATTGGGTTATGAGTACACCGGACAGGACTCGCCGGGAACATGCTAGTTGGTCATATACCAGACGTCAGATGGCAGTTCCCTGGTGACATGTGTGCAGGTTAGTTCATCGACCTGGGGATCGTCATTTGTCTCGTGTGAGTTCCCACTGTACTTTGATTACTACCCTACCACGGCTCAAAGGAGTCGTGCAAACAGGTTTTAGTTGGGTACAGTCCCGAGCCACATGGAGGCAGTGAGCGTATCTTCAGGGGTTCGTCTCTCCCGGTATTGGGGGTGAGGTCGTGCTGTGTCTAGGAGAGCCATTACACAAAGTCCTTGGCCAAGGCAAGGAGATTTACTGGTAGGTATTCCAGTAGTATCTCAGGGTGTTCTGGGCTACACTCCGACACGACTTGTACCGCTTTTGGGGGTCTGACTTTTACCAACCCCCTAGGCCCGCCATGCGATACTCATAGACGAACGGACCGGACTGTACGGATATTGTCACTGACAGGCTCAGTAGGGTGTCAGGCTGAGTTCGCTCACAGACGTCCCTTTTGGTCAATACCTGGTAGCCCATTATGTATTGGCTTATACCTCTAACGTGCTAGTGGTTAAATCCACAACCAAGGTGTTGACGAGTCTTTAGAGTCCCCCACATTCAGTTACTCAGCTTTCGGGCGAAAGGTTGTAGAGGCCGTATGGAGATATGGCAAGGTCCGATCAGATACGTGCGGTATTGCACGGATCAGGATCGGACAGTTTGTACTATAGGCCGTATGGTTTTATGGAAGGGTTCGATCAGATACGTGCGGTATTGCACGGATCAGGATCGAACAGATTTTACTAGCCGGCTTTGGTATAAGCCGGATCTTAGTATAGTACAGTGTAGACTTTGTCTCATTGCATTTGTATTTCGGTCGAAATACAGATGCGGGTGTGTATGCACAGTATCGGGGTTTTTCCTGTAATTCATTACGGGACCAGTTTTATGGAGTTGCCAGTTTGCTTTCCGTTTCGGCCAATTTCCATTGTTCCGTTCATTGGCCGAAGTTTGGTGGAGGAGGGTTTATTTGCATTGTTGCAAATAGGCTTTTTGTGGAGGGGGTCTTTGCTTATTTTGGCATCATGATGGTTTTCATGATGTGCACCATCATTGACTTCTCCTTCTCATGATGGCTTGACTTTTAGTGGGCATGATGGTTGATGATGATGAGGGGTGAGGTTGGATGAGTGTGGGTTTATTGTTGTGATCATATTCTTTCATAATTGGTTTTTGATGCCTTGCATTATTGTTCAAGCCTCTCACTTTCTCATTGTGATCCATCTCATTCTCTCCCTCCCTCACTTGAGCATGGCCGGCCTCCCCCTTGCTTGGGGCTGTCCAAAACTTTGTTGTGGGAATTTTTGGTTCTTTCATGTTGGAAAATTCCCACTACACCATCTCCAAAAAGCTCATCTCATTATCCTCCACCAAATGGCACCTCCTTAACCCCAAAATGAGACATGGATCTCTACACCACTCATTCTACAGCGAATCTTGGACACGTCGAGTAGCCGGCTTCGTACCCGAGTTGCCTCGGCATTGAGGTGGGAGCCCGTAAACAAAGTTGGCGATGTGGTGCACTTCCGGCGACGAGGAGGAGACGGGACTTTTCCGCAGGAGATCGGGACCATGACGAGAAGACCGGAGGACTTGGATCGTCGGTATATCTCTAACCCATCTTCTAGTTAGCTTAGACTTGTTAATGGTTACGATCCGGGTGTTTAGTGCGCGGTGGTGCCGGTTTGCTAAGTCCGCAAAATTAAAGTTTTTCACCGCTTCCGCATTCCGGCGTCGGATTGACGGCCGGGGCGCCGCCGTGCACTTACACAGGGTAGTCCACAAGTACATCTTTTAATTGTTCCTAGTCGAGGGTGTATCGAGACGGGGCATCAATATTCCAGAGTGGACTAGCGTATGCGCTTCTTGACCCATATGATGGGCGATGGATGATCCCACATCTATTGGTGTTTGAAATAAAAAACGGTATACGGGTGCTCAGTGGAGACTGGGTATACTGAACGGACACGCCGAGAACTCCTAGTTGGTATTATACATATCGTCAGATAGCAGTTCTCTGGTGACACTGGTGCAGGTTAGTCTGTAGACCCGAGATCGTCATAGAGTCTTATGTGATTCCCACAGTGCTTTGATTTCCACCTTCCCATGTTCAAGAGAACGTGCAAAACTGTGGTTTTTTGGTACAGTCCCGAGTCACATGGAGGCAATGAGCGATAGGAGGGGATTCGTCTCTCCCGGTATTGGGAGTTGATGTTGCGCTGTGCTCGATTTGCTATAACAGGAAGTCCCTGGCCAGGGCTGATACGGAGATCTACCGGTAAGTTTTATCAGTAGTTTCTCGACCCGTTATGAGCCTCACATCGGCACGACTTATCGGTTACTGGGGTCTGACGTTTACCACCCCTAAACTAGATATGCGACATATCAGACGAAGAGACCGGACTATAAGGTAGTGTTACTGACAGGCTTTGCGGAAGTTTAGACAAGCTTGCTTGTTGATCTTCTGATCGCTCAATACCCGGGTAGCCGTTACGTCCAGCTAGTGCTGCTGACGGCTTGTGGGTGACTGATATGATCATCACCTACTGCCGGCGTATTGACGAGTCTTTAGAGTCGTACACAGAGGTTTTCTGGCTCAGGCGAAACGAAGTAGGAGCATAAATGTGATATGTGCGGGACCGAGATTAATACGAGTATGTGATACCGTATTCTATTCTCGCGATATGTGATATCGATCGGTTATATATAATATAGCCGGGTTATCGAATCAATTGTTGATTCGATAAGTTGATACAAATAATATTAGTCGGTTATATGTGATATAGCCGGATTATTAAATCAAGTGTTGATTTAGTAATGTAATGTACAATTATTTATTTGATATATTAATTTGCATTAACTAATATTAGCTCACATAAGCATTTCTTTTTCTCACATATGTACACTTAATATATGTGTGATATATATTATTGTGTCTTGCTTGTTAATACATGCTACATGGGTGTATGAGACTCACACCATGCTTATGATAATGAGGGGTTTATTTATTTAAAGTAAATCAAAATTAGTTGGAAATTAGCACATGGGTGAAGCTTGTGGAAGCTTGTGGACCCATTGACTTAGTCCACTTGTTTTGTCTTAGCTTAGATATTATTAACCTAACCATTATCTAAACCCATGATCAAATCTCTACATGAGTTATATGAGATATTTCTCACCCATGGTTGCCATAACATTATTGTCATAACAAACCTAAACTTTCTATACAACTTTCTGTGCAATTTTTTTCAAAAATACAGAAAGGGATATTTTACCTGAGCACAAGTTATAAGTTTGTTATTCTTTTTAATAACAAGAAAGAGCTTGTAGCTCACTGGTAAAGCCTTGCACTGCTGTTACGAAGCACCAAAGTTCAAATCCCATCACCCACATTATTTTTAATATTGTTTTATTTTAAATTTTTAGAAGCCCAAGAGCCTACACGTGAATAACTCGTAAAAACCCCACGTCACACTAAAAAAAAACTGGACCAGGGGGAAGACAAAACGACGACGGACAATTTACGGCGAGCCCCGGCCTAACTCGGCCTGAATCGGCCGGCGACTCGGCCGCCTCAGCCCGCCTCCGCCGACCGGACTCGGCCGGATCACCGTTTGTCCAATATGAAAGTTCTTCCTCATGGTATCCCCAGTACCCCAGTATACTTTCAAAACCCTGCACATTAACAGAGATCTTTAAAACCCCATTAAATCCTATTTTTAATACAATTTTAATACATTTTCAATTCAACCTTTCACCTACCCTAACCCTAATCTTGTCCTATAAATACCACCCCTAAACACACACCCCTCACTCACAAATTATGTCCAAACTCTCAAGAAAACTCTCTAGAAATTTTGTGTGCAAGTGGAGTTAGCGAAGGGCGAAACTTCGACGATTTTCCGACGACGACCCTAGGAGCTCCCGGCGACGAAACGACGCACCGGCACCTCCTACGTCTTCCTTTCCCTCTTCTCTTGAATCTAAACCTGTAAGTCCCACCTCCCTCTTCTCTATTTTTTTCTAAAAACTCGTATTACTAAAACCCGACGGAATCGGAGTTAATTCGATTTCCGATTCGGTTCTTCCTAAAAATTCTACTTTTCTTAAATACAAACATACCAAACCCTTACATATTGACTATTAACTATTAACAAGACATATTGAACAAGTTCCATATCAGAAGGATTTCTATTTCAATTTTTATAGTACTTTTTCAGTAAAATACCATGTAGTTTTGTTTCGACTTTAAAACATCATTAATCTTGCTATACCTTTAAGTAGATCATGAGATAATGATCTACCTCCTCACAACACTCATATGCAACATAGCACAATACCCTTCGGGAACATAGAATACGGGAAAACTAAACTTTACATATAAATATCATTTACTATTAAAACTATTTTCTACAAGATTACGTATTTTTACAAATCTTTGCAAAGCGCCGCTATAACCCATTTGAGGAACCCGTTCGGGATGGTGCAGATTATCGCACATCCTCGGGCTTAGTGGTGCGAGATGCAGACCTCCGCAAGGAGCATTCGGTCTCGAGAGATTTAAAATACAAATATCTTAAGAAAATGAGATTTCTAGAAATATAATATATTAAAAAATATTTTTAAATATATATATATATATATATGTATTATCAAAATATCTATTTTTGTTATAATATCAATATTCCAACTTTTCCAAGTCAAAAGAATCACTTTACATGAAAATACCATGAATCTCCATACAAGTTCAATATTACAATTAAATACCCTATATTATGAAATTAGGCTATTTTCACTAGAAGTGTCACATATATAAAATCTACATCTAAGAAAACCCTAAAGATGATAATTAAATACTTGGGATGTATTTTGAAAAGTATACAAAATTATTTTTACATAAAAGCCTCTCAAGTTCTATAAATTACCCTAAGGACCCTAGTAAATATAGGTTTAAGCGGGACCAAACTCTTGTGCCTCAGGGAGCCGGAGAAATGGGTGCTTACCTATTTAAGGTAGACAACTTAACAAACGGTGTTATAGACACGGAAATCGTTTTTGAAAAAGACACAAATCTTGCCGCCCATGTGCAGTGGTTACCGAAAACATCAAAACTTAATTCAGGATTTCAATTTCTCTTTCTAATTGTCTGAATTAGACTGAGTCTCATTATAATAATCTGACTTGAATAGGATTCAAGTACAAACTATCATTCAATATGAATCCATGAATACATATATTCAATCTATTCAATCTATATTGACTGAACCAAACCATGGATATACATCCATTTACATGATTCTCCAGTTACATCCATGATTCTCCAGTACATCCATTTACTGATATCATGGTTTCGGCAAGTCATCCAATTATACAATCTATATTACAATTCAATTTACAAGTTGCAATACAAAACAAACAATATAATCAAGACATCGTGGGGTTTAAGGGGTAGATTGGTACGGAAGGTGTTAGAAGTGGCACGAGACTGCAAGACTTAAGACACCTAACCTATATTTCCGTTGCTGTTGTACCATGGCATAAACGGTTCCTTGTACTCCTGTTGCCCTTAGTCTCTGGCATATAGAGACTCCTCTCATATACACTGGCATCCTTCTGTACCAAGCTATAAACAACAGCGTTAACACTAAATACAATTTTAAAAGCTACACTCCCTCTCTTACTCTCTGTCTATTCTACTTCTCCCTTATCTTTGGGACTTACCGAGCGATTGTTCACTGACGACATTCCTTCTCTTTCTTCTTTGGAATGTTGTCAGGTGATCTGGACACTCAGGAGATCGAGCCTACCAGCGGGGACTTGGATCAGCTTGCCTACGGCCCAGAGCTTTAGCTTCATTGTACACATTTTATTTCAGCACCTTTTCATTTCTGTTATGCTACTGTTTAGGCATTGCTTTCATTCAGATGTATTTACTTTTCCATGCATTGTACAAAAGAATGTTAATAAATAAAGTTGCTGTTCAGTTATACCTACTGTCTTTCTCTCTTGTGCATTTTCATTTTATATTGCTTAGATATGCTTAGCATAAACGTATTTACTTCAGAGTAAATACGTAGCGGCCAGTCGCGTCCTCTGCCCGTATACTGGGAAGCGGGGCATGATCGGGAACCTCCCTCAAAGTACCAACACTGGCCTGGCTGAAAAATTGGCGAACTTGTAAGGTGTAATTAATCCCGGCTAGTCTTACCCTTTAGGGTTTGAAGGAAGATTTGATAAAATAAGTGGGAGCCATCCTGATTAGATAAGATAATAACCAATCTAAATCTTGCAAGAGCATACGCTAAGCGTTTTCTTCTCTCTCTCTCCTGGTAGCGAACATATCAGGCCTTAATCAAGATAATAATATGGATGTATTGACGGAACCCGCTTGTTATACTGAGCTAGGGAACGTTGATTCCGCTCCAACTTATAATTGTTATAAGTTCGAGCAGGAAATAGGGGTATATCCGGATTCCTACGCCACCCAAACAAAGAATGAGCATGTTGATGCATCTTCTTCGGGTGTGTTAGTTACCGAGAACTGTTTCTCAGTACACTCTACGTCCTAAGTATTAGATACCGGATCGGGATCCCACATATGTAATATGTTACATGGGCTTAAGAAAGGTATAGAAATGGGAAAAGGTGATCATTCTTTAAAATTAGGGAATGGTGCAAGTGTTGCAGCCAAAGCAGTTGGTGAATATCACCTTGTATTACCAAACGGCAATGCATTGATCTTGAACGACTGTTATTATGTACCCTCTATGATATGCAATTTAATATCAATTTCTTTATTAGATAAAGAAGGATATAATTTTGTAGTAGAGAATAATGTTATGAACATTTACCCAAATCAAGTGTTGATTGGGTTTGGTGCGTTATGTAACAGTTTATACGTTCTGAATCAAAACACGGTTCTTAACGTACAGAACATACACAAGAGGAAGAGTTCAGAAATGAACGAATTCTTCTTGTGTCATTGTAGACTAGGTCATATCAATGCGACACGACTAGCTAAGTTACATAAGGATGGATATTTGAATCCATTCGAATTTTCATCTTATGAAACTTGCCAGTCATGTCTCAAAAGCAAGATGACCAAAACTCCGTTTATTGGACACGGAGAAAGAGTTATAGAACTCTTGGGATTGATACATAGTGATGTGTGCGGTCCCATGTCTACACATGTCAAGAATGGTTTCTCGTACTTCATTTCATTCACTGACGATTTCTCAAGATACGGACATGTGTTGCTGTTGAAACACAAATCTGAAACTTTTGAGAAATTCAAAGAATATAAACATGAAGTTGAGAACCGGACGGGTAAAAGTATTAAAATCCTACGATCTGATCGGGGAGGTGAATACTTGAGCACGGAATTCCGTGACTATCTAAAAGAGAATGGGATTCTCTCTCAGCTTACTCCTCCGTATACACCACAGCACAATGGTGTATCAGAGTGGAGGAATCTCACCCTATTAGATATGGTGCGATGATGAGTACTGCTGAGTTGCTTGTTTCCTTTTAGGGTTATGCGCTTGAAACAACCATACACATATTTAATATGGTCCTTACCAAATCTGTGCCTACCACTCCATATGAGATATGGAAGAGTAAAAGACCATGTCTTAATTATATTAAGATATGGGGTTGTCCGGCTTATGTTAAAACGCAAAATCCGGACAAGCTCGAGGCAATATCAGTTCTGTGTAAGTTTGTAGGATATCCCAAAAATCCACGTGGGTATATCTTCTACCGTTCCGAGGAACAAAAGGTGTTTGTTTCTCGCAATGCCACCTTTTTAGAAAATGAATTTCTTGAAAAAGAAATTAGTGGCAAGAAGGTAGAACTGGAAGAAGTTCCAGCTATACAAACTACGACAGAAGCTTTGGTAGAACCAGAGGAATCAATAGTTCCCAACGAACCTCAGCCTCTCCGCAGATCTAGTAGGGTTCCTCATCTACCTGAGAGATACTACGGTTTCTCATTGATGGTGGGAGTGAGGATTGCATCATGAAAGATGATGACCCAACTAGCTTCGAGCAGGCCATCGTGAGTGGGGACTCTGTAAAATGGATGGATGCAATGCGATCTGAGATGGAATCTATGTACACCAACAAAGTATGGACTTTGGAAGTTGCTCCAGAAGGGGTAAAGCCCATCGGGAGCAAATGGATCTTTAAGAAGAAACTTGGTATAGATGGAAAAGTTGAGACTTTCAAAGATAGAATTGTTGCAAAAGGTTTTCGTCAACGACCAGGTGTGGATTATGAGGAAACCTTTTCTCCAGTGGCTATGCTTAAGTCCATCCGGATCCTACTTGCCATCGTTGCATACCATGACTACGAAATCTGGAAAATGGATGTTAAGACCGCCTTTATAAATGGTGATTTAGAAGAGAGTGTGTACATGACTCGGCCAGAGGGCTTCGTGGACAGTGGGAGCAGCGGAAAGGTGTGCAAGCTTCTTAAATCAATCTACGGGTTAAAGCAGGCATCGCGGAGTTGAAACATCTGTTTTGATGCGGTAGTCAAAGAGTTTGACTTCATCAAAAACGTAGATGAACCTTGTATATACAAGAAGGTGGTAGATAGTAAGGTTGTCTTCCTCGTATTGTACGTGGATAACATACTCTTGATAGGAAATGATGTTCCTATGCTGCACTCGGTCAAGCTCTTCCTATCACAAAGATTCTCAATGAAAGATCTAGGTGATGCCTCCTACATCTTGGGGATTAAGATCTATAGAGATAGATCTAAACAGATACTGGGATTTTCCTAATCCAGTTGCATCGACACCATACTAAAGAGGTTTAGTATGGAAGATTCCAAGCGTGGGAATTTACCCACGATCTCAAGACTCACTCTCTCCAAAAAGATGTCTCCCAAGACTGATTTGGAAAGTGCTCGCATGCAAGGGATACCCTATGCTTCGGCTGTAGGCTCAATCATGTACGCGATGTTATGTACCAGACCAGATGTACCATACTCACTAAGTGTAGTGAGTAGGTATCATGCAGATCCAGGAGAGAATCACTGGACAGCTGTGAAGAACATTCTCAAGTACTTGAGAAGGACTAAATAGATGTTCTTGGTGTATGGTAACGGTGAACTCCAAGTGGAGTCCTTTACCGATTCGAGGTTCCAGAGTGATAAGGACGACTCTAAGTCGGTCTCGAGTTTTGTCTTTACCCTCAATGGAGGGACGGTTTGTTGGAAGTGTAGGGTTCTTTGGCACTACCACAAGGTCTCGGGAGGCATCAAACATGCCGTATTTAAAATTTTCTAGTGTGCCAAACAACCTAACCAAGGATCTAGCTAGAGTTCTAGGAGCTAACTAGAATGTAAACAACTTTACATAGAATGTGAACAAGGAATACAACCTTTGTAGACCGGTCCTTCACTTCAGTAGCTCCATGTAGAAGTTCCTTCGCTCCAAGTAGTGATCTTCCGGACTCAAGATGGGCTTCACAAAGCGAAATGAACGAGCATGCTTGAATTCTTCGAGGCCGAAGATGATCTACGTCGAGGAGACTCTAACCCAAGCTATCTCTTCACTAATGAGAGATTAGTGAAGCAAACACCCTAAATTAAATGGCTAGTCTAGTAGAGGATGATGAAGTAGGATTTTTTCTCACTTTAGATTTATTTTTCTCACTAGGATTCTTCACCTCCTCAAAACCTAGAAAGCTTTTTGGAGATGAAGAAGAAGATGAAGTGGAGAATGAAAATGGTGAATCAATCATGTGAGAATAGCAACCATGGTGAGATAATATCTCATACTAACTCATGTAGAGAATAAACCATGGCTAAGGTTAATGGTTAAGTTAAAAAATATCTCAAGTAATACAAACTAAGTGGACCAAGTCAATGGTTAACTCAAGCTTCTCCATACTTCCAACCATGACTAATTTCCACTTCATTTTGAATTACTTTAAATAAGTAAAACCCTAATTTATCCAAAGCATGGTGTGAGTCTCATATACCCATGTTGCATGTAGGATCAAGCATGACACAATAACATATATCACATATATATTAAATGTGTCACAAGTGAGAAAAAGAAATATTTAAGTGAGCTAATATTAGTTAATGTATGTTAATATATCAAATATATAATTATACATTAAATTATCAAATCAACACTTGATTTAATAATCCGGCTATATCACATATAACCGACTAATATCATTTGTATCATCTTATCGAATCAACACTTGATTCGATAACCCGGCTATATCACATATAACCGAATGATACTATATATCGCGAGATCAGGATACGGCATCATATAGACGTATTAATCTCGGTCCCTCACATATCATATATGTGCTCCTACTTTGTTTCGCCTGTGCTGGGAAAGCTCTGTGTAGGACTCTAAACACTCGTCAATACGCCGGCAGTAAGTGGTGATCTTATCAGTCACCTATAAGCCGTCAGCGGTGTGCTAAACATAACGGCCACCTGGGTATTGAGCAATCAGAAGAACAACAAGGCAAGCCTGCTCATACTTCTGCGAATCCAATAAGTAACACTACCGTACAGTCTGGTCTTTTCGTCTGATATGTCGCATATCTCAGCCTGGGGGTGGTATAACGTCATACCCCAATAGCCTGATAAGTCATGCCGATGTGAGGCCCATAACAGTTCGAGAAACTACTAATAACACTTACCAGTAAATCTCAGCAACCCTTGCCAGGGATTTCCTGTTATGGCCAATCGAGCATAGCGCAACATCAACCCCCAATACCGGGAGAGACGAAATCCCCCCTATCGCTCATTGCCTCCATGTGACTCGGGACTGTACCCAAAAACCACCTGTTCGCACGACTAAGTAGAGCCGTGGTAGGGTGGAGATCAAAGCACAGTGGGAGACACATAAGACTCTATGACGATCTCGGGTCGACAGACTAACCCGTACCAATGTCACCAGAGAACTGCTATCAGACGTGAGGTATAATACCATCTAGGAGTTCTCGGCGAATCATGTTCAGTGTACCCAGTCTCCACTGAGCACCCGTATACCATCTCTGATATCAACCACCAATGGATATGGGATCATCCATCGCCCATCATATGGGTCAAGAAGCGTATACGCTAGTCTACTCTGGAATATCGATGCCCCGTCTCGATACTCCCACGACTAGGAACTTTTGAAGGATGTACTTACCGACTACCCTTGCCCCACTAGTATGAACTGCATCATAATCCTGGTAGTCATGTACTCATCCAAAGGGCTTTATCTACATGTAATAGAGAGACAATAAGTGTACATGTTAAGATAAAGAGCAACCAGATAGCATACTATCATGTCGAGCAAGAAAGTCCTCCCTATATATGTCCAAGCATCCACTATAATATACATCATATATATAATAATGGCTACTAGGGCATACATACAACTAACAATCTCCCACTTGCACTAGGGCCAGTTGTTGTAGTATCTCATACCCAACGTCCTTTGAAAGTCTCTCTTTGGAAAGTCCTTTGTGAGTAGATCCACCGTGTTTGCCTTCGCATCAACTCTCCTTACCTTGATCCTTTGGAGATCAACCATCTCCCTGATCAGGTGATACTTTCCTCAGAATTTGTCTGGATCGCTGATGGGACCGGGTTTCCTAGGCCAAAACCATAACTCCATTGTTGTCATAATAATAATTATTGGATGCTCGATGGTAGGAACCATGTTCATCTCATGAACAAGAATTATCCAGACATCCACTTTGGTAGTATCGTTGGTAGCGATGTATTCAGCCTTTATCGTCTAAATTTGCCACGGTATATAGCTTGGAACTCTTCCAACATACCGTCCCTCCACTGAGGGTAAAGACAAAACCCGAGACTGACTTTCAGTCGACCTTATCACTCTGGATGCTCGAATTGGTAAAGGACACCCACTGGAGTTTACCATTACCAAATCCCAAGAACATTTCTTTAGTGCTTCTCAAGTAGTTAAGAATGTCCTACATAGCTGTCCAGTGATTCTTCCAAGATCCGATTGATTCCTGATCACTACACCTAGAGAGTCACCTACATCTGTTCTTGTACATAACATCACATACATGATAGAGCCTATTGCCGAAGCATAGGGTATCCCTTGCACGCGAGCTCTCTCTAAATCAGTCTTGGGAGACATCCTTTTGGAGAGAGTGATTCATGAGTAAGTGGGTGAACCACCTCGCTTAAAATCATCCATACTAAAACCCCCTTAGTACGGTGTTAATGTACCTGGATTTGGGACAGTCCCAACATCCACTTATATCTATCACCATAGATCATAATCCACAAGATGTAGTAGGTATCATCCAGATCTTCTATGGAGAATCTTCATGATAAGAGGAGCTTGACCGATTATACCATAGGATACCATTTCCTATCAAGAGTATGTCATCTACGTACAATACGTAGAAGAAAACCTTACTCTCTACAACCTTCTTGTATATACACGGTTCAGCTACCTTTTTGATGAAGTTAAACTCTTTGATTGCCACATTAAAATAGTTGTTCCAACTCCGCGATGCGTGCTTTAATCCTATGGACTTAAGCATAGCCACTGGAGAAAAGGTTTCATCATAATCACACCTGGTTATTGACGATAGCTTTTTACTACAAGTCTAGCTTTGAAAATCTTAACTTTTTTATCTACACCAAGAATCTTCTCAAGATCCACTTGCTCCTGATGGGTTTTACCCCTTCTGGTGCAACATTCAAAGTCATACTTTGTTGGTGTACATGGATTCCATCTTTGGTCGCATAGCACCCAGCCATTTCACAGAGTCCCCACTCGTGATGGCCTGCCTGAACCTGGTTGGGTTATCATCTACCATGACGCAATCCTCGCTCCCACCGTCACCGAGAAAACCGTAGTATCTCTAAGGTGGATGAGGAACCCTACCAGATTCGGGGAGAAGCTGAGGTTCATTCGAGACTATCGAATCCTTTGGTTTCACCAAATCATCAGCTGTTAGTTTGTCTAGCTGGAACTCCTTCTAGTTCTACCTTATCACCATAAATTTCTTTCATAAGAAATTACTTTTCTAAAAAGGTGGCATGCTGAGAGACAAAACACATTTTGCTCCTCAGTGTGGTAGAAGATATACCCTCGCAAATGTTTGGGATATCCAACAAACTTATACAGAACCGACCTTGCCTCGAGCTTGTCCGGATTTTGTTTTTCAACATAGGTCGGACAACCCCATATCTTAACTCATTTAAGACGTGGTCTCTTCCCATACCATATCTCATATGGAGTGGTAGACACTGATTTGGTTGGAACCCGATTCAATAGGTATGCAGCTTCTCAAGTGCATAACCCCCAAAAGGAAACAGACAAATCAGCAGTACTCATCATAGAGCGCGCCATATCTCATAGGGCGCGATACCTCCGTCCCGATAAACCGTTATGCTGTGGTGTATACAGAGGAGTAAGTTGAGAGAGAATCTTATTCTCTTTTAAACAATCCTGGAACTCCATGCCCAAGTATTCTCCTCCTCGATCACATCGAAAGACTATAATACTTCTACCGGTCTGGTTCTCAACTTCAAGCTTATATTCTTTGAATTTCTCAAAAGTTTCAGACTTGTGTATCAACAGGAACATATATTCGAATCTTGAGAGATGATCAGCGAATATAATGAAGTACTTTCTCTATTTCTAGTAAAGGGAGTATTGGTCATTTTACCTTTGAGACAAGACTGGCAAGTATCATAAGATGAAAATTCGAACAGATTCTCATATTCATCCTTAATGTAACTTAGCTAGTCGTGTCGCATTGATATGACCTAGTCTATAATGCCTCAAGAAGGATTCGTTCATTTCTGAACTACTCCTCTTGTGTGTGTTCTCTATACTTTGAACTGTTGTTTGATTTAGAACGTATATGACATTACATAACATGCCTGATCCAATCAACTCTTTGATTAAGGAAAATGTTCACAACATTATCCTGCAATACAAAATTATCCTTCTTTAACTTAATAAAGAAACTGATGTAATGTTGTATATCAGGTTCGACATGTAATAATATTTGTTCAGAATCAATGTATTTACCATTTGTTAATACAAGGTGATATTTGCTAAATTATTTGGCTGCAACAATTGCATCATTCTCTAACACTTAGAGACATATCACCCAATCCCAGTTCTTTACCTTGTAGTAGCCCATGTAATAGATTACATATATGGAATCCTAATCTGCTATCTCATACCTAGGACGTAGAGGATACTGAGAAACAGTTCTTGGTAATGAACACACTCAAAAAATATGCATCAACATGCTCATTCCTCGAATGGGTGGCATGGGAATCCTGGTATTTCCCTATTTCTTGCTCGAACTTATAGCAATTATAAGATAGAGCGGAACCAACGTTCCCCAGCTCAGTATAATAAGCAGGTTTGGTCAATACATCCATATTATTATCTTGATTAAGGCGTGACATGGTCGCTACCAGGAGAGAAAGAAGAAAACACTCTGCGTGCGCTCTTTACAAGATTAGATTGGTTATTATTCTATCTTATCAGGATGGCTCCCACTGTTTTTATCAAATCTTCCTTCAAACTCTAAAAGAAAAGACTAGCTGGGATTAATTACACACTACAAGTTTGCCAATCTTTTGGGCAGGCCGGTGTCGGTACTTTGAGGGAGGTTCCCCGTGCTTTCGCAGGGACCTAATTAAAATAAACCTCGGTTTCCTAGGGGCGTAACCCCGTTAACACCTTTCTGGACACCTACTTGATCAGCTAATTGTAATGTGGGTATCGGGATCCAACCATCTCATAGAAGGTATGCAATCTCATTGCAAATTTCAACTCTTGAAACTCCCGATAAAGGTTTTTACCCCTAGTACTTATGACCTTGGCTATAGTCAACATATCATAAGTCCTAATCAAGTTCTACCCGTCATTTCGTGATTAATTAGACCCACCCACATAACCCTTTGCTATGGTCAACATAATCATGTGACTGTCCTAATTAATCGCATCATATGCTATGTAGGAAGACATCACTTAGCTACCGTACACTACACCTTGGTTATAGTCAACATACGTAGCACGAATACTAAGTACTCTAATTCCTAAAATGACGGAGGGTTGCAGATGGTTTTTAAGAAAACCTTTAATGCTTTGAACTTGATATCGTTGTAGAATCGAGTGATTTTGAAAAGGAGTGTTTTTTAGGCTTTTACTAGTTTTGCTAAAGAGGTCACTCCCGGTGAAGGGATCTCGGCTCTTTCCTCATCGAATGAGGTGCTGGATATTTCACAAATACCACTATGAAAAACAAGAACAAAAAAGGCAATCAAAAGATAAAACCGAGTGGGTTGTAGCATCTGCTAGTTTCGCTAAAGTGGTCACTCCCGGTGAAGGGATCTCGGCTCTTTCCTTATCGAATAAGGTGCTGGATATTCTACAAGGAATACCGCTATGCAAAGCAAGAACTAGAGCTACCATTTTTTAAAACAAGATTCTACAACATCTTTAGGTTTCTTTTATTTCATTAATCTCATTAATGAAGTCCCATTAATTATGCTTCCTAAGCATCACAGAAGTAACAAAAGCAGCAATATTTATTATATATCATATATATATAATATAAGAATTCGTCTCAACATATCAAGTGATCACATCACAGAATATCAGCAGCAGAAGAACACATATGAAATATTGGATATACTAAGAATTCCGTGTTTTATTTAAGCCAGTAAAAAACACGGATTCCACGGTCGCGACGAATAGCCAAACCCACATCCCTAGACCCCTATGAGAGCGGCAAGCAACCTTACCAATTCTAGAGTTAGGAGACCCGGTCTCGACTCCTAGAGATGGTCTCCCACTGGACCCTAGAACCCGGTTACTTGTGCTCTCCTCCTTGGGTCTATCCAATGCGGAAAAGTAAATAATATACATCAATGATGACATCATCCTCAACATCGAAAGTGCCCTAATAAAAGAATATTATATACAAGCTTTTATATGAATAAAAATGTAAAACTCTCATCTCACATAAAACCCCCGGCTATTCAAACACGAAGATCCAATATAACATATCACAGCAACACATAACATCACATGTCATCAACGTAAGTAAATATGCGTATCCCAATTGTCGTTGACATATAGCAACGAAACCGGCGATACACCACATATTACACTTACGGCCGCAGAAAAGAAAGTGAAAAACTACAACAATTGGAATCTACAACCATCTTAGACATCATAAATCCAGTGTATCACATACTTTGGATTTCATGCCTTACCAAATGAATTCCTTAGACATCACATGCCTAACAATTATAAACCCCGCATTTTAGTTTTGATATTGAAAACACTTTCCAATAACCAGTCGGGTAATTTAACAAGATTCTCGATGACCTGATCGAATGCTCGTCGGAAACTTTAGTAGACGGCCGCACCCCTGATGCCGTCGACGAAGTGCACTTAGGCGGAACACCGCGGCCACGAGCACCCGAACGGATGCTTTTGGCGATGGGGTTCTCCTACAGTCACTTGGTCGGGGCTATGGGGCATGGCTATCTAGTAAGGTTACCTGGTGAGTATCCACGTACGCTACGTGATTGCGATGAACTTTTGATCCACATCAAAATCCCCTGGCAACCGATCAAATGAGACTGAATTGCTAGATTTATAAAATTCAAATTAGTTTTCATAAAACTAAATATTGTGGATTCCAAATATTTTATCACAATCACAGATAGCTAGACGATGTTAAACTTTTCGATCGAATAATCAAACACCCAAAATTTCCTAAAGAGCTCAACACTTGAGCGGAGTTTAAAAAATCACCCAGAACATGCCACAGCACCTATGGACCAACCGTAGAAGGGTCAACCCTTGTCTCACCTATGGCGCCGCGGAACTACCGCAAACCTTAGGGTTTGGTGGCGGTTCCGACGGTCACAGAATCGAGTTAGGGTTTCGTTCTTCTAGAGGGTCCATAGAAAACACCTGCATGATATCCGTTCTAACTTTTTAACGTCGTCTAAATAAAAACCCGAAATGATGTTAGAATTACGACTACGAAACACTCCGAATTGCATTTACAGAAATATAACATTACATGCAATATCAGTTAAAACAAGCAACACTTGAAACACCAAAACCCAGACACTGAAACACCAAAAAAAATTGAAGCTAAAATTCCACTACAAAACCGGCGACCTCGGATTTTCAACTTGTGTCGCCGGCCAAATTCTGGCGAGGAGGGTTCAAATTTATACAATGTTCATGTTACATCTCATATAACATTCTGCAACTGCTTAAAAAAATTTTAGAGGCTCTAAAAATTTCGACAGAAACTGGGGTTATGTTTCGATTGTTTCGGAGTTGTTTCTGTTTCGTATTTCTAACTTCATCAAAACAACTCCTAATGCTTAAGCTTAGCTCTGATACCACTGTAGGGTTCTTTGGCACTACCATAAGGTCTCGGGAGGCATCAAACATGCCGTATTTTAAAATTTCAAGTGTGCCAAACAGCCTAACCAAGGATCTAGCTAGAGTTTTAGGAGCTAACTAGAATGTAAATAACATTACATAGAAAGTGAACAAAGAATACAACCTTTGTAGACCGGTCCTTCACTTCAATAGCTCCGTGTAGAATTCCCTCCGCTCCAAGTAGTGATCTCCCGGCTCAAGATGGGCTTCACAAAGCAAAATGAATGAGCATGCTTGAAGTCTTCGAGGCCAAAAATGATCTACGTCGAGGAGACTCTAACCCAAGCTATCTCTTCACTAATGAGTGATTAGTGAAGCAAACACCCTAAACTAAATGGCTAGTCTAGTAAAGGATGATGAAGTAGGATTTTTCTCACTTTAGATTTATTTTTCTCACTAGGATTCGTTACCTCCTTAAAACCTAAAAAGCTTTTTGGAGATGAAGAAGAAGATGAAGTGGAGAATGAAACTGGTAAATCAATCATGTGAGAATAGCAACCGTGGTGAGATAATATCTCATACTAACTCATGTAGAGAATAAACCATGGCTAAGGATAATGGTTAAGTTAATAAATATCTCAAGTAATACAAATTAAGTGGACTAAGTCAATGGTTAACTCAAGCTTCTCCATGCTTCCAGCCATGACTAATTTCCACTTCATTTTGAATTACTTTAAATAAGTAAAACCCTAATTTATCCAAAGCATGGTGTGAGTCTCATACACCCATGTTGCATGTATAATCAAGCATGACACAATAACATATATCACATATATATTAAATGTGTCACAAGTGAGAAAAAGAAATATTTAAGTGAGCTAATATTAGTTAATGTATGTTAATATATCAAATATATAATTATACATTAAATTATCAAATCAACACTTGATTTAATAATCGGGCTATATCACATATAACCGACTAATATCATTTGTATCATCTTATCAAATCAACAGTTGATTCGATAACCCGGCTATATCACATATAACCGAACGATACTATATATCACGAGATCACGATACGGCATCATATACACGTATTAATCTCAGTCCCGCACATATCACATATGTGCTCTTTCTTCATTTCGCCTGTGCCAGGAAACCTCTGTGTAGGACTCTAAAGACTCGTCAATACGCCGGCAGTAGATGGTGATCATATCAGTCACCCACAAGCCGTCAGCGGTCTGCTAAACATAACGGCCACCTGGGTATTGAGTAATCAGAAGATCAACAAGGCAAGCCAGCTTATACTCCTGCGAATCCAATAAGTAACACTACCGTACAGTCCGATCTTTTCGTCTGATATGTCGTATATCTCAGCCGGGGGTGGTATAGTCAGACACCAATAGCCTGATAAGTCATGCCGATGTGAGGCCCATAACGGTTCAAGAAACTACTGATAACACTTACGAGTAAATCTCAGCAACCCTGGCCAGGGATTTCCTGTTATAGCCAATCGAGCATAGCGCAACATCAACCCCCAATACCGGGAGAGACGAAATCCCCTCCTATCGCTCAATGCCTCCATGTGACTCGGGACTGTACCCAAAAACCAGCTGTTTGCATGACTCAGTAGAGTCATGATAGGGTGGAAATCAAAGCACAGTGGAGACATACGAGACTCTATGACGATCTCGGGTCGACAGACTAACATGTATCAGTGTCACCAGAGAACTGCTATCTGACGTGAGGTATAATACCATCTAGGAGTTCTCGGCGAGTTCTGTTCAGTGTACCCAGTCTCCACTGAGCACCCATATACCATCTCTGATGTCAAACACCAATGGATATGGGATCATCCATCGCCCATCATATGGGTCAAGAAGCGTATACGCTAGTCTACTCTGGAATATCGATGCCCCGTCTTGATATTCCTGTTAGTTATATGTATGCCCTAGAGGCCATTACTGCACATAGGATGTATATTGTAGTGGATGCTGGGACATATATAGGGAGGACTTTCTTGCTCGACATGATAGTATGCTATCTGGTTGCTCTTTACCTTAACGTGTATACTGATTGTCTCTCTGTTACATGTTGGTAAAGCCCTTAGGATGTGTACTTGACTACCTGGACTATGATGCGGATCATACTAGTGGGGACATGGTAGTCCATAAGTACATCCTTCAAAGTCCCTAGTCGTGGGTATATCGAGACGGGGCATCGATATACCAGAGTAGACTAGCGTATACCTTCTCGACCCATACAGATGGGCGATGGATGATCCCATATCCATTGGTGTTTGACATCAGAGATGATATACGGGTGCTCAGTAGAGACTGGGTACACTGGACGGACTCGCCGAGAACTCCCAGATGGTATTATACCTCACGTCAGATGGCAGTTCTCTGGTGACACTGGTACAGAGTAGTCTGTTGACCCGAGATCGTCATAGAGTCTTGTGTGGTTCCCACTGTGCTTTGATTTCCACCTTACCACGTCCAAGAGGGCGTGCAAAACGGTGGTTTTTGGGTACAGTCCCGAGTCACATGGAGGCAATGAGCGATAGGAGGGGATTCGTCTCTCCCGGTATAGGGGGTTGATGTTGCGCTGTGTTCGATTGGCTATAACCGGAAATCCCTGGCCAGGGTTGCTGAGATTTACTGGTAAGTGTTACCAGTAGTTTCTCGAATTGTTATAGACCTCATATCGACACGACTTATCAAGCTATTGGGGTCTGACGTTAACCACCCCTAGGCGAGATATGCGACATATCAGACGATCAGACCGGACTGTACGGTAGTGTTACTGGTTGGATTCACTGGAGTGTGAGCGGGCTTGCTCGTCGATCTTCAGATCGCTCAATACCCGGGTGGCCGTTACGTTTAGCAGACCGCTTGCGGCTTGTGGATGTTTGATATGATCATCATCTGCTGCCGGCGTATTGACGAGTCTTTAGAGTCCTACACAGAGGTTTCCTGGCTCAAGCAAAACGAAATAGGAGCGCATATGAGATATGTGCGGGACCGAGAATAATGCGTGTATGTGATACCGTATTCCATTCTCGCGATGAATGTATCGAATAGGTTATATGCGATATACCCTAGTTATCGAATCAAAGGTTGATTTGATAAGCCGATACATTTTATACTAGTCGGTTGTGTGCGACATGACCGGATCATTGAATCAAGTGTTGATTTGATTATTTAATGCATAATTATATATTTGATATATTACTTTGCATTAACTAGTATCGGTTCACTTTAAATGGATTTTCTCACTCGGGTGTGCGCATTACATATGCGATATGATTTTGTGCACTTGGTTGTATCATGTTTGATGATACATGTTTACTTGGTTAAGTGCAAAGAATAAACCATGGTTAAAAGAATGGTTAGGGTTTCATTTCCTTTATTTATTCATTTATTTATTTGTTTATTCATTTTGGAAAAGAGGAGAAAAGAATGGTGGCTTATTTTGGAGTTTAGTTGAAGCTTCATGAAACTTTGATCAAGTCAACCATTCTTATCTCATCCTTAACCCTAACCATTCCCACTAACCATGATTCATTCTCTACACTTGACTCTAGTTAACATTATGATAAGTTTTGATTTTTCTATTGTTTTTAATTAACTTATCATATATTTCTTTCTTCTTCTTCTTCATGAGCAAGGAAGAAAAAGCTTTCTTCATCAATGGTGAATTGAGCAAATGAGTGAGAAATCCAATTCTAAAGTCTACCCACTTCCTATTTCTTCATCCTCTACCTCTTGCTAAGTAGTAGAGTGTGTTTCCTTCACAAGTCATCATGGTTTGGTGAAGGTGGAGCTTGATCTAGCGATGCCTCGACGTAGATCATCTTCGGCATGGACATCGACGACCTAGCTTGCCCATTCTCCGACGAAGCCGACGCTAGAGCCCGGATTTGATTTGGACAGCGGAGAGGACCTCGTTGCGGAGCTATGGAGGTGGAGCATCGGATCTACAAAGGTTGTATTTCCGTATCTTGTAGTTAAGTGTTAACTAGTTAGCTTTTTCGCCTAGATTTCTAGCAAACGATCCGTAGTTTAGGGTTTGTAGGCACCGTAAAATTTTAATATGACATGTTCGATGCCTTGTGAGACCTCACTAGGGTGCCTAGGAACCCTACAGTGGTATCAGAGCCTAGCTAGAGTCTTAGGCGATGCGTAGACGGAGTTTGAAGTCCGATCGAACCGAAATCCGATTTCCAAATTGCTCTCTGTACTTTTTTGTAAAATGTGGATTTTTGCAAATTAAAAATATGCAGAAAAATCAGCAGGTAAATCTAAGAATTACGATGCAAAAATTACCTAATGATCTTTCTAAAGTGCGGTGGAACCGCGGCATTAGCGTGCTAGTGCGGCCCTTCCGCCGCCGTTTTGTCTTATTAGGCACTCAATTTTGCACAGTAACTCCTATTTTTCAGTGCTGGTTTTCCTGGGAATTTTTAATCTGAAATCAAGAGTTGAGTATTTTGGGTTGTATTGGGAGTTCATACATTCGATCGGATTGTCAAACTTTGTCTATGTGTCGTTCCGGATAATTTTTTTGAATATGTTAAAAAGTTCGACCGGATATAAATACCCAATTTTTCCCCTGTCGGGAAATTTCCAAGTGTTGGATATTTCTGTAGTTTAATCACGTTCTAAGTAGTGCAAGTAACACGATGGTCCCTCTAGAAGACAACAAACCTTAACTCGATTATGTGACCGTCTTGAACTACCCTTTGAACCTTCGGGTTTGGGGCAGTACGGCATGCCACATGTGAGGCGTTGGCTTGACCCTTCTACGGCTGGACCGTTGGTACTGAGGCACGAACTGAATGTTGTTAGACTTGTTTCATGTGTTGATCTGTATCGGGAAAACTTGGGTGTTCGACTGTTCGATCGGAAAGTTTAACATTTTCTATTTATCCGGAATGTGATACAATAATTGGAATTCACAAGAAGTTATGAGATAACTGAATGAATGTTATAAACATAGCAGTTTAGTCTCACTTGATCGTTTGCCACGGAATTTTGATGTGATCAAAAGTCCGTCGCAATCACGTAGTGTACGCGGATACTCGCCGGGTAAACTTAATAGACAGCCTCCCCAAGTGACTGTAGGAGAACCCCGTCGCCGAAAGCATCCGTTCGGGTGCTCGCGGCAGCGGTGTTCCGCCTTGGTGCACTTCGTCGACGGTATCGGGGGTGCGGCCGCCTACTGAAGTTTGCGACGAGCATTCGATCAGGATGTCGGGAATCTTGTTGAATTGCCCGACTTGATATTGAAAAGTGTTTTCGATTTTGAGACTAAAATGCGGGGTTTATAATTGTTAGGCATGTGATGTCTAAGGTATTCATTTGATTAGGCATGTGATGTCTATGCAGATTGCGGATTCCAACTGTTGTAGTTTTACACTTTCTTTTCTGTGACCGTAAGTGTAATATGTGATGTCGCCGGTTTCGTTGCTATATGTCAACGACAATTGGGATGCGCATATTTACTTACGTTGATGACATGTGATGTTATGTGTTGCTGGATATGTTATATTGGATCGTCGTGTTTGAATAGCCGGGGGTTTTTATGTGAGATGAGTGTTTTTCATTTTCATTCATGTAAAAACTTGTATGTAATATTCTTTTATTTGGGGCACTTCCTGGTTGCGGAAGTTGTCACCGTTTGTATATTATTTACTTTTCCGCACTAGGATAGACCCAAGGAGGGGAGCACAAGTAACCGGGTTCTGGAGTCCAGTGGGAGACCAACTCGAGGAGTCGAGTCCGGGTCTCCTAACTCTAGAATTGGTAGGGTTGCTTGCCGCTCTCGTAGGGGTCTAGGGGTGTGGGTTTGGCTATTCATCACGACCGTGGAATCCGTGTTTTATACTGGCTCGTATTGAAAACACGGACGTCCTAGTATATCCAATATTTCATATGATTCTTCTGCTGCGATATCTGTGATGTGATCATGTGATGTTCTGTGATAGATACTATATATAGTATATATGATATATTATATAGACGTTACTTATGTTTTACACCCGCGCTAGCCCTGCCCTGCTCTGCCGTTAGTTACCTAACCTAACGGTGCACGAGGGGACATCGAGGCGAATGCGGATGGCATAAGTGTACGTCGTATTTATCTGTGATGTTTAGGTACTTAAATGATGGGACTTCATTAATGTGATTAATGAAATAAAAGAAACCTAAGATGTTGTAGAATCGAATTTCAAAATAAAACAGGTAGCTACAGTTCTTGCTTTGCACAGAGGTATATGTGATATATCCTGCACCTTATTCGATGAGGAAAGGACCGAGATCCCTTCACCGGGAGTGACTCCTTTAGCAATAACTGGAAGATGCTACACACTCGGTTTGTCTTTTGATTGCTTTTAAGTGTTTTGCTTTGCACAGTGATATATATGATATATCCCGCACCTCATTCGACGAGGAAAGGACCGACGTTCCCTTCACCGGGAGTGACTCCTTTAGCAAAACTAGAAAAGCCTCAAAAGCACTCCATTTTAAAAATCATTTGATTCTACAACGATATCAAGTTCATTACGCAATAGGTTTTCAGAAAAACCTGTCGTAGCCCTCCGTCATTTCAGATACGTACTAGTTAGTATTCGTGCTGCGGTTGTTTGGCCTCCGTCAAGGCGTAGTGTACGGTAGCTAACTAGTGCTTATCTGCTAGCATATGATGCGATTGGATTAGGGTATTCGTACGGCGTTGTTTGGCCTCCGTCAAGGGTCGTGCGGGTGGGTTTAATTCAATCAGGAAATGACGGGTTGAACTTGACTAGCGGACTATGGGTTGTTTGGCCTCCGTCAAGGTCATAGCGAGCTAGGGGCAAAATATTATCGGGAATTTCAAGTGTTGAAATTTGCAATGAGATTGCATACCTTCTATGAGATAGTTGGATCCCGATACCCGGTGCGAGTAAGAGTTACTCCTGGGAGAGTTTTATACATTACAATTAGCCGATCAAGTAGGTGTCTAGAAAGGTGTCAACGGGGTTACGCCTCTGGGAAAATGAGGTTTACTGTAATTAGGTTCGTGCGAAAGCACGGGGGACCTCCCTCAAAGTACCGACACTGGCCTGGCTGAAAGATTGGCGAACTTGTAGTGTGTAATTAATCCCGGCTAGTCTTTCCTTTTAGGGTTTGAAGGAAGATTTGATAAAAAGCAGTGGGAGCCGACCTGATTAGATAAAATTATAACCAATCTATTGTTGCAAGAGCGCACGCTGAGTGTTTTCTTCTCTCTCTCTCCTGGTAGAGACCATATCACGCCTTAATCAAGATAATAATACGGATTATTGACCGAACCCGCTTGTTATACTGAGCTGGGAAACGTTGGTCCCGCTCCCACTTATAAATGTTATAAGACAGAGCAGGAAATTGGGGAATACCAGATTTCCCGTGCCGCCCAAACGAAGTGAGTGCATGCTGATACATCATCTTCGGGTATGTTCTTTATACAGAACTGTTTCTCAGTATCCTCCGCATCCTTGGTATATGATACCGGATCAGGATCCCAATTATGTAATCTGTTACATAGGGCTACGAAAAGGTAGAAAAATTGAGAACGGGTGATAAGTTTCATGAGACAGAAAACGGGGCAAGAGTTGAAGCCAAGTCTGTTGGTCACTGTCACCCTGTATTACCAGAATACATTAATTCTGAACGTATGTTATTAGATACCGAACCTGATATACAAAATCATATCACTTTCTTTATTAGTAAAGAAATGATAAAATTTTGTATTGTTGGATAATGTTTTGAACATTTCCTATATCAAAAGTTGATCGGATCAGGCACGTTATCTAAAAGCGTTGATGTTCTAAATCAAACTACAGTTCTTTAGTATACGGAACACACACAAGAGGAAAAGTTCAGAAATGAACGAATCCTTCTTGAGGCATTGTAGACTAGGTCATATCATTGCGACCCGACTAGCTGGAGTTACATAAAGATGCATATATAAATTAGTTTGAATTTACATCTTGTGAAACTCGCCAGTCATGTCACAAAGATAAGATGACCACAGCTTTGTTTACTGGAAACAGAGAGAGAGTTAGTGAACTTTTGGGATGATACATGTTGATGTATGTAAGGTCCCCTGTCTACAAATGCCAGGACTGATTCTTTATACTTCATTACATTCTCTGATAATCTTTCGAGATTCAGACCTATGTTCCTGTTGAAACATGAGTCCGAACCTTTTGAGATATTCACAGAATATAAGCGAGAAGTAGAGAACCAATACGGGTATAAGTATTATGTCCTATGATGAGATCAAGGAGGAGAATACTTGAGCACGGAAATCCTGGACTTTTCTAAAGGAGAATGAGATTCTCTCTCAGCATTACTCCTCCGCATACACCATAGCACGATGGTATATCGGGGCGGAGCAATCACACCCTATATGATAAGGTGTGCTCTATGATGAGTACTACTGAGTTACCTATTTCCTTTTTTGGGGGTTATGCACTTATGAAGTTGCATACCTATTGAATAGGGTTCAAATCAAATCAGTTGCCTAGCACTTCATATGTGATATGGAAAGGGAAGAGCCCATTTCTTAAGTTAGTTAAGATTTGGGGTTGTCCCGCCTATGTCTAAAAGCAAAATCCGGACAAGCTCGAGGCAAAGTCTGTAATGTAGAACTGGAAAGGTTCCAGCTATACAAACTGCAGCTGATGATTTGATAGAACCAAAGGATTCAGTAGAAACCAACGAACCTCAGCCTCTCCGCCGATCTAGTAGGGTTCCTCACCCACCTGAGAGATACTCTGGTTTCTCTATGACAGTGGGAGCGAGGATTGCATCATGGGATGATGACCCAACTAGTTTCGAGCTGGCCATCAGGAGTGAGACTCTGTAAGAATGGCTGGATGTTTAGCGATCTGAGATGGAATCCATGTACACCAGCAAAGTATGGACTTTGGCTGCTATATCTGAAGGGTTAAATCCCCGTCAGGAGCAAGTATATCTTGAGAAGATTACTTGGTGTAGATGGAAAAGTTGAGACTTTCAAAGCTAGACTTGTTAAAGGTTTTCGTCATTGACCAGGCGTGGATAATGATCAAACCTTTTCCAGTACCTATGCTTAAGTCCATCCAGATACTACTTGCCACGGCTACATACCATGACTACGATATCTGGTGGTTGGGTGTCATGACAGCTCTTCTAAAATGATGATTTAGAAGAGAGCGTCTATAAGTACACAGCCAGAGGGCCTCGTAAACAGTGGGATCTGCGGAAACGATTGCAAGATGCTTTATAGTATAAAGCAGGCATCGCGGAGATGGAACGTCTGTTTTGATGTGTTAGTCGAAGAGTTTGACATCATCAAAATGGTAGATGAACCTTGTATATACAAAAAGGTAGTAGGGAGTATAGTGGTGATCCTCGTAGAGTACGTGGATGACATACTCAAGATAGGGAAGGAGTTTCCTATGCTACGCTCAGTCAATCTCCGCTTATCACAAGGATTCTCCATATAGGATCAAAATGATACCTACTAAATCCTGGATTTTGGATCTATGAGATAGATCTAAATGGATGTTAGGCTACTCACTAGTTGTAGTGAGATGGTATCAGTTGATCCTGGAGAGAATTAATGGAAGGGTTCCAGGGTGATAAAGACGACTGAATGTCAGTCGCAGGCATTGTCTTTACCCTCAGTAAAGGGACGGTATGTTGGAAGAGTTCCAAGCTAGATACCGTGACATACTAGACGATAAAGGCAGGATACATCGCTACTAGAGATGCTACCAAAGAGGCGGTTTGGATGTATAATGGTTCATGAGATGAACTATGTTCCTCCCATTGTGTGACAATGGAGTTGTGGCTTATGCCAAGGAACGCCGGTCCCATCAGTGATCCAGACATATTCTAAGGCAGTGTCACCTGATCATGGAGATGGATGATCTCCAGGGTGATCGAGGTTTGGAGAGTAGACTCAGAGGACAACACAACGGATCCACTCACAAGGGCCTGTTCCCAGAGAGAGACTTTTATGGGATGGTTGAGTATGAGATACTGCAACCACTGCTACAGATGGCCCTAGTGCAAGTGGGAGATTGTTAGTTATATGTATGCCCTAGAGGCCATTACTGCACATAGAATGTATATTGTAGTGGATGCTGGGACATATATAGGGAGGACTTTCTTGCTCGACATGATAGTATGCTATCTGGTTGCTCTTTACCTTAACGTGTATACTGATTGTCTCTCTGTTACATGTTGGTAAAGCCCTTAGGATGTGTACTTGACTACCTGGACTATGATGCGGATCATACTAGTGGGGACATGGTAGTCCATAAGTACATCCTTCAAAGTCCCTAGTCGTGGGTATATCGAGACGGGGCATCGATATACCAGAGTAGACTAGCGTATACCTTCTCGACCCATACAGATGGGCGATGGATGATCCCATATCCATTGGTGTTTGACATCAGAGATGATATACGGGTGCTCAGTAGAGACTGGGTACACTGGACGGACTCGCCGAGAACTCCCAGATGGTATTATACCTCACGTCAGATGGCAGTTCTCTGGTGACACTGGTACAGAGTAGTCTGTTGACCCGAGATCGTCATAGAGTCTTGTGTGGTTCCCACTGTGCTTTGATTTCCACCTTACCACGTCCAAGAGGGCGTGCAAAACGGTGGTTTTTGGGTACAGTCCCGAGTCACATGGAGGCAATGAGCGATAGGAGGGGATTCGTCTCTCCCGGTATAGGGGGTTGATGTTGCGCTGTGTTCGATTGGCTATAACCGGAAATCCCTGGCCAGGGTTGCTGAGATTTACTGGTAAGTGTTACCAGTAGTTTCTCGAATTGTTATAGACCTCATATCGACACGACTTATCAAGCTATTGGGGTCTGACGTTAACCACCCCTAGGCGAGATATGCGATATATCAGACGATCAGACCGGACTGTACGGTAGTGTTACTGGTTGGATTCACTGGAGTGTGAGCGGGCTTGCTCGTCGATCTTCAGATCGCTCAATACCCGGGTGGCCGTTACGTTTAGCAGACCGCTTGCGGCTTGTGGATGTTTGATATGATCATCATCTGCTGCCGGCGTATTGACGAGTCTTTAGAGTCCTACACAGAGGTTTCCTGGCTCAAGCAAAACGAAATAGGAGCGCATATGAGATATGTGCGGGACCGAGAATAATGCGTGTATGTGATACCGTATTCCATTCTCGCGATGAATGTATCGAATAGGTTATATGCGATATACCCTAGTTATCGAATCAAAGGTTGATTTGATAAGCCGATACATTTTATACTAGTCGGTTGTGTGCGACATGACCGGATCATTGAATCAAGTGTTGATTTGATTATTTAATGCATAATTATATATTTGATATATTACTTTGCATTAACTAGTATCGGTTCACTTTAAATGGATTTTCTCACTCGGGTGTGCGCATTACATATGCGATATGATTTTGTGCACTTGGTTGTATCATGTTTGATGATACATGTTTACTTGGTTAAGTGCAAAGAATAAACCATGGTTAAAAGAATGGTTAGGGTTTCATTTCCTTTATTTATTCATTTTGGAAAAGAGGAGAAAAGAATGGTGGCTTATTTTGGAGTTTAGTTGACGCTTCATGAAACTTTGATCAAGTCAACCATTCTTATCTCATCCTTAACCCTAACCATTCCCACTAACCATGATTCATTCTCTACACTTGACTCTAGTTAACATTATGATAAGTTTTGATTTTTCTATTGTTTTTAATTAACTTATCATATATTTCTTTCTTCTTCTTCTTCATGAGCAAGGAAGAAAAAGCTTTCTTCATCAATGGTGAATTGAGCAAATGAGTGAGAAATCCAATTCTAAAGTCTACCCACTTCCTATTTCTTCATCCTCTACCTCTTGCCAAGTAGTAGAGTGTGTTTCCTTCACAAGTCATCATGGTTTGGTGAAGGTGGAGCTTGATCTAGCGATGCCTCGACGTAGATCATCTTCGGCATGGACATCGACGACCTAGCTTGCCCATTCTCCGACGAAGCCGACGCTAGAGCCCAGATTTGATTTGGACAGCGGAGAGGACCTCGTTGCGGAGCTATGGAGGTGGAGCACCGGATCTACAAAGGTTGTATTTCCGTATCTTGTAGTTAAGTGTTAACTAGTTAGCTTTTTCGCCTAGATTTCTAGCAAACGATCCGTAGTTTAGGGTTTGTAGGCACCGTAAAATTTTAATATGGCATGTTCGATGCCTTGTGAGACCTCACTAGGGTGCCTAGGAACCCTACAATTCCCACCACTAGGAACTTTTGAAGGATGTACTTACCGACTACCCTTGCCCCATTAGTATGAACTGCATCATAATCCTGGTAGTCAAGTACTCATCCTTAGGGCTTTATCAACATGTAATAGAGAGACAATAAGTGTACATGTTAAGATAAAGAGCAACCAGATAGCATACTATCATGTCGAGCAAGAAAGTCCTCCATATATATGTCCAAGCATCCACTATAATATACATCATATGTACAATAATGGCCTCTAGGGCATACATACAACTAGCAGGAAGAGTTCCAGGCAAGAAACCGTGGCAGACTCGACGATGGAGGCTGAATACATCGCTGCCAACGATACTGCCAAAGAGGCTCTCTGGATGAAGACGTTCATAACCGAACTTGGTGTGGTTCCGTCCATCGAGCATCCAATACCTTTATATTGTGATAACAATGGAGCGGTGGCTTTGGCCAAGGAACCCAGGTCCCATCAGCGATCCAGGCTTATTCTGAGGTGGTATCACCTGATCCGGGAGATAGTTGATCGCCGGGAGATCGAGGTCAGGAGAGTTGACACGAAGAATAACACGGCGGATCCACTCACGAAGGCCATACCTTAGATACATTTTGAGAGACTCTTAGGGATGTTGGGTATAAGATACTACAACAACTGACCTTAGTGCAAGTAGGAGATTGTTAGTTATGTGTATGCCATAGAGGCCATTATTGTACATATGATGTATATTATAGTATATTCTTGGACATATAGAGAGAGGGCTTTCTTGCTCAACATGATAGTATGCTATCTGGTTTCTCTTTGTCTTAACATGTAGACTTGTATTGTGATACTGTCTTGCTCTCACATGTTGATAAAGCCCTTAGGATGTGTACTTGACTACCTGAACTATGATGGAGATCATACTAGCGGGGCCAAGGTAATCCACAAGTACATCGTTTAATTGTTCCCAGTCGAGGGTGTATCGAGAAGGGGCATCGATATTCCAGAGTAGACTAGTGTATACGCTTCTTGACCCATATGATAGGCGATGGATGATCCCACATCCATTAGTGTTTGACATCAAAGACGGTATACGGGTGCTCAGTGGAGACTGGGTACACTGAACGGACTCGCCGAGAACTCATAGTTGGTATTATACCTATCGTCAGATAGCAGTTCAATGGTGACACTGGTGTAGCTTAGTCTGTAGACCCGAGATCGTCATAGAGTCTTGTGTGATTCCTACTGTGCTTTGATTTCCAGCTTACCACGTTCAAGAGAACGTGCAAAACGGTGGTTTTTAGGTACAGTCCCGAGTAACATGGAGGAAATGAGCGATAAGAGGGGATTCGTCTCTCCCGGTATTGGGGGTTGATGTTGCGCTGTGCTCGATTAGCTATAACAGGAAGTCCCTGGCCAGGGCTGATACGGAGATCTACTGATAAGTGTTATCAGTAGTTTCTCGATCCGTTATGAGCCTCACATCGGCACGACTTATCGGTTACTGGGGTTTGACGTTTACCACCCCTAGACTAGATATACGACATATCAGACGAAGAGACCGGATTGTATGGTAGTGTTACTGACAGGCTTTGCGGGAGTTTAGACAAGCTTGCTTGTTGGCCTTCTGATCGCTCAATATCCGGGTAGCCGTTACGTCCAGCTAGTACCGCTAACGGCTTGTGGGTGACTGATATGATCATCACCTACTGCCGGCGTATTGACGAGTCTTTAGAGTCCTACACAGATGTTTCCTGGCTCAGGCGAAATGAAGTAGGAGCACAAATGTGATATGTGCGGGACCGAGATTAATACGAGTATGTGATACCGTATTCTATTCTCGCGATATGTGATATCGATCGGTTATATATGATATAGCCGCGTTATCGAATCAAGTGTTGATTCGATAAGTTGATACAAATAATATTAGTCGGTTATATGTGATATAGCCGGATTATTAAATCAAGTGTTGATTTAATAATGTAATGTATACTTATATATTTGATATATTAATTTGCATTACCTAATATTAGCACACTTAAGCATTTCTTTTTCTCACATGTGTACACTTAATATATATGTGATATATATTATTGTGTCATGCTTGTTACTACATGCTACATGGGTGTATGAGACTCACACCAAGTTTATGATAATGAGGGGTTTATTTATTTAAAGTAAATCAAAATTAGTTGGAAATTAGCACATGGGTGAAGCTTGTGGAAGCTTGTGTACCCATTGACATAGTCCACTAGTTTTATCTTACCTTAGATATTTATTAACCTAACCATTATCTAAACCCGTGGTCAAGTCTCTATATGAGTTATATGAGATATTTCTCACCCATGGTTGCCATAACATTATTGGCTTCATCTTCTTCTTCTTCTTCAAGAGAGAGCTCTCCAGGTTTTTGAGAAGAAAAGAAAAATAGTGGGAAAAATATTTCTAAAGTGAGCAAAATTCCTACTTCATCAACCTACACTAGAATAGCCATTTAGTTTAGGTTGTTTGCTTCACTAATCCCTAATTAGTGAAGAGGTAGCTTGAGTTGGTGTATCCTCGACGTAGATCATCTTCGGTCTCGAAGACTGCAAGCAAGCTTGTTCCTTTCATCTTATGGAGCCATTCAATTGTCCGGAAGATCACTACTTGGAGCGAAGGGACTATTACACGGAGCTTTTAAAGCGAAGGACCAGTCTACAAAGGTTGTATTCCCTGCTCACTTTGTATGTAAAGTTGTTTACATTCATGTTTCGTCTAAATCTCTAGTTAAGATTCTAGGGTTAGGGTTGTTTAACATGGCAAATTTTTGAAAACGGCATGGATGATGCCTCCCGAAACCTTGCTGTCGTGCTAGGCAACCTTACAGTTCGACGTACAGGTTCCGTTGCAACTTGCTGGCATATCATTTCTTCGGGTGATTGTTTGGTAGGTGGTTTCACTTGCATTGTGACCACCGTTATACCTGTACTTTATATTTCAGTTGTATTGTAATTTATTTCAGTTGTATCTAGTTAAAGGCTCCATCAACCAAACTTGTATATTTAGTAGACTAAGATGACCACGGTTTGTATATTCTTTTGGCCTTAGATTGCGCTCTTGTATTTTTTATTGTTGGGATTTTCTTAATGATGCTTAGTTTTCTCGCTTCCTTTCTGAATTTTGATTCTCGCCCTTCGGCGTTATATATTTATATTATCTTGCATGGTTTTTTCCGCCAATTGGTGAAGAGCTAGCTCCCGCTTGGGGATGCCTTATTTATTATTGCTTGTACCATTTTCTGGTCAAAAATTACAAAGGAGGTGCTGCCCAAATTTTCAATGACGAAAATGTTTTCAAGTAAAATACATATAATGTGTTTTCGTATACTATTATCTATGTTATGTAGAAGGAACTTGATTTCAGTAAAACCTTATTTCAAACTGCACCTCCACTATTTTCCCTAAAAAGGTTTAGATTTCTGGGCTTTTTGGCTTACTTGAATTAGGTGGGGTCCTATAGACTTCACATGATTCAAGTGCTAGTCACGTGCCTTTTCCGGGTCATGACATCTACTCACGAGTTGGCAACTCACCCCCGTTGTTCCATAGTTTTCTTGCAGGGTCGACTGCTCAGATCAGTAGCGGCTTGCGGGCACATCTTTTCTTCTGGGTGAATTGCATTGGTAGGTGGGTTACTCCTCGGATCATAACCACCATTGTATTCATTTATTATTCTTTTGTATCTAGTTAAAACCTCCATCAACCAGACTATGTATATTTGGTAAACTTAGAAACCGGAGACATGTATATTCTTTCAGACTAAGAGCGAGATGTGTATATTATTCTTTATTTGGGGTTTGATGATGCTTTGGTTTTCTTTACCTTTTTCCTGTGTTTGATCTTTACATTGGGCGTCGTATATTTCATTTTGCGTGGTTGTTTCCGCCGATTGGCGAAGATCTAGCTCCCACTTGGGGATGCCATATTAAACTTGTTATGTACTGGTTTTGGATTGAAATTTACAACAAAGTTGCTGCCTAAAATTCAAATAACGAAAACGTTTTCAAATTATAGCACATATTTCACTTGCATTTTAAACGAACTTTACATACATTTTAAAAAGAGAACTGATTTCAATTATACCCCCTTTTCAAAATCCCACCTCTGCTATTTTACTAAAAAGGTTTAGTTTATTGGGTTTCGGCTCGGTTGGGTTACGGTGGGGTCCTATAAACTTCCCGTGATTCAAGTGCCGGTCACGTGCCATTCCCGGGTCGTAACATTTTAGATCGGACGGTTGATAATACTAGCGGGCTTAAGATTAAGCCCGTTTGTTAAATTTGATATTGATTTAGAGCTAGTATTATATTAGTATTATTATTCTATCTCTTGGGTATTCGTATTTTGGTACGAATACGGGTATGTAAATACGATAAAATGTATTTTATATTTATACAATATACTTTCTAGAAGATGACACCTCATCATGCATTTTTTCTATTTTCTTGAAAATGGAAAATGAGGTGGAAAAGGGAGGCATGGATGAAGTATGGCTTTGTATTTTTTGAAAACACTATTGGAGTACGGTTGTATTTTTAAAAGGGAAAAGAAAATGCTTTATAGAAAATGAGTAAGCCATTTTTCACTTAGCCATTCTTCATGTGATGTTTTCTTCACCTGCTCTCTTCTTTTCATCTTCTTGTGTTCATTCTCTTGCAAATCCTTCTCATTCTTATGTGTTGAGAACTAAAGGATTTAATATAGAAAACTACTACTAAACACTCACTACATCTCCTTGGTAATCTAGATTAGCAAACTAGATTACTAAGTTGCTTCATTAGTGAACCTAAGCTTGGATTATAAACTCTCGAGTGGATCATATAGGATCAAGATGGCCATCAAGCAAGCTTGATTTAGGAGATCTTGAGGAGCTTAAGAAAAGGAGTTAAGACCCGAAGGACACAGATCATCTGGTATAACCTTCTTTCAAAATAGACAAAACTCCTAGTAGTTGCTAGTTTAGGGTTCTAGTTTGATCACGTGGGTTAGGTTGGTTGTGCTTGCTTAAAAATTTAATTTTTGTGCATTCTGCCTCTCTACTTCGATATAGAGCGAGCACAACTCACCAACATGGTATTAGAGACAATCCATAAACCTTAACTAGACTAGTTTGCACTAATTTAGAGTTTCAATCGACGGAATTTTCCGAATCGCATTTCCATATCTTTGCTTGCCGTTCGAATTTTAAAGTTGTTCAAAAATATTTCTGATTGCATTAAAATTATGTGTAGGCAATATTAGAACTAAGAAAAAAATTTGGGTCCCTAAACCCAAAATTCGACCGCGGAACAGAAGCTAAATGCGCCATTTGGCCGTTGAACCTCGGTCCAATTTTGGTTAGAGTGGCCCAAATTTTTCTACGGCTCTAATATATGGAAATATGATTTTTGGAATATTTGGTTTTGGTCCAGATGTGTTTGTGTACTGGATTGTACTTGGGGCTAATGCGGAAAGTTCTAATCGATCGAAATTTTAAATTTGTATCTTTCTGAGCATTTGTTTCTACGGCCGTGAAAATTATAGCGCAGTATTGTTAGTTATGTGTATGCCCTAGAGGCTATTAGTGTACATAATTGTATATTATAGTGGATGCTTGGATATATATAGAGATGACCTTCTTGCTCGACATGATAGTATGCTATCTGGTTGCTCTTTATCTTAACATGTATACTAGTATTATTATACTGTCTCTCTGATACATGTTGATAAACCCCTTAGGATGTTGGCTTGACTACTAGGAATATGATGCAGATCATACTAGTGGGGCCGGGATAGTTCGTAAGCACATCCTTTAATTGTTACTAGTCGAGAGTATCGAGACATGGCATCGATATTCCAGAGTAGACTAGTGTGTACACTTCTTGACCCTGTATGGGGCGATGGATGATCCCACATTCATTGGTGTTTGACATCAAAGATTGTACACAGGTGCTCATTGGAGAATTGGTACACCGAACAGGACTCGCCGAGAACTTCTAGATGGTATTATACCTATCATCAGATAGCAGTTCTCTGGTGACACTGGTACAGGTTAGACTGTAGACCAGAGATCGTCATAGAGTCTTGTGTGATTCCCACCGTGCTTTGATTTCATCCTTACCACGCTCAAGAGAGCATGCAAACAGGTGGATTTTGGGTACAGTCCCGAGTCACTGTAACGTTTTAGAAATCGTTTAGGCGAATTTTCCGTTAATCGGTAAATAATTTGTGTTTTCCGTAAAAACTGGAATATAATCATTTTTCAATATAGACATAAATGCACCTAGTTTAACTAAGAAATTGCTAGTATGCGGTATTTGGTTACTCGCTTATAATTTTGACTTCACTTAAATATTTTTCCTAAATTAAAATATTATTATAAGCTTTTAATTATACACTTAATTAGTGGTAATTACAAATTGGATTGGGTTAATTATACTAATGTGAACCATGCCAACTTAATTACAAGTTTAAACATTGTTGTCTTCTTCTCAAAATATCTAAGAGTTCTAGGTATTTCTAAGGTTTAAAGGAAATTAGAAAATAAATGATTTAGAGGTGGCATGATGGGAGGTGCATTAATTAAGCTTTAATGGTGTTTTTAGTCTAGATTTTTCCACACACCCACAACTTTCCCCTCTCCTTTAACTTGGCCGAGCCCCCCCCCTTGGCAACCCAAGTTTTTACCCACTTCATTTTCACTTCTAAAAGCTCCAAAAATTCATCAAAAGTCAACAAAAAAATCCCACAAACTCTAAAACAAATCCTTACCCATTATTCATTAGCCTAATCTAGCTTGGTTCATGAAGAAAGTTAGCATTTTGGAGGCTATTTTGGAAGTCTATTTGCAAGTTTAGAATCAAGTTGTGTGGTATAAAATCCTAACCCTAAGCTTTAGTTGTTGTTTAAATGCTTTAATCTAGTTTATTAGATGTTTAATTATGGTTTTAATTAGCAAGTTTGGAAGTTCAAGAGAGGGTTATGAAGATCAAGTTAGGGTTTTGATTATTAGTAATGGCTAATTGGTAGTTTAGACATGAAAAACCTAACCTAGTTGTGAGATTGTGAATTGTTATTTTCCTAATTGTCTAATTAAGCTTGATTGCAAACTAACTTTTACTAAATCTTATATGGGTGAGATTAAAATTATAGTTAGGGTTTGTGTGGCTTAATTAAGCTATTATGTGATGATTGTGGCCACTAGAATTATTTAAACTTCTAGATTTGTACTAAAATGATTAAAAAATGCTTACTAGGTTTTCGGTATAACTAGACGTGGGTTTTATTTGACGTAGTGATGAAATATATATTATCTTGTACGATATTTATTATGTTGTGAATTAGCATTAGTACGATTGGGTTTTAGGCTTGGCGGTTTTCATGAATAGCGACCCTAGTTAGGGTTTTGGCTATATTTTCCGGTATTGGGATTCTTGATTTTGAAACTTGATATTGTATATGGTCGTTGGACGTTTGTACGTCAACGAAGAGGGTTGTTTGGTTGTTTTTGCATGCGTAGGCTATAGGTTCTAACCTATGAGCGCACCGTGTGCCGTATCGGTTTTCGGACTTAGTTTTCATAACATTGTGATATGTGTTGATTTGTAGGTACGCTCGCGTGGATTCCGAGACGACGAAGCACATCGACTACGCCGGGACGAGGAGTTCCACATGTGAGTAGATTTATATCTACAGGTGAAGTCGGGTGGATGGCGTATAGCACCCCCGCAAATTATGAATGGAAACCGAGATATAGAATATAGTCGGAGAAACCTATACTAGAAAACTATAGATATGGTTAAAAAGATAGTTATAGGTGATATGAATGATTGAATATATGTGTCGAGATATAAGGTGAAAGCTATAGGGACATGATTCCTTGACATGATATGATAAAAATGATGTTTCGAATTGATATATAAGGATATGAAAAGTGAATGTGAATCACGATATATAGATATATAGTTGCACGAGATTAAGTATGAGAATTAGAGTAGCATGACATGAGATTCATAAAATAGAATGTATATGTAAAATGACTTGATGTGAGAGATTGATGCGATGAAAAGAGTATACGATGAGATATGATGACTTGGTTGATATGTCGTTATACAGATGCGAGTCGATATAAGATAATAGATATCTTTGTCGGTCCCCTGATATGAGATTGATACGGATGTGACCTGGGAGATAGGTATATAAATATATATAATGTTGTGAATCATGAGTGATATGCCGTATGAGACGTTAGGTCCGTAACCTCATTGCTGTATAGGTTGATAAAATCCCTAATTGGTTAATGCTGATGTATGATGGATTGTACCGTACGTGATGCTGTGAGGCTGGATGCCGATTGATAGATTCACCGACTCGGTTATATTATAGATACGTATACCTTTTAGCATTTCGCTTACGATGTACCTTATGCTACGTTCATGTCATTCTCATTGCATTACATATACCTGTGCTAGTACACCTACACCATTATCGATGATGCGTATGTTACACTTACACAGATTGGCCGGCTCACACACTTTATCATTGATAATTGCTATGTCACTTACACAGTAGAATTGCAGCATCATGCTACTACTCTGGATTGTTCAGTATTGTCACATCACTATACTTGGTAGCATGATATATTTCCTATGCTCACATCACTATACGTGGTAGCATGATATACTTGCTGTGCTCACATCACTATACTTGGTTGCATGATATACTTGAGATGCTCACATTTCGGCGATATGTTACATACATCATGCTTTATGATATTACACATTAAGATGATGTTATCATGAGATTCTGGATTTGAAAACCGTGGTTATATTTTAATGGAAAATATGTATTGTTTTAAAAAACCCAGTTTCACTTGATATGATATTTCGAGACGTCCACCATGTGTTTTCTTGGTTTTGAGATTGGCATGTGAAACCCGATTCAAGAAGCGGTAGGCACCGTCTGCGGGTACATGGTGGACCTGGTGAGGTACCAAGGGGAAAGAAGACTCGTATTGTTAGGCGGTGAGCCTGGCAGGGGAGCACTATCTACCGGTGATAGTATTTCGACTCGGCGGTTATCCGGAGGATATCGACCGGAGTTATGAGATGGAGATGAGGGCCGACCAGAGTATGCGGCACCTGAGGGCCGATCCGAGGATGCGGCATCTGAGATATAAGGATTTACGTGTCGATGTTGGACACAGGTTTCATGATGTTTCGTGTATGGGTGTTAGACACTCAGGTTCCATGATTTGATGTATCATTGATGGACACACGTTCTTTGATATCCTCATATATTTATATGCATATGCTTTCATAATGTTTATTGTTGGACGAGATCCACATGCATACATGCATTGATTATATTGTTGGATGATATCCACATGCATACATGCATTGATTATATTGTTGGACGAGATCCACATGCATACAGGCATTGATTATTATTGCTATATATGTTAACACGGTCACCCTAGATATCATAGTATTACTGTTGAAGTCGAAAATTGCACCCCGGTTGACCAAGTCAAAGTCAAGTTCAACCCCAAGCCAGGTGGGCCCAAGCCCAAGCAAGTGGGCCAATGCCCAGGTTGAGCCCGAACACGAAGCATCCGGCCTTCCGCCATACCAAAATAAAAAATCATGTAACAAATAATTTTTATGTAATTTTTGTGCGTGAATGTATGCAAAATGGGCATAAAGCCAATTTTTTGTAAGCCCATGGCTTATGTGCAAAAAGAAGTGGCACATGAGCCATGAAATGGCCAAAATGCCATTTGTGTAAAGCCCAAGGGGCTATATGTAAAGTGTATAGCCTATAAAGGCAAAGATAATGAAAATATCTCATAATTTTTTCCCTCTCCAAAAAAATCCAGATCTGTGATCTTCTTCTTCCTCAAGGTTCTAAAACCTTCTTTTTTCTTTTGAATTAAATCGAGAGTTTTACTCTTCCTTTTATAAAACAAAGTAGTTTTTCACCGCAAAACCTACAAAGGGGAACTCAGATCTGCCATCAGATCTCAGAAAGGGGAGATTTTTAAAATCTCATACTTCTTGATCTTCAAGATCCGGACAACAAAGGAAGAAGAAGGAGACCCATCTCCAGAAACCCCACTTTGGGGAAGAACTAGGGCTCAAGGGGAGAAGCCCTTCATCATCTTCAAAACATCCTATATATATATATATATATATATATATATATATATATATAAATACAGAGTATAATAAGTGCTCCTTTCTGGGAGTACAACTCCCATTGCAGGGACCAAGTCCCTTTCGCGCTCACGTGCTGACACGTGTTGCGCTAGCGCTCTTACGCTCAGAGCGCTAGCACCCAAAGCGCTAGCGTCCGAGCGTCCACGTGCTGACATGTGGTGCGCTAGCGCCCAAAACGCTTGCGCCCGAGCGCCCACGTGCTGACACGTGGTGCGCTAGCACTCAAAGGGCTAGTGCTCTTGCGCTCAGAGCGCTAGCGCCCGAGCGTCCACGTGCTGACACGTGGTGCGCTAGTGCTGAAAGCGCTAGCGCCCTTGCGCTCAGAGCACTAGCGCCCAAAGCGCTAGCGCCTGAGCACCCACGTGCTGACACGTAGTGCGCTAGCGCTCAATGCGCTAGCGCCCTTGCGCTCAGAGTGCTAACGCCCGAGCGCCCACGTGCTGACACGTGGTGCGCTAGCGCTTTTGCACTCAAAGCGCTAGCACCCAAAGCGCTGGCGCTTTTCCCACGCAACCTTTGGATGCCCCTTTCCCTTTTTTATTTTATATATATGTATATACATACACACACACATACTCTACAATGCTATCCCTCAAAAAAAATTTGGGCCAGGGCGCTGCCCCGCACCCCGCAAGGGGGCTGCTAGCCTCCTTGACCCCCAGCCCGCTATACGGGTAGCGGGACCCCCGTAAAAACTCTGTGTGGCTCCCGATATACCCAAGCACCTCCCAAAACAAAACACACGTACACTGCACGTTGAGTTCGCATGACCATTTTAACCCGTCAATCGGAGGTTCTCTCGCCCCAAAGGCGAGGGGTAATTAACGGCAGCTTAGTCCGCGGCTGCCGGAGATTCGGATCCCCACACTCAATAAACCCCCACCTACCCTAGACAGGAGGAATCTGTAGTACGCCTGACAAGCACGCGCGTATTCCCATCTCAATGGGGTGACGAAAAACACCCTACAGATTCTGGCACGCCCGGTGGGACCAGTCTCCCCTCCCATATTTCGGGTTAAACGTTCATGCGAGATCAATCAATATACATGTATATATTTATACTAAAATAATGCTCTTTCATGCAGGTTTTCAAGCAATCACCTTTCAACAATGTCTCCAAAGATGAACTCAGCTCCCATCTCCTACACGATGAAGATAGACTCCAGGACGGTCCTTCCGGCCGGTCTCGGGCGACAATGGGAAGAGCCGCCGCTACCATTCGGCTCTATCCTGTTCGTGTCAGCTAACGCCATCCCAGCTCTTCAAGCCCCGGTGACAGACAAACCGGTCTTGAAAGGAAAGAGGCCAAATGTGGTGGTCTCGAAGGTGCCCCAACTCAAACGTAAGTCGGTGTTTGAGCGACTTTCCTTGGCCCCAGCTGGGGGCAAGGAAATCAACACCAACAAAGCAACAAGGTATCTTGGGCAAGATCCAACGGCGCCTCCGACAACTGCTCGATTGGGTGTCTTCTCAACTCTCCCCATCACTCAGCCTATGGCGGCTTCCCGAAGAGCAGAAACTTGCCAAGCGCTTAAGGCTGAGAAGCTGAGGCAGAAGCGGCTCAGATACAGAGCCAACAAAAGGGCTAGGGCTCTGGCCATATTAAAATTTATGAATTTCTAAAGCCCGGACCGCTCCGCGAAATCAGCCGCCAAAGATAAAGAGATGGCTAGGTATGTGGTCCACACTGTCTACATGGTCGGACATGAAGAAACGAATCCTCCTCTTCTTCACAGCCATGGCGATGATATGATTGACGCTACCCAGCATCGGCTCGATCTAAGTGATGAAGAGCCCGCTCAGGACAATAAGCCAGAGGAGCCCGTGGTTCCTGCAGAATTGAGCTCAGGCAATAAAGATGACCCGGTTGTCATAGCCGGAACTACAGAACAAGCGTTATTCCGATGGCTTCAGAGGAAGCTTTAGGATAGGGATGAGAAGTTAGCCAAGGTACAGTCCAAGGTCGACAAATTGGCAAACGTAGCGGCAGATCTCGCGACCCAAGTCGCCCGATTGCAATTACAGCAGAATCAAATTTTGGTCCATGAGCCAGGGACTGATACCCGGAGGCAGCCAACTGATACCCCCTTCAACCTAAGAGCAGAGCGCCTTCGCAGAAAACGGCTGCAATCAGCCTCCAGTCCCTCCGATACATACGCCGGGGGGTAATCGCCTCTGAAAGAGAAACTGGAAAAAGTCTATTCCATCAAAAAGGAAAAAGTCCACAAGATATTCAGGGACGCCCTAAGAAACGGTCTACAACTGCCAGAATCAAAGAGACCGCAAGAAGCGAATATGACCGACGACCCAAGATATTTCCCCTATCATAGAGTGATAGGTCTGCCGTTGAGGACTTCTTCGTCTTCAATGATTGGGTCGAAAGGCAATACAAGACGGGAGAGATAGAACTGTTTAAAGGCGTGTTAGCAAACAGTCAAGCTACGACTGCCGATTTCATACAAATGGAGACCGAAGCCTTTCGGGTACCTAATCCTCCCAGACATGTGCCGTTATCTGAAAAAGGGAGAACCAAAGACTGATCGGCCTCGAGGACCAGCATCAGTAAAGGCACCTACTCCAATGGAGAGAAAGAAGAAGGTATACTCCTTCAGGAAGGATGAAGTCCGCAAAATATTCGTGGACGCCTTGAACAACGGTCTGCAACTGCCTGTTCCAAGGAGGCCACATGAAATGAACATGACCGGCAATCCCATATACTACCCGTATCATAGAATGGTGAGTCATACCATCGAAGACTGCTATATTTTCAAAGATTGGGTGGAGAACCAATACAGACTTGGGAAAGACCCACTATTGTCAGATGTACCGATAAGCCACAGAGCTACGGTCATCAACACAACTCCGCCAAGATCAAAGTTCAAGGAGCTGGGATAAACAAGCTGACCACCATGTCGTTAAACTGGGAATGACAGACCACCATGTCTTTAAACTGGGAATAATTGACCACCACTTCACTAAACTGGGAACAGTCGGCCTCTAAGTCGTTAAACTGGGAATGTAAAAAAATGTGTAAATAAAAAAAAAAGCCAAAATGATGAAGCAACCCCCAATAAAAATCAGCGAGTAAAATAAAGATGAAAATAAAGCCAAAATGATGGGGCAATCGCGAATAAATAGCCGAATTGATAGGGCAATCGCGACCTTCGCGTTAAGAAAAGCTGAAATGATAGAGCAATCGCGGTAAAACAAAAAAAACGGCGAATGATGTGTCGCTCCAGGTACCATATTCCAGTGCAGCGATGCATACGCCAACCAAATTCCAAACTTAAATTCCAAGCGGGGAATGATGAGTCGCTCCTGGTACCATATTCCAGTGCAGCGATGCAGACGCCAACCAAATTCTAAATCCCATGCCCCAACAGCGAATGATGAGTCGCTCCTGGTACCATATTCCAGTGCAGCGATGCAGACGCCAACAAAGTGTCCCCAAAGTGCAATGTGGCGATTCAAGATGCTTCTTCAAAGTAGAAGGAGATGAAGATGATGCCATCATTGAACCTTCAACAGAAGTACTGAGCTTAACTCAAGGCACACCCCAATTCTCATCAGAAACTAATTCAATCGATGCCCCTCCATACATAGGCCAATCTTTTCGAACCGATGACGAAGCCAAAGAATATTACACCAACTTCGCCAGAAAAAATGGCTTCGCAATTAGGCGAGAACGCTCAAAGGGAAACACGTCTCATCCTCTAGGGATTAATAAATAGGAGCTTATCTGCCATCGAGCTGGTGTCTCTCCCCCGAGAAAAACAGCCGAGCTAAAACGCCAGAGAAATAAAAAAATCTTCATGTTGCAAATGTGAAGCACAAATGATCATAAAGAATAATGTATCAAAAGGAGTCTCTAGATGGATTGTGGTCCATTTCAGTAACGACCATAATCATGAGTTGCTTGATAGCGAGGAAGTGAGGCATTTACCTACGTATCGGAACATTTCTTCATTAGATCGTGAGAATATTCTATTTCTGGCCAAGAGCGGGGATAAGTCGAACATCAGCGACACTCCGCCCCGGGGAAAAGTCGACCAGCGACACTCCGTGCCGGGGACAAGTCGACCAGCGACACTCCGTGCCGGGGAAAAGTCGATCAGTGACACTCCGTGCCGGGGACAAGTCGACCAGCGCCACTCCGTGCCGGGGAAAAGTCGATCAACGACACTCCGTGCCGGGGATAAGTCGAACACCAGCGACACTCCGTGCCGGGGAAAAGTCGATCAGTTACACTCCATGCCGGGGAAAAGTAGAACACCAGCGACACTCCGTGCCGGGGAAAAGTCGATCAGGGACACTCCATGCCGGGGACAAGTCGACCAGCGACACTCTGTGCCGGGGAAAAGTCGATCAGCGACACTCTGTGCCGGGAACAAGTCGAACATCAGTGATACTCCGTGCCGAGGACAAGTCAATCCGCGACACTCGGTGCCGGGGACATGTCGAACAGCGACACTCCGTGCCGGGGAAAAGTTGATCAGCGACACTCCGTGCCGGGGAAAAGTGGATCATCAGCGACACTCTACTCCAGGGAAAAGTCGAACATCAGCGACACTTCTTTCCTGGGACAAGTCGATCAGCGACACTCCGTGCCGGGGAAAAGTCGATCAGCGACACTCCGTGCCGGGGAAAAGTCGATCAGCGACACTCCGTGCCGGGGACAAGTCGAACAGCGACACTCCGTGCCGGGGAAAAGTCGATCAGCGACACTCCGTGCTGGGGACAAGTCGAACATCAGTGACACTCCGCGCTGGGGAAAAGTCGAACATCAGTGACACTCCGTGCCGGGGACAAGTCGACCAGCGACACTCCGTGCCGGGGAAAAGTCGATCAGCGACACTCCGTGTCGGGGACAAGTCGAACACCAACGACACTCCGTGCCGGGGACAAGTCAACCAGCGACACTCCGTGCCGGGGACAAGTCGACCAGCGACACTCCGTGCCAGGGACAAGTCGAACACCAGTGACACTCCATGCCGGGGACAAGTCGACCAGCGACACTCCGTGCCGGGGAAAAGTCGATCAGCGACACTCCGTGCCGGGACAAGTCGAACATCAGCGACACTCCGAGCTGGGGATAAGTCGAATATCAGCGACACTCCACGCCGGGGGCAATTCGATCCGCGGCACTCCATGCCGGGGACAAGTTGAACAACCAGCGACACTCAGTGACGTCGACCGTCCATGTCGCAAAAAGGGCAGTGCAGGCTTCCTACAAAGTGGGAACCAGATCGCTCCGGGCCAGGGAAGCGTCTACCACGGACACTCCGTCTCGGAGACGCGTCAAGCGTCGACTGTCCATGTCATAAAAAGGACAGTGCATCCCAAAAAGTGGGAACCAAAGCAAGTCGCCCCCATGTGAAAGAAGATCTATTAATTTCATGCACACGACTCATATATGTGGTGTGCATTTATTGATGGGGGGCACTTTGTTGAAGTCGAAAATTTCACCCCGGTTGACCAAGTCAAAGTCAAGGTCAACCCCAAGCCAGGTGGGCCCAAGCCCAAGCAAGTGGGCCAATGCCCAGGTCGAGCCCGAACACGAAGCGTCCGGCCTTCCGCCATACCAAAATAAAAAATCATGTAACAAATAAGTTTTATGTAATTTTTGTGCGTGAATGTATGCAAAATGGGCATAAAGCCATTTTTTTGTAAGCCCATGGCTTATGTGCAAAAAGAAGTGGCACATGAGCCATGAGATGGCCAAAATGCCATTTGTGTAAAGCCCAAGGGGCTATATATAAAGTGTATAGTCTATAAAGGCAAAGATAATGAAAATATCTCACAATTTTTTCCCTCTCCAAAAAAATCCAGATCTGTGATCTTCTTCTTCCTCAAGGTTCTAAAACCTTCTTTTTTCTTTTGAATTAAATCGAGAGTTTTACTCTTCCTTTTATAAAACAAAGTAGTTTTCACCGCAAAACCTACAAAGGGGAACTCAGATCTGCCATCAGATCTCAGAAAGGGGAGATTTTTAAAATCTCATACTTCTTGATCTTCAAGATCCGGACAACAAAGGAAGAAGAAGGAGACCCATCTCCAGAAACCCCACTTTGGGGAAGAACTAGGGCTCAAGGGGAGAAGCCCTTCATCAGCTTCAAAACATCCTAGGAGTTTAACTCCTCATATATATATATATATATATATATATATATAAATACAAGGTATAATAAGTGCTCCTTTCTGGGAGTACAACTCCCATTGCAGGGATCAAGTCCCTTTCGCGCCCACGTGCTGACACGTGGTGCACTAGCGCTCTTAGCGCTAGCGCTCTTGCGCTCAGAGCGCTAGCGCCCAAAGCGCTAGCGTCCGTGCGCCCACGTGTTGACATGTGGTGCGTTAGCGTTCAAAGCGCTAGCGCTCTTGCGCTCAGAGCGCTAGCGCCCAAAACGCTTGCGCCCGAGCGCCCACGTGTTGACACGTGGTGCGCAAGCACTCAAAGCGCTAGTGCTCTTGCGCTCAGAGCGCTAGCGCCCGAGCGCCCACGTGCTGACAGATGGTGCGCTAGTGCTCAAAGCGCTAGCGCCCTTACGCTCAGAGCGCTAGCTCCTGAGCACCCACGTGCTGACATGTAGTGCGCTAGCGCTCAATGTGCTAGCGCCCTTGCGCTCAGAGTGCTAACGCCCGAGCGCCCACGTGCTGACACGTGGTGCGCTAGCGCTCTTGCGCTCAAAGTGCTAGCACCCAAAGCGCTGGCGCTTTTCCCACGCATCCTTTGGATGCCCCTTTCCTTTTTTTATTTTATATATATGTATATACATACACACACACATACTCTACAATACTATCCCTAAAAAAAATTTGGGGTTTTCCTATGTTGCTGTTTTCGGGTTTTCCGTATTATGAAATTTGTATTTTAGTATTTGATATTGTATTAGTTGTTGGATGTTTGTACATCAACAACCAGGGATAATTGGTTGGTTTTGCATGCGTGGGCTATAGGTTCTAACCTATAGGCGATCTGAGTGCCGTTTCGGTTTTCAGAACTTGATTTTAATAGCGTTGCGATATGTGTTATTATTGTAGGTACCTTCGCATGGATTCCGAGGCGACGGAGCATGGCATCATCAACTTCGGAAAGCACGGATCAAGGTGAGTGGATCTATATCCACGGGGGAAGTCGGGTGGATGGCGTATAGCACACCCGCAAAGTTTCGGTGGAAACCGATTTGTAGCATATGGTTAAGAAAACCTAGATTTGGAAACTAGGGTTAGAGTTAAAAGATTGTTAGTGAAAACATATTATAAACTAAGGATAGTAAGAACTGATATGATACGACTAATATGTGATGACAGGACTTGAGGATGAGATTTGATAATATTGCCGTTTAGGGTACTATAGGACTAGATAGTCGACGTAGATGTGCCATCCGAACCATACCTTTTTCTAAACTGAAGAATTGTATGCATCTTTTAAACAGATAACTTGAGGGATTTACGGATTTTCAAATGATATCTTTTCCCTAAAAACACCGTAACCCCTATTTTCAAAACTACGATTCGCATCTTTTTAAAAAAACTGATTGTGTGGCTCGGGTGTGTATGTTAGATTAGATAGGTATTCTTATAGTAAAGGTAGAATGTATATATATAACATTTGACTCGATGTGAGATATAAATGTGATGAAAAGAATTGTACGATGCGATATGATGAATTTGGTGATATGTTGGTATACGGATGCGGGTCGATTGAGATGATTGATTACCGGTCCCCCTGATATGAGATTTTTATATATGAGACCTGGGACATAGGTATGTAAATATATATATAGAATATCGTGAATCATGTGTGATATGTCGTACGAGACGTTAGGTCCGTACCATCCTCGTCTTATAGGTTGATAGGATCCCTGATAGCTTAATGCCGCTGTACGATGATTTTCCGTACGTGATAAATTTGACTTGATGATTGATCCATACCCTTAACTAGAAGATGCCGTACGACAGATTATACCGTACGTGATGTTGTGAGGCTGGATGTCGATTGATAGATTCACTGACTCGGTCTTGTAGACACGTATACCTTATAGCTTTTAGCTGATGATTTACCTTATGCTGCATTCATGTTATTCGCATTGCATTACTTATACCTGTGCTAGTACACCTGCACCATTATCGATGATGCGTATGTTACACGTACACAGTTTTGCCGGCTCACACACTTCATCATCGATAATTGCCATGTCACTACACAATAGGATTGCTGCATCACGATATGACTTATTGTACACTCATACTTGCATATATACCACTTGTACATCCATATTGGCAGACATACATATTGTACACCCATACTTGCGGACATACACATTTGTACGTCCATACTTGAGTATAAACACATATGCATCTGTATATGATATTGCATTCGATTTTGGAGATTGGGAATCGCATGATATATTTTAAAAACTGGATTCATTTAAAAGAGAGGTTTTCTCTCGATATGTGCATATTACTGTTCCATGTTTCATGATATACGGATATACTTACATTTCTATTATATATCGCATACATCATGCTTTATGATTACACGCATTGAGATATGTTGTTTTCATGAGATTTCTGGATTTGAGAACCGTGGCTATTTCAAAAGAAAGTATGTACTGTTTTAAAAACCCGATTTCTCTTGATATGATATTTCAGTGCGTCCACCATGATTTTTCTCGGTTCTGAGACGTATGACATGTGAAACCCGATTCGAGGAGCTGGATGAGGCCGATTGCGTGTACATGGTGGACCCGGTATGGTACCCTGGGGCGAGAACGGATTGCTGTGCTGCAGACAGTGAGCCTGGCAGTGGGACTACTACCTATCGGTGATAGTATTTAGGCTCGGCGGATATCCGGAGGATACCGACAGAAGTCGAGAGATGATATGGGCTGATCCGGACTGACGAAGCCCGAGATGTGAGGATTTACGTGTCGATACTGGACATGGGTTTCATGATGTTTTCGGGTGTCGATGTTGGACACCCAGCTTCCATGATTTTGATGTGTCGTGAGGGACACCGTTAATTTATATCCTCATACTTTCATGCACACTCGTTTATGATATTTACATGCATACAGACATTGATCATATGGTTGGACGGGATCCACATGCATACATATATTGAGTATATGGTTGGATGATATCCGCATACACTTAGGTGTTGATTACATGGTTGGCACATATACAGACCCGGTCACCCTAGATATCATAGTATTACATTTATGATATAGTTGACCTAGGAGTCGTTGTTTATTCGATTTCTATCTGTAGATGTTTTTCTACTCATGAGTTGGCAACTCACCCCATTGTGCCACAGTTTTTGCAGGTTGACCGTACGGATCAGTAGCGGCATCGCTGGCACATAGCTACTTTTGGGTGGTTTGCTTGGTAGGTGGGACATTTGTATCGTACCCACTCTTGTATTTACTATTTCATATTGTATCCAGTCAACTCCATCAAATCAAAACTAGTATTTGTATAAGCAATGAGACTTAGCAAGACTTGTAGTTGCGAGACTTGAGCGATGGGTTATGTTCGCTTTGGGGATTTATGTCTTGCTTTTCTTTACCTTTTGTGGTGATCTTCACCGTTGGACGTCGTATACTTAAATATACTGTTTTGCGTAGTTGTGATCCACCGGTTGGCGAAGAGCTAGCTCCCGTTTGGGGATGCCTTTATTATCATCTTGTATTGTGGTTTTGGATCAAAAATACAAGAGAGGTGCTGCCTAAAATTTTAAAAGACGAAACATGTTTTCAAACTAGTAAATTTCACTTGCATTATTCATGTTCCTTTTCCATGCATTTAAGAAAACTTGATTTCATTATACCTTTATTTCAAAACTTCACCTCTTTTATTTTCTTAAAAAGGTTTAGATTTCTGGGTTTCAGCTTGCTTGAATTCCGTTATGCCTTTAGACGTTGCGTGATTCAAGTGCTAGTCACGAGCTAATATTTCGGGTCATGACCAAGTTGGTATCAGAGCGCTAGGTTTAATCTTGGTTCGAATCTATGTTTGACTAGGCGGAGTCTAGGGCGGGTATGTATTTCGGAACCTAGGCTTGACCTGAAGGAACTTAGAATTGAACATGGGGGCATTAGACCCGAACTTTCGTTTCATAGGTTGACCCTGATTGATGGAGTAGGTAGCTTGAGTTGAGTAACGTACCGTACATATGTTCCGCGGCATATTTACGATACGATACTCCACTTAAGAAACCTTAGGATGTACATTTTTTGAGACTTATGATTCTCTTCGTACCCATGATTATACATCCATTTGAGATCCTTGATTCTATTCGTTTCCATGATCATACTCTCATTGTTGTTGTTTCTTCTTATGATCATGTATCCATTCTGGTGTAAGTCGACGTTATACACCCCACGAGTTGCGGGGAGGCGTAATAGGTAAAACAATCTTTTTTTTAAACTAACATCGACTAACCGTACGGATCTTTGCTAAACACTAACTAACATAATCATAGGAGGAATTAGCTACTATGAAAGAAGATTATACCTAATGAACCAAGTCCTTCTTCTTCTCGTTAACCACCTCCTCGTCGGCCTCCTCTTTGTAATAGAAGATCCACCCGAGAGCTACTAATCCAAGCTTGACCTCTAACTTGAGGTAACTAGGTTACTCAAAATGCTAATCAAAGCAACCTAGGGAATATAGAGTGTGATTAGGGATTAATAAGTCTTGCTAACCCTTGATCTCAACACATGAGAGGTTAGGGTTAGGGTTTGAAGAGAGTGAGCTTGAGGAGAGAGAAGGTGAGAGTGAGAATGAAATGAAATAATATCTCATCTTGAATATATATGAAGCATAATAATTATTAAATGAATGATCAAATGATAATATCAACCATGCTTCATTTATTCACTTTGTGTGATTCAACTCATGAGTCATTAATCATTAAATGCAACACTAACTCCTTTGTATGAATCACACCATGAGTCATTAAATCATTTAATGCAAATGCCACCTTAGCCTCCACCTCATCATCCTTCTAGAAGCTTCTCGACAATTTACGAGAACGCCCCTCCTATCCGTGAAAACACGGAAATACTTTAGACTGTATATGTAGGGTTCCTAGGCACACTCAAGAGGTTCCACGAGGCATCAACCATGCCAAACAAAAATTTTCCGGTGCCGAGAAACCCTAAACTAGATCGTTAACTAGATATTAGGCGAAACTACAAGCATGCAAACAACTTTGCTAATAAATGAAAGGGATTACAACCTTTGTAGATCCGGTCCACCACTTCTTTAGCTCCGTGTTGATGTCCCTCCGCTGCGATCATCGGATCCCGGACTCTAGAAATGGTTTCGTCGGAGAAATGATTGGGCTAGGTCATTGACTTCGAGGCCGAAGATGATCTACGTCGGGGAGACTCAAACTCAAGCTATTCATTCACTTGGTCAAAAACTTTGTGAAGAGAACACCCTATACTACATGGCAAGTAGTAGAGAATGAAGAAATAGGAAGTGGGTTCACTTTAGAATTGGATTTCTCACTCTTTTTACCATGGCACCATTGGAGCTCTCAAGCTTTTGTGAGCTTGATGAAGATGAAGAAGAAGAAAAAGAATCATATGAATGGATATCCAAAATGAAACTTATCCAAATGAATAATAGCACCATGGTTGAGTTAAGACCTCATTCTTAACTCATGTAAAGAATTAACCAAGGCTTTAGGTTAAAGGTTAGGTTAAGGAATATCAAAAGAAATGACAAAAGAGTGGACTTTGTCAAAGCTTCTCCAAGCTTCTTCAAGCTTGATAACTTTGACTAAGTTAAACCCTTTGTTAAATCTTAAGATGAAACAATAACCCTAATCTTTACCCTAATCTTGGTATGAGTCTCATACACACATCTTGTATGTATCATCAAACATGATACAAACATATGTACACAAATATATATCATATATACACTTATGCACAAACTAGTGAGAAAACAAATCTTAAGTGAACCAATACTAGTTAATGTAAAGTAATATATCAAATATATAATTATACATTAAATCATTAAATCAACACTTGATTTAACGATCCGGTCATATCACATATAACCGACTAATATCAATAGTAACAATTTATCGAATCAACACTTGATCCGATAACCCAACTATATCGCATATAACAGATCAATGTCACAAATCGTGAGAATAGAATACAGTATCACATACTGGTATTATTCTCGGTCCCGCACATATCTCATATGCGCTCCTATTTCGTTTTGCTTGAGCCAGGAAACCCCTGTGTAGGACTCTAAAGACTCGTCAATACGCCGGCAGCAGGTGATGATCATATCAAACACCCACAAGCCGCAAGCGGTCTTCCAAACATAACGGCCACCCGGGTATTGAGCGATCAGAAGATCAACAAGTAAGCCCGCTCACACTCCTGTGAATCCAACCAGTAACACTACCGTACAGTCCGGTCTGTTCGTCTGATATGTCGCATATCTCGTCTAGGGGTGGTAAACGTCAGACCCCAATAACTCGATAAGTCGTGTCGATATGAGGCTCATAACGGGTCGAGAAACTACTGGTAACACTTACAAGTAAATCCCTAAAGCAGCCTTAGCCAAGGACTTCCTGTTATAGCCAATCGAGCACTGCGCAGTATCAACTCCCTATACCGGTAGGGACGAAACCCCTCCTATCGATCATTTCCTCCATGTGATTCGGGACTGTACCCAAAAGCTACCTTTTTGCATGCCCTCTTGGACGTGGTATGATGGAAATCAAAGCACAGTGGGAATCACACAAGACTCTATGACGATCTCGGGTCTACAGACTAACCTGTACCAGTGTCACCAGAGAACTGCCATCTGACGTAAGGTATAATACCATCTGGGAGTTCTCGGCGAGTCCGTCCAGTGTACCCAGTCTCTACTGAGCACCTGTATATCATCTCTGATGTCAAACACCAATGGATATGGGATCATCCATCGCCCATCTATATGGGTCGAGAAGCTGCACGCTAGTCTACTCTGGTATATTGATGCCCTGTCTCGATACACCCACGACTAGGGACTTTGAAGGATGTACTTATGGACTACCATGTCCCCACTAGTATGATCCGCATCATAGTCCAGGTAGTCAAGTACACATCCTAAGGGCTTTACCAACATGTAACAGAGAGACAATCAGCGTACACGTTAAGGTAAAGAGTAACCAGATAGTATACTATCATATCGAGCAAGAAAGTCATCCTTATATATGTCCAAGCATCCACTACAATATACATCTTATGTATAGTAATGGCCTCTAGGGCATACATATAACTAACAATCTCCCACTTGCACTAGGGCCATCTGATAGCAGTGGTTGTAGTATCTCATACTCAACCATCCCATAAAAGTCTCTCTCTGGGAAAAGGCCTTTGTGAGTGGATCCGCCGTATCGTCCTCTGAGTCTACTCTCCTAACCTCGATCTCCTGGAGATCAACCATCTCCACGATCAGGTGATACTGCCTAAGAATATGTCTGGATCACTGATGGGACGGGTGTTCCTTGGCATAAGCCACAACTCCATTGTCACACAATGGAAGGAACGAAGTTCATCTCATGAACTAATATACACCCAGACTTCCTCTTTGGTAGCATCTTAAGTAGCGATGTATCCAGCCTTTATCGTCTAGTATGCCACGGTATCTTGCTTGGAACTCTTCCAACATACCGTCCCTTTAATGAGGGTAAAGACAATGCCTGTGACTGACATTCAGTCGTCCTTATCACCCAGGAACCTTTTCAGTGATTCTCCCCAGGATCAATTGATACTATCTCACTACAACTAGTGAGTATCCTAACATCCAATTAGATCTATCTCATAGATCCAAAACCCAGGATTTAGTAGGTATCACTTTGATCCTATATGGAGAATCCTTGTGATAAGCGGAGATTGACCGAGCGTAGCATAGGAAACTACTTCCTTATCATGAGTATGTCATCCACGTACTCTATGAGGATCATCACCATACTCCCTACTACCTTTTTTGTATATACAAGGTTCATCTACCATTTTGATGATGTCAAACTCTTTGACTAATCTCATCAAAATAGATATTCCAACTCCGCGATGCCTGCTTTATCACATAAAACATCTTGCACATGTTTCCGCTGCTCCCACTGTCTACGAAGCCCTCTGGCTGTGTACTTATAGACTCTGTCTTCTAAATCATTATTTAGAAAAGCAGTCATGACACCCAACCGCCAGATATCGTAGTCATGGTATGTAGCCGTGGCAAGTAGGATCTGGATGGACTTAAGCATAGCTACTTAGAAAATGTTTCATCACAATCCATAGCTGGTCAATGATGCAAACCTTTAACAAGTCTAGCTTTGAAAGTCTCAACTTTTCCATGTACACCAAGTAATCTTCTCAAGATATACTTGCTCCTGATGGGGATTTAACCCTTCAGATGAAGCAACCAAAGTCCATACTTTGTTGGTGTATAAGGATTCCATCTCAGATCGATAAGCATCCAGCCATTCTTATAGAGTCCTACTCCTGATGGCCAGCCCGAAACTAGTTGGGTCATCATCTCATGATGCAATCCTCGCTCCCACTGTCATAGAGAAACCAAAGTATCTCTCAGGTGGGTGAGGAACCCTACTAGATCGGCGGAGAGGCTGAGGTTCGTTGGTTGCTATTGAATCCTTTGGTTCTACGAAATCAGCAGCTGCAGTTTGTATAGCTGGAACTGTTTCCAGTTCTACCTCATAACCAATAATTTCTTCACAAGAAATTCCCTTTCACAAAGGTGGCATGCTGAGTAACAAAACATCTTTTGTTCCTCGGTTAGGTAGAAGATATTCCCTTGCGTATGCTTGGATATCCAACAAACTTCCACAGAACTGACTTTGCCTCGAGCTTGTCCGGATTATACTTTTAGACATAGGCTGGACAACCCCAAATCTTAACAAACTTAAGATAGGGGCTCTTCCCTTTCCATATCTCATATGAAATGGTAGGCAACTGATTTGATCGGAACCCTTATTCAATAGGTATGCAACTTCATAAGTGCATAACTCCCTAAAAGGAAATAGGAAACTCAGTAGTACTCATCATAGAGCACGCCATATCTAATAGGGTGTGATTGCTCCGCCCCGATACACCGACGTGCTGTGGTGTATGCGGAGGAGTAATGCTGAGAGAGAATCTCATTCTTAGAATAGTCCAGGAATCCCGTGCTCAAGTATTCTCCTCCTTGATCACATCAAAGGACATAATACTTTTACCCGTATTTTGGTTCTCTACTTCTAACTTATATTCTATGAATATGTCAAAAGGTTCATGTCACACCCCGAAAGTACGGAACATGACCGGCACTTAAACTACGAACGTCTCGAGGCGTACGTAATCTAAGTGAGCCGAAAACCCAAAAATCCAAACCAAGAAAAGATGTAGAGTGCAGGAAAAACCAACTTAAAGCAAGTAGTTTCAATAGCATAAGCCGAATTATGCGGTTTTTAAAACATCAAAAATTTCCTGAAAATTTCGGCAGAGTCTCCTTTGTAAATACTGGCCCCCAAACGGGATACAACATGAATAGTATACGAAATCCATAAAAAGGTATCCCCAAGCGGGAGCTAGCTCTTCGTCAATTGACGGCCACAACCACACAAGCAATATAATATACAACACCAACGGCGAGGATCAAAACTCAAAAGGAAACTCAAAACCACAAGAAATCCACAGAAATATAACACGCGACTCTAAGGTCGAAAGAATAACATCACTGGTCTCTATCTCAAAAATAAATACATGTTTGGTTGATGGAACTTCTAGATACAACTGAATAATAATATACAATGTATACTGACAATAAACCCACCTATTAGCAAATCACCCGAATGAAGCAGTGCCAGCAAAGCCGTAATGAACCTGTACGGCAAAACCTGCAAGAAACTGGGCACAACGGTGGTGAGTTGCCAACTCGTGAATAGAATACATCTACGAACAGGAATCACATGTATGACGCAATCCTAGGTCATACGATCAATATATATCCTCAAATATGTATATAACATGCAGCCTATAACAAAGGCTAGGGTAAATATCTAACCCGAGTGTAATCTCATGTGCCCGTGTCGGTGCCTCAGGTAGCAATATATCATATGAATGAGGTATGAATGCATGAAAACAGAATACATGTAAATGAAGAAACTGTTTTCATAATTTAGTGAGATTTCCTTTGTATAAAATGAGGTATCATAATGAAATCAGCATAAAATAGTGCCTAGCATCAGCACAAAACGTAATCCCAATATCTCGATATCTCTGTATCACAATCTCTGTACCTCAATATCTCGAAATCTCAATGTCTCAATCACAATATCTAGGGTGCCGTCAGTCCAGACCGGCCCCTACCATCCATCTCAAGACCACGACGGTATCCTCCGGATATCCGACGCGTCGGGTAATATCACCGGTCGGTAGTGCTCCCCTGCCAGGCTCAACGTCAACAACACGATCCTCTTGCCTCGGGGTACCGCACCGGACCCACCATGTACCCGAAACGGTTCCTCCACTCCTCGAATCGGGTCTCGAAATCCATCAACAAACTCATGGTAGACAACTCATACATCATGGGAAAACCGCACTTTTTATTTAAAAGAGAGGGAAAAAGCTTATACAAGTTTTGCGGTTTTCCCCCAAATCCAGAAAATCTCATAGAAATCCGAATCCAAATCATCAATAGCATATAAACCCATGAATATAGGCATGAGAATCTATGAATACGGCATAACAATGAATAACAGTATGCATGAAGTGACAAGTAATAACTACAACATCTAAGCTGGCATATAAGGTATGTACACTAATATTATGTCAAACTACTAGTTATCAAGCTAAGTTAAGCAATAATATTTTCTAAGGTGTACGTGACATGGCAATTACCGATGAAGATGTGTGTGAGCCGGCAAGTAAGTGTACGTGGTACATACGCATCATCGGTAATGGTGCTGGTGTCCTAACAGCATAATGTCAACAATGCAATATGAAATAACAATGTAAGTATGCGATGCGGAGCGAGCAACCAAAATGAGCGGAAGCTAAATATTAAACAATGGTGCCATTTGAAGTAACACGAATCATGGGGTTTTGAAAATAGGGCTACGGTAGTTTTAAGAAAGGATACGTCTTTTGAAATATCCGTAGATCCCTTGACCTGTCTTTTAAAATACCCACGATCCGCTAGTTTTGAAATAGGTAGGAGTCTAATCTAATCTAACAACTACACTAAACTATACGGCTGAACTAACAAGCTGAACGACAGGTAAGGAAACCGCCTATCATCCGAGTCGATACAGATACATACCTGTATATGTATAGTTGGTGATCCCGCCTCAATAATATCATATCCGATACCATATCTATAATCAGACATCCCAAGTCAAGAGTGCAGATCAATCATCAATATATAGCTCGTACGTAAATCCGTCGTACGACATCCCAAATCTGGGTACGGGTCAATATCACACTCATGATACTATTCATCTGGTATTCTCTTTATCAAATATCATAGTCTAAGGTACTGACCTAGGTCTAGTACAATACTGATATCATCAATATAGTCATGATCTGGCTACCGATCGACAGTCTCATACAAACTGATATCATCAGCACATGTCATCATCAAGGGGCATACATCGCCCAATACAACCTAGGATCAATATCCTAGCATATCATATCTCATATCACGATCACATGTCGACCACTTTATTTATAATACTATTCACCCGTATCGTCGCCCCAAGATCCGCTATAACACTAGGACGTACCTCAAGTACGAATCCTGCCATATCACCGATATCACAATCTCAACACAAATCTCATCGACTCATCTCAATCCCAAGTATCATTCTCAAATCCGTATGTGAACACATAGTCCCATACCTATGTGAACACATAACTATATATTCCCGCATGAGCACAAAAGAAAGAAGAAAGTATGCAAGTATGGGTGGGTGTGTGCAAGTGTGGTGCGACCGCTACTCTAGGGTTTCGCGACACTCAATCATCCAAGAACACCAAATATCCATATTTATCATCAATAACTCAAACAATATATAAACAATATATATATGTGTGTATGCGTGTTCGTATACATCACCACGAACTGCGGGGGTGCTATACGCCATCCACCCGACTTCTCCCCGTAGATATAAATCTACTCACCTGGTCCTCGCTAGCCGGTGCCGACGTCGCTACGCGCTTGCTTGTCGTCTCGAAGTCCACATGGGGGTACCTACATATCACAACGCATCGTATCGCATTAAAATCCGACTCATGACCAAAACGACACACGAATCCCACATAGGTCAAAACCTAAGGTTGCTTTCACAAATCGACCCAAAAACCCTCGACGTCGGCGTACAAACGCCAAACCATCGAGAAAGCTCCCAACACACTCATTTGTACAATTACAAGCACTAATTATAATATAAAATAGCTTAAAATTCACAAAAACCCTAATTTCACTTAAAAAGTCATTTTTCCGAAAATCTAGCAAGCACAAATCACCGTTTTAGTACAAAACTCGATGTATAAACGAATCTAGCGGCCACAATATTCACTAAATATCTTAAATAAGTCATAAAAACAATTCCCATAATTTAATCTCATTAAATTCCAAAAACCCTAAAATTCTAGTTTACAAAATTCCTAAATTTAACAATTTTATACCAAAAATGCACAAACAACAATTTAGCTTGGATTATCATGAACTAAAGTATTAAACTATATTTTATAATGTTAATGAAGTCATGAAAAACCTAATCACATTTTTAAACCCAATATTTAAACAATTTTTAAAAAACCTAGTTAGCAATTTAGCAAAATTATCATCATTTTAATTTAACAAATTAGCAAGTGGCAACCAACTTAGATTTTGCATACAATTACATGTTAATCTTCTCATTACAACCATAAACTAATGATAAAAACCCTAATTAAATTCAAACCCTAGTTTTGAATTTCCTAAAGTTGCAATAAAACCCAACTAAACATCAAATTTGTTAACATAGAAGCAATTAAACAACAATATATGAATAAGGTTTAAATTATACCTCATGATCATGGATCAATCATGAAATCTAGCCTCTCAAAATGCTCTCTTTTCACCACAATCCATGCTTGTTAGGCTAAGCTAAAATGGGTAAGGGTTGGATTTGGATTTTGGGATTTTTTTGATGGATTTTGAGGCAATTTTGAAGCATTTTTTGAAGAGAAATGAGAGGAGAAAAGGGGGAGGGGGCTGCTGCTGGAAAGGGCCGGCCATATGCAGGTGGGGGAGAGGAGAGAGGGGGTGTGGTGTAAGGTATGGTGAGGAAAAAGTCCAAGTCAACAAAAGATCAACTCTTTTATCCATTCTTATTTCTTTTCTTTTCCTTTCTTTCTTTTCTTTTCTTTGAAATTCAAGTGGGGAAAAAGGGTGGGGCTGCTGAATTCAGCCAAGGGGAGAAGTAAATGGGTGTGTGTGAGTGTGGGTATGGGTTTGGGGTGATGGAAAATGATAAATACAATACCCCAAACATCCAGTTACACTAAAAAAAAGCTTTTTTCTTCGATATTTTCTAAACCGTTTTGGCAAACGATTTCATTTCAAAAACCACATGATAAAATTTTATTTAATGTTTTATGATCCACAAAATTTGTTTCAACTCATTCCAATTTATAATTTTCCCTAATTAAATGTATTAGTGACGGCTTAAAATAATATTAAAATAATTAATTTCAAAAAAATTTCAGAAAATTTGAAATTTCACCAGTGGCTCAATAAACACCAAATACTAGCAATTACATAGCTAGAATATGTGTATTTCATTTTATAATAAAGATATTTGCATTTTGACTTTTTACAGAAACCCCTCTTATTTTACCGTTTTTTTTCGAAATTTCACCGAAACGATTTTCAAAACGTTACAATCTTCCCCCCTTAAAGAAATTCGGTCCCCGAATTTAAATTAAAACACCCCCCAAATACTAAAATATTTCAGCCAAAACCATCAAATCGCCGGGGCTCCGAAATCATAAATACATAAACACATCATAGCGCAATGCATGCGTATGAGTAATGAGTAGATAACTCGAAATCAAAACTCCGTCAAGCATCCCGCAATCATCGGAGTCAAGGTGAAGACACGAATGCCAAATCTCAAGCAAGACTGATATGCTATAAATCGGAACTATACATACAAATATCAGGAGGAAATGCATGCCAAATCCTTTAAGTTGCTGTGCAATGCACACTACACTGCACAGTGACGGACGTCTATCATAAGAAAATAACTATATACATATATACCTTTGTTTCAAATGTACGTTCCGCCGTTTTGGGAAACAATTTAGAAAGGTTTTCCTTATTTTAAACGTTTCGCGTCATATCAGACACGTAGGTAAATACTGAGACTATAGCTCGCTTTCTTTTGGAATTCCCTTCAATAGCTATCAATGCATGCAAAATACATTCAGGTACTGTCCTCTGACTAGTCCTGCTTAGTATGAAACACCTCGCAATTATCATAAAAAAAACGTACTGCACTATAAGAAATCCATCACAAAATACGCGTATGAATACTACGTGTGTCTGGTGCGCACGACCAACAAAATCCATATACGTGCCATACAAGTGCACAGAAACAAGATTTAAGTGCATCGGGTGTGCACAAAGCATCTGTCGTAGGCAACGCGTGTGCCTGACAGCAAAATCAGGTGCATCTGACATGCACGAAAAAAAATCTCGATTTAGTGCATATGGTGTGCACCAAAATCGCATCTCAAGACATGCGCTCAACCTACGCGAAAACCCAAAACCAGGGGCACCCATCATGCACGAAATCATGAAATCCAATATCAAGCGCCGAACATGCGCAAAATCAAATCAGGTGCACAAGGTGCACAAAACAAATATCGAGTATCACAATCGAAATCGAAGTCCAGTGCATCTAAGTGCACAAAAGGCGTATCACTGCACTGCAAGCATATATAAACTATACAGAGTGCAGGAACCAAATCGTGTGCGTGCATACGCACAAAATCAACTCAAATGTCTAAAACCGTAAAATCACAAACATGTGAAACCAAAGCACGAAAACGATATCAAGTGCAACACTGTGCAAAGATCGTAAATTCTCAATCATCAAAATCAAATCATGCGAATAAATCACCCAAAACATCGAAATTAATAATGGCGGAATAGTACCGCTCAAGCGCATCCTCTAAGAATCTCGGGCCAACTGTCGCGGTCACTAGTGGGACGTCTCGTCGATGATCATGAACTCTGGCCTGCTGGTGTGCGTAACAATGACCACTCCTGGGTGAAGGTCTTCACTGTGAATTACCAATCTCTCGGTCCATCGGCTCATCGGCCCTGTCAGATGTGCTAACGGGGATGATTCCGTTCTGGCACTTCTCTGGTCATCTCTCGGTCAATCATCGCGACCACTCGTAAGACAGCATATCACTGGCGTCGGCCTCTGGCTCTCTGAATGTACGTGACACATCTGATCCTGGGTGCAAGTATCATTGCAGCAGTGTCCTGGAAGGAATCCTGCTCACGGTCTCTTCCATGTCTCGTCTCTGCCAACTGTCCGGAAGTCATCGTCCTTTCCTGTATCTGCATCTTGCTCTGGAACGACTGCATACTCATCGCGACTCCTTCTGGAAGGTAAATCCAAGTACCATGCCTCGGCATGCGCATCGCATCTCTGATGTTGGCGGAGTGGAACGTCATCTCATTTAGATTTGGTACGAACCTCTTACTTCACTTTTCTCTAATGTCGTCTGCTTTGGACTCGTCTCGTCGCGGCTGCATGGACTGAGCTCCAACGGCTATCCTCGTATCGGGAGTCTCCCAAGAAATGTATCTCACCACCTAGCATCCGAATTAAGTCGAGCCATCCGATCGAGTCGTCAAAACCTCATAATCCCCCAAGAGCTCAACATCTTGGGCACAGTTTAATAGTATCGAGTACATACCACAGCATCGGTGGTCAGCCGTAGAAGGGCAAACCCAAGCCTTACTAATGGCGCCGTAGAACTGCCGCAAACCCGAAGGTTCAAAGGCTTTCATACGGTCATTAAGTCGAGTTAGGGTTTCATTCTTCTAGAGGGTCCATAGAATTGCCTGTATGCCCTTCCGAATACTTTAAACTTGGAATAATAGGTTTCTGACACTCGATCGTCTCTGTCGACTCCCAACGTCTCCGCGTGAAGTCGTCTCTAGCTGGAATCAATCTATCTGATGACCTCTCATCGGGTAGGCGAACGAACCACATGTCCTAGTCATTCATCCTCGGGTGACTAGCGACCTTATATCATCTCTTAGTACAACCTATACTGCAATAGCTCCAACATATGGGGCGATATCTCGTCGCTCGCAGCAACAACTGGCTCACTCGTCTGCACGGTGAACAGAGCCTCAATCATCATGAGTAAGCAATACACCAACGGTCATCAAAATCTGGCTGGCCTCTATCATTGGCTCAATTCTCTAGTGTCGATCAGCACATCCGAGAAACCTCATAAAGGCGATCCGCCAAACGCTCGTGGTACGGAAACACAGTAAAAAGACACATCTCCGCAATCGTGTGTCGCCGGAATTTCGCCCTGGTCAGTCCTTGTTCGTGACGAGCTCGTGCTGACCGCAACTCTAGCTGTAGCTCTCCCTGCCCGTAATCGTGGCAGCAAAACCATAACTGGTACTGATGAGGCTAGATCGGAATGAATATAATACTGAGCAAAGAAATGTACATCCTAAGGCTTCTTAAGTGGAGTAGCGTATCGTAAATATGCCGCGGAACATACCTACGGTACGTCACTCTACTTTAGTCACCTATTCCATCAACCAAGGGTCATCCTACGCTCCGAAGTTAAAACCTAACGCTCTGATATCAACTTTGTCACGCCTTGAAAGTACGGAACATGACCGGCACTTAAACTACGAACGTCTCGAGGCGTACGTAATCTAAGTGAGCCGAAAACCCAGAAATCCAAACCAAGAAAAGATATAGAGTGCAGGAAAAACCAACTTAAAGCAAGTACTTTCAATAGCATAAGCCGAATTATGCGGTTTTTAAAACATCAAAAATTTCCTGAAAATTTCGGCAGAGTCTCCTTTGTAAATACTGGCCCCCAAACGGGATACAACATGAATAGTATACGAAATCCATAAAAAGGCATCCCCAAGCGGGAGCTAGCTCTCCGTCAATCGACGGCCACAACCACACAAGCAATATAATATACAACGCCAACGGCGAAGATCAAAACTCAAAAGGAAACTCAAAACCACAAGAAATCCACAGAAATATAACACGCGACTCTAAGGTCGAAAGAATAACATCACTGGTCTCTATCTCAAAAATAAATACATGTTTGGTTGATGGAACTTCTAGATACAACTAAATAATAATATACAATGTATACTGATGGGTATGATACAATAAACCCACCTACTAGCAAATCACCCGAAAGAAGCAGTGCCAGCAAAGCCGTAATGAGCCTGTACGGCAAAACCTGCAAGAAACTGGGCACAACGGGGGTGAGTTGCCAACTCGTGAATAGAATACATCTACGAACAGGAATCGCATGTATGACGCAATCCTAGGTCATACGATCAATATATATATCCTCAAATATGTATATAACATGCAGCCTATAACAAAGGCTAGGGTAAATATCTAACCCGAGTGTAATCTTATGTGCCCGTGTCGGTGCCTCAGGTAGCAATATATCATATGAATGAGGTATGAATGCATGAAAACAGAATACATGTAAATGAAGAAACTGTTTTCATAATTTAGTGAGATTTCCTTTGTATAAAATGAGGTATCATAATGAAATCAGCATAAAACAGTGCCTAGCATCGGCACAAAACGTAATCCCAATATCTCGATATCTCTGTATCACAGTCTCTGTACCTCAATATCTCGAAATCTCAATGTCTCAATTACAATATCTAGGGCGCCGTCAGTCCAGACCGGCCCCTACCATCCATCTCAAGACCACGACGGCATCCTCCGGATATCCGACACGTCGGGTAATATCACCGGTCGGTAGTGTTCCCCTGCCAGGCTCAACGTCAACAACACGATCCTCTTGCCCCGGGGTACCGAACCGGACCTACCATGTACCCAAAACGGTTCCTCCACTTCTCGAATCAGGTCTCGAAATCCATCAGGAAACTCATGGTGGACGACTCATACATCATGGGAAAACCGCACTTTTTATTTAAAAGAGAGGGAAGAAGCTTATACAAGTTTTGCGGTTTTCCCCCAAATCCAGAAAATCTCATAGAAATCCGAATCCAAATCATCGATAGCATATAAACCCATGAATATAGGCATGAGAATCCATGAATACGGCATAACAATGAATAACAGCATGCATGAAGTGACAAGTAATAACTACAATATCTAAGCTGGCATATAAGGTAAGTACACTAATATTATGTCAAACTACTAGTTATCAAGCTAAGTTAAGCAATAATATTTTCTAAGGTGTACGTGATATGGCAATTACCGATGAAGATGTGTGTGAGCCGGCAAGTAAGTGTACGTGGTACATACGCATCATCGGTAATGGTGCTGGTGTCCTAACAGCATAATGTCAACAATGCAATATGAAATAACAATATAAGTATGCGATGCGGATCGAGCAACCAAAATGAGCGGGAGCTAAATATTAAACAATGGTGCCATTTGAAATAACACGAATCGTGGGGTTTTGAAAATAGGGCTACGGTAGTTTTAAGAAAGGATACGTCTTTTGAAATATCCGTAGATCCCTTGACCTGTCTTTTAAAATACCCACGATCCGCTAGTTTTGAAATAGGTAGGAGTCTAATCTAATCTAATAACTACACTAAACTATACGGCTGAACTAACAAGCTGAACTACAGGTAAGGAAACCGCCTATCATCTGAGTCGATACAGATACATACCTGTATATGTATAGTCGGTGATCCCGCCTCAATAATATCATATCCGATACCATATCTATAATCAGACATCCCAAGTCAAGAGTGCGGATCAATCATCAATATATAGCTCGTACGTAAATCCGTCGTACGGCATCCTAAATCTGGGTACGGGTCAATATCACATTCATCATACTATTCATCTGGTATCCTCTTTATCAAATATCATAGTCTAAGGTACTGACCTAGGTCTAGTACAATACTGATATCATCAATATAGTCATGATCTGGCTACCGATCGACAGTCTCATACAAACTGATATCATCACCACATGTCATCATCAAGGGGTATACATCGCCCAATACAACCTAGGATCAATATCCTAGCATATCATATCTCATATCACGATCACATGTCGACCACTTTATTTATAACACTATTCACCCGTATCGTCGCCCCAAGATCCGCTATAACACCAGGACGTACCTCAAGTACGAATCCTGCCATATCACCGATATCACAATCTCAACACAAATCTCATCAACTCATCTCAATCCCAAGTATCATTCTCAAATCCGTATGTGAATACATAGTCCCATACCTATGTGAACACATAACTATATATTCCCGCATGAGCACAAAAGAAAGAAGAAAGTATGCAAGTATGGGTGGGTGTGTGCAAGTGTGGTGCGACCGCTACTCTAGGGTTTCGCGACACTCAATCATCCAAGAACACAAAATATCCATATTTATCATCAATAACTCAAACAATATATAAACAATATATATATATGTGTGTACACGTGTTCGTATACATCACCACGAACTGCGGGGGTGCTATACGCCATCCACCCGATTTCTCCCCGTAGATATAAATCTACTCACCTGGTCCTCGCTAGCCGGTGCCGACGTCGCCACGTGCTTGCTTGTCGTCTCGAAGTCCATATGGGGGTACCTACATATCACAACGCATCGTATCGCATTAAAATCCGACTCATGACCAAAACGACACACGAATCCCACATAGGTCAAAACCTATGGTTGCTTTCACAAATCGACCCAAAAACCCTCGGCGTCGGCGTACAAACGCCAAACCATCGAGAAAGCACCCAACACACTCATTTGTACAATTACAAGCACTAATTATAATATAAAATAGCTAAAATTCACAAAAACCCCAATTTCACTTAAAAAGTCATTTTTCCGAAAATCTAGCAAGCACAAATCACCGTTTTAGTACAAAACTCGATGTATAAACGAATCTAGCGGCCACAATATTCACTAAATATCTTAAATAAGTCATAAAAACAATTCCCATAATTTAATCTCATTAAATTCCAAAAACCCTAAAATTCTAGTTTACAAAATACCTAAATTTAACAATTTTATAGCAAAAATGCACAAACAACAATTTAGCTTGGATTATCATGAACTAAAGTATTAAACTATATTTTATAATGTTAGTGAAGTCATGAAAAACCTAATCACATTTTTAAACCCAATATTTAAACAATTTTTAAAAAACCTAGTTAGCAATTTAGCAAAATTATCACCATTTTAATTTAACAAATTAGCAAGTGGCAACCAACTTAGATTTTGCATACAATTACATGTTAATTTTTTCATTACAACCATAAACTAATGATAAAAACCCTAATTAAATTCAAACCCTAGCCTTGAATTTCCTAAAGTTGCAATAAAACCCAACTAAACATCAAATTTGTTAACATAGAAGCAATTAAACAACAATATATGAATAAAGTTTAAATTATACCTCATGATCATGGATCAATCATGAAATCTAGCCTCTCAAAATGCTCTCTTTTCACCACAATCCATGCTTGTTAGGCTAAGCTAAAATGGGTAAGGGTTGGATTTGGATTTTGGGATTTTTTTGATGGATTTTGAAGCAATTTTGAAGCATTTTTTGAAGAGAAATGAGAGGAGAAAAGGGGGAGGGGGCTGCTGCTGGAAAGGGCCGGCCATATGCAGGTGGGGGAGAGGAGAGAGGGGGTGTGATGTGAGTTATGGTGAGGGAAAAGTCCAAGTCAACAAAAGGTCAACTCTTTTATCCATTCTCATTTCTTTTCTTTTCCTTTCTTTCTTTTCTTTTCTTTGAAATTCAAGTGGGGAAAAAGGGTGGGGCTGCTGAATTCAGCCAAGGGGAGAAGTAAATGGGTCTGTGTGAGTGTGGGTATGGGTGTGGGATGATGGAAAATGATAAATACAATACCCCAAACATCCATTTACACTAAAAAAAGCCTTTTTCTTCGATATTTTCTAAACCGTTTTGGCAAACGATTTCATTTCAAAAAGCACATGATAAAATTTATTTAATGTTTTATGATGCACAAAATTTGTTTCAACTCATTCCAATTTATAATTTTCCCTAATTAAATGTATTAGTGACGGCTTAAAATAATATTAAAATAATTAATTTCGGAAAATTTTCAGAAAATTTGAAATTTCACCAGTGGCTCAATAAACACCAAATACTAGCAATTACATAGCTAGAATATGTATATTTAGTTTTATAATAAAGATATTTGCATTTTGATTTTTTACAGAAAACCCCCTTATTTTACCGTTTTTTCGAAATTTCACTGAAACGATTTTCAAAACGTTACATTTCGGACTTGTGTTTCAACAGGAACATATGTCAGAATCTTAAGAGATTATCAGAGAATGTAATGAAGTACAAAGAACCGGTCTTGGCATGTGTAGACAGGGGACCTTCATACATCAGCATGTATCAATCCCAAGAGTTCACTAACTCTTTCTCTGTTTCCAATAAACAGAGCTATGGTCATCTTATCTCTATGACATGACTGGCAAGTTTCATAAGATGTAAATTCAAACTGATTTAAATATGCATCTTCAATGTAACTTAAGCTAGTCGGGTCGCATTGATATGACCTAGTCTACAATACCTCAAGAAGGATCCGTTCATTTCTGAACTCTTCCTCTTGTGTGTGTTCCGTATACTAAGAACTGTAGTTTGATTTAGAACGTTATTGCTTTTAGATAACGTGCCTGAACCGATCAACTTTTGATATAGGAAATGTTCAAAACATTATCCAACAATACAAAATTATATCCTTTTTTACTAATAAAGAGACTGATATGATTTTGTATATTAGGTTCGGTATCTAATAACATTTGTTCAGAATCAATGTATTCTGGTAATACAGGGTGACAGTGACCAACAAACTTGGCTGCAACACTTGCACCGTTTTCTGCCTCATGAAACTTATCACCCGTTCTCAGTTCTCTACCTTTCTGTAGCCCTATGTAACAGATTACATATCTGGGATCCTGATCCGGTATCAAATACCCAGGACGCAGAGGATACTGAGAAATAGCTCTTTGTAATGAACATACCCGAAGATGATGCATCGGTATGCACTTTCTTCGTTTGGGCGGCACGGGAATTCTGGTAATGCCCAATTTCCTGCTCTGTCTTATAACATTTATAAGTTGGAGCGGGACCAACGTTCCCCAGCACAGTATAACAAGCGGGTTCGGTCAATATATCCATTTTATTATCTTGATTAAGGCGTGATATGGTCGCTACCTGGAGAGAGAGAGAAGAAAACACTCAGCGTATGCTCTTGCAAGATCAGATTGGTTATTATTTTATCTAATCAGGATGGCTCCCACTGTTTTTATCAAATCTTCCTTCAAACCCTAAAAGGAAAGACTAGACGGGATTAATTACACGTTACAAGTTCGCCAATCTTTCAGCCAAGCCAGTGTCGGTACTTTGAGGGAGGTCCTCCGTGCTTTCGCACAAACCTAATTAATGTAAACCTCATTTTCCCAGAGGCGTAACCTCGTTGACACCTTTCTAAACACCTACTTGATCGGCTAATTGTAATGTGTAAAACTCTCCCAAGAGTAACTCTTACTCGCAGCGGGTATCGGGATCCAACTATCTCATAGAAGGTATGCAATCTCATTGCAAATTTCAACACTTGAAATTCCCGATAATATTTTGCCCCTAGCAGCTATATGACCTTAACATAGTCAACAAATCATAAGTGCTAGTCAAGTTCAACCCGTCATTTCTCGATTGAATTAAACCCACCCGCACGACCCTTAACATAGTCAACAAAGTCGCACGATTACCCTAATCCAATCGCATCATATGCTTATACAGATAAGCACTAATTAGCTACCGCACACTACGCCTTAACATAGTCAACAAACGTAGCACGAATACTAACTAGTACTTATCTGAAATGACGGAGGGCTACGACAGGTTTTTTTCTGAAAACCTATTGCGTAATGAACTTGATATCGTTGTAGGATCGAATGATTTTAAAATAGAGTGCTTTTGAGGCTTTTCTAGTTTTGCTAAAGGGGTCACTCCTGGTGAAGGGATCGTCGGCCCTTTCCTCATCGAATAAGATGCATGATATATCATATATACCGCTGTGCAAAGCAAGAACTATAGGAGCAATCAAAAGACAAACCGAGGGGTGTAGCATCTGCCAGTTATTGCTAAAGGGGTCACTCCCGGTGAAGAGATCTCAGCCCTTTCCTTATCGAATAAGGTGCAGGATGTTCTACAAGGAACACCGCGATGCAAAGCAAGCACTGTAGCTACCTGTTTTTGAAAATTCGATTCCACAACATCTTAGGTTTATTTTCTTTCATTAATCACATTAATGAAGTCCCATCATATAAGTTACCTAAACATCACAGATAAATACGACGTACACTTATGCCATCCGCATTCGCCTCGATGTCCTCTCGTGCACCGTTAGGTTACGTAACTAACGGTAGAGCAGGGCAGGACTAGCGCGGGTGTAAAACATAAGTAACGTCTATATAATATATCATATATACTATATACTGTATCTATTACAGAACATCACATGATCACATCACAGATATCGCAGCAGAAGAAACATATGAAACATTGGATATACTAGGGCGTCCGTGTTTTCAATACGAGCCAGTATAAAACACGGATTCCACGGTCACGATGAATAGCCAAACCCACACCCCTAGACCCCTACGAGAGCGGCAAGCAACCCTACCAATTCTAGAGTTAGGAGACCCGGACTCGACTCCTCGAGTTGGTCTCCCACTGGACTCCAGAACCCGGTTACTTATGCCCTCCTCCTTGGGTCTATCCTAGTGCGGAAAAGTAAATAATATACAAATGGTGACATCTTCTGCAACCTGGAAGTGCCCCAATAAAAGAATATTACATACAAGTTTTTACATGAATGAAAATGAAAAACACTCATCTCACAGAAAAAAACCCGGCTATTCAATATAACATATCCAGCAACACATAACATCACATGTCATCAACGTAAGTATACATGCGTATCCCAATTGTCGTTGACATATAGCAATGAAACCGGCGATATCACATATTACACTTACGGTCACAGAAAAGAAAGTGTAAAACTACAACAGTTGGAATCCGCAACCTCCTTAGACATCGCATGCCTAACCATTTGAATTCCTTAGACATCACATGCCTAACAATTATAAACCCCGCATTTTAGTCTCATTATCGAAAACACTTTTCAATATCAAGTCGGGCAATTCAACATGATTCCCGACATTCTGATCGAATGCTCGTCGCAAACTTCAATAGACGGCCGCACCCCCGATGCCGTCGACGAAGTGCACCAAGGCGGAACACCGCTGCTGCGAGCACCTGAACGGATGCTTTCGGCGACTGGGTTCTCCTACAGTCACTTGGTCGGGGCTATGGGGTGTAGCAGTCTATTAAGTTTACCCGGCGAGTATCCGCGTACGCTACGTGATTGCGACGGATTTTTGATCACATCAAAATTCCGTGGCAACCGATCAAGTGAGACTAAAGTGCTATGTTTATAACATCCAAATCAGTTATCTCATAACTACTTGTGGATTCCAAATATTGTATCACATTCCAGATAAAAAAAAATGTTAAACTTTCCGATCGAACAGTCAAACACCCAAGTTTTCCCGAAACAGCTCAACACATGAAATAAGTTTAAAAACATTCAGTTCATGCCACAGTACCAACGGTCCAGCCGTAGAAGGGTCAAGCCAACGCCTCACATGTGGCACGCCATACTGCCCCAAACCCTAAGGTTCAAAGGGCAGTTCAAGACGGTCATATAATCGAGTTAAGGTTTGTTGTCTTCTAGAGGGTCCATCGTGTTACTTGCACTACTTAGAACGTTCTTAAACCACGGAAAAATCCAACACTTGGAAATTTCCCGGCAGGGGAAAAATTGGGTATTTATATCCGGTCGAACTTTTTAACATGTTCCAAAATTATCCGGAAAAACTTAATAAACAAAGTTAAATAATCCGATCGAATTATCGAGTCCCCAATACACCCCAGAAAACTCAACTCTTGAGTGAAACATAAAAATTCCCAGAAGAATCACCAAACAACAACTGAGGTTACTGTGTAAAAATGATTCACTGATCTTTACATACGGCCGCGGAACCGCCGCAAATACCATGTTAAGGCCGCGGTTCCGCGGCGGTTTTGTCGTATTACGGTCACGTGCTTCACAGTAACCCTTAAAGTTGCCTGCTGATATTTTTGAGAATTTTTAATTCGGAAAAATCCACTGTTTTAAAATTTGTACAGAAAGGGGTGAAATCGGGGAATATCGGGTTCGATCGGACTTCTAGCTTCGTCTACACTTCGCCTAAAGCTCTAGCTAGGCTCTGATACCACTGTAGGGTTCCTAGGCACACTCAAGAGGTTCCACAAGGCATCAACCATGCCAAACAAAAATTTTCCGGTGCCGAGAAACCCTAAACTAGATCGTTAACTAGATATTAGGCGAAACTACAAGCATGCAAACAACTTTGCTAATAAGTGAAAGGGGTTACAACCTTTGTAGATCCGGTCCACCACTTCTTTTGCTCCGTGTTGACGTCCCTCCGCTGCGATCATCGGATCCCGGACTCTAGAAATGGTTTCGTCGGAGAAATGATCGGGCTAGGTCATTGACTTCGAGGCCAAAGATGATCTACGTCGGGGAGACTCAAACTCAAGCTATTCCTTCACTTGGTCAAAAACTTTGTGAAGAGAACACCCTATACTACATGGAAAGTAGTAGAGAATGAAGAAATAGGAAGTGGGTTTACTTTAGAATTGGATTTCTCACTCTTTTTACCATGGCACCATTGGAGCTCTCAAGCTTTTGTGAGCTTGATGAAGATGAAGAAGAAGAAAAAGAATCATATGAATGGATATCCAAAATGAAACTTATCCAAATGAATAATAGCACCATGGTTGAGTTAAGCCCTCATGCTTAACTCATGTAGAGAATTAACCAAGTCTTTAGGTTAAAGGTTAGGTTAAGGAATATCAAAAGAAATGACAAAAGAGTGGACTTTGTCAAAGCTTCTCCAAGCTTCTTCAAGCTTGATAACTTTGACTAAGTTAAACCCTTTGTTAAATCTTAAGATGAAACAATAACCCTAATCTTTACCCTAATCTTGGTATGAGTCTCATACACACATCTTGTATGTATCATCAAACATGATACAAACATATGTACACAAATATATATCATATATACACTTATGCACAAACTAGTGAGAAAACAAATCTTAAGTGAACCAATACTAGTTAATGTAAAGTAATATATCAAATATATAATTATACATTAAATCATTAAATCAACACTTGATTTAACGATCCGGTCATATAGCATATAACCGACTAATATCAATAGTAACAACTTATCGAATCAACACTTGATCCGATAACCCGGCTATATCGCATATAACCGATCAATGTCACAAATCGCGAGAATAGAATACAGTATCACATACTGGTATTATTCTCGGTCCCGCACATATCTCATATGCGCTCCTATTTCGTTTCGTTTGAGCCAGGAAACCCCTGTGTAGGACTCTAAAGACTCGTCAATAAGCCGGCAGCAGGTGATGATCATATCAAACACCCACAAGCCGCAAGCGGTCTGCCAAACGTAACGGCCACCCGGGTATTGAGCGATCAGAAGATCAACAAGCAAGCCCGCTCACACTCCTGTGAATCCAACCAGTAACACTGCCGTACAGTCCGGTCTGTTCGTCTGATATGTCGCATATCTCGTATAGGGGTGGTAAATGTCAGACTCCAATAACTCGATAAGTCGTGTCGATATTAGGCTCATAACGGGTCGAGAAACTACTGGTAACACTTACCTGTAAATCCCTAAAGCAGCCTTGGCCAAGGACTTCCTGTTATAGCCCATCGAGCACTGCGCAACATCAACTCCCTATACCGGTAGAGACGAAACCCCTCCTATCGCTCATTGCCTCCATGTGATTCGGGACTGTACCCAAAAGCCACCTTTTTGCACGCCCTCTTGGACGTGGTATGATGGAAATCAAAGCACAACGGGAATCACACAAGACTCTATGACGATCTCGGGTCTACAGACTAACCTGTACCAGTGTCACCAGAGAACTGCCATCTGACGTAAGGTATAATACCATCTAGGAGTTCTCGGCGAGTCCGTCCAGTGTACCCAGTCTCTACTGAGCACCCGTATATCATCTCTGATGTCAAACACCAATGGATATGGGATCATCCATCGCCTATCTATATGGGTCGAGAAGCTACACGCTAGTCTACTCTGGTATATCGATGCCCTGTCTCGATACACCCACGACTAGGGACTTTGAAGGATGTACTTATGGACTACCATGTCCCCACTAGTATGATCCGCATCATAGTCCAGGTAGTCAAGTACACATCCTAAGGGCTTTACCAACATGTAACAGAGAGACAATCAGCGTACACGTCAAGGTAAAGAGTAACCAGATAGCATACTATCATATCGAGCAAGAAATTCATCCCTATATATGTCCAAGCATCCACTTCAATATACATCCTATGTATAGTAATGGCCTCTAGGGCATACATATAACTAACAGTATAAATCCAATAATCCGATACTAGAATCTGGCTTAAACCAAAGCCCGCTAGTAAAAACTGTCCGAACATCGTACGTGCGTAAAAACACGTATGCGTCCGAACCCTGTCGTAAAACCATACGACCTCTATATCATTTCTCCCGGAGAAGGGAAACTCTCCGTGTGGGACTCTAAAGACTCGACTACTACGCTGGCAGTGGGTTTAACCACAGACCGCAAGCGGCACTAGCTGTACGTAACGGTCCCCAGGTAGATGTCGATAAGAAGGCCGATGAGGAAACCCATCTGAACTCCTACTGAGCCTGATGTGACAATCTTCGTACAGTCCGGTCTGTTTGTCTTGGACTATCGCATATCGGGCCTAGGGGCGGCAAGCGTCAGTCCCCTAAAAGCGGTATAAGTCATGTCGGAGTGAAGCCCATTACACCTTGAGAAACTACTGGAAAACCTACTAGTAAATCTCGCTTGCCCTGGCCAGGGACTTTGCGTAATGGCTCTCCAGACACAGCGTGATATCAACTCCCAATACTGGGAGAGACGAATCCTGTCTAACCACCACTGCCTCCAAGTGCTTTGGGACTGCACCCAACTGCTACCTGTTTGCATGACTCCTTTGAGCCGTGGTAGGGTAGCAATCTAAGAACAGTGGGAACATACTCAAGGCGAAGCAGCAGTGTCAAGTCTGCGGACTATACTGTACTCATGTCACCTGGGAACTGTTAGCTGAGGACGGGTATAATACCAACCAACAGTTCCCTGCGAGTCCTATCCGGTATACCCGTAACCCAACGAGCACCTGTATACTATCTCCAGTACGACGTACTGATGGCTGTGGGACAGACCATCTCCCCAACTGGGATGAGAAGCGTACACACTAGTCTACTCCGGAGTATCGATGCCCTGTCTCGATAATCCTACGACTAGGGACCTGAAAAAGGATGTGTTTGTAGACTACCCAGTCCCCACTAGTGTGGCTGCCATCACAACGCTGGTAGTCAAGCAAGATCCTAAGGGCTCTATCAATACGTACACACATATTAAGATAGATATAACCAAGTAGCATACTACCATGTTTAGCAAGACTGTTAATATAACTGTGAATATCCCAAGCTTCCATTAAGTATTATACAAGCTACTATGATACAATAATGGCCCCTAGGGCATATACACTAACAATCTCCCACTTGCACTAGGCCATGTACTGGCATATCGAAGACCAATCATCTCGAGTAGCCTCTCGAACTGAATCTGGGGTGAGGCCTTTGAGAATGGATCAGCAATATTCTCCTCTGTAACAACTCTCCGGACCTCGATCTCCCGGCGATCAATGATCTCCCTGATCAGGTGATACCGCCTTAAGATGTGTCTGGAATTCTGAAGGGACCTGGGTTCCTTCTCTAAAGCTATAGCTCCGTTGTTGTCGCAATACAGCAGTATTGGATCAACAATGGTAGGAACCACCTGAAGTTCTGTGAGGAACTTCTTCATCCAGACCGCTTCTTTTGCGGCATCGCAAGCAGCAATATACCCCGCTTCCATCGTTGAGTCAGCAACGGTGTCCTGCTTGGAACTCTTCCAGCACACCGCCCCTCCATTGAGGGTAAAGGCATAACCTGACATGGACTTGGAGTCTTCCTTGTCACTCTGGAAGCTAGAATCAGCAAAGGCCTCTATCTTGAGGTCTTTTCCGCCGTAAACCAAGAACACCTCCTTAGTTCTTCTCAGGTACTTGAGAATATTCTTTACTGCTATCCAGTGCTTCTCCCCTGGGTCTGACTGATACCTGCTTACCACGCTCAGTGCGTAAGCTACATCTGGTCTTGTGCACAATATCGCATACATTATAGAGCCTACCGCAGAAGCGTAGGGTATAATTGACATGCGATCCCTTTCCAAATCAGTCTTGGGAGACATCACTTTGGATAGGGTGATTCCGTGACAAGCCGGTAAATTACCGCGCTTAGAATCTTCCATACTGAATCTTTTCAGTACAGTGTTGATATACCTGGACTGCGAAAGTCCCAACATCCTTTTGGATCTATCACGATCGATCCGGATCCCCAGAATGTAAGAGGCATCACCCAGGTCTTTCATGGAGAACCTGTGTGACAAGAATCCTTTGACAGATTGTAGCATAGGAATGTCATTTCCTATCAATAGAATGTCACCCACGTACAAGACGAGGAATACGACAGTTCGTGCTACAATTTTACTATATATACATGGTTAATCTGGATTTTTGATAAAGTCAAATTCTTTGACCGTTTCATCAAAAATAGATGTTCCAACTCCGCGATGCCTGCTTTAGTCCATAAATGGACTTCAGAAACTTGCACACTTTCCCGCTGCTCCCACTCTGATTGAAACCTTCTGGCTGATCCATATAGACGCACTCTTCCAAATTACCATTTAGAAAAGTCGTCTTTACGTCCATCTGCCAGATCTCATAATCATGGAAGGCGGCAATAGCAAGAAAGACCCGAATGGATTTGAGCATAGCCACTGGAGAAAAAGTTTCGTCATAGTCCAAACCAGGTCTTTGACGAAAACCCTTTGCAACAAGTTTAGCCATATAGGTTTCCACCTGTCCATCTACACCAATCTTTTTTCTTGAAGATGCATTTGCATCCTATGGGTTTTACCCCATCTGGAGAAAAGTCCAAAGTCTATACTTTGTTGGTGTACATGGACTCCATTTCGGTCCGCATTGCATCTAGCCATCGTACCGACTCGCCGCTCTGGATGGCCTGCTGGAAGCTAGTAGGTTCATCATCATCAATGATGCAATCCTCTCTATCCCCATCTATGAGAAAACCGTAGTATCTCTCAGGCGGATAAGACGGCCTATTACTCCTGCGGAGGGGTGCGGGAATGTCCTGTTCTTCTTGAACTACTGTTTCTACCAAACTTTCAGTAGTAGTTTGTGGTTCTGGAATTTCTTCCAGTTCTATTTCGCTCCCACTTGTTTCCTTTTCTAAAAACTACTGTTCTAGAAAATGGGCATTACGAGAAACAAAAACCTTTTGTTCCTCTGCGTAATAGAAGTAATACCCCTTGGAGTTCTTTGGATATCCCACAAACTTACACTGCACTGATCGTGCCTCGAGTTTGTCCGTATGCTGCTTTTTAACAAAAGCTGGACATCCCTATATCTTCAGATACAGAAGATAGGGTTTCTTCCCACTCCACATCTGATATGGCGTGGTAGGCACAGTCTTGGTAGGAGCCCTGTTCAAAAGATATGCCGCTGATTCTAGCGCATAACCCCAGAAAGATCGCGGTAACTCAGCATTACTCATCATAGAACGTACTATATCCAACAGGGTTCGAATCTGTCTCTCCGATACACCGTTATGCTGTGGAGTGTAAGGAGGAGTAAGCTGAGAGAGAATTCCTCTCTCTTTTAGGTAACCTAGGAACTCGGCACTTAAGTATTCACCACCTCGATCAGATCTCAGTGTCTTGATATTTTTGCCGGTTTGGTTTTCTACTTCATTCTTATACTCTTGGAATTACTCAAAAGCCTCGGATTTATGTTTCATCAAGAAAATGAATCCGTACCTAGAGTAATCATCCATAAAAGTAATGAAATAGGAAAAACCACCTCTTGCATGTGTAGACATTGGACCACATACATCGCTGTGTATGAGTCCTAAGAGCTCGCTCGCTCTTACTCCACGTCCAGTGAATGGAGTCTTTGTCATCTTTCTTTTGAGACATGATTGACAAGTGGCATAAGATTGATATTCGAATGAATCCAAATATCCTTCTCTATGTAACTTAGTTAACCTTGTCTCATTGATGTGACCTAGTCTACAATGCCATAAGAAAGCCTTATTTAAATCTGGAGACTTTCATTTTAGTGTGTTCTGCACATTGAAAATCTGTAATTGGTTTAAGACATATATACCGTTATCTAGTGTACCGGACCCAATCAAACCATGATTAAGGTGGATGTTAACAACATCGCTTACAAACGTGAAATCATAACCTTCTTTCGATAACAAGGAAACTGATATGATATTACACGTTAAACTAGGTACACAAAAACAGTTATGCAAAACCAAAATATGTCCACTCGTCAATCCAAGGTGATAATTCCCTACGGACACAGCTCCCACGCTAGCTCCGTTAGCAACCTGGAGGGTCATATCACCAACCTTCAGCACTCTACGGTTTCTCAGTGCCTGCAATGAATTGCATATAAGAGATCCTGATCCGGTATCCAATACCCAGGAAGTAGAGTTGATTGACAGACAATTTTCGATTACAAACACACTTGAAGTCGAAGCCACAGCTTGCTTCGGTTCCTGGCTCGTGGCATTCCAAGCTTTGCAATCTTTCTTCCAGTGCCCTATCCTATAACAGTGGAAGTACTCATCCTTTTCCACTACTGGAACCGCAATCTTTTTCTTTCCCATGACTCCCACCTTACTAACACCTCCTCTAGATTTGGAAGCGGCCTTATTCTTCCTTCCTTTGGCCCTAGTCTTGGACCCGGAAGAAGAAGCACCGTGAACAAACATAGCGGGTGTTTCTCTTGCCTTCGGCAAGGTGCCATCTGCACTCCTCAACATGTTAAGGAGTTCTGAAAGTTCAACTTCTTTTCTTTGAATGTTGAAATTCAGAATAAACTGGGCGTAGGTGGAAGGAAGGGGCTGGAGAATCAAGTCTGTATAGAACTCGTTCTCCAAAGTCGTCCCGAGGTCTGCGAGCTCTTCTATATAGCCAATCATCTTTAGGACATGTTCTCCTGCAGACGATCCGACGACCAACCTCGCCCGAAACAGGTTCTTCGAGGTCTCGTATCTTGCTATACGAGATTGCTCCCCATACAGATCCTTTGTATGGAGAAATATGGATTCAAGATCCATATCCTCGTGCCTCCTCAGATGTTCATTATTCATCGAGGCAAGCACGATGCACTTGGCCTTCGCACAATCTAACTCCCAGGTCTTGTGGATTTCCTTATCCGCAAGACTGGATTTTGGACCAGGGACAGCAGGTGCCTTAGCAGTAAGGACATACCCCAATTTGTCATAAGTTAAAGCCATTTTGACATTCCGCGGCCAATCTTTATAGTTTGGCCCTGTCAATATATTTTTCTCTAATAGTAACTTAAGGCCTGTCACGTTTTGGGTCGCTGCAATGAGAGAGAGAGGGAACACTTTAGCATGATGCTCTTGCAAGTTTAGAGTGGTTTTTAGTTTATCTAAACAGGATGGCCCCACTGTTTCTCGAATCCTTCCTCAAACCAAAAAGGAAGAACTAGCCAGGACTATTATCACCGTACAAATACTTGCTTAACCGTTCAGCCAGGCCGGTGTCGGTACTTCGAGGGAGGTTTTCCATCGCTTTCGCGAAGTTCCTTAATTAAATAACCTCTTTTCTCTGGGGGCGTAGCCCCGCTGACACCTTTCTCGGCACCTACTTGGTTTATAGCATTGATCGTTAAGTGACGAATCTCCTGATGAGTAGCGGATACTCAAAGTAGGATCGGGATCCAAATATCATCGTATGATAATGCTGAAAGAATCCTACCAACATTCATCAAACTCCAAATGGTATGCATCTCTTTGCAAATTTCAGTTTCTTTAGAAATTCCCGATATATATTTTTTCCCCATGCTCTTATGACCTTGGTGTTGGTCAAAATGTCATAAGTCACATGTCAAGTTCTACCCATCATTATCTTGTTAATTTGAAGCTATCCGTACATACCCCTGACGTTGGCCAAATGATAATACGACTGTCCCAAACTAACTCATCTATCTATGCAACAAATGAATATCCAACAGCTACCAAACACTATGCCTTGGCGTTGGTCAAAATACATAGCTTGAATACTACTGAATACCCAAATGAAATGACGGAGGGCTACGAATGGTTTTGGCGAAACCATGAACGTAGTGAACTTGATATGATCGAAGGAACCTGATAGCTTTTAAAAGGAGTGGTTAAAGCTCCGCAATTAAAAATATCTTCTGTTTTAAAAATAACCGAGTGGTTTCTTTTAAACTGTTCTAACGATTCAATTTTTGTTTATTTTCTTTGCATTAATATAATGCGTCCTATCAATTAACCTATCATTGCAGAAAACAATGAAAATACAACGTCCTCTTATGCCATCCGCATTCGCCACTGGGTCCCGTCATCACCCGTTAGGTTACTTAACTAACGACAGAGCGGGGGCTGGGCTAGTGCGGGTGTAAAACATAAGTGACGTCTAAATAGCTATCATATATAGATATTGTACATTCGTTAGACGCAATAATATGCATTCCAGATCACAGATAAACATATTAGATTTTCTACTAATCCGCATTCCTTTTGAGCCTGCAAAGAAAGACGGATTACACAGTCGTGATGAATAGTCAAAACCCCACCCTTGACCCCTACGGGTACGGCAAACTACCCGCCAAGTACCCGAAGTGAAGCGGTCTCCCTTAACAACGTGAGTAGGCCACTAAACACTTCAAAATACCCGGTAGTTTGTGCACCCAACCTTGGGTCTATCTTAGGAGCAAAAATCAGTAAATGAAATAATACAACGATGGCTACAACCGCAACCTGGATGTGCCCCGTAAAAGAATATTACAACAATTTACAAATTACATTTGAATGAAAGAAACGCTCGTCTCATATCCCCGCCTATCCATTCATGACAATCCAACAAGTCCACAGACACAAACAGTAAAAACATTACAGAAATGTGCAACCCCTGCCAACCGACATACTAGCAGTTAGGGGAGCTTTACGAACACATTATACAAATCATAGATATAATCAAATTAGCCAAATATCTTAGAATTTCGATCAAGCAAACGCAATTGATTCTACTCCAAAAACTTCTCTGTGCACCTGAGACTTGAGCAGAAAAAACATATCCCAGAAAAACCAAAATTAACACAAAAGAATTACTGGGGAATTTTGGGGTGACTCGGCTTCAACTCGGCCGCGGATCCGCGGCTGATCGCTTGGATCGGCCTCGGTTCCGCGGCTGTTTGGCCGAGTCAGGAACCCAAATTTCTCCAGTATTCTTATATTTTCCTGCTTGTAATTTTAAGGGTCCCTGAAAAAATTTTGGACCCCGTTTTAAAAACGACAGAAACTTGGTGAAAAAGTCGTGTTTTCGGGATTTTTTCGCGATCGAATATCTAACGACTTTGCTAATAACTTAGTTATGGTTTAGCGGGGCTCTGATACCACTGTAAGTCGACGTTATACACCCCATGAGTTGCGGGGAGGCGGAATAGGTAAAACGATCTTTTTCTTTAAACTAACATCGACTAACCGTACGGATCTTTGCTAAACACTAACAAACATAATCATAGGAGGAATTAGCTACAATGAAAGAAGATTATACCTAATGAACCAAGTCCTTCTTCTTCTTGTTAACCACCTCCTCGTCGGCCTCCTCTTTGTAATAGAAGATCCACCCGAGAGCTAAGCTTAACCTCTAACTTGAGGTAACTAGGTTACTCAAAGTGCTAATCAAAGCAACCTTGGGAATATAGAGTGTGATTAGGGATTAATAAGTCTTGCTAACCCTTGATCTCAACACATGAGAGGTTAGGGTTAGGGTTTGAAGAGAGAGAGCTTGAGGAGAGAGAAGGTGAGAGTGAGAATGAAATGAAATAATATCTCATCTTGAATAATATGAAGCATAATAATTATTAAATGAATAATCAACTGATAATATCAACCATGCTTCATTTATTCACTTTGTGTGATTCATCTCATGAGTCATTAATCATTAAAGGCAATACTAACTCTTTTGTATGAATTACACCATGAGTCATTAAATCATTTAATGCAACTGCCAGCTTAGCCTCCACCTCATCATCCTTCTAGAAGCTTCTCGACAATTTACGAGAACGACCCTCCTATCCGTGAAAACACGGAAATACTTTAGACTGTATAAATCAAATAATCTGATACTAGAATCTGGCTTAAACCAAAGCCCGCTAGTAAAAACTGTCCGAACATCGTACGTGCGTAAAAACACGTATGCGTCCGAACCCTGTCGTAAAACTATACGACCTCTATATCGTTTCGCCCGGAGCAGGGAAACTCTCTGTGTGGGACTCTAAAGACTTGACTACTACGCTGGCAGTGGGTTTAACCACAGACCGCAAGCGGCAATAGCTGTACGTAACGGTCCCCAGGTAGATGTCGATAAGAAGGCCGATGAGGAAACCCATCCGAACTCCTACTGAGCCTGATGTGACAATCTCCGTACAGTCCAATCTGTTCGTCTAGGACTATCGCATATCGGGCCTAGGGGGGCGGCAAGCATCAGTCCCCTAAAAGCGGTATAAGTCGTGTCGAAGTGAAGCCCATTACACCTTGAGAAACTACTGGAAAACCTACCAGTAAATCTCGCTTGCCCTGGTCAGGGACTTTGCATAATGGCTCTCCAGACACAGCGCAATATCAATTCCAAATACCGGGAGAGACGAATCTTGTCTAACCGCCACTGCCTCCAAGTACTTCGGGACTGCACCCAACTGCTACCTGTTTGCACGACTCCTTTGAGCCGTGGTAGGGTAGCAATCTAAGAACAGTGGGAAACACTCGAGGCGAAGCAGCGGTGTCAAGTCTGCGGAATATGCTGTACTCATGTCACCTGGGAACTGTTAACTGACGATGGGTATAATACCAACCAACAGTTCCCTGCGAGTCCTGTCCGGTGTACCCGTAACCCAACGAGCACCTGTATACTATCTCCAGTACGACGTACTGACGGCTGTGGGACAGACCATCTCCCCAACAGGGATGAGAAGCGTACACACTAGTCTACTCCGGAGTATCGATGCCCTGTCTCGATAATCCTATGACTAGGGACCTGAAAAAGGATGTGCTTGTAGACTACCCAGCCTTCACTAGTGTGACTGCCATCACAACGCTGGTAGTCAAGCAAGATCCTAAGTGCTCTATCAATACGTACACACATATTAAGATAGATATAACTAAGTAGCATACTACCAAGTTTAGCAAGACTTTTAATATAACTATGAATATCCCAAGCTTCCATTATGTAATATACAAGCTAGTATGATACAATAATGGCCCCTAGGGCATATACATTAACATCTGGATCAGTCGGTTCCTCTCATATCGTTGATCTGCCTTCTTCGATACTCTATTGAGATTCCTGTCACCATGGTTTGAGCACAGATTGAGCTGCTGCTAGTGATGCGGTCAGGGCGAGCTCGTCATGGACGAGGACTGACCATTGTGTTTTCTGGTGACACGGGAAACGTCTCGAGTAAGTATTTATGTTGTGACCTCTTGTTGAGGCGAGTGGTTGGTTTTGCACCGGATGATCGGGCCATCGATAGAGGCTTCCAGTTGCGAGAGGACTGTTGATGTACAGCATACCTCAGAGGTTTTGATGCGTCTACCGTGTGGACAGATGACCCAGCTGTTGCTGAGATTGATGTGATGTCACTTTCAGAGCTTTCGAGTTGAGATCGCTGGAGCTTCCAGGCAGAGATGCGACAGATGATAGCTAGTCTACCCCGAGTTTAGAGACGAAGGTGATTTGTCAGATTGATGCACCGACGCAGGCCTAGTCGAGTTGAAGATTTCCAGTGTGGAGAGTTTTACTCAGATCTAGAGCAGACCGATCTAGAGATAACCGTTGATGTATCGTCTTTCCTAAAGGATTGAGGCATTGTTTAGCCTGTGAACGAAGGGTATTCACATGTCGGATAGGCGAAACTAAAAGGTTCGAGCGAGAGTCAAAAACACATTTTTCCCCAAGTTTAAAGTGTTCGGAGGAACATGCAAGTGATTCTGTGGACCCTCTAGAAGAATGAAACCCTAACTCGACATGATGACCATGGAACCGCTTTCGAACCTTAGGGTTTACGGCAGTTTAGCGGTGCCATCAGTGAGGCTTGGGTTTGCCCTTCTATGGCTGGTCCAGAGGTACTGTGGTATGTACCAGATATTTTTAGACTGTGCTCAGGTGTTGAGCTTTCGGGAAATTTTGGGACTTCGATGACTCGATCGAAAAGTTTGACGTCGTCCAGATATCATGTGATAAGACATCAACAAGATGACCAGCTTTGGATAGAGGACCTCACCCAGATGCGTTGTGAGTTGATCGAGGACGGACGAGTATTGTGTATTCCTCCGATGGTTGGGACGAGTTCCCGAGGACGTGTTCGACCAGATATATTCTACAGAGTGATGAAGATACAGAGTATGCGATTTCGAGTCTGTGTGAGAGACTTCAGATTGACCGTGGCCGAGAATAGTAGCAGTACGAAGACAGCAAGACGTGACGTCGAAGCGGACGATAATAAAGACGAGTGGAGCCAGAGGTTCATGAGCGATGCTGACGAGCTGTTGTTACGCCCCGTTGAGATTAGAAATCTGATGTGCATACAGAGGCGTTAAGATACGGCCAGTTCCCAAGGAAATGTGTGTGGAACACGCAGATGTCCAGAAAACGAGAAAAGATTTTGTGAGAGCACCAGCCTCCGTACAGTTCGGCATAGGCGAGATCGGAAGAGACCTGGAGCAGGATTCCTTCCAGGACACTGCTGCAATGAGGTTTATACCCAGGATCAGTTGTGTCATGCGTATTCAGAGAGCCAGAGGCCGACGCCAGTAACGTGCTGCTTTACGAGTGGTCGTGATACTTGGCCAAGAGATGACCAAAGAAGTGCTAGAGAGGAATCGTTCACGTTAGCACACCTGACCTGGCTGATGAGCCGATGAATTGCGAGATTGGTGAATCTACAGAGAAGATGAGAACCCAGAGACAGGAGACGCCAGACTGTGAACAGGAGGGCAGGCGGATGTTCTTGTTCTGCAGGATTTAGGTGCACCGATTATTTTTCGACATTGTAGGAGGTGTACCTCAATGTCATTTATTGCGAATTGCGTTTGTCATCCGAGTATCACGCTTATATCGCTTGGATTTGAGTTTTGAGGATTGAGTTTCATGACATCGTTTTCGTGCACCATGGCTGCACCTACTGGGTATTTACATTTTTGCGCACAGTTATCGCACCTGATATATATTTTATACACCGTTGTGTTGATTTGCGATTTGTGCATATCCATTACAATTGATGTCGATTTTGTACCTTCGTAGCATGTGTTTATGATTTCGTGGATTTCATACGGACGATGTGATTTTTGCACTCGGTATAGCTTATATATGCTTGCGGTGAATTGATACGTGTTTTGTACATGCAGTTGCACACGTTTATGATTTTATACACCTTGGAGCACTCGGTGTTGCTTTTATGTGATTGATTTTTTAATAGTATTTCGTGCATTTGATACACCAGATGTTTTCGTGCACAATAGATGCACCAGATATTGTTGTCATGCACACCCGTTACAGTGGACAGATGCTTTTGTGCACACCCGTTGCACTTAGTTTTGCTTTGTGCGTATAGTGGCACCTGTGTTTGGATTTGATTTCCGTGCGCACCAGACGCATGTGATTGTTGGATACGCCTTTTGAGGCTGATTTTGCTTTTGAGCACTTTGTTTTCGTTTTGGGCACCATATTATATATGGCCAAACAGGATTGATCTGAGGACAGTACCTGAGTACTTTGCATGCATTAAAAGCTTACCAAGAGGTTTTCAAAGGAGCTATAGTGTCGCTATTTCCTACAGTTAGTTATATGTATGCCCTAGAGGCCATTACTATACATATGATGTATATTGTAATGGATGCTTGGACATATATAGGGAGGACTTTCTTGCTCGACATTGTAGTATGCTATCTGGTTGTACTATATCTTAACATGTACTCTGATTGTCTCTATGTTACATGTTGATAAAGCCCTTAGGATATGTACTTGACTACTGGGACTATGATGAGATCATACTAGTGGGGCCACGGTAGTCGACGAGTACATCCTATAACTGTTCCTAGTCGAGGGTGTATCGAGACAGGGCATCGATACACCAGAGTAGACTAGCGTATACGCATCTTGAACCATATGATGGGCGATGGATGATCCCATATCCATCGGTGTTTGACATCAAGGATGGTGTATGGGTGCTCAGTGGAGACTGGATACACTGGACGGACTCGCCGAGAACTCCCAGATGGTATTATACCTCACGTCAGATGGCAGTTCTCTGGTGACACTGGTACATGTTAGTCTGTAGACCCGAGATCGTCATAGAGCCTTGTGTGATTCCCACTGTGCTTTGATTTCCATCATACCATGTCCAAGAGGGCCTGCAAAAAGGTGGCTTTTGGGTACAGTCCTGAATCACATGGAGGCAATGAGCGACAGGAGGGGATTCGTCTCTCCCGGTATAGGGAGTTGATGTTGCGCTATGTTTGATTGGCCATAACTGGAAATCCTTGGCCATGGTTGCTGAGATTTACTGGTAAGTGTTATCAGTAGTTTCTCGAACTGTTATAGAACTCATATCGACACGACTTATCAAGCTACTGGTGTCTGACGTTTACCACCCCTAGGCGAGATATGTGACATATCAGACGAAGAGACCGGACTGTACGGGAGTGTTACTGACTGGATTCACAGGAAAAGTACATGCTTGTTTGTTGATCTTCTGATCGCTCAATACCTGGGTGGTTGTTACGTTTAGCTGACCGCTTGCAGCTTGTGGGTGTTTGATATGATCATCACCTACTGCCGGCGTATTGACGATTCTTTAGAGTCCTACACAGAGGTTTCTTGGCTCAGGAAAAACGGAGTAGGAGCACATATATGATATGTGCAGGACCGAGAACAATACGTGTATGTGATACCGTATTAGATTCTCACGATATGAGATATCGGCCGGGTATATGAGATATAGCCGGGTCATCGGATCAAGTGTTGATTCGATGAACTGATACAGATTATATTAGTCAGTTATTTGTGAAATAGCCGGATTATCGGATCAAGTGTTGATTCGATAATTTAATGTATAATTATATATTTGATATATTAAATTACATTAACTAATATAAGCTTACTAAAAGATTCTTTTTCTCACTCGTGTAATACATTAATATATATGCGATATATGTTAATTGTATTATTTTATTTTGTTACAATAAATATTGTATATGTGATATATAATATTGTAACAAGTTATGTTTACAAATGCAATATGATTAGTAGAGATTAAACATGGTTAGGGTTTGATTTGGGTTAACTTCTTCTTGAAGCTTCTAGAAGCTTATGTTTTGTTTCTTGCAAAGATATTATGTGTTGATATTTTTGCAAGATATTATTTAACCCAACCCAAACCCTTCACCCTAGGTTAAATCTCTACATGAGTTAAAGTAACTCAAGGGTTGTATTTGTAACCATAGGTTTAATTTATTATTCATCACAAAGTAAATTGATTCTTCTTTTTCTTCCTTGAAAGCTTTCTAGCTTTTTGCTTAGTGATGATTTTGTGTGAGTTAAAGAAAACAAATGAGAGCTAAAATCCTACTTCATCATCCTAATCTATCCTAGCTATTTAGATTAGGGTGTTCACTTCATTTGTGAGTGAGAGCTTGTGTTTAAGAAACTTCAAGGTAGATCATCTTAGTTATCGAAGATCGGAAGCAAGTTTGCATCATTCTTTTCGTGGAGCCTCTCTTGAGTGCCTCGTAACCCTACAGTGGTATCAGAGCCAAGCTAGAGCCAAGTCTAGACGAAATTTAAAGTCCGATCGAACTCCGAATACCCGTAAAACCCTAGTTTCTGGAAATTTTTTCAATAGTTGACATTTTTCATATTAAAAATGCTCAGAAAAATAAGCAGGGAATTCTAAGGATAACTGTAGAAAACTAGACCCTAATTCCCTCGTACCGCCGTGGAACCGCGGCAGGACCATGTTTTGCACGGCGGTTCCACGGCCGTTCATGGGTGTTAGGATTTTGTTTTTCTATAGTAATATCCGTAGGTGTCTCTACAAGCTTCTGGGAATTTTTAATTCTTACTCAAGTGTTGAGTTTTCTGGGATGTATTGGGAACTCGTTGATTCGATCGGAAAGTTTAACTTCCTTTAAGTTTTTTCCGGATAAACGTGTTAAAAAGTTCGACCGGATATCAATAACTCACTTTTTCCCCTGCCGGAAAATTTCCAAGTGTTGGATTTTTCCGTAGTTTAAGAACGTTCTTAGTCGTGCAAGTAACGCGGTGGACCCTCTAGAAGAACACAAACCTTAACTCGATTATGTGACCATCTTGAACTGCCTATGAACCTTAGGGTTTGGGGCAGTACGGCGTTGCCACTTGTGAAGCGTTGGCTTGACCCTTCTACGGCTGGACTATTGGTACTGTGGCATGTGATGGATGTTTTTAAACTAATTTCAAGTATTGAGAACTATTTGGGAATTCTTGGGTGTTTGTTTATTCGATCGGGAAGTTTAACATTGCCTATTTATCTAGAATGTGTGATACAATATTTGGAATCCACAAGTAGTTATGAGATAACTAATTTGAATGTTATAAATCTAGCAGTTCAGTCTCAGATGATCGGTTGCCACGGGATTTTGATGCGATCAAAAGTCCGTCGCAATCACGTAGCGTACGCGGATACTCACCGGGTAAACTTAATAGATAGCCACACCCCATAGCCTCGACCAAGTGATTGTAGAAGAACCCCGTCGCCAAAAGCATCCGTTCGGGTGCTCGCGGCAGCGGTGTTCTGCCTTAATGCACTTCGTCGACGGCATCCGGGGGTGCGGCCGTCTACTAAAGTTTGCGACGAGCATTCGATCAGGATATCGGGAATCTTGTTGAATTGCCCGACTTGATATTGAAAAGAGTTTTTGATAATGAGACTAAAATGCGGGGTTTATAATTGTTAAGCATGCGATGTCTAAGGAATTCATTTTGTTAGGCATGAGATGTCTAATGAGGTTGCGGATTCCAACTGTTGTAGTTTTACACTTTCTTTTCTGCGACCGTACGTGTAGAATGTAGTTGTATCGCCATTTTTCGTTGCTATACATCAATGACAATCGGTGTATGCATACTTACTTACGTTGATAATATGAGATATTATGTGTTGCTGTGATATGTTATATTGGATCGTCATGTTTGAATAGCCGGGGGTTTTATATGAGATGAGGGTTTTTATTCTCATTCATGTAAAATTCAATTGTATGTAATATTCTTTTATTGGGGCACTTCCGGGCTGAGGATGATGTCACCCTTGTATATTATTTACTATTCCGCATTAGGTAGACCCAAGACGGGGAGCACAAATAACCGGGTTCTGGGGTCCAGTGGGAGACCACCTCGAGGAGTTGAGACCGGGTTTTCTAACCCTAAAATTGCCAGTATTGCTTGCCGCTCTCGTAGGGGTCTAGGGATGTGGGTTTGGCTATTCATCGCGACCGTGGAATCCGAGTTTTATACAGGCTCGCATAAAACACGGAAATTCTAGTATATCTAATATTTCATATGTTATCTTCTGCTGCAATGTTCTGTGATGAGATCATATTACTGCCTGAGACGAATGTTTATATTATATATATGAGATATATGTTATATTGCAGATTTCGTTTCAAATGTGATGCTTGTGAAGCATAATAAAATGGGACTTCATTAATGAGATTTATGAAACTAAAAGAAACCTAAAGATGTTGTAGAAACTTGTCCCAAGAAAACTGGTAGCTCTAGTTCTTGCTTTGCATAGCGGTGTTCCTTATAGAACATCCAGCACCTTATTCGATAAGGAAGCCGAGATCCCTTCACCGGGAGTGATCTCTTTAGTAAAACTAGAAGATGCTACAAACTCGGTTTGTCTTTTGATTGTTTTTATAGTTTTTGCTTTGCATAGTGATATTTGTGAAATATCCTGCACCTTATTCGATGAGGAAAGAGCCGGCGATCCCTTCACCGGGAGTGACCTCTTTAGCGAAACTACAAAGGCCTCAAAAACACTCCATTTAAAATCACTCGATTCTATAACGATATCAATTTCATTACGCTCATGGTTTTCTTAAAAACCTGTGTAGCCCTCCATCATTTCAGATAAGTACTACTTAGTATTCGTGCTGCGGTAGTTTGGCATGCGTCAAGGCGTAGTGTACGGTATCTAACTAGTGCTTATCTGCTAGCATACGATGCGATTGGATTAGGGTATTCGTACGGCGTTGTTTGGCATGCGTCAAGTGTCATACGGGTGGGTTTAATTCAATCAGGAAATGCATGGGTAGAACTGGACTATTGGACTATGGGTTGTTCGGCATGCGTCAAGGTCATAGCACGCTAGGGGCAAAATATTATTGGGAATTTCAAGTGTTGAAATTTGCAATGAGATTGCATACCTTCTATGAGATAGTTGGATCCCGATACCCGCTGTGAGTAAGCGTTACTCCTGGGAGAGTTTTACACATTACAATTAGCCGATCAAGTAGGTGTCTAGAAAGATGTCAACGGGGTTACGCCCCTGGGAAACCGAGGTTTACTTTAATTAGGTCCGTGCGAAAACACGGGGAACCTACCTCAAAGTACCGGCACTGGCCTGGCTGAAAGATTGGCGAACTTGTAGAGTGTAATTAATCCCGGCTAGTCTTTCCCTTTAGGCTTTGAAGGAAGATTTGACTAAAACGGTAGGAGACATCCTTATTAGATATATTGATAACCAATCTAATCTTGCAAGAGCATACGCTGAATGTTTTCTTCTCTCTCTCTCCTGGTTACGACTATGTCACACCTTAATCAAGATAATAATACGGATGTATTGACCGAACCCGCTTGTTATACTGCGCTAGGAAACGTTGGTCCCGCTCCAACTTATAATTGTTATAAGACAGAGCAGGAAATAAGGGATTACCAGAATTCCCGTGCCGCCCAAATGAAGAAAGTGCATGTTGATGCATCTTCTTCGGGTGTGTTCATTACACAGAACTGTTTATCAATATCCTTTACGTCTTGGGTATGAGATACCAGATCAGGATCCCGGAAATGTAATCTGTTACATGGGCTACAGAAAGGTGGAAGACTGAGAACGGGTGATAAGTTTCATGAGATAGAAACGGTGCAGGTGTTGCAGCCAAGTCTGTTGGTAGTTATCACCCTGTATTAAAAAAATACATTGATTCTGAATGAATGTTATTAGATACCGAACCTGATATACAACATCATATAAGTCTCTTTATTAGTAAAAAAAAGATATAATTTTGTATTGTTGGATAATGTTTTGAACATTTCCTATATCAAGAGTTGATCGGTTCAGGCACGTTATCTAAAAGTATAGACGTTCTAAATCAAATTACAATTCTTAATGTACAGAACACACACAAAAGGAAGAGTTCAGAAATGATCGAATCCTTCTTGAGGCATTGTAGACTAGGTCATATCAATGCGACCCAACTAGCTGAAATTACATATAGATGCATATTTAAATTAGTTAGAATTTACATCTTGTGAAACTTGCCGGTCAAGTCACAGAGATAAGATGACCACAGCTCCGTTTATTGGAAACAGAGAAAGAGTTAGTGAACTCTTGGGATTGATACATGCTGATGTATGAAAGTCCCCTGTCTACAAATGCCAGGACCGGTTCTTTATACTTCATTACATTCACTGATGATCTCTCAAGATTCAGACATATGTTCCTGTTGAAACACAAGTCCGAAACTTTTGAGATAATCACATAATATAAGTTAGAAGTAGATAACCAAAAACGGGTATAAGTATTATATCCTTTGATGAGATCAGGGAGGAGAATACTTGAGCACGGAGATCCTGGACTATTCTAAAGGAGAATGAGATTCTCTCTCAGCATTACTCCTCAGTATACACCATAGCACGATGGTATATCGGGGCGGAGCAATTGCACCCTATGTGATATGGTGCGCTCTATGATGAGTACTACTGAGTTTACTATTTCCTTTTGGGAGTTATGCACTTGAGAAGCTGCATACCTATTGAATAGGGTTCCAATCAAATCAGTTGCCTACCATTTCATATGTGATATGGAATGGGAAGAGCCCATATCTTAAGTATGTTAAGATTTGGGGTTGTCCAGCCTATGTCTAAAAGAATAATCCGGACAAGTTCGAGGCAAAGTCAGTTCTGTGGAAGCTTATTGGATATCCCAAACATTCGTAAGGGAATATCTTCTACCAAACCGAGGAACAAAAGATGTTTTGTTTCTCAGCATGCCACCTTTGTGAAAGGGAATTTCTTGTGAAGAAATTATTGGTCATGAGGTAGAACTGGAAAGAGTTCCGGCTATACAAACTGCAGCTGATGATTTGGTAGAACCAAAGGATTCAATAGTTTCTAACGAACCTCAGCCTCTCCACCGATCTAGTAGGGTTCCTCACCCACCTGAGTGTAAGTGCACGGCGGCGCCCCGGCCGTCAAACCGACGGCCAAATGCGGAAGCGGTGATAAACTTTAATTTTGCGAACTTAGCAAACCGGCACCACCGCGCACTAAACCCCGGATCGGGCCATTAAACTTGTCCTAGCTAACTAACAGATGGGAAGAGATATACCGAGTGATCCGAGTCCTCCGGTCTTCTCGTCGTCGTCCCGATCTTCTGCGGAAACTCCGGTCGTCGCCTCCTCGCCGGAAGGGCACCACGTCGCCTGTTTCTTTTACGGGCTCCCGCCTCTATACCGAGGCAACTCGGGCATGAAGCTGGCAAGTCGACATGCCCAAGAATTGCTGTAGAATGTGTAGGGTTGTGTCTCATTTGGGGTTTTGTTGCCTTTGAAGATGATGGAGGAATCAAGATAAGAAAAATGGTGCTTGCATTTTTCTAGCATGAAATGAGATCAAGAATGTCATACTCTCAAAATGAAACTCTCTCATTACCCACTCAAAATTGTGGCCGGCCTTATCATATAAGAATGGTGGAGGAAAGAATGTGTAGCATGAAGGGAGGTGATGGTAGGAGAAGAGAAAAGGGTGACCATATCCAAACATCATCATTACAAATTCAAATCAAACCCATATCCTTTCAAATCTCATTAATGCACCATCATGGAAGAAAAAGCAAAAGATGCTTATCCTATCATAATGAATACATTTGCAAGAAACCCCTCCACAATGTGTTATCTGCAAACTTGCAAATAACACCCTCCATCGGAAAAATCCGGCCGGGAAAGAACAAAGGAAAACCGGCCGGAACGGAATGCAAACTGGCAACTTCAGAAAACTGGTCCCCTGATAAATTACAGGAAAAACCCCGATACTGTGCATACACACCCGCATCTGTATTCCGACCGGATACAAATGCAATGAGACAAAATCTACACTGTACTATACTAGGATCCGGCTTAAACCAAAGCCGGCTAGTAATATCCGTCCGATCCTGATCCGTGCAATACCGCACGTATCTGATCGAACCCTTCCATATATCTATACGGCCTCTAGTACTAACCGTCCGATCCTGATCCGTGCAATACCGCACGTATCTGATCGAACCCTGCCATATCTCCATACGGCCTCTACAGCGTTTCGCCCGAAAGCTGAGTAACTGAATGTGTGGTGGACTCTAAAGACTCGTCAATTCTATGGCTGTGGATTTAACCACTAGCCCGTCAGAGGTATAAGCCAATACGTAACGGGCCACCAGCTATTGACCAAAAGGGACGTCGATGAGCGAACTCATCCTGACACCCTACTGAGCCTGTCAGTGACAATATCCGTACAGTCCGGTCCGTTCGTCTATGAGCATCGCATGTCGGGCCTAGGGGGTGGGTAATAGTCAGACCCCCAAAAGCGGTACAAGTCGTGTCGGAGTGTAGCCCAGAACACCCTGAGATACTACTGGAATACCTACCAGTAAATCTCCTGCCTTGGCCAAGGACTTCGTGTAATGGCTCTCCTAGACACAGCGCGACCCCACCCCCAATACCGGGAGAGACGAACCCCTGAAGATCCGCTCACTGCCTCCATGTGGCTCGGGACTGTACCCAACTAAAACCTGTTTGCACGACTCCTTTGAGCCGTGGTAGGGTAGTAATCAAAGCACAGTGGGAACTCACACGAGACAAATGACGATCCCCAGGTCGATGAACTAACCTGTACACATGTCACCTGGGAACTGCTATCTGACATGAGGTATAAGACCAACTAGCATGTTCCCGGCGATTCCTGTCCGGTGTACTCATAACCCAATGAGCACCTGTATACATCTTAGGTGAACCAACTGACACCAGTGGCTTGTAAGACCGGCCACCGCCCCTCGTCGGGGTCTCGACTGTATACACTAGTCTACTCTAGAGAATCGATGCCCTGTCTCGAAACTCCCACGACTAGGGACCTTTTAAGGATGTGCTTATAGACTCCAGCTCTCACTTATATGATCGCTCTCATACTGCTGGCAGTCAAGCAAGAATCCTAGGGGCTCTATCAACGTGCAATAGCGACCTGTCAGGTCACCTTAAAACAGTACACGATGATAAAGGTAAACCAGATAGCATACTATCATCTCGAGTAAGACTGTCCTACCGGGATAGGTCCTCCCTCAATCATTGCAATCACGTGCCTATGATCCAATAATTGACTCTGAGGGCACTATCTCCAACACTGAGAGATACTTCGGTTTTCTCTATGACTGTGGGAGCGAGGATTGCATCATGAGCTGATGACCCAACTAGTTTCGAGCTGGCCATCAGGAGTGGGGACTCTGTGAGAATGGCTGAATGCTTATTGATCTGAGATAGAATCCTTATACACTAACAAAGTATGGACTTTGGTTGCTTTATCTGAAGGGTTAAATCCCCATCAGGAGCAGGTATATCTTGAGAAGATTACTTGGTGTACATGGAAAAGTTGAGACTTTCAAAGCTATGCTTAAGTTTTTAGTAATATGTATGCCCTAGAGGCCATTACTGTATATACGATGTATATTGTAATGGATGTTTGGACATATATAGGGAGGATTTTCTTGCTCGACATGATAGTATGCTATCTGGTTGTACTTTATCTTAACATGTACTCTAATTGTCTCTATGTTACATGTTGATAAAGCCCATAGGATATGTACTCGACTACTGGGACTATGATGAGATCATACTACTGGGGCCCCGGTAGTCGACGAGTACATCCTATAACTGTTCCTAGTCGAGGGTGTATCGAGACAGGGCATCGATACACCAGAGTAGACTAGCGTATACGCATCTTGACCCATATGATGGGCGATGGATGATCCCATGTCCATCGGTGTTTGACATCAAGGATGGTGTACGGGTGCTCATTAGAGACTGGGTACACTGGACGGACTCGCCGAGAACTCCCAGATGGTATTATACCTCACGTCAGATGGCAGTTCTCCGGTGACACTGGTATAGAGTAGTCTGTTGACCTGAGATCGTCATAGAGTCTTGTGTGATTCCCACTGTGCTTTGATTTCCATCATACCACGTCCAAGAGGGCGTGCAAAAAGGTGGCTTTTGGGTACAGTCCCGAATCACATAGAGGCAATGAGCGATAGGAGGGGATTCGTCTCTCCCGGTATAGCGAGTTGATGTTGTGCTGTGTTCGATTGGCTATAACTGGAAATCCCTGGCCAGGGTTGCTGAGATTTACTGGTAAGTGTTATCAGTAGTTTCTCGAACTGTTATAGATCTCATATCTACACGACTTATCAAGCTACTGGGGACTGACGTTTACCACCCCTAGGCGAGATATCTGACATATCAGACGACGAGACCGGACTGTACGGGACTGTTACTGTTTGGATTCATAGGAGAATGTACAGGCTTGCTTGTTGATCTTCTGAGCATTCAATACCTGGGAGGCTGTTACGTTTAGCTGACCGCTTGCAGCTTGTGGGTGTTTGATATGATCATCACCTACTGCCGGTGTATTGATGATTCTTTAGAGTCCTACACAGAGGTTTATTGGCTCAGGCAAAACGGAGTAGGAGCACATATGTGATATGTGCAGGACCGAGGATAATGCGATATGTGATACTATATTCTATTCTCACGATATTTGATATCAGCCGGGTCATCGGATCAAGTGTTGATTCGATGAATCGGTAAATGAGATATTAGTCGGTTATATGCGATATAGCCGGATTGTCGGATCAAGTGTTGATTCGATAATTTAATGTATAATAATATATATGATATATTAAATTACATTAACTAATATTAGCTCACTAAAAGATTCTTTTTCTCACTCGGTTAATACATTGATATATATGCGATATATGTTAATTGTATTATTTTTTTTTTGTTACAATAAATATTATATATGTGATATATAATATTGTAACATGATATGGTTATTAATGCAACATGTTTAGTGGAGATTAAACATGGTTAGGGTTTGGTTAGGGTTAAGCTTTTCTAGACGTTTCTAGAAGGTTTTCATTTTTGTTTTGCAAAAGATATTTTGCAAGATATTTCTTTAACTTAACCCTAACCCTTAACCCTATTAAAATCTCTACAATGGTTACTTGAACCATGGTTGCATTTCTAACCTTATCAAGACTTTCATTATTCATCACAAAACAATTAATCATTGATTTTCTTCTTCATCCTTGAGTTCCTTCTTAAAAAGCTTTCTAGCTTTGATTTTGTGATGAATTATGTGTGAGAAAAAGATTATAAATGAGAGAGAAAATCCTACTTCATTATCCTCATCTATCCTTGCCCTTTAGATGAGAGTGTTCACTTCATTTAGTGAGTGTTAGCTTGTGTTAATGAAACTTTAAGGTAGATCATCTTTGTTATCGAAGATCGGAAGCAAGTTTGCATCATTCTCTTCGTGGAGCCTCTCGAGAGTCCGGAACACGATGATCCCAGTGAAGGGACCTCAACACGGAGCTTAAGAAGTGAAGTACCGGATCTACAAAGGTTGTAATCCCTCTCACTTAGTGTTAAAGTGTTTAACATGCTTGTTTTCGCCTAATCTCAAGTTTAAAGATCTCGTATCGGGTTGTTCGGCACGGCTATTTTTTAAATCGGGCATGATTGATGCCTCGTAGACCCTTGTGCGTGTGCCTAGCAACCCAACAGTGGTATCAGAGTCAAGCTAGAGCTTTAGGCGAAGTCTAGGCGAAGTTTAAAGTCCGATCGAACCCGGAAACCCCCGATTATACCCTTCTCTGGATATTTTTTAAAAATATTGATTTTTTTCATATTAAAAATACTTAAAAAAATCAGCAGGGATTTATATGGAAATATGTGAAAAACGACAAAGTAAGTCGGCCAAAGCGCCGCAGAACCGCGGCATGAGCATGGCTCCCGCCGCGGTTCTGCGGCCGTACAGTCACATCATACTTTTTTGTTTGCACAGTAAAGTACGTATCAATTTCCTGATGCTTCTGGGTATTTTTAATTTACTCAAGAGTTGAGTTTTCTTGGGTGTATTGGGGACTCGTTGATTCGATCGGATATTTTAACTTCGTTTAATTTTTCCGGATAATTTTAGAAACTGTTAAAAAGTTCGAACGGATATCAATAACTCACTTTTTCCCCTATCGGAAATTTTTTCAAAAGTTGGATTTTTCGTAGTTTAAGAACGTTCTAAGTCGTGCAAGTAACGCGGTGGACCCTCTAGAAGACAACAAACCTTAACTCGATTATGTGACAGTCTTGAACTGCCTCTAAACCTTAGGGTTTGGGGCAGTACGGCATGCCACATGTGAGGCGTTGGCTTGACCCTTCAACGGCTGGACCATTGGTACTGTGGCATGTGATGGATGTTTTTAAACTGATTTCAAGTGTTGAGATATATTGGGGAAATCTTGGGTGTTTGATTATTCGATCGGAAAGTTTAACATTGTCTATTTATCTGGAATGTGATACAATATTTGGAATCCACAAGTAGTTATGAGATAACTAATTTGAATGTTATAAATCTAGCAGTTTAGTCTCAGATGATCGGTTGCCACGGGATTTTGATGCGATCAAAAGTCCGTCGCAATCACGTAGCGTATGCAGATACTCGCTGGGTAAACTTAATAGACAGCCATGCCCCAAAGCCCCGACCAAGTGACTGTAGGAGAACCCCGTCGCCAGAAGCATCCGTTCGAGTGCTCGCGGCAGCGGTGTTCCGCCTCAGTGCACTTCGTCGACGGCATCCGGGGGTGCGGCCGTCTACTAAAGTTTGCGACGAGCATTCGATTAGGATGTCGGGAATCTTGTTGAATTGCCCGACTTGATATTGAAAAGAGTTTTCGATAATGAGGCTAAAATGCAGGGTTTATAATTGTTAGGTATGAGATGTTTAAGGAATTCATTGGTTAGGCATGCGATGTCTAAGGAAGTTGCGGATTCCAACTGTTGTAGTTTTACACTTTCTTTTCTGTGACCGTAAGCGTAGTATGTGGTGTATCGCCGGCTTCGTTGCTATACATCAATGTCAATCGGGATACGCATACTTGCTTACGTTGATGATATGAGATATTATGTGTTATTGTGATATGTTATATTGGATCGTCGCGTTCTGAATAGCCGGGGGTTTTATGTGAGATGAGAGTTTTTCTTTTTCATTCATGTAAAATTCATTTGTATGTAATATTCTTTTATTGGGGCACTTCGGGTCTGAGGATGATGTCACCATTGTATATTATTTACTTTTCCGCATTAGGTAGACCCAAGGCGGGGAGCACAAGTAACCGGGTTCTAGGGTCCAGTGGGAGACCATCTCGAGGAGTCGAGACCGGGTCTCCTAACCCTAGAATTGGCAGTGTTGCTTGTCGCACTTGTAAGGGTCTAGGGATGTGGGTTTGGCTATTCATCGCGACCGTGGAATCCGTGTTTTATACAGGCTCGTATTAAAACACGGACGTCCTAGTATATCCAATATTTCATATATGTTCTTCTGCTGCAATGTTCTGTCATGATATCATATTACTGCCTGAGACGATTGCTTATATTATATATATGATATATATGTTATATTGCAGATTTCGTTTCAAATGTGATGCTTGTGAAGCATATTAAAATAGGTCTTCATTAATGAGATTAATGAAATAAAAGAAACCTAAGATGTTGTAGAAACTTGTTTAAAAACTGGTAGCTCTAGTTCTTGCTTTGCATAGCGGTGTTCCTTGTAGAACATCCAGCACCTTATTCGATAAGGAAAGAGCCGAGATCCCTTCACTGGGAGTGACCTCTTTAGTGAAACTAGTAGATGCTACAAACTCGGTTTGTCTTTTGATTGCTACTATAGTTCTTGCTTTGCATAGTGGTATATATGATATACCCTGCACCTTATTCGATGAGGAAAGAGCCGACGATCCCTTCACCGGGAGTGACCTCTTTAGCAAAACTAGAAAAGGCATCAAAAACATTCCATTTAAAATCACTCGATTCTACAACGATATCAAGTTCATTACGCAAAGGGTTTTCTTAAAAACCTGTCATAGCCCTTCGTCATTTCAGATAAGTACGGGTTAGTATTCGTGCTGCCTTTTTTGACCTTAGCCAAGGCGTAGTGTGGGGTAGCTGATTAGTGCTTATCTGTATAAGCATATGATGCGATTGAGTTAGGGTAGTCGTGCGACGTTGTTGACCTTAACCAAGGGTCGTGCGGGTGGGTTTAATTCAATCGGGAAATGACGGGTTGAACTTGGCTAGCACTTATGATTTGTTGACCTTAGCCAAGGTCATAAGATGCTAGGGGTAAAATATTATTGGGAATTTCAAGTGTTGAAATTTGCAATGAGATTACATACCTTCTATGAGATAGTTGGATCCCGATACCCGCTGCGAGTAAGAGTTACTCCTGGGAGAGTTTTACACATTACAATTAGCCGATCAAGTAGGTGTCTAGAAAGTTGTTAACGGGGTTACGCCCCTGGAAAAACGAGGTTTATTTTAATTAGGTCCGTGCGAAAGCACAGGGAACCTCCCTCAAAGTACCGGCACTGGCCTGGCTGAAAAATTGGCGAACTTGTAGGGTGTAATTAATCCCGGCTAGTCTTTCCTTTTAGGGTTTGAAGGAAGATTTGACTAAAACAGTGGGAGACATCCTGATTAGATAAATTGATAACCAATCTAATCTTGTAAAAGCGCACGCTGAGTGTTTTCTTCTCTCTCTCTCCTGGTAGCGACCATATTACGCCTTAATCAAGATAATAATACAGATGTATTGACCGAACCCGCTTGTTATACTGCGCTAGGGAACGTTGGTCCCGCTCCAACTTATAATTGTTATAAGAGAGAGCAGGAAATTGGGGAATACCAGATTTCCCATGCCGTGCAAACGAAGAAAGTGCATTTGATGCATCATCTTCGGGTGTGTTCATTACAGAGAACTGTTTCTCAGTATCTTTTATGTCCTGGGTATGAGATACCGGATCAGGATCCCGCATATGTAATCGGTTACATGGGCTACAGATAGGTAGAGAACTGAAAACGGGTGATAAGTTTCATGTGATAGAAACGGTGCAAGTGTTGCAGCCAAGTCTGTTGGTCACTATCACCCTGTATTACCAGAATACATTGATTTTGAACGAATGTTATTAGATACCGAACCTGATATACAACATCATATCAATCTCTT